>OY482670.1:147058209-148258209 GCA_960531455.1 Urophora cardui
GGACTTGAAAAGTTTCACATCATCTGCGTACATTAAAACTTTAGAATAATTTATAGCACATGAGATGTCATTAATGAACAATAAGAACAGAGTCGGTCCGAGATGGCTGCCCTGCGGAACCCCAGAGGACACATCAATAGTAAATGAATAGGCATTCTTAAAAACAACCCTTTGTGTTCTGTTAGAAATGTAAGAAGAGATCCAGTTTAGGAGGATAGGTTGAAAACCCAGTAGTTGAAGCTTGTGGATAAGTAAATTGTGATTAACCTTTTCAAAGGCTTTACTAAAGTCAGTATAAATAACATCCGTTTTAGCGCTTTCCCTAAACCCATTAGAAACACCTATTGTAAATTCCAGAAGGTTAGTGATGGTTGATTTACCCCTACAGAAACCATGCTGAGAGTTCCCAATCAATGACTCAATCGAGTTTTTTATCTGGTTGCTAATAATCGACTCAAACAGTTTTGGGATAACAGACAATTTTGCTATGCCTCGTTAATTTTCAATTGAAGATCTAATACCACTTTTGTGTAAAGGAATAATAAAGGATTCTTTCCAAGCAATAGGAAAAATGCCAGATTTCAATGACAAGTTGAATAGCTTTGACAAAGGTAGATAAATATGATCCGCACATTTTTTAAGGAAACATGCGGGGATCATATCCGGACCATAACTAAAAGACTCTTTCAGTGATTTAAGGTGATCTAAAACTTCATCTGAATTTATAAAGGCAGCATTAATTGTATTATTTTGAGAAAGATGGTACGGGTATATGCTAAAATTTAATTTATCTTTGGAATAATTAGATTCGAAAAATTGTGCAAAGAGATTGGCAATGCTTTGATTATCACTAGACACACAATCACTTTCATAGTTTTAGCTGTAATTTTGATCAGCACATCAAAATGCCTGGCTGAGTCGAAATTGAATTCAAGTTCTTTACCAACAAACGTCAATTATCCATAAAAGCAGTCATTATTGGAATCATTTGGGAAGAATTCAGCTGTATTGAATGCTGGCGCCAAACTTAAAATGATAGGCATGCCGGGCTTTTCGGCTTGTATGAAGCGTCCGCCACTGAAACATACATAAATACACATGTTTACTTGTCAAACTAGCAGTATTTATCAGCTGGAAAACAGCGCATATTTCCTACTGAATAATCAGTAAAGATGTAGTTCTAAAATCTGAACTTTCCCTTTCGTTTTTATATAGAGGTGGCGTCGAAAATCAACTACCTAAAAACTACCGAACGAGAAGGGAGAGTTTCTGTATGAAAAAAGGCCTGAATACGCAGGAAGAACTTTCATATCATATATTTCAATACACCTGATGTCTTCACTGCGTGTTCAGTTATTTTTTCAGCAATGAATTTTGAACTCAGTTTCAGGGTATTTTTCATACTGAATATGCACCTCCTTATCACAAATACTGCTGGGAAGCACACCAAAAGTACAAATACGCCGCCGCACAAGCGTTACATGACTTCATAATTATTTTGCGATTTTCAAAAATTCCTTTTGTGCGCAAATCGTCGTTAGCCGCACCTTAACCCAATTTCGTTGAACACAAAAGTAAAGCCAGTCAGTAAGTAAAGGCTTGCGGCAAAACACCTTAAACAATTAAGAAAATTGTAAAAAGTAAAAAAAATACGCACACACACGCAAGGGTCCTATAACAAACTGAAAACAGTTTAGCTCTTTGCTGTTAAATTTTGTTTCGCCATCGATAAGTAACGGCGTTTTAATGAGTCTTCTTTTTTTGATTAGGCGCGGAAAATTTGTTGTTTACCGAACTGACGCTTGTTTACGGTTGTTTTTTTTTAGTTTTAACTTTTTTTTTAAGTTTTAACTTTTTTTTAAGTTTTAACTTTTTTTATGTGTAGCGCTCTATTTGCATACTCAAATTAGTTGGTTCGTTACAAATCAATGAAGCTTCTAATTGATTTTTACATGGCTTGTGGGAAATTCTTTCTTTTTAGGGCTTTGTTGTAGTTGCTAAGCTTGTTGGGTGTGTTAGAACTACTTAAATTAATTTCTTAAGTGTTAATACATTTTTATTTACATCTATTACCCCTTAGCTTATAAGTTATGTAGCAATTAACTGTTAGAAATAGTTCAAGTATTTCTCATGCCCCACAAAGCGCTTTCAGGTTGTGTGAAATGTTAATTAGTGTTAGAGTTTGCCAGCTAGCCAAACCTATTTACATATGGAAAAATATGAAAATTAATTTACACATACTACATACATATATGTAACAGCCCAAATAAATGTCGAAAATATAATATTACATTGACTGTAATGTTTTGCGAGCAAAACTTGATCGTCCACGGATCGGTTTCTTCCAAATATTATTATTATTTTTTTTTTGGAATTCGTGTGTAGTCTCCGTTTCTAATATTATCTCCAATGGAAACTGGAAGCTCTCAACCTGCCGGTGGTCAGAGGTATAAGCCTAATACTTTTCGAAGAGGTAAAATATCTAGGAGTGATTCTGCATAAGTGTAGAAGAACCTTCAGCAAGACACACGGTCTGAGACCAGCAATAGGGATGTAGATTTACACAGCTTTAGTCAGACCGATTATCACGTACTCCGCCGCTGTAGTGTGTAGGGATGGCAACAATAACCGGAAAAACGATTATAATCGGTTAATATGTTTCGGTTAACGGTTAAAATGTATCGGTTGTTTCTCTTTGATTATTTTTTCGATTAACCTTTTTCCTCTCTAGTCGAAAATAATCGAAAGGAAATAATCGAAGTTGAGAATTTCCGCCTTTTCATCCGAGTCCGAATTCGATTACCTACGGTTTTGTGAGTATATCCAAAAAACCAGCTCCCGAATAGACGATTTTATCATCATTTTGACGATTTTTCTAAGCAATGACGATTTGACGATTTTTCCTAATAAATGACGATTTTTTTCGTTTACAATTTATTTTGTTTAAGGAATAATTCGACGCTTCCAAACAATACTGTACTAAGTCGACTTAGTACATTTTCCCGTTTTTGGCGTTTTCGGGTACTACGTGTCTTAATTTATATACTGTCTAATTTTGGTATCAATCAGACAATCCAATCAAAAGTTATAAGCAAAAGTGTACATATAATACAACTCGAGATTTTTACAGAATAAAAACTTTGAGAGCTTGCCATGAAAAACCACGTATCAAATTTTTATTTTTTTTCTTACGGTTTTATATAAAACGTACTCTAACTTTGATATTGTCGAGTTTTGGTGTTGATCGTTCAATCCAAACAGAAGTTACAAGTGAAAATATACTTAGCATACAACTGAAGTTTCATATCGAGTATAAACTTTGAGAGCTTCTCCTGCAAAACACAGTTTTCAGATTTAGTACAGTTTGGTTTGGAAGTGTCGAATTGTAATCGAAAAACGGTTCCCCACAATTATTCCCGATTAATAATCCAACGCTTTCGATTAACCTAAAAAGCGGTTAATCGGTTATTTAATTTTTTTTGCCATCCCTAATGTTCTGTTTAACATGCTCCCTCTGGATCTGGTGATTCAAGAGAAGACTATGAAAACGATGTATCGACTACACTCCTTCGTGTTGTTGCACGACGATTGGAGCTTGGGGCACGCGGAGTCGTTTAACAGGCTGTCAAGACAATAGCCTTTTTCTCTGGCCCCAAATCACAAGCTGGGTAACCCGAGTATCCCTTTGTAGACGTTACTTTGTCGATTTTGCCATAATATATTAATGTAGAGATCCATCAACTTTACTAAGAGACCAAAAAAAATCATCCACACAGACGGATCAAAATCAGAATATGCTACTGGACCCGGCTGGTAACTGTAGGCCAACTTCAGGTGCCATTATGCTTTAGGTACAGTGGCGGCGGGTTTTCGAGCGGAGATTTATGTCATACTAAAACAGCATAATGGATATTTGGTCAGAGATGGCGTGGACACCAAATTTGTATCTGCAGTGAAGGCTGCTCTGAAGGCACTGGAAACTGCGCAAACCTATTCAAAAATTGCTCACAAACATAATTTAAAGCTTGGCTTCGTAGTAAAATGCAATAAACTTCAACTTATGTGGATGCCCGGACACTGCGATGCTCAAGGTGGTAATGAACTGGCCGATAAATTAGTAGATTGCGGCATAGCGGAACAACCAACTGAACCGCAGCCAATCATACGACTAAGTTTAACGGGCACTGTGAAGTAAATCAGGGACTTCATGAGGGAGACTCAAGGGAGACGCTCGAACTCTGCAGATTCCTCTAAAATTACAAATTGCTTTCTGAAAAAGCCTAACAGGCAGATAGCAAACTTCTTCCTCAAGCAGATAAGGAGGAAACTTCGGGCCCTTATAGAGATGATTACAGGACACAATCCATGGTTACCATAGGCATCATCGAGAGCTCATTATACCTATGTTGTCTGAAGGAGGAAGACGACGACAATGACACGATGCATGTGTCCGGCCTTCGCTAGAATAAGGCGCATGCACATTCTCTCCCACTTGACAAACGTCTCTCAGATTTATTAAAGAATCTTGAAAGTTTGTAGAGGAGCTCTGATTTCACTATCTCACCTTTTACCTACACGCCGATCCTCTCTAAAGGCCTTAAGTATAATGGAAAAAACATGACTGAGTGCTTGTGAAATACAAAGTTCTTCCAGGCCTACCACAATGCCATTCCATTCCCGATGAACTAGTACTTCCACCGACCAACTGGCTCCTCATAAGAAGACTGAAAGTTGACTATTTTACTGAGCTTTCAAAAACTCTGCGCTCTTAATGAGACTAACTCGCTATAAGATTTTTGCTGAACTTTTAAAATTATATACAAATTTGTTTGGCTATTAATCACAAACAATTCAAGGGTATATGGTACCTTTAGAATGTACATGCAGATAATTTAGCCAATTAAAGATTACAAAATAAAATGACGATTACTAAGCCTTTGCAGAACCTTTTTGGCATGACTTGAGCGTATGTAATCGAATTAAGTACATGAAATGCCTTATGGCTTTTGCGATACCTTAATTGGGTTCAAAATTGTTCTAACCTTAAGATTTACTTTCAAAAAATTTTAAGAACTATTGCTTGGCAACTTAGCTTGTTTCTTATTTTTTTTTTTTTGCTTATTTCTTTTCTTATTTTTTCTTATTTTTTTTTATTCTTTGTTATTTTTTTTATTTTTATTTTTTTTCTTATTTCTTTTTTTTTTTTTTTATCATTCAACACACATGGCCGCAAGATATTTTTCAAACTAAAGTATGTGCTTAGTAGGTGCAAATTTTATCGTATACGAAATTGGGCTGACGACGGCGCTCAAAGCAGCCAGAGCAACACCCACAACAGCCGCAGGCCGCCAACAGCAAGCCAACAAGGCGCTCAAAGAATGCTAAGCTGGTATTTAGATCGCATAACATATATAGCTACTAAGCGCGCATGTGTACAATAGCAAGAATTTACAGAGAAAAGGTTCTTTTCGTATTAAAATTAATACTCAACTATGGCCGCTTGGTAATTTTTTATAATTACAAAATATACGCGGTAAGCACGACTTAGATACATAACGGTGCGCGCGGCGACGAAGAAAAAAAATACAGCCAAGTACAAAACCGTTAAATGAATGGGCTATTGGAATACAAAATTGCCGGCGATTGAGCGCCGCAAGCAAGCGCGCGAAGCAAACGCTTGGCCACTGATTGCGCGTATCGGCGCGCATGTATGTATATGCCACTCTGTGTCATGTAGCAGCCATTTATCTATGACAACTAACAACGCGCCGCATATGTTCATACGCATAAATGTACATATGTGCATGTATTTATTGCCAACGGCCAACGACTATGCCAATCGAGGAGCAAAGCTGTGCCACAGCATTAATTTTTTGCCATTTCGGTGGTGCGCCTGCTTTTGACACCTTGTTTGCACAGAAGCGCGACGCGCACACAAATGCTCGAAAGTATTGCTTTGTTGGTAGTTGATAGAGCGAAGCAGTGCGCGCGCTCTTAGCTTAGAAAAAAATATCAGACTTTTTCTTGATCATTTGTAATCGCTTAATCATGCAGCGTGGCATATGTCGCCCGACGCATACAACAGAATCACGCGCGCTGCAAATACGCTCATATTGTGGTCACTTAATAGCGCAAAGAGTAGCTACTAATCAATAGTCCACGCCTGCGCTGGCAGCCAGCATTGGCGCCGTGATTAGGGTGTTTTTCGGAATACGGCAACCAACTGCGCTAGGGATTCCAATCCCGGGATCTTTGACATCCCGAAAATCCCGGGATCGCTAGAATTTTATCCCGGGATTTTCGGGATAAGATAAAGAGAGAATATTCCGCTATTATAGCAAAGAAAAGTTATATTTTATATAATTTTTATTGGTCTCAGATTTGTATACTAATAGCATTTCCTATTCTGAATGAAAATGTTGCATTATTACATTGCAGCATTATCAACATGTGTCATGTGCCCTATTAAAGTGTTGAATTTTTCATGTGATTAATGAAACAAAAATAATGCAACCTTTTACTTGTGCTAAGAGCAGAAAATGTTGCCCGTAGTCGGGCCAGTTTTATATTTTGTCAATAGAACAAACATCCTCAAAAAAGTGTTGTGTCTGTGTAGAAGAGAAGAAAAAAATGTGACAGCCGGAAGAAAGTGCGACATTTTTGCTAGAATAAAAAAGTGCATTAGTTAAAGTAAGGATTAAAATTTTTGATTTTTTTTTAATAATTAAATTTTTTTGTATTGAAGTACGCGTTGTAAGGAAACGTACGTTAGGTATTTTTAAAGCTTTTAGCTTGTGGCAAAATTCATTCGATAATTTCTATTTCCTGATTTTTGGTCATTTATAGGGCATGGAAATTTATGCAAATACATGTTTTTCTTAGATTTAGGTAGAGCAAAATAAATAAACAATCTTTGCGAATCGTGAAATTGTCTTAAAAATGGCATTCAAATGTTTTTGCATATTTTGCATATTTTGGTCATATATGCATATTTTTTACATATTTTGCGTTGTTTGCATTTTTTTATTACATATTTCGCATTATATTGCCTATTTTTGTAATTTGCTAGTTGACAGTTTTATACAAACGAAATTCATGCATAACAGTCATCTGACGACGAATAGAGTTTCGTGTGAACAAGGCTATTATTAGTATATTCGATACGGTGCATACCTGACGACAAAGAGCCGTTTTCAAACATGCTCCTATTACCTCTGTGGATTTAGAACGTTCGTTTTCTATGTTTAAGAGCTTTTTTCGACCGAATCGGCAAATTTTTCTTTTTGAGAATATGAAAAAAATATTTCATTGTGTACGCTAATGAATCGTTAAATAAGGATTAACCTTTACAAATTATGAAATGTTCAAGACTGAATTTATGTACATATCTATAAAAACATACATACATATGTATAAACGTACAACGTAAGAGCAAAATTGTATTAAAAAATATTTGTACCTCATTTATTTAACTATTAGCCGCTTTCGATTCACAATTTCTCTGCTGGCTATAAATTTCCCTCTGCCAAATTTATATGTGAATGATAGCGAGCAGAGGGAAATTTTTATCGACCAGTTAGCGAGTATGGCTACTACTCATTATGAGTTCAAACATTTTTGTTCGATCCGACCTCGCTTGTCTGATGGCGAATCGAAAGCGACAATTGTAACTTCAATAAACATGAATTAATGCATTTTTTTTTTTATTTTTCATGCATATTTCTCAGTTTTTGTTGCATTTTTTATGCGCATATTTTTTATTTTTTAGTACATAAAATTCCATGCCCTAGTCATTTATTTCTCAAATGTTTTTTGGAATTTTCCCACATGGAAAGTAAATAATGGAAGAAAATGGAAACAAAATTTTAATTAGACTTGTTAGTCTTACAACACTGTACTAAAATTAAATACGCAGCTGCATACTCGGAATTCATATCAAAATTTTGCCTCCGATGTTTATCTATTCAGAAGTTGCATTAATTTTCTGAATTTTTCGGCAAGCTTGGAAATATCAATAATTTTTCTTTGCACATTAAAGTTGTAGCGTTCCTCGAAATATATATTTCCTTTTTTCAACCCCAAATGTGGGAAAATAATACTGGTCGAAAAATTTTTGTAATAGAAATAAAATTCTACGTTTCAAAAGGATTTCGGTGTAGTTTTTGAGACATTCATGTCCAAAAAGGCGAAAAACGCAGTTTGTGGCCATATTTAATCCTCAATATTTTTAAAACTACTCACTTTCATTAAAAACTCATTACATCTATTGAAAGCACGATCATTTCTTTTGAAGACAACGTAGATATCCGAATAAGATACCCGAAAAAGGAAAGCGCTGTTTTCAAGAGAAATGATCGTTCTTTCAATAGCTGCAATCATCTTTTAATGAAAGTAAATAATTTAACAGATTGAGCAGTGAATATAGCAAAAAATCGCATTTTTCATCTCTTTGGACACGAATATCTCAAAACCTACACGCATTACCGAAAATCCGACTTCAAATTCAGAATCAGCGCACCGAAATCCTTTAGAAAAGTAGAATTTTATTTGAGTTAGAAAATTTTTTGGAAATATTGTCGGCCTGTGTAATTAAAGTCCAAATCCCGGGATAAATCCCGGGATCCCGGGATTTTAAAAATAAATCCCGAAAATCCCGGGATCGTAAAAATCGGAAAAATTGGAATCCCTAAACTGCGCCGATTGACTGGATAGCAGTAATGAAGGCGCTTATAGAACGCGCCACAACCACAACAACCACCACTACCTACAGGCTATTCATTTGCTTGATTTATGCGTTGTTGATTTTGTAGCCGTTTAGTTCAAGGAACAATTTATAGATTTTCAATTTTTATTCATTAAATGCCTGTTTGCCGTGTTTGGCAGGAGGGCGCGCGTCATTGATTTATAATGCGCGCGCGTGCATTGCAAAGTTTTCTAATAAATTTTCCGTTCTTCTTTTTTGTTTCTTCACAGTTTCCTCATCGCAGCTAATTGTACATAGTTCACGCGTCTTGACACCGAAACGGCATCACAGCGAAAGTGTGCTCTATCTGCATAATGAGCAGCAGCAGCAGCAGCAGCAACAACAACAACAAAAACAGCAACACGCGTTTGCGTCCTTATCTCCGCCCTTGCCCGCAACACAACTGCACTCACCCAAGACAAATGCCGCGATGGCGGAGCAAATGAGTCCAACACAGTTGGCGCGCACAAACTCACCAACGCCTTTGGGCTCGTCACAAACTGCTGCAGTCGCGCTGCTGCCGCCCAATCATCGTCATAGCCCCAGTTACCCGCCAGTTCATGCCACCGCCGCTATGCATCCCTATCAACCGCATCCGCAGTACGCCCTGCGTCAAGAGCCGCAATCGTTGACGCACAAACTTGCTGCTGTTTTGCCGCCCACTGCAGAACCAGCACACTCAACTAGTTCCTTAAGCGCAAGCGCCGAAAATGATTTTAAACGTGATAGTGCACTCAAATCGCAAACGTCGCCACCGCTGCTGCGGCAGCCAACAGCATTGGCGCCAACAAAAAACTTAAGCATATCTGTGAATGCCAATGCCACAATGCAAGTGGGCGCGGAAGCGCCTACCGCAAAGGCGCTACAATCGCCAGTCGGTCAGAGGGTGTCGAAGGACGAACTAGCCAAGGGCAGCACCAGCTGCAGCAGCAGTGGGTCGCCAGGCAGCGCCAACTCACAACTCAATGCGTCCTGCAGCTCGCTAGCGTCCGCTGTGAGCGCGGTGAGTTCGTCGTCAGCGCATTCATCACATTCGAATCGCAACAATCATCGTCTGTTTCCTGTGAGCACCTACACGGAGAAGGTTCAGAGCAATACCTCGCAGTTTGTGCTTCATCCAAAGCCTCAGTATAGCGCAGGCTTGCAGAAGTTGGCGAAGTCGCCTGCGCAGCAGCAGCAACAGCAAGAACAGCCGCAACTGCAGCCCGCTGCGCTAAAGCAAACGACTTCGGTGGGACAAGCCACAAAGTAAGTTCTTGCTGGAATAAGCATTTTAGCTTTGACGTAAATTTCACAATTTCCTTTCTCTCTCCCCCTTTCTCTCTCACAGGTTTGTAATATCACCCACCAATACACCACCACAGCCGACTTGGCAATCCGTTGCTGATCTGATCAATGACTTTGAGCGTACGAAAAACGAAACGCAGCCACAAAAGTACACTTATATGGATCCGGCAAAGACGCAACGCGTCTCAAATCCAGCGCTGAAAGCATTTCAAAAGAACGCTGTACAATCATACTTTGAGCGACAGCAGCAGCAACAGCAGCAACAACATGCCAAAGAACAAGGTCAGACGCTGAAGAACTATCAGCAAAGCAGCGCTCATACACAACAACAGCAACATTCACCGCAAGCGCCGCAACAGCATTCGCCACAAGCGCCGCAACAGCAGTCGCAGCAGTATCAACAGAAACAACACTCTCCCTCACAGCAAGCCTCGCATCATCAACTCCTACGTCCGCATTCCTATTCGTCGAATTTGAAAGAAGCTGCCGCTCAACATCAAGCAATGCGCAGCTCGCTACCAAACTCATACGGCGCCGCAAACATTCACTCACCTATCAGCCCATCTCAACATCAAATCAGCACAGCTAACGCAACACAGCAACAACAACAGCAACACCAACAACAACAGCAACATCAACACCAACAGCAACATCAACAACAACAACCCACACGCTTGAGCGCGACACAGCAGCCACCGCCACCGCCACCACCACAAAAACCCGCACAGCTTGGTTGCAGCAGCAGCAGCAATCGTGGCGGCATCGCCTTCGATCAGCGCGCCTCATTCGCATCCGCCAACGCACTGACTTCATCGCACAGCTATAATCAGTTGCCTACGAAACCACCATCGCCCGCGCCGCCACCACCACCACCGCGTTCACGTTCCCTTATGCCGCACACACTGCTGCGACGCTCCTCCTCCGCCTCCGATTATGCAGAGTTTCGTGATCAATATATGCGCGCCAGCCAAGAGAAACTGGCAGCGCAATCGGTTAAGAATATTTCCAGTTCGGAAAAGTCTTCGTTCAACGATTGCGGCATGCCACCACCACCGCCGCCGCCCCCACGCAGCGCGCGTCCCAGCGCAACATTATTGGCCGGCCGTCGCACATCGTCCGCCGCTGAGTATGCGGCCGCTATGCGTGAGAAGGCGCTTTTGCAGCAAGCTGCCGCTTTCGTGCATCAGCAACATCATCCGCCAACGTCAACGCCACATCAACAACAACATCAGCATGCGCGCCCAGCACTACCAGCCAACTGTGTGCCGCAATACTACAATCCGCCACCACCACCACCACCAGCTCAAGCGCTCTCAGCTGCAGGCGTAGTTGCGGAGCACGGTTGGGTGCCAGAGCGGCCACCAAAGAATCCAAATCTGCGTGTGCCATCACCCGACTTGCCGCCATTGCCACCCAGCGCCGATTTGGACACACAATTGGCCGATGAGCCGTTACCACCGCCGCCACCTGAGCTGCTGCAGCAACAAGAGCAACAACAACAACAGCAAAACGCGCAACAGCAACACTCACAAGCACAACAACAACAACAACGCCAGCAATACTATTTTGATTTGAACGCCACAATGCACACCAGCATTGAGATGCCGCCGAAAGCGCCTTCACCAAATCGGCGCAACAGCTTCGCTGGCTCATCGACGCGTAAGTCGTTCTTTGGACGCGCCAACTCCTCAGAAACTTCTTCGCCATCATCGTCGCTGTCGCCAAATTACACCACCACCACCACCACCAAAATGTCCATGCCACCGCTCATACCGAAGAAGCCGAGCACAATTGAGGCACAGCATGCGGCGCGACAGCAACTGCAGCAACAACAACACGCTCAAATGTTGCTGAATGGCATGCCACAAACGCAACAACATTCGCCAACGCCGCCTGCGCAAATGCAACCGCAACCGCCAGCAACGCCAACATCAACACAAGCTTCAATGGCAAGCGCTTCACAAGCAAAATTATTAGCAGCAGTTAACCGCAAACGTGCGCATAATCCAGCGTTGAGCGGTTTTAGCGTGCCGCCGCCGATTATGGAAAATGTGCAGCATTCACTTCAACAACAACCACAGCGGCAGCAACTGTCACAACAACAATTGCAATATGACAACAAATCGCCATCCGCAAACACGAATATAAAATCTTCGCCGCCACCACCGCCTCTAATGCCACGCTCCATGCCGCCGCCGCCGCCGCCGCATCAGCAGTTGTTATTGAACAGCAGTCAAGCAAACAGGTAAGTGAATGAATGCGACTTACAAATCGCAATTTTAATTTCCTTTCGATAAGTTTTATTAAATGCGGTGTGCGTGTGTGTGTGAAAAAATGTGCAGCCTAGCGTGCAGAGCTCAAGCGCGCGTGCGTTCCGTTTTGCTATCAATGTGCTGTCAAAACATTCGTGCGCGCAGCATTTGACATTTGCACGCTGATTTATTTTTAGGCGCGCTGCACAGTGCAGTAATTTTGTAATGGAATAGTGCGCAAAACGCGCATAATGGAGAGTAACAATACAAATTTACTTAAAAATTTGAAAATGTCTATAAGCGAAGTTGTCTTATGCTTCAAAATGTCACATGTAGCAGCTAAAATATTCCATAAAATATTGCAGAAAAATGTGTCATGCAAATTTTCTTCACTTTTTTCACTTTTAACCCACTGTGCCCCACAAATACATACAATTAATGTTATACCGTTAGCTTTGTCATGCGATAGCTTCGCTGATGCAGTGTTACATCTAGCTTGGCACTTGGCAGCACTGGCACTGTACAGTGAATCAGAATATTTGTAAGCAAGCGTGCGACGTGTAGTTACGAAAAGATTCATATGCTATCTGTGTGGTCATTTTCGATTTGTTGACCGATTTTTCGTTCTTTGGTTTTTTCTTGTGTTCGCGTACCGTTTGAGGTCAAAGTGACGGCTGCTGACTCCTGACTGTGCACATATCCGCGTGCAACTGCCAACTCGACAACGGCGCTAGCAGTGTGGGCTGTCGATTGTTGGCGTGAATGTTATGTGGTGCTGTTCTTATTTTATAAGTGTTGTTAGTTTTCTTTTTTTAATATACCCAGCTGAGATTTATATACAAGGTTTCTATAATTTTTGTCCGCTAAAGCGATTAGTTGTGGCATTGCTAAGGAAAATGGAGTACGATAAATGTATGATTTCAACTTAGTGACGGTAAATTGTCGATAAATGGTTAACTATTGATATTTTTTCATTAAATGAGCATGCGCGATTTGATTAATTGACTCTTTCATTCAAATTTCAATAAATTTCTGTAAAATTTATTCAGACTGTGTACATTTATTTAAGCAAAAATTTTCAGCAACAAACATGATAAGACAGTTATTTTAGTTCCCCAAAATCGTTAGCAAAAGGTTCTCAATAATCTGTCTTGCAAAAGAATAATCCATGCTAGTATCGCCGGTGCTCGAAATTCGACCATGCAATTTATTTTTTCAACTTTGTATTGGTACAAAAATTATTCCTTTTCGCGGAGATAAATAAGCAACACTTTCCAAATTCCAGTTGTACTGCAACACTGATTTGTCCCTTTGATCACGGTCCGACGCGAAATCATAGTCAAAATCAAGGCAGATCTAGGAAGGTAGGCCCGGTGGCGAAGTTTTTCAATTCGCCGCCGAGCCTACCTGTTAGATATGCTTGGTCAAAATTAAAATTACTCAGTGTGCTCTCCCGCCCTCTCTCTCATTTTTCGCTTTAATGGAAAAGCAATAGGAGATATTTGGCCGCGTTGATTTTGATCTGAGCGTAAACTGGGCCAATGCATATAAAATAGAGAGAGCGCTTTTAAATTAAAGCGACTCTTCAACTGTGTTTACGATATCACTGTGGAACAAATTCAGGTCAACAAAAGTTAACTCGGTTCTGAAAGTTGGGGGTGAAAATAGAGGCTAAATTAGAAGACCCGTATCGCGGCGTTTGCTTAGGTTAGTTCGAATTTTCGACCTTTGAACTTTGCAGGAAAATGCCGATTTTCAGCATACTGTTTGTATGGTTTTTTTGCTATAACTCGTCGACTAATTGAGATTTTGTTAGAGGGACAGCAAACGAAAGAAAATTAAATTTCCTATACAAGGGGTCTATAACATTTTTCTCTACCTCTTATAGTTTCTGAAATATTGATGATTCAATTTGAATTTTTTCGATTTTTCAAAGAAAAAATTGACTTTGTCAGGCAATATCTTTAAAACCAAAATTTTCACCTTCGGTTTTACTCCTTTACGTGAAGCTACATTCTATTAGCAAAAAAATAAGCTATCAACGAAGAAAATCCATGGTAAAATGGAAAAGTTATAGGCGATCATGTAAATACAGTCAAGTCGGGCAATGCATCTGCACGGGTATATTTTATGCATGTTATACCCGTAAATGGGCTTGTATCTACTGCGCTGCCAATGTGCTGCTACTGCAGAGGCATTGCGCGACTTGGCTGTATTTACATGATCGCCTATAACCTTTCCATTTTACCATGGATTTTCTTCGTTGATAGCTTATTTTTTTGCTAATAGAATGTAGCTTCACGTAAAGGAGTAAAACCGAAGGTGAAAATTTTGGTTTTAAAGATATTGCCTGACAAAGTCAATTTTTTCTTTGAAAAATCGAAAAAATTCAAATTGAATCATCAATATTTCAGAAACTATAAGAGGTAGAGAAAAATGTTATAGACCCCTTGTATAGGAAATTTAATTTTCTTTCGTTTGCTGTCACTCCAACAAAAAAATCTCAATTAGTCGACGAGTTATAGCAAAAAAACCATACAAATAATATGCTGAAAATCGGCATTTGCCTGCAAAGTTCAAAGGTCGATTAAAAACAAATTCGAACTAACCTAAGCAAACGCCGCGATACGGGTCTTCTAATTTAGCCTCTATTTTCACCCCTAACTTTCAGAACCGAGTTAACTTTTGTTGACCTAAATTTGTTCCACAGTGTATTTGTAAACACGTTTACGATATCTATTTCTCTTAACTAAAAATTTTATTTATTAATTATAAACAAATTAAATAATTTATAGAAAAAAATATATGCCTATGCACTGCTCCTGACTCATACGAGCACATCCATATCAATTTTATGTGGATATGAGTATGTTAAATGTGCTAAACAGCCTGGCAATTGTTCGTATGGGAAAAATGTTAGTCTATTAATATATAGAAATATCGATAACCCTTTATCTACTACAGAAAGAGTATTATCTTAAACATTCAATTTTTCCCTAGGAACACGAATTTCGATACGATACGATACGATACCATATCGATATTTTTTGCATTTGATAACGATACTTTTTACTCGATTCTTTTGCAACGCTATTTTTTGTTATCGAGTACGTCAATTACGGTATCGTATCTAACTAATACATATCAGTGATGGAAAATTAAAATTGTACCAAATTTGAAGAAAAAAATTATGCAACGCAAAATAGTGCCCAAAATCAGTCGAGTGTACATTAGAGCGTATCGCGAAAAAAGAAGTTCGCCGTACGCGACAATACTTATCCTGTTCAAATCAAAACATTTAAAAAAAAGGCGCATTTGAAAAACCTAAAATTTGAGTTATGTCTCTTTTGAATATATGCACGAAAACTATTGTGTCCAGGGGTCCTATATTTACCAATACATCAAATTTGAAGGAATGATATTCACTTTTCTGCGTTTTATTAATTTTTCACGTCTAAATTGAGTAAAAGTGCCACTGTGCGCCGCTAGATGTCGCTATAATTTATTTTTTCATATCTTCGGTGTTTATTTTCCGATCCCTAAGTTTGATATACCAATCTCTTTGGCTTGAGAGGAGGGTTTCTACTCTATAATTGTATTAACCCTATGTGCGTCAATGGGGTCACTTCCACCAAGTATTTAGTTTATACCACCTTAATGTAACTTTTTTGCCGTCATGTTAAACGCCGTCAAAAAACATTAATCTTTTGCAAAAGAAGTATTTCGATCGATTCAGCAGAACCGGAAATAAAACACATTTAACATTCCGAGGAATATAAGTTTGTCGCTTCCTGTGGTCTTTTAGGTTAATTTTACAAAGATTTTTTCTGAAAAGATTCCTACTGAAATTTTATGCCGAATAATTTTCTAGAATATTTTAACCATCTAGCACCCCTAAGAAAGGGTTATTTTGACGCCCTTTTATACGGTCAGAAAATATAGTATAGTCAGGAAATAGTGTTGTTATGGTCGCTAGAGGGCTAAAATGTTCTAGAAAATTATTCGCCATAAAATCTGGGTAGTGGTCTTCTCTGAAAAAATCTTTGTAAAATGAACCCAAAAGACCACAGGATTCGCAATCTAGAGGTCAGAATGCATCGATTGGTAACTCTTTAAACTATTTTAGGGGAAATTTCAAAGTTACAACTTCCTCTAGAAAATTAACGCTTTTGATAACAATACTTTGAGTATCGATAATTTGAGTATCGGTAATTTGAGTATCGGTAATTTGAGTATCGAGTTTTTTAGTTTCGATATTATCCGATATCCGATTCTTTGAAAACGATACTTTAAATGAGTACCAGATCGATATTTTTGATTCGATACCGTTTCCCTATTCTTCCCGTAATAAAATTTTCAGCTCATTTTCAGCTCATTTTCATCTCTTCCACTCTGCCATGAACTTATCGTTTATTTTTTCAATTTTTTTTTCTTGCACCCGTTTATGTAAGCCACCCAACATTGCTTGCGCGAGCGAACATATTTTAATGTTTGAAATCGCATTTTATTGACAGGAATTTGTATGCGCGCCCACCCTCTTGCTGTGAACATGGCATGCAAAAATAGCCTTCAGCCGCCACACTTATTAACAAACGCGGATTTTTCGCACTCCTGCCGCCGCCACGATGCGTTTGTACGTGGCTTATGGAATTTGGTTTAATTCAGTCTTTAGCATACTCAAACATATATGCATATGTATTTATTGGCACGAATAAGCGGGAATTGCTCGTTTAAACTTATTAAATTTAAGTAAATGCTTCACATACAACAACTTTATTTCTGTCCTTCTACAGAGTTTCTAAATGATACATATTTATGTACCTAATCACATACATACATAAAATTACATTTTTAATAGTATATATGTGCTCGCGTCACATAAATACGTAAAATTTATAAATAAACTTTTATTTTCTGAGGGAAAAATAAAACTCAAAAAATAACTTTTATTTTCTGATCGAAAAATAAAACTCAGAAAAAAACTTTTATTTTCTGAGGGAAAAATAAAACTCAAAAAATAACTTTTATTTTCTGAGCGAAATATAAAAATCAAAAAATAACTTTTATGTGCTGAGGGAAAAATAAAACTCAGAAAATAACGATTAAAAATTAATTTTTTTATAAAAATCGAAAAAATAAAAGTTAATGCACCTAGAGGTAGTCTGCGTTACGGTGATTACATCTGTGTTCTTCTTTTGCGTTTAGCGTTTCTCCTTCAGTATGATTTTTTTAGTCAAAACTTAAAAAATAACGATTATTTGCAATCCCTGCTTTTGCTGTTTTAATTTAAGCAGTTTTTGGTGCTTTTACAGTGTAAAATTTACACTCTCCAAATACGAATTTATGCTGCTGCACTTTTTCATTTCTCTTTTTTTTTTTTTTGTTTTTGTCATTTCACAATATTGCATTTCTTTTAAAACAAAAACCGAGTTTGCTTAAGAATTTTATTTGCTGCTTTTCGCGTATTGCTTTAAATTTTCTTTTTGCAGCGCGTATTTTTAATATTTATCAGCAGCTTTGGTATTTTTGATGAAGTGTGTGTGCCGTAACAAAATACTCGCGCCGTATTTTTGAGTGCTTGTCAAGCAAAATAATGAAAATAAATAAATGCCAAAAAAAGGGAGAACATGTGTAGGTGGTTTGTTAAATCTGACACAGCAAGGTCTTTTCTTACTTCCTTCCAGCAAAACACACATAAAACATGCGGTAGTGGGTCAGTGACTCAGTTGCCATGAATGTTATGCGATCGATTGCAACGGTTAAATGTGTGGCAGTGGATTTGCTTGAAAAGGGTTACAGTTGCTTAAATACGTATTTGGGTCGAGCGACAAATTCCAAGGTGTCGTCTGATAAAAATCTGTTGTTTTTGATTGATCGAACAGCTACATAACTTGAGCCGCACATACATAAATATTTATTTAGGTTGAGTAGCTTTTATTGCTTGAGATTTCATATGTAAAAGGATTTGTTAATAAATTTCTGAGCGAAAATTTCTATACACGCTCATTCCGTCTGATCAGCTGACTTTTATTTTCTTTCGTCTCCCAACTGTATTTCGCTATAGATATAAAATGCCAAAGAAACGACTTTGGGCTGATCTTTAAAATCCTGCTGCATGCAAAAAAAAAAAAAACAGAACTGAAAATGCAGTTCTTACATACATATTTTTTTTTTTATTTGCTGCATTCATACAAATATTTGAAAGCTTTGTTACTTTCACAAATACCCCATTCAATCAATGTGCATCGATCCGAGCTTATCCATTAAAATGCCAGAACAAATTCCCTCTCAAAATCCTTACGCGCATATAAATGAGTGCAACTTTAACCATGATGCCGGCATTGAAGAATGAAGCGGCCGTCTTGACAAAGAACATCAGCTACCGCACTTACGTAAATATGTAACTCCGTTCGATGATCTGCAAGCGAAGTTGTCTGAAATTGTTGCATTTTAAAAGCAACGACGATCTTCAAGTCTTAAAAAAGGTTTATACTTAGTAGATTAATATTAGTGAAATAAAACTGGTTCGATTTACGAGTATATGTATGGTGTATAAATACCCAATAAACACAGACGCGAGGATGATATCGCGGCAAGTTCGAGAAAATCAATTTTCGCGATATCATTTTTTTCCATTTTTTTTAAGTTCTTTTGCACTAAAAAATCATTATAGTTCTGAAATTTTACATTTATACCTGAACTCGAATATCACTGTTCCAGTAGATCAAATCGGTTTATAATCAAATAGATACGAGTATGTAGAAAAACCAATTCAAAATTGTTTAAATAAGAGGACTTTATTTACTGCTTAAATTTATTTGAAAAGCTTTTGTTATTCATGAAAATTAAACTTTCTTTATAAAAATATTTTAAGTGCTTTGTATTATTTTATACGGATTTAACTCATTGCCGGTAAATCAAACTCTGAACTTTTAATTTTTCGAAACACCATTTATAAAAAAATTTCGAATCGCCAACGATCAGAGAAATTAAAAATTCTCGAATCGCTAATGATAAAAAATTCGAATCGCCAGCGATCCGAGAATGAACAAATTCTCGAATCGCTAGTGATAGATGACATGCCTACGAATTCGGATTCGCCGATCTATCGCCGCGAACTATTGCCGCGATAATATAATCAGAGAAAACGAATCCGATGCGAATTCGAGGCGAATCCGTTGTGCCCTGCAGTAAAAATCCGCAATGAATCCATAATGAATCACTAATGCAATTCACCTATGACGAGGAATCATCAGTGAATACTTTCATATAAAGACTGATGAATTTTTCATATAAATGGTTTGCTTTCCTCAGAAAAAAAAAAACAAAAACAAATAAAAATATACTGAGTTATGACGACAGTGATGAATATTCAACAAAGAATCATCACTGATCCGTCAGCAGTGAAACAAATTTACTGCAGGGTGTTTATTGGGTATGTATATACATATGTATGTATGTGTGTATGGCCGTTGTGACTTTGGGCATTAAGGTGGTACAAATTCAATTGAAATTGTGTGGAATTGGCATCAAAGGCGTTTATATTTATTTCTCAGGAAAGCTAATTTAGCCACCACATTATGGATTGTTATCGAAGAAACCCCCAAATATCAAGCACTTAAAAAAATGTTATGTGAGAAGACCACTAGTGAAATTTTATGATTCTAGAAGATTTAACCCTCTATCGACCTTCTATTTTTACGGACTTTATAAAGCGACTTATTCGTTGGAGGTGTTAGTGGGTTTAAGCATTCTACAAAATTAAAGCCCGTGCATTTTTGTATATGTTTTCTACAGACCTGTTAAATAATGATTGTTAATCGTAATGGTTACGGGTTTGATTGATTATTTTTTGAAGTATCCATTTAATGATTGATTGCCCATTGTTTTCAAATTTCAATTAAAAAATCAAAAAAATCATAAAAAATAAAAAAAAATTAAAAATAATCAAAAAAAAATCAAAGATAATCAAAAAAATTATTTTTATTGTTTTTTATTTTTTATTATTTAATTTTTTCAATTGTCCATTTAATGATTAACAATTGTTTTAAAATTTTAATTAAAAAAATAAAAAAAAAAAACAAAAAATCATAAAAAATCAAAAAAGAAATTAAAAATAATTATAAAAAATCAAAGATAATCAAAAAAAAATTATTTTTATTGTTTTTGATTATTTTTGATTATTTATGATTATTATACTCAGCTGTACTAGTACACAGAGTATTATAATTTTGATTTCCTAACGGTGGATTGTAACAGAACGAAATAATCGAGATAGATATAGACTTATATATATCAAAATGATCAGCGTGAAAAGAGAAATCGATTGAGCCATGTCCGTCCGTCCGTCCGTCCGTCCGTCTGTCCGTCTGTCCGTCTGTACGCACGATAACTCACGCAAAAATCGAAATATTTTGATGAAATTTGGAATGCAAGTTGGTATCAAGACGAGAACGGATGGTATTGAAAATGGGCGAAATCGGACCATGACCACGCCCACCTCCCCTATATAGTAAAAATCGGAAATTTGGTATCTCAGTCACTAATATAGCTGGAGCGATGAAATTTTACCCACGTGTTGAGCTCAGGCCCCTATGAAGAAATTTGATGAAATTTTGGAAAATGGGCGGTGCCACGCCCACTTATTAAGGGGCAAACATTGAAAGTTTTATGAGTCATAACTCAGAAACTATTGAAGATATATAGATGAAATTTGGTACGCGTGATATATTTGCTTACGCAAATGTTTTGACGAAAAATTGCCAAAATCGGTTAACGACCACGCCCACTTTTATATATGGGTATTATAAAGTGACCTAATAAAAACATTTGAAGCGATATCTCTGTCAAATATAAAGATATATCAATGAAATTTTATGGCAAGATTCCAACTAAGGACATAAAACAAAAAACACAAAAATTTTGGAAAATGGGCGTGGCACCGCCTCCTTTTAGGAGCAGGATATACGAGATTTTGGAGCCCATATCTCGACAAATAATTGATATATTATGACGAAACTTGGTGTATACACTTTTATTACTTGTAGCAATATGTTGAAAATTTTAGCGAAATCGGTTGACGACCACGCCCACTTTTATATATGGGTATTATAAAGTGGCCTAATAAAAACATTTTAAGCGATATCTTTGTCAAATATAAAGATAATTCATTGAAATTTTGTGGCATGAGTTCTACAATAGACTGGAAACAAAAAATAGAAAAATTTTGGAAAATGGGCGTGGATACGCCCACTTCATGCAGCACTCGCTTTATATAAAGTACACCGTGTTTCCATCAAAGGCAAACAAACAATAAGCATACAGCTGAGTATCTAATGTTCGATTCCACTCGAACTTAGGCTTCCTTACTTGTTTTTGATTGTTTTTGATTACACTGCTCTACAGCCAAAAAATACTCTGAACGCAACCATCCTTTCTATATGTAAAATCGGTCGCTGATTCCGAAAATCGGGTTCATTTTTAATTCTATGGGAAGGTTTTTGAGATATCGGCAATTTACCGTTATTTGGCCAATGTGTCCACTTAATCCTGTATATCTCTTTAACACAGTGAGTTATATTCCTTAGGGTGACACCAAACGAAATAAAATTAAATTTCCTTTTCACGGCTCCTATAACATTTTTCTCTAACTCGTATAGTTTCTGAAATATTGACGATTAAATTTGAATTTTTTCGATTTTTTACGATTTTTTGAAGAAAAAATTGACTTTGTCAGGCAATATCTTTAAAACCAATATTTTTACCTTCGGTTTTACTCATTTTCATGAAGCTCCATTCTATTACCAAAAAAATAAGCTATCAACGATGAAAATCCATTGTAAAATGGAAAAGTTATAGGCGATCAAGTAAATACAGCCAGGTCGCGCAATGCCTCTGCACGCGTACATTCTATGCATATTGTACCAATACCTACACATCTGCAGTAGCAGCACATTGGCAGCGCGGTAGATACAAGCCCATTTACGGGTATAACATGCATAAAATATACCCGTGTAGAGGCATTGTGCGACTTGGCTGTATTTACTTGATCGCCTATAACTTTTTCATTTTACCATGGATTTTCTTCGTTGATAGCTTATTTTTTTGCTAATGGAATGGAGCTTCACGTAAAAGATTAAAACCGAAGGTGAAGACATTGGTTTTAAAGATATTGTCTGACAAAGTCAATTTTTTCTTAAAAAAATCGTAAAAAATCGAAAAAATTAAAATGTAATCGTCAATATTTCAGAAACTATAAGAGTTAGAGAAAAATGTTATAGGAGCCGCGAAAAAGAAATTTAATTTTCTTTCTAACTCACTGTGTTAAAGAGCTATACTGGATTAAGTGTACCCATTGGCCAAATAACGGTAAATTGCCGATATCTCAAAAACCTTCCCATAGAATTAAAAATGAACCCGATTTTCGGAATCAGCGACCGATTTTACATATAGATAGGATAGTCACGTCCAAAGTACAGACAAAAAATTTCATTTTGTGATCCAGTGTTATTACTGATTATTTTTAATTTTTTTTTTATTTTTTATGATTTTTTTTAATGGTCATCAATTAAAATTAGTTTTTTTCTGCAAAAGAATTAAAATAATGATTACCAATTAAAAAAACAAGGTAATTTAATTGATTACTAATCGTAATCGGAATTTAACAGGTCTGGTTTTCTAACAACATTTTTCTATACGATATGTATTTTAACATTTTTTTTCTTTCTTTATTTAAAAATCACTCAGACGAAATTTCGCAAAACTAAAATGGCAATGAAAAAAGTTTAACCTCAGGGAACAAAACGTTTTAGGGGTTGTACTATATGGATAGTGGTCTTACGCTCTGTGTGGAAATTATTCCGCCTCAAAAAGTGCTGTTGCACAGTGTAATTTAGCACTGCCCGATTGTTGCTTTATAATCAGCCTCTATTTACTGAGCGCAGCTTTCGCAAAAGACAATTGTTTGCATCTGCAAGAATGAGCACACACCCTTATGTACATACGCTAGTCAACAACAACAACAACAACCACATGCTCATGCTTCTAATACTTGCACTCATATGTATATAATACTTTTGCTTGCATTTTACAAATATCATCAACGATCGTATCATTCATTGCGCTAAACTAACTCAAGTAATTGAAATTAATATCCATTAGTAGTGATGATTACTTAATCAATCAAAGTCACAGTTGATTTACGAGAAGAATATACAATATAAAATAAGCTAAGTCATCTTTATAGAGAGAAGATATAAACAGTATGAGTTAGGAAACCTACAAATATACGTATGTATGTATGTATGTGTGTGGGTCTATCCCTGCAGTAAAAATCCGCAATGAATCCTTTATGAATCACTGATGCAATTCACCTATGACGAGGAGGCATCAGTGAATACTTTCATATAAAGACTGATGAATTTTTCATGTAAATGGTTTGCTTTCCTCAGAAAAAAAAACAGGAACAAATAAAAATATACTGAGTTATGACGACAGTGATGAATATTCAACAAAGAATCATCACTGATCCCTCAGCAGTGAAACAAATTTACTGCAGGGATGTTGCATATTAGCATCTTATTATGGCGTGTGCAATGTTGATAGCAACAACAATGGCAACAAAAACAACAAAAACAAAAGCAACAACTAATTGCTACTGTTTTAGTTGCAGCTCATGTGCTACCGTATTTTAGGATGCATCCGCCATTCCATTTACCTTGCTAAGATGGCTTCATATCATTAGTGCAGACATACGTAAAAAAATTGATTTATTTTTTCCTCTTACTTACATTGACTTACATAGCCTTGACCCTTCTTTAACAACACGAATTCGTGTGTTTTTGTTTAGACTTTTCTTAAAAAATTTTAGTTTTTAATAATCATTTTTTTTTTCGGCTAAAAAATCCCACCTTTATTTATTTATTTATTTGCTTTTGTTTGAAATTTGGTTTTAGCGCTTTGCACGCGAAATAGATATAAACTGATTGAAATCTAATTAATGATTTGAAAAAAAAAAAAAAACAGAAAAAAACAAAAATAATAAAAACAAAAACAAAAAAAAACTAAAATCATGAATTTCGTCAAGTCACTGCAGCTTGAACGAATCAACAACGTCACAACAGTAGCAGCCATCTTTGAAATTAATCTAATTTTGAGCTGAGTAAGGTTAGGGTGTGACTTTGCATGCCCTAAAGGTGTCTGCATGTACATATGTAAGGCAACTTTAATTTTAATTGGATTTATATAAGTAAATACATATGCACATACTTTTGTACATATGTGTAGAAGTTCTTATTATATTTTATACGTATCTAATATTTGTAGCTACCGATTGCTTATTAGATACAGAAGCTCAACAATGAGAGCAATTATGTTATTTTGGCTAGAGTAGCTTTATAAGCAGCAAGTCATACATGTCTACTCATATGTACGTATGTATGTATATGTTTCTGTAAAAGCAAGCCTTTAATTATGAGCATATATCTAGTAATTAAATTATGTTTCAGTGGCCCTTAGTTTGACTTTGAGATACATATGCATGCACAAACATACACGAATGTGTAATAAACAAAATTTAATGAAATTGAGTTTGTTTCTCGTTGCGCTTAATAAAATTAATTAATTAAAAGATAATGCAAACTGCGCAACTTTAAATTACTGTATCTAATCCAGCATTTCGGTGTTTATTGCATATCTAATGATACAAAAAATTTAATAATAGAAGTAGTCTGACATTTAAAAAATGGATCATAGGAGCGCAATAGCTTGAGTTGCATAATGAGTTCATATTCGAACTATAGAGTATAAATGTAAAATCGGTTCCGATAACTAATCTATATATAGTGAAACTGAATATCGTTGTCAGGGCCGTGCGCAGGAATTAGCCTTGGGGGGGGGGGGGGGGGGGTTATTAATTTTGGTTTGCATTCGCATACATTTTTCGCTAAGATAAACATATTTGCTGAAACAGATATCCAGACCCATACACCATAAATTTAAATGTTCTCTAACTTTTCTGAAACTCATTATGATTTTGAAACATATTATTATTATTCATCAAAACCTAGTTAACCAGGTCCTGAATAGTACTGTTTACAGTACAGTGCACTCGCGAAAACTCGAACACACGATAACTCGAACATTCGGAAACTTGAACTTTTTTTTTCTCCATTGACTACTTTAAAACTCGAAAAACTATTTTCTTTTTTCCATGGAAAAACATGTGAGAAACTGTCGTTTTGCATGTGCTGTAACGGCCGATATTCAAATTTTTGTCATTACGTGCGTATTTTGTTTTATTCTAAGGCGCCGCACTGGCTAGGTTTCTTGCTAATTACGGAACTTTTCTTTTAAATTGATTGATATTTGTCAGTGATACACGGGATTTTGCGCGGTAAAGATCAAATTTATTTGCGTTTTATAATAGGACGAAAACTAAATGTTTTAGTTTAGCAAAAAAGGCTGAAATAATTAACGAGGCCAATAATGGCGTTAGTATCACAGCTCTATCCAAAAAATATAACACTGCAAGTCCTCAATTTGTGGAATTGTGAAAAATGAAAACAAAATTTTGGAATGCGTTAATAAAACGCTATCGGGCCTGGAAACGTAAAACGCTTCGCGCTTCAGAATTGCCAAAAATGAAAAAAAAAAAAGCTTTACAAGTGGTTTTTATTACAACGCAGCAAGAATTATCCTATAAATCGATTAATTTTGAAAGAGAAAGCTAAGGAGTTACATGCCAAATATAGCGATGGATCGCTACAAAATTAAAAAAAACGGCATGGCATAGGATTGATTTCAATCTCAGGTGGAAATGAACAAGAACGCATAAGTTCATCCGAAGCCGTAACAATTTTCAACAAAGCTATAGCATGGGCAACTGCTGAAAAAATTAGCCCGAGAAAAGTTAAGTGCTACAATCACTTCGCGAAAAGGCTGTATTGAATGCGCTAGAAAATAAGAAACATCAAACCAAGATGACTGCTTTTTTTTTCTAATAATTTGTAAGCAACATTCATATTTGATAACATTTTTTATTAAATAAACTGGCAATGAACTACAAAACATGAAACCAGAGAATATCTTTGATTAACTGTGCCATAAAAATGGACAGGGTATGAAAACTGTTAAAACGAATACATACATACATACAAATATATTAAAAATACATAACGTTCGAAAACTCGAACATTTCGATAACTAGGACAGGGTTGGTTTTCATTAGTTCGAATTTTCGCGAGTGCACTGTACTTGTTAATTGAAACTGCTCACTGTTTTCACAAAATGAACATTTTTTGTTATCAGTAAAATTTTTTTAAAAATGCCAAACGAACATATGCTACACAACTTTGTAATTTCGGAAAGCTCCAAGTGCAATTCAAAGTGCCGAACTTATGTATTGGCCAACCTTATTTTTTGCAACTTTCACCAATTTCTTCTTCCGTAAAATTATTGTAACTAATTTTGTCAAAAATTATGAGTCAAGATTCAATGCAAAATTTATAAACTGTATTTTGAAAATTTTTGCAAAATCATTGCAACTTAGATTTGGTCATGGGGGGGGTTTTAACCCCCAAAACCCCCCCCCGTGCGCACGGCCCTGATCGTTGTTGTTATTAAGTATCCATATATTAATAGGCTAACCTTTTTTCCATACAAACAATTTCCAGGCTGTTTAGCACATTTAACATACTCATATCCACATAAAATTGATATGGATGTGTTCGTATGAGTCAGGAGCTGTGCATAGGCATATAACTTTTTCTATAAAATCTTTACTTTGTTTATAATTAATAGTTAGTTAAGAGAAATAGATATCGTAAACGTGTTTTCAAATATCGTAAACACAGTTGAAGAGTCGCTTTAATTTAAAAGCGCTCTCTCTATTTTATATGCATTGGCCCAGTTTACGCTCAGATCAAAATCAACGCGGCCAAATATCTCCTATTGCTTTTCCATTAAAACGAAAAAAGAGAGAGAGGGCGGGAGAGCACACTGAGTAATTTTAATTTTGACCAAGGCATATCTAACAGGTAGGCTCGGCGGCGAATTGAAAAACTTCTTTTTTCATTTACAAAGGTAGAGTGTAATAATAATAATAATAATAACCCACGCCCTCCAATCCCGCCCGACCGCACGAGAGGCGCACCAAAATCAAAGCGAATTCACATCATGGCCAATAGGAATGGACGAGCCCCAAACGAATTCAGATTTTAACAACGGCGAAATATCATTTTGATATTACACTCTACCAATTACAATAACAAAATACATGGGAAATTTCTGAATTCGCCACCGGGCCTACCTTCCTAGATCTGCCTTGATTTTGACCATGATTTCGCGTCGGGCCGTGATCAAAAGGGCAAATCAGTGTTGCAGTACAACTGGAATTTGGAAAGTGTTGCTTATCTCCGCGAAAAGAAATAATTTTTGTACTAATACAAAGTTGAAAAAGTAAATTGCATGGTCGAATTTCGAGCACCGGCGATACTAGTAATAATAAATCTGGGTCATTCGAGTATTGACGTATAACTACCTTTAGTTAGGCCCTCATTTTGATCACTATAATATAATTTTCGAACCACTCACGGTTGATTGGTTGCTGTGGGTACAATTAGCGCTCATGGCGCCATTTTCATGCACATGCTCATGTACCAAATAATTCTTATTTTCGCGGTCTATTCGCAGTTCGAACTGTTTTGGTTCCCCGATAAACCTTCTGAGGTCAGCTAAGAATCAGTTTGTCAGTAATTCGAGCCCTAACCGCCAAAAAAGTGTAACCAACAAAAAGTAAATTTTACAGGAGAAGGTATCTTTTAATTTTCTTTGCATACAGTTTGTATGTAGACTTGAAATTTATTTAGTCTCAAACTTCGAATCGGCAGATTTGACAGCTATGAAATTTTGGGAGTTGATGCGTGTGATAATTGATCTCCATGAAAAAGCTAAAATCGGTAACTTTGTTGGTTACACTTTTTGGCGGTTAGGGCTCGAATTGTTGCTACGGGTCATCATCAATTTTGATTCATTTGGTTCCTTCGATGAACTGGATAAGTTCGGCTATGGTGCAATTTGGCATGTCCTTTAAGCTTTGAATTTCAAAGCTACCAAGGATCCTGCGTCTGATGTGAGATAGTACCAGACACTCACGTATAACGTGCGTGACCGACTCTTCACTGTTATGCTGATCGCAGCTTTTGCATATCGTGTTAAGTGGGAACCCCATATGTTCGGTTTCTTTAACGAATGGCCAGTGACTCGTCATAACGGTGGTGATTCTTAAGATATATTTGCTTGATATGTTCAAGAGTTCTTTACTTTTTATTTTGTTATATTCTGGACACGTCTGCTTCGTGATCTAGCATATTGCCGTAAATTTTCATCGAAGTGTGGCCAGTTAGTTATGTTTGTTGTGGATGTCCCTTTTCACTACTCATAAGGGACAGCTTAAAGTAGTTGCGCTGGTGTGGTGCATAGACCCGCCGGTTTTTGACTGTTCGTCTCCCCTCTCACTGCCATCAATGTTCCTGTGATCAGCAATCCATGCGAGCGAGATAGCCACGCCTTGCGGTGTGATTGCTTGCGCTTTTCCAACGGTCTTGGATGATCTTATGGGGGAATCGAGAGCCTCCTGGCTATGTGAGTATATATCGGGGATAGGCACGCCATACCACAATTGTTGGCAGTCGATTCACACGTACATGCGAACCAATGTGGAGCAAATTGCTCTGTGCTCTCCAACACAATCCCTCTCACCATTTCGCCGACCATTGGTATATATGCATCTCTCGTCCCCTAACTGTATTATGCAGTAATAACTCGCAGGCCCTCTCTATGATTTGCAACTCCGCTTGAAATGTGCTGGCTGAGATGGAAAGAGAGTGAGATGTTTGATTGCTCAGAGAAAACACCCGAACTCACATCTGACTCCGTTTTGGATCCGTCTGACCGCACGCTGTCTCTTCTCCGTTCTCTTCTAGAGGGAAACCTCACCTTGAAGCTCTTGTTAAAGTCCAGTGTGTTAGGGAGATAATCTGAGCTCGTTTGTAATTCGAAAAACCTGCTTAGGATATTACCATGACCGTACTGCCTGTCGGTCCAGTATCCAGACTCTCGGAGTCGTATTGCTGACCTCATTGCGGTTTCAAGAATCTGTAGGCCAATAGGTAATTGATGCAAGATTGTATTCAGTGCACCAGTTGGACTTGACTTCAATGTTCCTGTGACCCCTGCACATGCTGCTCGTTATATACTGTTTAGGGTTTTGATATCCCTGCAGGGAACTCAATAACTATTGAGCAAAATTTCTAGTTCCGAATTACCGAAAAGGTGTCAAAAGAGAACTAGATCAAATGTAGTTAGACCCTCACCAGTTCAGAAGGAGTGAATTGAGTGACCATTATAAGACACACTTTGATTTGTATGCAATTTCGAAGTGACAAAAATTCTATGACAATTTTTCGTTCGTTAATTTGCCGTCGGCTTTGTATATTTCTGCGATTCTCAGATGTTTAGTGAAGCATTTTATATAAAGAGTTTTCTATTTGAATCTTGTATAAAATGAAATGTTCCCCTAATTATGCTTTTCCGACCCCTCAGGCTTATTTTTATTTTTTTTTTTTTTTTTTATTACTTTTTAAATATTATTGTAAATTTTTATTAATTAAAAAAATACAAAAATATTAGTTAAAAAAAATAAAAAAAAAATATCATCCACCTTGACACCAACAGGATTCGAACCCGCGCCCTCAGATTGAAAGGTACATGCGTTAGCCAGTCGGCCATCGCGCCACTTGCATGAAGTGTATCAAAGGCTACACTTAAGCGGCAGATGTAAAAGTGTAGAATTTGTAGATACTTGTAGCTAGTTCAGAACTATCGAAATTGTGCCAATAAACGAACTAGTGTAAACTGTAGAATTTAGTACTAGTTCGGAACTATCGAAAATGTAGTGCAGAGAGTGACAATTGACACCGCCTAGGACATCGCCGTGTTAAATTCGCCAGTTGACAATATGCAAAAGAGATTTAGCTCGCACTAGTTGTGTTGAAAAATACACTAGAAGCGATCTAGTTCGGAACTAGAGATTTTCTCTACAGGGATTGCACTGCTTGTCTAGGGCTGGCCACCATACTAACACACCGTATGTCATGCGTTGTACTTAAAACCCTAATACCTTGAGCTCATGAATGAAAGCAAGCAAAGCAATTTTCTCTTCTTAACTACTCGCCACTTTATGAATTGACCATTCAAATTAAAGTCACTCAATTAAATTTGTTCAATAAATTAAATGCTATTTATCAAACAAGACAATTTTGATAAAGGCGACAAGAAGTTAAAATGCAAAATTACAAAAAAAAAAAAACAATCATATTTATATACATGCTTAAGTGCTAACCAATTTCATCCTATTAGCGTTATCCAATTATTCGCTCGTAAATTAACGAGTGAATGCGCTTTTTATGCTGCCGCGCCTGCGCCACAAAGTGGACACAGACACAGCACAACAGCGCATGGAGAGCCAGCACTGCATAGCAAAATATTTACTTATGCCTCAGAGTATATTTGTCTTTTTTTGGGTGTTTTTAATAAAATACAAATACTCGTATATTGTATTTTTCTGCTGCAGGAATTCCTTTTCAATTGCTTTGTTTTCATTTTCCAATTTATGTTATTTTATTGCGCAAACGACACAAATCAACGAAATTGCGCTAATGAAGCCAAAAATATGCGACACAACGTATACATCAAAGTCAAACATGGAAAATAATTTATATAAATACATATGTATGTAGATATGTATATCGATTTGTTAAGAAAACAGGAGCACCCACTAGCCTTAAAACATACAAACATACATAAATGTATTTTGGTGATAAATGGCACTGAAATATATTTTGGTTAAAACATAACAATTGAATAATCAGAAACAAAGGCCCATTTGATGAAGTGATATTTTTAAAAAAAAAAAAAAAAAGAAAAAGAAAAAGAAAAAATACAAAAAGTACGAGCGTCAAGTAGCATTTTTGTTTATTGTTCCACCACAGTTGGCGGTCACTGTGCGAGTGTCACAAAATTTAATACCTCAACATATATAATGATATGTGTATATGTGGTTCCGTGTCTCTGTGCTTGTGGGGCAGTCGGTCAGAGTTCAGGTTTGCAACATAAAAAAAGCAACGAAAAAAGTGTATGTTCGCTGCCAAATTTTCTAAAAAAAAAATTTACATTATCAGCGCACAACGGCAATAAATTTAACAAGCTGTACAATAATTGTGTGATCGCAAAGCGGCAAGGAAATAAGGTGTGTGCATTTACCTACTATGTGTGTGACATTGTTACAAAATTCGACAGCAACAAATACAAAAGCTTATAGATATAAATATGAACATCAGACAGGTATGAGTATAAAGTTCAATTGCCTTTTAAATTTAATTTTATTGAAAACAGATACATAATTTCGTTTTCGTCATTTTTGTACTAGGAGTGTACACAAAATGTCGCAAAACAGCTGTCGGTGCAGTCAACTGTCAATTGGCGTATTTGTCGCCGTCACATACGCAACTCGCTACTCGTCGCTTGCCGCTCGCTCACTCACTCGCTTGCTAGCCTGTTTTCAGTCATTTGACAGTTGTACGACAATTGACAGCTGTTACCGTTGATGCAGCTATAAGCAAAGCGCTAAAAATGTATTTGGACTTATGACAAGCATGGCATATAAATACATACATATGTACATACAAGCGTTGATATTAAAAAATTACTGAAAATGAAAGTTTATTTTGAGTTGTCAACGTTTGACACTTTTAGGCTTTCAGCTGTCAACTTGACATTTTGTGGTTTGTTTGTTATTGTCAAAAAAAAAACTTATTATTACTAAAAAAAATATATCTACTAAAATCTCGTTTTGTGCTTTTTTTTATTAATGGCATTTACAATTTTATAAACCAATTAAAATCAGTAAAATATGACCCGCTAGACAGTTGTCATTTGTAAGTTGGGGATGAAAGTTACTCATGGAGTTAATATGCAATTTGACAGCTAATTTATGAACATAATAATAATAATAATACAATGGCGCTATTATAACTCTGACGAGTTTTATGGCCGAGCTTCTCTCCCAATTCGAGGTGTGCTCCTTTTTGTTTTTTCCTACTAATTGGGTGGACCTACATTTTTTATGCCGGCTCCGAACGGCGAATGCATTTTTTGTGAGAAGCTTTTTCATGGCAGAAATACTCTCGGAGGGTATGCCGCCCACTGCCGAGAGGTGACCACTGCTCTTAAAAAACCCAATAATTGGATTTTTACTAATTAGAAAAATTGTTTTTGGTGTTTTGCTCGGACCGTGGTTTGAACCCGAGACCTCTGGCATAGCAGGCGAGCACTCTACCCACTGCACCACAGAGGCCATGAATATAATAAGATTTGGAAATATTTTTTTTAAATTTATTTTTATTAAGACTTTTTTAGAGGAATTTAATGGCTTGCTTAGATACAAAATTTCTGCATTTATAGTCACTCCGAAAATTTCCGAGTTACTCCGACATTCCGAAATTTACTCTAAATGTATGAAATCGCTTAGTAAATAGCTTACATAACAAATTTTAGCTTATTTTTTCACTCTGAAAATTTCAGTTACTCCGATATTCTTAAATTTACTCAATAACATCTTAGTAAATAGCTTTTAAAAAAAAAACTTGGCTTATTTATTTAATCCGAAAATTTCAGTTACTCCGAAATTCTTAAATTTAGTCAATAACATCTTAGTAAATCGTTTTTATAATAAATTTAGCTTATTTTTAACTCCGAAAATTTCAGTTACTCCGATATTCTTAAATTTACTCAATAACATCTTAGTAAATAGCTTTTATAAAAAAACTTGGCTTATTTATTTAGTCCGAAAATTTCAGTTACTCCGAAATTCTTAAATTGAGTCAATAACATCTTAGTAAATAGCTTTTATAAAAAAACTTAGCTTATTTATTTACTCCGAAAATTTCAGTTACTCAGAAATTCTTAAATTTAGTCAATAACATATTAGTAAATCACTTTTATAATAAAATTAGCTTATTTTAACCGAAAATTTCAGTTATTCCGAAATTCCCAAATTTACTCAATATCATCTTAGTAAATAGCTATAATAACCAATTTAAGATTAATTTTTCACTCCGAAAATTTCAGAGTTACTCCGAAATTCCCAAAATTTACTCAATAAAATCTTAGTAAATAGCTTGTATAACAAATTTTAGCTTATTTTTCAATCCGAAAATTTTAGAGTTACTCCGAAATTCCCAAATTTACTCAAGCTGTTTTAAAACGCGTAGTAAATAGCTTTCATGACAAATTTTTGCTAGTTTTTTACCACTCCGAAAATTTCAGTTACTCCGAAATTTCTAAATTTACTTAATAGAATCTTAGTAGATAGTTTTTTTTTTAAATTTAGCTTATTTTTTCACTTGAAAAATTTCAGTTACTCCGGAATTCCCAACCTTACTCAATAACATCTTAGTAAGGAACTTTATTAAAAATTGTAGCATATTTGTTACTCCGAAAATTTCTGTTACTCCGAAATTCTTAAACTTGCTCAATAAAATCTTAATACATTGCTTTTATAAAAAATTTTAGCTTAATTTTTTACTCCGGAAATTTTAGTCACTCCGAAATTTCCAATTTTACTCAACACAATCTTAGTAAATTGCTTTTAAACAAATTTTAGCTTAATTTTTCAATCGAAAATTTTCAGTTATTTCGAAATTCCCAAACTTTCTCAATAACATCTTAGTAAGTAACTTTTATTAAAAATTTTAGTTTATTTTTCACTCCGAAAATTTCCACTAGTTCGAAATTCCCAAATTTATTCAATAACATCTCAGCAAAAAGCTTCTATAACAAATTTTCGCAAATTTTTTCACTCCGAATTTTTTAGGAGTTACTCCGAAAAGTTAAAAATATTAGAAATTCAAGGAAAAATTATTTTTATAACTTTAAAAATTTTTTATTTTGAATTTTGAGTTATATTTCTTCCCTCATGAATAAATGTATTCAATAAAGGAGCTAAAAATTCGAAAAACGAAAAACAAAATCACTGGAATTTTAATATTACATCTCGCAAATATGACAGCTCGCACTGCAAGGCACTGCAATTGCAATTTCCAAACGCCAAACAAGCGCGATCGAAAAACGGCAATTAAATTGAAATCAAGATCTCAATTAGCCTGCCAACAAAATGCCCCAAAAGCTTATGGCGTTTTCTTTTCTCGAAATAATGTTGCCCTGTTTGGCTTTCTTAGCCATTTTGTATGTCTGTCTGGTAATTTCACCGAACATTTACTTCTAACTAAGTAAGAGAGCAACATTATCTACAAAATAAGCCATTTTATAGAAAGTCACGTTACGTAATTCGATAATTAGGATATAGGAGGGCAACATTTTTTTGTAGAAAAGAAAACGCCATTAGTTATTAGCGCAAATATGTAACAAATTTGTGCCGCATGTGCGAATGCCATAAAACAAGCGCTGAAAATAATCAAAAACGCCCACAAACTCGCCCCCATTGATAAATGTATGCATACATACATATTTACATACACACTTACATTTACTATTGATAAAATTGGTCAGCTTGCAGCGCTGCCTATTCGATTTGCCCTTCTGGGCAGAAACAAAACTTAATTACCGCGCACAATTGTTTCATTGCGCGATGTGATAATTGTGGCAGTTGAAATGTGGCGAATTCGCTATAAAAATGTTTACAGTTTAATTTTATCGAGTAGTTTTTTTATTATTGTTTGCTAGTTTTATACGCTGGTTTTGAAAAAAAAAAAATTAAGTAAATAAAAAAATATGCAGACTAAAATTGTGGGACTATAAAGTGTTGAGGTATATGTATGTATATGTGTGTATATATCCATATTAGGGATTCCAATCCCGGGATCCCGCCCTTTTTGACATCCCGAAAATCCCGGGATAGCTAGAATTTTATCCCGGGATTTTCGGGATAAGATAAAGAGAGAATATTCCGCTATTAAAGCAAAGAAAAGTTATATTTTATATAATTTTTATTGGTCTCAGATCTGTATACTAATAGCATTTCCTATTCTGAGTGAAAATCTTGCATTATTACATTGCAGCATTATCAATGTGTGTCCTGTGCCCTATTAAAATGTTGCATTATTCATGTGATGAATGAAACAAAAATAATGCAACCCTTTACTTGTGCTAAGAGCAGAAAATGTTGCACGTAGTCGGGCCAGTTTTATATTTTGTCAATAGAACAAACAGCCCTAAAAAGTTTTGAGTCGGTATGGAAGAGAACAAAAAAATGTGACAGCCGGAAGAATGTGCGACATTTTTGCTGGAAGAAAAAAGTCCATTTGTCAAAGTAGGGATTAAAATTTTTGATTTTTTTTAATAATTAAATTTTTTTGTGTTGAAGTACGCGTTGTAAGGAAACGTATGTTATGTATTTTTAAAGCTTTTAGCTTGTGGCAAAATTCATTTGATAATTTCAATTTCCTGATTTTTGGTCATTTATTTCTCAAATGTTTTTTGGAATTTTCCCACATGGAAAGTAAATAGTGGAAGAAAATGGAAACAAAATTTTAATTAGACTTGATAGTCTTACAACACTGTACCAAAATTAAATACGCAGCTGCATACTCGGAATTCATATCAAAATTTGTGCCTCCGATATTTATCTATTCAGAAGTTGCATTAATTTTCTGAATTTTTCGGAAAGCTTATTCGCTTAAACAAAGTGCGTCGTTATTTTCTAAAAAATTTTTTATTGTAAATTATCAAATGATTGCAAGCCTTTTTATTAATATCCTAAAAGTACCAACTGCAAAGGAAAATGTTTTGTTCACCAAATGTATGTAATTTTCGTTGTTGGTTGTGCTTTTTAAAGTAACTCTTAGGTATTATTAAATAATACGCATGATTTTACATTCCTTTTTATTTTGTTACTAATGAAATAATAAAAAATGGCAATAAAAATCTATTTTTTCTTTGCATTTTAAAGTTGTAGCGTTCCTCGAAATATATATTTACTTTTTTCAACCCCAAATGTGGGAAAATAATACTGGTCGAAAAATTTTTGTAACAGAAATAAAATTCTACGTTTCAAAAGGGTATTCGGTGTGTTTTTGAGATATTCATGTCCAAAGAGGCGAAAAACGCAGTTTGTGGCCATATTCACTCCTCAATATTTTTAAAATTACTCACTTTCATTAAAAACTGATTACATCTATTGAAAGCACGATCATTTCTTTTGAAGACAACGTAGATACATACCTCAATAAGATACCCAAAAAACTAAGAGAAATGATCGTTCTTTCAATAGCTGCAATCATCTTTTAATGAAAGTAAGTAATTTAACAGATTGAGCAGTGAATATTGCAAGAAATCGCATTTTTCGCCTCTTTGGACATGAATATCTCAAAACCTACACGTAATACCGAAAATCCGACTTCAGATTCAGAATCAGCGCACCGAAATCCTTTAGAAAAGTAGAATTTTATTTGAGTTAGAAAATTTTTTGGAAATTTTGTCGGCCTGTGTAATTAAAGTCCGAATCCCGGGATAAATCCCGGGATCCCGGGATTATAAAAGAAAATACCGAAAATCCCGGGATCGTAAAAATCGGAAAAATTGGAATCCCTAATCCATATGTACATTTTAGTACTTCGCTAAGTGCTGTTGTTGTTTCTTCGCACTTCTAACTAACTCTTTGCTGTGCGCCCGTAGGTGTCAATAATTAAGCTTGCAATTTTGTTGATTGTCAGTTGACTATAAAAAAATCACAAAAAATAAAAAAAAAAACTTAATATAAAAAACAACAAAAACAAAAACTAAAAGCTAACAAAAACTTCATGGCAGCTGCCATCAACGCTGAAATTGTTACAACGCTTTTAAAAGTACAACTCCTCAGGCTGTCGACAGGCGCGGCGGCGTCAGGTGGTGTTTAATGGCAAGTTGCAATAAAAATTTGTTAAAAGAAGTATGTATGTTTGTTGCTATCGCTTTGCAGCAAATTGTTCTTTTGGCGACGACAGGCGTTGAGGGCAAACGGATTACAATGCAGTAGCACTTGTATGAGACGTGGCAACAGCCTATGATGCTGTCTGCTTTTTCAGATCAGCAGCCGTTACCTTCACTGTTTCACTGCGCTTCAAATAGCTGAAATGTTGCCACATTTTTCGTTTGTTACAGGTGAGACGCAAATCTTTGAAACCGAGATAAGGGCACAAATATAGACTTTTAGCACAAAAAAGCTAATTTGTAAAATAAAAACAACAACAAAAATAAAGCAGCAAAAAATCAAGGTTCTGCACTCAGAGAAAAGTTGCGGGCTAAAATGAAGCTGCGTCGTACTTGATTTAAGAATAACTGAAATTAAGGAAAAATATTTCAAATTGAAGTTTCTCCAATCTTAAATCAAGAATGGCATTCTTGAAACAAGGAAAAAATCTGAAAAAATCTTGTTTTAAGAATGAAATTCTTAATTTAAGAATACAATGGCCAAATGTTTTCTAAATAATATTTATATAACTTTCATTTCATAATAAATTTATTGCTCGAGAAAACTTCTGAGCGATTTTAATTTGGAAGCTGTATTCAATAGATAAAGGGTTTGTTATCCGCTCGCGATATGTAAACATACAGATACGTTTATAAATAAAGATATATACATACATATATGGAGTTTCGCAAGAAATTGTTTCCTTGGAAAAAAGAACAGGTAAGAGTTCTAGCGTTGATGCGAATTTAGTTTAAGTTTTAAAACGACATCCAAAATGTTTCTATTTTCTTCAGGAGTAATATTTCATATCAAGAAGTGACCGGAAAAATCCGAGCGGTGAGATCTACGCCAAATACATAAATAGAAGAGCAGAGAAGCTGCAGCACATCATCGCCTATGCAGAAATGAATGACTCCGACATATTTATATTTCGTCGTACCATACGAAAACTAGCATACGATTTTTTGTGGCTGTGTAAAAACAGTATATAATTACTGATACTTTTCGTCGGCCAAAAGTCAAATGTGCTACTTTTCGTATAGAATTTTTTTATTAATTACTTTCGACAGAAATTTTAAATGTGCTAGTTTTCGTATGCTACGACGATTTATAGTTATAATTATAGTTATAGTTATAGTTATAGTTATAGTTATAGTTATAGTTATAGTTATAGTTATAGTTATAGTTATAGTTATAGTTATAGTTATAGTTATAGTTATAGTTATAGTTATAGTTATAGTTATAGTTATAGTTATAGTTATAGTTATAGTTATAGTTATAGTTATAGTTATAGTTATAGTTATAGTTATAGTTATAGTTATAGTTATAGTTATAGTTATAGTTATAGTTATAGTTATAGTTATAGTTATAGTTATAGTTATAGTTATAGTTATAGTTATAGTTATAGTTATAGTTATAGTTATAGTTATAGTTATAGTTATAGTTATAGTTATAGTTATAGTTATAGTTATAGTTATAGTTATAGTTATAGTTATAGTTATAGTTATAGTTATAGTTATAGTTATAGTTATAGTTATAGTTATAGTTATAGTTATAGTTATAGTTATAGTTATAGTTATAGTTATAGTTATAGTTATAGTTATAGTTATAGTTATAGTTATAGTTATAGTTATAGTTATAGTTATAGTTATAGTTATAGTTATAGTTATAGTTATAGTTATAGTTATAGTTATAGTTATAGTTATAGTTATAGTTATAGTTATAGTTATAGTTATAGTTATAGTTATAGTTATAGTTATAGTTATAGTTATAGTTATAGTTATAGTTATAGTTATAGTTATAGTTATAGTTATAGTTATAGTTATAGTTATAGTTATAGTTATAGTTATAGTTATAGTTATAGTTATAGTTATAGTTATAGTTATAGTTATAGTTATAGTTATAGTTATAGTTATAGTTATAGTTATAGTTATAGTTATAGTTATAGTTATAGTTATAGTTATAGTTGTATATTAATATTTTTGGTTTCAAAATCTACACTTACATATTTGTATATGTATATAAAGATTGAATTATATACATATAGTTATAAGAATTCCATCTCATTGTAAATATATGTAAATACATATGTATATGTCTTACAATAAAACACAATGAAAAGAAATAACCATTTTTTTTTTATTTTTGTTAGGTGGGTTAAATGATTTCGAATTTTGAATTTCGAAAAAGTGGAAAAGCAGGAATAAGTATTCTTAAAATAAGAATGTGCATTCTTAAATCAATCATAGGCAATGCTGAAAACAAGCTTATATAAGCTTATTTCAAAAAGGAAAATTATTAATATAAGCTTTTTATTCTCTCAAAAATCGTTCTAGAAATAAGAATATATTCTTGATTTTAGCATTTTCAAGGTTAACAGACTTTCATGCCGTTTTCGGCTTGATTCAAGCCCGTTATACTTAAATTTAGCTTGCTTTTTCTCTGAGTGTGTTTTTATCATGCCAACTGGAAAACACATGCACACAAACAAAACCACAAACACAAGCAACAAACGTGGCGCGTAGTATGTACTTGTCAAGTTCGTTGCTTAAGTCTTTCGTACTAAACACGTTCTAGCCAAGTTCTCAAGCAAAAAAAAAAAATCTGTTTGAAGTTGTATTTTTTTTATTAGCACCATTTAAATTACAATTTAAGCGACGTTTAATTAGTAATTTTATGTGTATTCAAAATGACACGCGACAGCTAATTAATGCTCGTGAATGATAGATTTAAAAAAAAAAAACATAGAAAATTTGTTGCCAACGAAAAAGGTGTCTATTTAAATGCGACAAAGGCGTTGAAGTCAAACGGTAATTGTAGTAATAAAGATATATAATTTGAAATCATGAATTGTGGCAAATTCTAATTGCGTTTCAGTTGATGTGTTGTGCAATTTTAAGTATATATATATTAGCTGAGCTTGATTGAAGTTTTGTTAATAATAGGGTGCTTATGTGAAAAGTATTGCCTATAAAGGACAAGTCTTGCAAACAAGTCTTGCTTTTTTGGCTAAGCTATGAGATTGAAGGAAGTATTAAATTGAGTATAAGACAGACACTAATTTTCGTAATCATATGGAAAGTCATCACTTAGATGCTTTGTTTAAGTTTTTTTGAAAAGGGTTGCCACCTCTTTAAAAATTAAATTTTCCGGTACAGATTGATTTTTTTACATCAGGTGCCATATCAAAAGGCTTTGCCTGGAAATTAGTAATTTATTATAAGAATTTGGAAAAGGTTGCCACCTGTTCAAAAATATAGTTTTCCGGTACAGTCTGCTTGATTTTTAAATTTCAGGTGCCATATGAAAGAGCTAGGCCTGGAAATGAGTACAATCTTTATAAAAATGGTTCACACCTGTTTAGAAATTTAATTTTTCGGTAGTTTTGTAGGTAGTTTTTTTTATTTTAGGCGCCATAGGAAAGAGCTTGGCTGGAAAATTAGTAATTAATTAAAATCTTTACAAAAAGGGTTGCCACCTGTTTAGGAATTTCATTTTCTTTATAGTTGGTTTGATTTTTCAATTTCAGGGCTTGGCCTACAAAATAGTAATTTATTATAATTTTTACAAAAACGGTTGCCACCTGTTCAGGAATTCATTTCTACGCTACAGTGGGTTTGATTTTTAAATTTGAAGTGTGATATGATATGGCTTGCCCTGTAGATGGTTAGAATTTATTTTTTTTTATTTCAAAAATTTATTTAAAATTGTTTCACTATAGGAAAGGAAAGAAAGGAAAGAAAGGGAAAGGAAAGAAATGGAAAGGAAAGGAAATTAAAAAAGAAAAAGAAAAAGAAAGGGATGGAAATGGATAAGGAACTCGAAATGAAAGGGGAAAATAAAAGTAAATTGAACAGAAAATAAAGAGGACAAGGGGAAATGGGAAACGCAAATAAAAGAGAAAGGGGAAGAGAAAGAGTAATGAAAACGGAAAGAGAAAGAGGAGTCTAAAAAAGGACATTTTGTAGGTTGCTAGATGGTTAACATATTCTATAAAGTTATTCGACATAAAATTTCACTATGTTTCTCCTGGGACAAAATAACCAGTAGCTATTAATTTTATGTTTTATTAATAAGAAACCATGAATTTAAAGGTTATTTATGAATATTCTGCAATTTTTAAGGGGAAATCTCTTAGTAAAGTAATAAAAAATTTTATATTAGACTGGCAGATAAAAATGAATCGAAGTTTTTACGCAGAAGCTGGAGTAAACTTTCTGGAAATTTTTATGTATTTATATTTAAAAAGGCAACAAAAAAATTTCAAATGTGGCAAAACGGTTTGGAGGTTGTATGGCCTTTCCACCCTCAAATTGTCTCACAGTTTAATTGGTCGAATTTTCGACACCAGGCGATATTAGTTTTTTATATTCCACTTTTATTTTCTTTATTCTACTTTTTCTATGGCATATCATTCAAATAACTACCGCTCTTACATAACCAATTAGTCGTTGTGTTGTAATTGTCTTGCTGTTGTTGCCATCACTAATGAATAGCGGACATTCACTTTTTCATTGAATTTGAATGTATGTAAGTGCCGTCAATGACGGCGCGCCTTAAAATCTCAGTCTGTCACATGCTGAATTTAACTTGAGCAATTTAGTCCACATTAATGTGACAAACTTGTTGCGACACATTACGGTTACGCCTCCCCTTTCTCTTTTTTAATGCAATTAATTTGTTTTCTTTGTAATTTTTTGGTTAAATTTGGGTTTTAGAAAAATTAAATTGAAAAGTTAAATTAAAAAGTAAATGTTTTCTTAGTCTTCTTTTAATTTGATTGAAAAATTTAAAGAAAAAAGTAAGAAAAAGTTCACTGATGCCAATAAGAATTGTTTAGCTAAAAATCTTTGTATGTGCTTAAGCCTGCAGTTGTAAGCAAATGCATACATATGTACATATGTACATACATAAATGTACATATGTAAATATGTAAGTATGTAAGTATACACATGTCTGTAGTGCATAAACAACATCGAAAATCTAGACCGCAAAGCCATCATATTTTAGCAAAAGTGCCAATTCCGGATTTGTGCCACAAAATGATAAAAACATAAACAACCAAACAAAAAAATACCCTGCAAAAAGTTCGCTAAACAATACTCTGGCAGCAAAAAAATGTTAATTATGCAGCTAAACAAAAAAAGTCTTTTTATTATCCCTTATTATAAGGCATTTAAGGATCACATAATGCCTTATTATCAGAAATCATCTAAGCCTTATTGCCATGGCTGATAAGGCAGCTTTTTCTCAGAGAAAGAGTTAGAGAGACAGAGAGAGAGAAAGGAAAATCAGCTTTATTTCAAGCCTTCGCTCATGCAACTTTTGCTCGCTTAGACTTTTCAGGCATTATTTTGCAAGCCTTTTAATCATTTGGAATAAAACTTAAATAAGGCGTAGATTTCTTGGAGAGCATATACATATACATATACATACATATGTATCAATATAGCTCTCCATGCCTAAAAGCTTACCACCTCCTTAAAAAAACATGTGGCAAAGAAATAAGTAGTATATTGTAAAAGGCAGTAAGCGACAAACAAGGCGATTATTTAACTGATTGTAAATGACACCGACAAAAGACCTTTGTGGCACGACTTCTTGCACAACGCATTTGCCACAAAACACACACACAAAAAATTACAGTTTGTGCTGGCAACACATAGCAGAACGCAGCTAAAGAGTGGCAAAAATTTGCTAAACCACATTTTGTGGGGGGAGTAAAATAAAATTTAAATAAAATCCACATAATCATAAAAATAAAGTAAATAAAATACACAAAAAAATAAATAAAACAAAAATAGGCAAAACCAAATATGAGTTTTTTTTTGTTTAAAAATATACTTAAAAAAATTAGCATTTATGAGCACATAAATTTGCATTTGAGCTCTCGCCGCTAAAGGCATTTGATTATGATGACAGTTTAGTGTGTGTATTAAAGCTTAAAAAATGGAAAATCTTCACAGAGCATGCCTTAAACTTTGAGAGGAGCTAGGTCTAAAGCTTGTCGAATTGAAGATAATGAGTATGCAACTGCTGCCGTCCACCGATGATATCGACATCATTGGCACTAACACTCGCGCCGTATGTACTGCCTTCTTCAAGCTGGATAAAGAGGCTAAGAAAATGGATTTGGCGGTTAACTAGGACAAAACGAAATACCTCCTGTCATCACACAAAGAAACAGCACACCTTGACAGCCACGTCGCTTAGACAGCTACAAATTCGAAACTGTTGAGCACTTCGTCTATTAGGGAACTAGAATTAACACCAAAATAATGTCAGCACTGAAATCGAACGAAGAATCACTCTTGCCAATAAATGCTGCTTTGGAGGACTAAGTAGGCAATTGAAGAGTAAAGTCCTCTCTCGACGAACAAAAATCACACTCTACAGGACGCTCATCGTTCCACTCCTCATGTACGGCGCAAAAGCATGGACAATGGCAAAATCAAATGACATGGCACTTGAAGTTTTCGAGAGGAAAGTTCTTCGGAAGATTAACGGAGCTTTGCGCGTTGGCGTGGGCGAGTATCGACGAGAATTAACAATGAGCTGTACGAGTTGTACGCAGACATCAACATTGTTCAGCGAATAAAGATCCAGCGGCTGCGTTGGGCAGGTCAAGTCGTGAGAATGGAGGAAGGTGCTCCGGCCAAGAAAGTGTTTCTATCGAAACCCGCTGAACGCAGAAAAACGGGAGACCTGCACTGCGTTGGGAAGATCAGGGGACAGTGGCGCTGACTCCCTAGGGGTGCGCAAGCTTCGTCATGCATGAAACAGAAACAACTGGCGCGCTTTATTCGACTCGGCCAGAATCGTTTAAAGGGTTACGCATCAATTAAGAAGAATAAGTAGAGGAAGAAGAAGAAGAAGAAGAAGGGGAAGAACAAAAAGAGGAAGAATAAAAAGATAAAGAAGAAGAAGAAGAATATGAAGAAGAAGACAGACTAGTATGAAGAAATTGTCAAATCCAATTCAAGGCATTATGACTCCGATACCTCTTGGGTAAGATCCATTCCAGATCCAAGTTCAAATGCATTTTACAGCAACAAAAAACTAAATGCCTCATGCAAAACAAGTGCCAATAAAATTTCAAAGCCCAAAAACAAAAAAACAAAAATCCAATAAGGAAACCACCCCCCTCAAACAAACTTTCCGCGGGCATAACACAAATTGCTTGTAATTACAATGAAATGTTGCAAATTTAGTGTGATAAAGTGAAAGCGTGCTGAAATGTGGCAAGCAGCGATGCGATGGGGTGCAGCAGCAATAAAGAAGAGCGCAAGGAAGCAGCAGACGTACATATAAGCTGGAGGATGCCAACAGTAGCTAGGCGAAATGTTAGTTGCTAATGTGGCATAAGAAGATGGTGTGTTGATGTGTGTTAGTGTGTGGAGGGTAGATCAGTACGGCAAGTCAGCAGCCATGAGCGATCGATGACGCTCAACCAACGATTGCCAACTGCGCTGCGAAAGAACAAAAACAACAAGTAAGGAAGCCTAAGTTCGAGTGGAATCGAACATTAGATACTCAGCTGTATGTTTTCATTGTTTGTTTGAGTTTGATGGATTTTATATAAAGCGAGTGCTGCATAAAGTGGGCGTAGCCACGCCCATTTTAAAAATTTTTATCAGTCATCCAACTAAGCATATGAATATTATTCTTTGTGCAAAATTTCATTCCTTTATGACTTCTAGTTACAAAGATGTCACGTTACAAATTTCCAAAGCGTGTTCCAGAAATATATTTGCTAAAAAGTAGGCGTGGTCATAAACCGATTTCAATAAATTTTTGCGTGTCTATTAATACAAGTTATAAAAGTGTATAAACCAAGTTTCATCATAATATCTCAATTATTTGTTGAGTTATGGGCTCCGAAATCTCGTAGATTCCTTTGTCTAAAAGGAGGCGGTGCCACGCCCATTTTTTTTTTTTTATTAGGCCACTTTATTATACCCATATATAAAAGTGGGCGTGGTCGTCAACCGATTTCGCTAAAATTTTGAACATGTATTACTACAAGTAGTGAAAGTGCATACATCAAGTTTCGTCATAATATGTCGATTATTTGTCGAGTTATGGGCTCAGAAATCTCGTATATTCCTGCTTCTAAAAAGAGGCGGTGCCACGCCCATTTTCCAAAATTTTTACGGTTTTTGTCTTATGTTCGTAGTTAGACTCCTGCCGTAAAATTTTAATGATATATCTTTATATTTGACAGAGATATCGCTTAAAATTTTTTTATTAGGTCACTTTATAAGACCCATATATAAAAGTGGGCGTGGCCGTCAACCGATTTTAACAATTTTTCGTCCAAACAGTTGCCTAAGTAAGTATATCACGCGTACCAAATTTCATCGATATATCTTCAACAGTTTCTGAGTTATGACTCATAAAGCTTTCAATGTTTGCTCCTTAATGTGGGCGTGGCACCGGCCATTTTCTAAAATTTCACCAAATTTCTTCATAGGGGCCTGAGCTCAACACGTGGGTAAAATTTCATCGCTCTAGCTATATTAGTGGCTGAGATACCAAATTTCCGATTTTTTCTATATAGGAAAAGTGGGCGTGGTCATGGTCCGATTTCGCCCATTTTCAATACCAACCGTCCCAGTCTCGATACCAACTTGCAGAGTTAGAGTGTTTACAGACGGACAGACGGACGGACGGACGGACATGGCTCAATCGATTTCTCTTTTCACCCTGATCATTGTGATATATATAAGTCTATATCTATCTCGATTATTTCATTCTGTTACAATCCACCGTTATGTGATTAAAACTATATTACTCTGTGTACTAGTACAGCTGCGTATAAAAACGGTGGTCAACGGGTGCCAGCGCCTTAAGGTAATGCCAATACAATTTGCAACGCTTTGTGGCAATAAAAATGTGGTGCGCAACTTGGCTATCATGGCTTGACATTGACTACAACAACAACAACACTAAACTGCCACCACCACCACCACAGCGACCATAACAATTCAATTTGCCACATGCTTTGCGGTGGCGGCGAAGAATGATGAAGTTGTCGTTGTTGTTGTTGTTGTTGTTGTTAGTTGATTGTTGTTGCCACAAGAGTAGCGCTTTCCGTCAGGCGTTGCTTTTCTTAACATAAAATTTTTGGTTTTATGTTTGTTGTTGTTGTTGTGGTCGTTGATGTTGCCAAAACAGTAGCGCTCGTTGTAATTAAGTTTGTTATACTCATAAACGGACCCAAGACAAAAGCAAGGGAAATCGTTTGCTGCTTACAGCTTGCAACAAATGCCATAGTGCTGCCGCATACATATGTATGTACATTGTACGCTAGTCAGTCGATATACGAGCACTTTGTTTAGATGTATGTATGTATGGGCTTGTTGTAATTGCCGTAAAATTTATGAACTCTCAGATCACAACAGATCGTTGCGGTATTGCGCCGCATTTGAACTTACTAGGAGGCAGCCATTGAACAATTAATTGTTGGCGCATGTGGCATGCAACTTTGTAAGAAACGGAAAAGAGTTTTAAAAGTTAACTTATTCTTGTAGTAGTAGTTGTTGTTGTTTGATGTTGTTGTTGTTGTTGTTGCAGTTGTGGGTTTTGTTGTTGTTGTTTTTTGCTGCTCTTTATTGCTGTCACAATCAATTGCTGTTGATCTCTGCTGCGGTGTGCGTCGCAGTGATGGCATCATTTTGCAACAATCGATTAAGAATACAAAGCGCATAAGTAATGACCACTAGTTGCGGCCTTCGCGTCCTCTTCCAACACCGCTTCCCATGTGCAGCAGCCACATTTAAAAGTTGTTGACTCTTGCGGCAATCATACGTTCAACAATGCCCGCTCACTTTCCGTTAAACTAATGATAATTTCCAACTCTTTTGCAGAACGTTTGCACAATTGTTGCTGCCACACATAAAAATCAATTTATATTTATTATTATTAGTTTTCATTGCATGTCGATTTATTCTAATTTGTATTTTATTTTTCCAATGCGCCAATTTGGCCCAGTAACCCGACTACCTCATTCATTCTCACCAACTTCACTGCTTGCAATCAAGCCAGCCAATCGATCAGTCAATCGCTTGTCGTTCATTTAAATATATGTATGTATGTAGATGCAAATGTAGAGCAATTGACTTTATTTACGAAGGATCTCGTTTCTCAGCTTAAGCTGATTGCGCAACATTTTGCACGCAAATTTTTAACTTAAAATCGTAAATTTGGCATTATTGCCGATTAGAGATTGGCGTCTAAGTTATTGTCTCCGTTTGTGCAGTGATTTTGGGGGAGATAAGAATTGACGAAAAAGTTGCGAAATTCTTGAATTAAATGTAGAAATATATATTTTCTGTATACAATACAAAATAATAATAAAATTTATATACATACAGTTTGTCAATTAATTCTTTGCAAAATGAAAACAGTTCAGAAATTTGTTTTCATACTGGTATTTCGTCAATTAAGCTTAGCTTTTAATTCTTTTTTAAATGCTAATATTAAATTTAATATGTTTACAACAGGGCTGCTCACCTCATAGGCACTCAAAGCACAATTGTTTTTGTTTTGTTCCGAATCATAGGCACAGATACATATTTTCACTTCAAATATGAAAATAAAATTTTCTTTGCACTCCCATAAGCACTCAGATATAAAAAAATTTTATATGTATGTATGTGCCTATGATTCATATTGAATGTGCAGAGCAAAGGCACTTTGTATAGGAGCTCGAGCACTGCCGTAAAAAATCGAAATTTACAATAACAAATGTGTAATGAAAAAAAATTCAAAAAATGAAAGCACTGTAAAAAATAATATTCAAAAAATTTTCATATAAAAAATAAAAAAATTTGTATGTATGTGATACTACCATTTGAAAATAAATTCTAAAATAATATTTTATTGGAATTCATAAAAAAATTTAAATGAGCAAAAAAATTTTTCAGTGCATATACAAAATTTGTAGATGTATTGAGCTTTGTACTTTCAATACAAGAGCGTTGAGCAGCCCTGGTTTACAACATTTAGGACCAAAAAAATCCAAAACTTAAGGCATAGATACAACAGAAAAAACAAAAGTTCAAAAATTATAAAAAATATTTTGTCAATTAATTCTTTGCAATTTTTTCATATGTGACAAAAATTTAAAAAAAAAAAAAAACAGATCTCATCGTTGAAATTTTAGTATGACGGCCACTAGCCTCAACCACACATTGTAGACGAAGGGTTATGGAATGAATCAGGTCCTTCAGACCATAAATTTCGGGTATCTTATGCCATTCTTGCTGAATGGTATTAATTACAGCCTTTATCGCTAGTAGACCTTCGTTTTCTGTCTTGCTATTTCAAGAAAGGCCAGAAATTTTTGACTGGGTTTAAGCTAGGACTTTGGGCAGATGTATCCATGGCTTTGGTGCAACTATGCAGTACCCAAGTCCTGCACAGCAACGATTTGTTTTTAGGATCGTTGTTCGGGTACAACTTTTACTTGAATTTATTGGCGTTTTTTGGTTAAAAAATGAAAATTTTTATTGCGATTCTCGACTACTCGTGTCAAGCTAAAACTCCTTCGTCATCAGGTCATTAAAAATCCGCAGTCCGCCAACCATTCTTTGAGGATACACTCCTCTACGTTATTTCAGACAATTTTCGAAACATCTGATTTGGTCTAATATTATTCTGTAGCAGAGCTGTGTTGGTCGTTCTCGAAATTTTTCTGTGTCCATCGCGATGTATCGCGATACATCGTGCGTATTTTTGTTTCATCGCAAAAAGAACATCAACCCAGCTCTGCTACTGAAGAATATTAGACCAAATCATATGTTTCGAGAATTGTCTGAAATAACGTGGAGGTGTGTATCCTCAAAGAATGGTTGGCGGACTGCGGATTTTTAATGACCTGATGACGAAGGAGTTTTAGCTTGACACGAGTAGTCGAGAATCGCAATAAAAATTTTCATTTTTTAACCAAAAAACGCCAATAAATTCAAGTAAAAGTTGTACCCGAACAACGATCCTAAAAACAAATCGTTGCTGTGCAGGACTTGGGTACTGCATAGTTGCACCAAAGCCATGGATACATCTGCCCAAAGTCCTAGCTTAAACCCAGTCAAAAATTTCTGGCCTTTCTTGAAATAGCAAGACAGAAAACGAAGGTCTACTAGCGATAAAGGCTGTAATTAATACCATTCAGGAAGAATGGCATAAAATACCCGAAATTTATGGTCTGAAGGACCTGATTCATTCCATAACCCTTCGTCTACAATGTGTGGTTGAGGCTAGTGGCCGTCATACCAAAATTTCAACGATGAGATCTGTTTTTTTTTTTTTTCAATTTCTGTCACATATGAAAAAATTGCAAAGAATTAATTGACAAAATGTTTTTTATAATTTTTGAACTTTTGTTTTTTCTGTTGTATCTATGCCTTAAGTTTTGCATTTTTTTGGTCCTAAATGTTGTAAACATATTAAGTTTAATATTAGCATTTAAAAAAAAAATTAAAAGCTAAGCTTAATTGACGAAATACCAGTATGAAAACAAATTTCTGAACTGTTTTCATTTTGCAAAGAATTAATTGACAATCTGTACATACACTTAAGTGATGAAGCTAAAAAAGGTTCATCCATATTGGCGGACTGCTCTACGGGCATTTTGTTTTACATCGCCTCGGTTTGCTTTTGTTTTACTGTTGAAATGAAGTGGCTAAGGCACTGAAATACTCGTGAGGAAATGTAGCTTTGGCACAATTATTCATTACTCATTCGTTGCTTAAATGCAAATTTTCCATCGTCGCGTGCCTATCACTTATTAGAACTTCTGTAATAATGCCCCCACAATTCTTAGAAAACTGTGGAATCGCCACCTTCAGCAGGATACTTCCTGAGAACCTTAAGTCCGATTTCTCTATCACTTTTGCTAGTTTTTTTTTCCTATAAAAAATCTGTATACCTAAGTCAACTGAGATAATAAAAAGCAGAAAGTGCTCAATTAGCAATAATAACTTTTATCTAATAACACAATTAATCTGCCTTAACTGTGATATTAGACGAGAAACTCTTATAACAGACGGCAACGAATTAATTAGACGGTTGATTTCATTCTCAGATCTTTAGAAATCTTTTTCTTAAACTGCCTTGTCGTCTTTCAAGTTCAATCATTTCTTATATAAAATCCACTCTAAGTCAATTAAATGAAATTACTTATACATATAGGTATGTACTAGGGATTCCAATTTTTCCGTTTTTTACGATCCCGGGATTTTGGAGATTTGTTTTTATAATCCCGGGATCCCGGGATTTGTCTCGGAATTTGGACCTTAATTACACTGGATCACAAAATGAAATTTTTTGTCTGTACTTTGGACGTGACTATCCTATCTATATGTAAAATCGGTCTCTGATTCCGAAAATCGGGTTCATTTTTAATTATATGGGAAGGTTTTTGAGATATCGGCAATTTACCGTTATTTGGCCAATGGGTCCACTTAATCCAGTATATCTCTTTAACACAGTGAGTTATCTTCCTTAGGGTGACACCAAACGAAAGAAAATTAAATTTCCTTTTTACGGTTCCTATAACATTTTTCTCTAACTCGTATAGTTTCTGAAATATTGACGATTAAATTTGAATTTTTTCGATTTTTTACGATTTTTTGAAGAAAAAATTGACTTTGTCAGACAATATCTTTAAAACCAATGTCTTCACCTTCGGTTTTACTCTTTTACGTGAAGCTCCATTCTATTGGGAAAAATATAAGCTATCAACGAAGAAAATCCATGGTAAAATGGAAAAGTTATAGGCGATCAAGTAAATACAGCCAAGTCGCGCAGTGCCTCTGCACGGGTATATTCTATGCATGTTATACCCGTAAACGCGCTTGTATCTACTGCGCTGCCAATGTGCTGCTACTGCAGATGTGTAGGTATTGGTACAATATGCATAGAATGTACCCGTGCAGAGGCATTGCGCGACTTGGTTGTATTTACTTGATCGCCTATAACTTTTCCAGTTTACCATGGATTTTCTTCGTTGATAGCTTATTTTTTTGGAAATGGAATGGAGCTTCACGCAAAGGAGTAAAACCGAAGGTGAAATCATTGGTTTTAAAGATATTGCCTGACAAAGTAAATTTTTTCTTCAAAAAATCGTAAAAAATCGAAAAAATTCAAATTTAATCGTCAATATTTCAGAAACTATAAGAACTAGAGAAAAATGTTATAGGAGCCGTGAAAAGGAAATTTAATTTTCTTTCGTTTGGTGTGACCCTAAGGAAGATAACTCACTGTGTTAAAGAGATATACAGGATTAAGTGGACTCATTGGCCAAATAACGGTAAATTGCCGATATTTCAAAAACCTTCCCATAGAATTAAAAATGAACCCGATTTTCGGAATCAGCGACCGATTTTACATATAGAAAGGATGGTCGCGTTCAGAGTATTTTTTGGCTGTAGAGCAGTGTTATTTTCCCACATTTTGGGGTTGAAAAAAGTAAATATATATTTCGAGAAAAGCTACAACTTTAAAGTGCAAAGAAAAAATTGGTTTTTATTGCCATTTTTATTATCTCATTAGTAACAAAATAAAATAGGAACGTAAAATCATGCGTATTATTTAATAATAAGAGTTACTTTAAAAAACGCAACCAACAAAGAAAATTACATACAAAACATTTGCCTTTACAGTTGGTACTTTTAGGATATTAATAATAAAGCTTGTGATCATTTGATAATTTCCAATACAAATTTTTAGAATTTAATGACGTATTTCGTTTAAGCGAATATTTCCAAGCTTGCCGAAAAATACTGAAAATTAATACATACATCATTCTGAAAAAAATTAAAAATCGGATGCAGAAATTTTGAGATGAATTCCGAGTATACAACTGCGTATTTTATTTTAGTACGTAATGTGAAATTCTCAAATAAAATTAAACTTTTTCCTGGTTTTTACTAATTTTATTTTTGAAATTTTTTTGCATTTTCTTCCATTATTTCCTTTTCTTGGGAGGAAATTGCAAAAACCTTTGAGAAATAAATGGCCAAAAATCAGGAAATAGAAATTATCAAATGAATTTTACCACAAGAATTCTAACGATTTTAAAAATACCTAACGTACGTTTCCTTACAACGCGTATTTCACAACAAAAAAAATTGAACTACACTAGTTTATAGCCAAAAAATATCTAAAAATTCAGGTATGGAGGAGGATATGTATGGGACTGCTGAGCTTAAAACTATTTTTTTTTTTTAATGTTTTGTATGGTTAGGTTTTGAGATAACGGTAATTTGGTGTTTCTTTGGTTATCACATCACTCAAAAATTATTTCGGAAATCACAAATGCGATAACCACAATTAAGCAGGCTAATTTTTAAAAGAGTAAAACTTTCCTGAATTTTACAACTTCCTACAAAAACTGAATTTTAAAATCAAATTTTTTTCAAATATCGCAAGTAGTTAATAACATTTTGATTTCGACCAGCGAGGTAATGTCCTATTACTACAAGTTGTACATCGACAATTTTAATTTTCTTTCGAACGAGGTACTTTACTGCTTGTGATTATCCCATTTGTGACTCCCGCGAAAATAATTGTTCAATGAAGTGATAACCAAAAAAAAACCTAACCATACAAAAAATTAAAAAAAAAAAACAATAGTTCCGAGCTCAGCGGGCCCATATCTATTCTCCCCCAAACCTAAATTTCTTGGTATTTTTTTTTAAATTATTTGTAGTGTTATTAAATCAAAAATATTAATCCTTACTTTGCTTTTTTTATTCTGGCAAAAATGTCAAACTTATTCTGCATTTTCTTCATACTGTCAAGTTTTTTTATTCTCTTCCACAAAGATTCCACACATTTTTTAAGGCTGTTTTTTCTATAGTAATAATAATAATATAATACAATGGCGCTATTATAACTCTGACGAGTTTTATGGCCGAGCTTCTCTCCCAATTCGAGGTGTGCTCCTTTTTGTTTTTCCTACTAATTGGGTGGACCTACAGTTTTATGCCGACTCCGAACGGCGAATGCATTTTTTGTGAGAAGCTTTTTCATGGCAGAAATACTCTCGGAGGGTATGCCGCCCACTGCCGAGAGGTGACCGCTGCTCTTAAAAAACCCAATAATTGGATTTTTACTAATTAGAAAAATTTGTTTGGCTCGGACCGTGGTTTGAACCCGAGACCTCTGGCATAGCAGGCGAGCACTCTACCCACTGCACCACAGCGGCCACAATCTATAGACAAAATGTAAAACTGGCCCGACTAAGGGGCAACATTTTCTGTTCTTAGCACAAAAGGGTTGCATTATTTTTGTTTCATTTATCACATGAAAAATGCACCATTTTCATAGGTCACAGGGCATATGTTGATAATGCTGCTATGTAATAATGCAACATTAGTATACATATCTGGGACCAATAAAAATTATATAAAATACAATTTTTCTTTGCTATAATAGGCGAATATTCTCTTTATTTTATCCCGAAAATCCCGGGATGAAATTCTAGTAATCCCGGGATTTCCGGGGAGACAAAAAGAGCGGGATCCCGGGATTGGAATCCCTAGTATGTACATACAGGGATGTGATACGTGGGCTTTTCCTACCAAAACTGGTCGGTTTTTTTCCTGTTGGTCGGATGGTCGGACGATTTGAATTTTGGTAGGTTTTTACCTTCCTTCAAGTAACATCACTGATTTGCTAGATTTTGCCACAACACTGTTGAAAGAACGTTTGAAAGTTCATGTATTCATGTCTCTTTCTCACAGCAACAGTTTGCTTGAATACTTTTTGTGTTTCTCTTCGGCAGAGTTTTGTGTAAAGTGGATAAAAGAAGGTGAACGCATACGCATGAAAACCCTTTCTTCATTTTTTAGTTTGATGAAAAATGCGCTTAATGAAAATTCCTTTGGCGAGCTCACAAAATTTATTTTTAATTTGCTTACGCTTCCACACAGCTCATCTGCAGCGGAGCGCAAATTTTCTACACTTTAATAAAAACCAAACTCAGAAACAAATTAGAAATATGCACTATAAACAACATAATGATGTGCACCGAACTGATAAACAAAAACAATGACCCGCACTACGTGTGGTCATCTAAAAAAGATCTTAGATTCAATTTAGATATTTAATTAAAGTTCTGATCTCATTTGTATACCTACTTGGAGACCTGTTAAACCATAGTCGTAACTATTTTAAAATGTTAACATAAATTACATACACAAATTAATGTACATACATATGTACAAACGCATTCGTACCTTATTATTTTAAGCTAAAACTTGTGAAAATACTTGAAGAGTGATATGTATGTATGTATAAATTCCTATATATGTACCAGCTTAAATGACGCATTTTGTGAAAAAAAAATGTTGGTCGGCTGAAAGCTATTTTGGTAGGTTTTTGAGACGAATTGGTCGGAAAAAAAATTTCAAAGAGGCAACCCTGTGTACATATTTGCGTGCTTAGCTACTTTACTCCGTTGCATAGTTTGCAAGATCACACCTAACAAGAAATTGCGCCTGAATGTAGGCAACAGAAATTATACCTGGTTATTTAAACCGGAAGTTAAATGATGATATTATATATTGCCTGTTTATAGGCGCTTGTGCGAAAGGCTTGTGCGATTGCAGATTCTTACATACGTACAATTATACATAAATAACAATGCATATTTTAACATGTAATTAACATTGATTAATATAAATAATTTTATGATATACATATGTAATATATGTGTACTCTAATATGTATGTGCTCTTTCTTTTATTTTCAGGTAAGTCAGAAAACTATTAATACAAAGCCCAAGTGCATACATAGTCGGTAATTTGAGTTGAAAATTCTATATATTAAGCAGAAAAATTTGGCTTTTCGAGAAGGTAAGTAAAGTAAGTATATGTATGTATATGTATGTACTTATATATACCCTGCAGCTAATAAAAGGAAAGGTCCCTAAAAACGAAAGTCTCTAGAACTAGAGAGTTCACAACTAGCTCAGAACTTGTTCAAAAGGGCTGCAGAGCGGAACAGTTTATTATTGTGACTTCATGCTAAATTCATTTTTAAAGCAACTATTTTAAAGTTGAGCAACAACAAATTTTGCACTTTACAATAATGTCCCTTTTTGCTGTATTTTGCTGGGAAAGGAACTTGGTTAAAAGGGCGTATCTTTATATATATTACGCTAAGCGATTTTTTGTAAGCACCATAACTTTTACACCGTTATACCGATTTTCGAAAATGTGGTGTCAGATGAAAGGGCTTGACCTGTAGATGTGCAGGAAGGTTTAATTTTTTTGAAAAGGGTTGCCAGATGTTTGAAAATTTAATTTTACTGTATAGTTTGTTTGATTTTAAAATTTTTGGCACCATATGAAAGGGATTGGCCTGATATTAAGTAATTTAATAAAAATTTTACAAAAAAGGGTTGCCGCCTGTTTAAAAATTCAGTTTTACGCTATAGTTTGTTTGATTTTTAAATTTGAGGTGGCATATGAAAGACTTGGCATGGAAATGAGTAATTTATTAAAATTTTTACAAAAAGTGTGCCACCGTTCAATAACCCATTTTTACGCTACAGTTTATCTCATTTTTAAATTTGAAGTGTCATGCAAGGCCTAGCACTGAAGATGGGTAATAAAAGGAAAGGGAAGAGGAAAATGAAAGGGACGGATATGGCGAAGGACAGGAAGCGAAAGAGGAAATATGAAAAATAAAATGGATAAAGGGAAAATAAAGCGCAAATAAAGGGGAAAGGGGAAGAGAAAGAGAAGTAGAAAGAAAAGGAGGAGCGCGCCAAATGGCCTTTTGTAGGTCGCTTTAAGGTTACCATAGTCTAGAAAAATATTCGGCACAAAACTTCACTATGGGGCTCCTTGGTAAAAATCTATGTATAAAAAATCTAGGTCCACAGAAAATAAAAATAACCAGTAGCTATGAAGGTATATCAAAAAATTTTCAAATGTGGCAATAAGTGGTCTTCCACCCTCAAATTGTCGCACAGTGTAATTGAAAGCCACAGCATCGCGTGGCCGGGTTTACTAGTGTACATATAACCAGAGTAATATTACTTGGCATTTGTAGCTGAATGGGTATAATTCCACCTTTTGTATGGTTAAGTTTCAAAAACTTGCTATTTTATGTCTATAATGTCGCATTTATTTTCAGTATGTTAAAAGTTCTGCCGACAGAGGATTATTTTTGTAAAGCGCGGCCAAAAACCGACCAATTTTGAACTAGTCTTAAAGTGCTTGCTTTTGAACTACGTACTTCCGAACTATTAATTTTTCAACTAGTTCAGGACTGTCCGTATAGGAAGTAGTTTAGAATGCATTCTAAAGTTCTGCAGTGTAGGATAATTGACACTTTGTAGGGCATCGCCTTGTTAAAAAATACAGTTGAAAGCATTGCGTTGGGATAGACGTAGAACAACTCTATCTCTTTTTGAACTAGTTCTGCACAGGGAATTTTTGTTTTATTTTTAACAAGCATTGTACCTTTGTACATACATACATATATATGTACATTAGAGTGGCCCTTATTTTCGAAAGTCGGAAATTTGCGGGTGTTACCCCCTGATATGTTTTTGTTTAATAAAAAAATAATACCCTGAAAATTTTGGCCCGATTGAATAACTCAACCCCGTGCCACAACTAGTTGAAGTTGAAAAATTGGCAATATCACTTTTAGTAAGCGCTGCTTTTGGCTATGCCGCGATAAATATATGTATGTATGTGCGTAGGTATACTCGAAAACTTAACTCCGAGATGCTTACAAGTTTAAACTCGAATAAAATTAATCAAAGTACTTTTATTATTTTACCGTTACAATTGCTTGATTCGTAGAAGATGTACGTACGTATGTAGATGACATCGAATTTTGTAAAAAGCAACATAGTATTAAAATAAAAATCAAACATTTCACTTAAGAATAGTGTATTAATTTAAAATGAAAGTCTATATGCTTTTCTTCCAATACAAAATTTTTAACGTGCAACTGGTGAAGTCAGTTAACTAAAGCACACGCCACAAATACCTTTTTAGCATATGTGAGACAAATTAGTTTTTTACAAACACAGCAAAAGTAAGTATCTGTCGGCATTGGGAAAGTTTGTGTCCGTATCATGGTCACCTTACTCATAGTCAGCGTAACTATCATTTGAAACTGCTTCAGAAATAGAATATCGAGACGGTCCAGCACTATTCATGATAGAGTCCTCAATGTCGGTTTCCCATTCATGTTCCTCGAGTCATTTTGTAAGAATTTCATACGAGAGGCACTTAGAATATTAAAAGTTTCCAATTTTCTACATTTGGACACCATTTTAGTTGAATTCTGATATAAAAAATAGTAAAAAAAAGTCCCAAAATAAAATTTTGTCACAAAAATCACCTCCATTAGTGCCCTGGACTCTGGTTTTTGGGTTCTTTTATCTGTGGATACCTAGTCCAATTCTATGGCGAACAATTTTCTATAACTATTTAACCCTCTAACGACTTTCGAAATAATATTTTTTGCCGACTTTCTAAAAATGGGTAAAAGCGACCTCATCGTCGAGGTGTTAGAGGGTTAAAGTAGTAGTATAAAGTTACAACTATTGCAATTGTTTCGGGGTTTTACTATGTGGATAGTGGTCTTTCATTCTGTGTGAGAATTAGCTACCCAAATTGTCAACTGCAAACGCTGGGCACTTATTTTTAAAATTTCCCGTATAAATAGTTATAATATAAATATACATACACTAGCTGCACCCGACCAAGCTTTGCTTTGGCCCACTTCCTATTATAGGTACTTGAAGCGATATTTTCAAAAGTTTGCCCTCTTCATGTTCTTATCCCATTTTTCTTGGTATTAGTCTCCAACTGCCTTCCCTCCACTTTTCTCTTTCTCTTTCCATTTATCTTTCCTTTCGTTTCCTTTTCCTTTTTCCTTTCCCATCACATTTCCGCTTCCCTTTCTCTACCGCTCTCTCTTACCTCTCATTTTCTGTCTTTCCCCTTTTTATTCCTCCTCTTATTCCTTCTCTAATTCCCTGTCTTACTGTCTCTCTCCCCATCCTCTTCATTCCATTTTTATTATATTCTCCCTCTCCTTTTCCATCCCTTTGCCTTTCCCAGTCTCATTACTCTTCCCCTTTCCCTAGGGAACTGGGTTTAGCATAACATACCCTGCATTCCACTTCTCATTTGATACCATCATTGCTTAAAAACATTCCGTGGCATCCGAATCGTCTCTTTTACCCATAATTGGGTATCGGGACTAAGAATCACTATGACAATATCTCTATATAGCAGACCCGGTCAACACTTTCAATTTATATCAGTATTGCTCAAAAGCATCCCGGGCTCATCCGGGTCCACTTATTGACCCACATCTGGGAACTTGACCTAGGAACCGTAATGGGTACGGTATCTGGAGACTTGACCAAGAAATCGTAATGGGTACGGCCCTACATGAGAGTCCGCTCAACACCTTTCATTTGGTACCAATATTCCTAAGATATATCCCGGTGTTATCCGGGTCCGCATATTGTCCCACACCTTGGGATCCCACCTAGGAATCGTCATGCGCCGAGATTAAATAACAATATCGCTGAGAAATTATCCGGAGCCTGACCTAGGAATCATAATGAGTTCATCTCTATGTAAAAGCCCTGCCTTTCAGTTGACACCATCCCGGTGTCACACACCTTGGGACCCGACCTAGGGATCGTAATGAGTTCATTTCTATGTAAAATCCCTGCTCAAAACGCTTCATTTGATACCAATATCACTGAGAAATTTTCCGGGGTCATCCGGGATCGCGTTTTGATCCATATTTGGGGACCCGTCCTAAGCATCACAAATAAAATAGTTCTATGTTGAAGTCCTCATCAAGACCTTTAATTTGATACCAATATCGCTCAAAAACATCCGAGGGTCATCCGGGTCCATGTTTTGACCCATATCTGGAGACCCGACCTAGGAATCACAATGCGTGCTATTCTATGTAAATTCTCTGCTCAATACCTTTCATTTGATACCAATATCGCTTAGAAACATTCGAGGGTCATCCGGGTCCACGTTTTGACCCAAATCTGGAGACCCGACCTAGGAATCACAATGAGTACTATTCTATGTAAATTCTCTGCTCAATACCTTTCATTTGATACCAATATCGTCCAAAAATATTCAGGGGAAAACCGGATCCACGTTTTGACCTTTTGACCTATATCTCGGGAACCGACTTCCGGATTTGAAAAAAATTAAATTTGGTCAAAATCCCTCCACGCCTTTGGGCGAAAGCCGGCGACAAAGAAATGGGCTTGATTTTTATATATACATATATATAGATATATAGATTAAAAATTTCAATTTTCTCAAATTGTTTGTATATAGGAGTAGATAAGGAGTCATGGATCAGAACTTCAATATATAGAACATCAGTATCTTTTGTTTATAAATCATTTATTTGTGGAGTCTAATAAATAATCACCTTATATTCTACTAAAATTCAAAAATAGAAGAGAATTCGTCCAATATAAACGTCCACCGAACCATAAAACCCTTGGTTCATTATTTCAACACATTGTGGCACGGGTAAACGTTGACCAATCGAGCAAATATTAAACGGGGAATATTTTCTTCGTACATGAAACCATTTCAGGGGGTAACGTCTCAGAAAAGTAAAAAAAAAAAATTTCATAGGCGTAAGGGCCACTCTAATGTACATATATGTATTTCGAGTGTTTGGAAAGAAATATTCCTTTCTGGTTTGCTTTAACAAAGAAAAACAAGTAGAAATAGCTTTTTTGTTCTTGCTTTAATATCAGACAAAATTTTAAGCCCGGCAAAATCATATTCATATAAAGCAAAGAAAGAGAAAAAAAAAAAACAAACAAAAAAAAAATTTGCAAAAGATATCTTTGCCTACCATGAAGTCTGCAATTTATAAACACTATATTGCAACATCGCCAAAAAGTGCTTCGTTTTACTTTCCTGCATCCTAAATCAGCAAAGTGCTCTGACCTATTTTATATTTAAAAAAAAAAAAAGAAACAAATATTAAGTATAAAACTATACGCTTTGTTGCTGCTTTTTCCCTTACCACTAATTACAGTTGGCGTTGTTATTGTTGGCACACAAAGAAAATGTTACAGAAAAACAAATACGTACGTACCACAAGTACCTCCTTAAGCATTTAAGCGAAGCCATGTGGATGCGTTATTGTTGTTGTTGTTGCTGCTGCTGCTGCTTTGCTACTGCCCGCTACCACAAAAACTATGTAATTGTTGCACAAAAAAATGCAGCGACCAAAAATTTGTAGTTACGTATGTAACAAGAACAACAACAGTGTATTTCTATGCCAGCAGCGATTCGAAGCAACTAAAAATTTGAAATAATTTGCTTATTTGCACAATTTTCGGCAAAGCGCGGCAAACGCGCGCTGAATAATAAATACATACATAAGTAAGTATGTTTGTATGTATGTTGGCATTTAAATGCGTGGTGATCAGCAGTTTTAAGCGAGGAATGCGCAAAGAAAATTGCTGCATCACGTTGTTGCTGTTACTAGTGCTGCTGCTGCTGCTACTACAATTGCTATCTTTACAACTAACGGTAATTATGTCGCAATGCGTTAAGTATACAAATATGCGGCCGGCAACAGGTTAAAGTGAATTTTCGCACAATTTTCGCTTTTCGTTTGAATTTCAAAAGATAATCTTGTTGTGCTTGCATTTAAAAATTGGTTAACTTGTACAAATTATCTAATACTATTTTTCCATTTTTACTAGGTGCCTAGTTAATTACGTAACACGTAAAAGATATTATTTTTGACGCCGCTAGATGTCGCCCAAATATACTTTTTCTTCACATCTTAGGTATTTATAGTCCGATCATAAAGTTTAATATACCAAAGTCTTTGTCATGAGAAGAATACGGTTTTTATTATGTAATCGTATTAACCCTATTTGCGCAGTTGGGGTACTTGCCACCCAGTACTTAGTTTCTACGAACCTAATGTATCTTTGTAAGCCAGCATGTTTAATGTCGTCCAAAATTATAAATCTTTTGCAAACGAAGTGTTTCGATCGCATAAGTAGAATCCGAAATAAAATACATTTAACATCACGAGGAAGTACACTCAGCGAAAAACAGCATCTTAAAATCAAAAATAAAATTTTTGTTTTAATAATGCACGTTTTAAACCAAACCATTTTTACTTGAAAGAGTTTTCAGAGCTTAGCACGAAATTTTTATTTTAATTCAATTTTTAATTGTTGGGGTAAGTGGAAAAAAATTCAACAACTATTTACAGCGAAGGTTGAGTGTATAGCTATTTCACGAAAAACCATTTTCGATCATCAGCACTCTTTTCGGAAGTGGATGCACCGGGGATTGAACCCGAGTCCATTCCAACTTCAGCCGCAATGACCCAACGCATAAACGCACTCGGCCATTGAGACTCTTTTTCATTTTCAACATTAACGTTAGTGTGTATATGCTTTTGCATATATTCTACCCAAACGTGCTGAATTTTTGTTAGCAGTTCGCAATGAACATTTGTTGTTGGTATGTATTTTTTTTTTTATATATACCAGCAACGTTAACAATTTTACTTGAAAGAGTTTTTAGTGCTTAGCATGAAATTTTTATTTTAATTCAATTTTTAATTGTTGGGGTAAGTGGAAAAAAATTCAACAACTATACACACTAACGTTAATGTTGAAAATGAAAAAGGCAAAAGTGGGAAAAATCCAACAGCTTGCGCAGAGTCTCAAAGGCCGAGTGTGTTTATGCGTTGGGTCATTGCCGCTGAAGATGGAATGGACCCGGGTTCAATCCCCGGTGCATCCACTTCCGAAAAGAGTGCTGATGATCGAAAATGGTTTTTCGTGAAATAGCTATACACTCAACCTTCGCTGTAAATAGTTGTTGAATTTTTTTCCACTTACCCCAACAACCATTTTTATTTTAACAATGAAAATTTTTAAATTAAAAATGAGATTTTTGAATTGAGAATGAAATTTTTGAAGTAAAAATGCATTTTGGATTTAAAACGAAACATACTTATATTAAAAATGAAAATGAATTTTGATTCAAAAACTCGCTCTTTGTTCAAAATTTTTTTGTGAGGAAATATATTTTTGTGAGAAATCCAACAAATGATTCAAATAATTCATGGATTCTGTTTTAGGAAAATGGAAGTATAAATAGCTTACTACAATTCAATATAATGTTTAATGTTCTACTATGTGATGGTGTTGGATTGAATTTCAGGTTGATGTCATGGCTCGAATCCGGAGGAGAATATAAAATAAAGAAGAAAAAGGAGAATAAGGTGAATAAGAAATAAAGATAGCAAACAGTTAAGGCGAAGTAGAAAAGAAGAGAAGAACAAGCGGAGGCTACATTTTTGTAGTTGGGACTCGGATTGAGAGAAGATGAAGAGAATGCCGTTGGATACAATTTCGAACCCGGAAGAGAAAACTATATAGAGAACACTGGAGCGTTCTTTTCTCATGGTGCTTAAAATAACAATAAACATTTTTAAATTTAAAATGTTTTTTCTTGATTTAAAAATTTTACAATGAAAATTTTTAAAATAAAAATGTTGATATTTACAACACTTTTAAATACGTTTTTTCCCAATTTAATCACGTTTTCATATGTTTTTAAAAATTTTTTTTTCCTGAGTGTATGTATGTATTGTTTGCTTTATATGGTCGTTTAGGTGACTTAAAAAAAATTTCTGAGGACACCCCTAGTGAAATTTCATGTCGAATAATTTTTTAGAACACTTTAACCCTATAGCGACTATAAAATTACTATTTTTTCAGGCTTTCTAAAATGGGGGACCAAATAAGCTTTTCGTGCGGGTGTTAGAGGGTTAAAAGGTTTCAGAAAATTATTCGCCATAAAATTACAAAAAAAAAAATTGAAATAAGGACCTAAATGACCACTGAAAGCAAAAAAAAGTTACCCCTCATTATGTTAAATTTGTTTTAATGCGTACGGCGGATGTTTTTTTTTTTGTGTCTATAAGGTTAGACTTTGTGTACGTACATATGAGCTCTTGTGCACGACCGAAGAAAAACGAATTTTTATCATTTTATTTTTGTTTCTATTTTATTAACCACTCTTTCCTCAATTTAATTCCCATATAATCCTTATCATCCTACCCACAATGACGTGCATAATCGCATCTAAAACCACCAAAGTTGCAACATCAATGTGCAACATTGTGGCACGTAACATTAAGTGGAAAACAATAATAAATAAATCGCCGGTACGTCATTAGCGCCACACAGCAACGATATTTATTAGCAAGACAAAATCGCTGAAATTGCAATCAATGTCGCATATGACAAACAAACACACACACAAACACACATACAAATAAGCACACGCACAAGTCACTGCACTGGTGGTCCGCTGCATTAGTGGCAATAGTAATAAACTGAAATCGTATTTCTTCAGTCTGCTGCTAACTAACTAATCAGTATGTGGCTCATCAGTTTGTTGCAACATTGCAACAAATACAACAAATTGCAACAAAATGTAACTTGTGCACACACACAGTTCACAGCAATTTGTTACGAAATTTATTGTACGCCAATATTTTACAAAATGTTTAATGCAACAACAAGTTACCAACAAACAAACAAATATATGCATACATAGGTACATGCCACACGATAACAACAAATAGAAAAAAACTACAAGCGCTGGGCTAACAAACCCACAAAAAATGTTGTCACGTAGTGCGTGAGCGATTGGAGAAAAAGGAAAATTTTATCATTTTATTTTTGCTTTCGCTTTTGCTGTATGTAGCGTGTCTCGTTCAATGCAAATAATTTCCGCATAAATTAGACGCATGTACAAACATACATACATACATACATACACATGTATGTAATTATGGAGTTTACAGGTAGCTGCTGATCTGCAGATGCATGTGCGCCATGATCAGCACTACGTGTAAGGGAGCTAACAGTCATCAAAAAGTTTACCGAACGAATCGAGTACCCGTAAACATAACGAGTTGAACGAATTTCATGCCCGCATGACAAAACAAAAATCAGCTGTTTTCTATTTTGAACAGCCGTGTGAGTGTTGCCGTATTTGAAATAATGGAAAGACACGAAAATTTCGCATGAAATACCCAAACTTAGTACCGATATTTATTCTCAATTTAAAATTTTAAATATATTGTTTTCTTTAAGAAAAAAAGCGACGTAGGCGAAAATTTTTAATAAAAAAAAATGCGCGATTTTGTATTCCAATTATCTAGTTTAGGTGACAACGGTGAAAATTGGCAAATTTTCAAGAAGTGGGGTGTCAATCGACGCGTTTTGATCACATGAACACGAATCCGAAGCGGAACTTACTTTTTTAACGCAATAAAAAATTGTTAACAAAAGACGGCGGGGTAAAAATGGTTTTTTGAGTGGTGTGGTCCTGTCCCTCCTCAGGAGTCAGAATTGCATTACTGATGCATTTTGTAATTTTCTTGTTGAAAAGTGAAAAATAAGTAAAAGAAAATACTCTTTTTTGGCAATAAATGAAGGAATAACCATACGCAATTTTTATTTCGTGCTTACACAAACAATTTTCTGAAAGCTGCCTTTGCCGCAATTTTGTTTGCCTGTGTGGATTTTATGACGGAAAATATCAGTTGTTCACTACCCACTGGCCCGCTATCCGTTGACCCGTTCAAAAATGGTAAAAAGGTATAACTTTGAAATAACAATTGCTTTTATTTATCGTAAATTACTCGTTACATTCCTTTTCATTGCCTAATTTCTCATTTATTTGAAAAATACGCTATCCGTTTACTATGTAGCAGGGATACGAAATAACTATTATTTCATTAAAACATTTAAATTTTTCAAATATAACATCATTTATGCAACTTTTTTATTTTATCCTGTTACGCTCCGAAAAAAATAAAATAATTCGCCTAATCGCCTAATATCGATTTAAGTTTATTTGAAACTAAAATAAACGCATTAAAAATGGTTACATGTGAATTAATAACATATAGAGAAATGATAATTATTTTCAATAAATGAGCTAAACAATTATCTAATAACTCATATTTCGCTTAAGTAAACTTAAGCGGTTTTTCCTATAAACAAAGATATATTCCATTACATTTTACACTCGCATTGATTTCGTTTAATAATACAATGAAAAATACCGTTCACATGTTTTAGTGGCTAAAAAGTTCGTTCGGCAACACCGCGTTGAGCAAAAGCAATCAGCTGACACGTTGTTATGGGAAAAATCAAAACTCGTTTGATTTCTCCGATACGGGCGGCTATGGGCGTTTATGTCAGCGTCGGTGAGATTTCGTTTACATGCAACTCCCATAAGATAGATCATGTCAGCTGACACGGGTATGTGCGGGCGTTGATGACTGTTGGAAGCATAAGAGATGCAGCTAAGGATTTCCGCTGCATTGGGAAAATTTTTATAGCTGTCTAAATTTTTTCAATATCGTTTTGAGCTTTTTTTTCGGTTATCTTTAATGAGGATTATTACTTGTAGTTATTGGAATTTCGTAATTTTTACGCATATCTTACACATAAGCATGTAAATGAACTTGTACCAAAATTAGCCATTAATGTTACTTAATACAAGAAGATTTACAACAAATTAGTTAGCAGATTAGTCATTTTAAGTAGTAGCTTATAAACAAAAATTGCCCTTTTCTGAAAATTTTAAAATGTTATTATGGCTTTCTCCATCTTTTGATTTATTTTTCTTTTCTAAAAAAATTTCAACAATTTTACTACAATATTTATACTCAGCTGTACTAGTACACAGAGTATTATAATTTTGATTTCATAAAGAGAAATCGATTGAGCCATGTCCGTCCGTCTGTCCGTCTGTCTGTCCGTACGCACTCTAACTCGCGTAAAAATTGAGATATTTTGATGAAATTTGAAATGCAAGTTGATACCGAGACTGGTACGGTTGGTACTGAAAATGGGCGAAATCGGACCATGACCACGCCCACTTTTCCTATATAGAAAAAATCGGAAATTTGGTATCTCAGCCACTAATATAGCAAGAGTGATAAAATTTTACCCACGTATTGAGCTCAGGCCCTTATGAAGAAATTTGATGGAGTTTTGGAAAATGGGCGGTGCCACGCCCACTTATTAAGGGTCAAACATTGAAAGTTTTATATGTCATAACTCAGAAACCGCTAAAGATATATCAATGAAATTTGGTATGCGCAATTTGCTTACTTGGACAAATGTTTTGGCGAAAAATTATCAAAATCGGTTGACGGCCACGCCCACTTTTATATATGGGAACTATAAAGGGGCCTAATAAAAACATTTTAAGCGATATATCTGTGAAATATAAGGATAATTCATTGGCACCGCCTCTTTTTATACAAAGGAATCTACGTGCCTATTACTCGACAAATAACTGAGATATTATGACGAAACTTGGTTTATACACTTTTATAACATGTGCTAATAGACACGCAAAAATGTATTGAAATCGGTTTATGACCACGCCTACTTTTTAAAAAAGATATTTCTGGAACACCCTTTTGGAATTTGTAACGTGAAGTCTTTGTAACTAAGTCATAGAGGGATGCAATTTTGCACTAATAATAATATTTATATGCTTATTTGGATGATTGATAAAAATTTTGAAAACGGGCGTGGCTGCGCCCTGTTTATGCAGGACTCGTTTCATATAAAATACACCCTATATCGAACAAACGCAAACAAACAATGAAATCATACAGCTGAGTATCTAATGTTCGATTCCACTCGAACTTAGGCTTCCTTACTTGTTTTCATTTATTTTTATTATTACTTTTATTTTTATTTTTACATTTATTCACATTGTGCTCAACAGCAGCCGGCATACAAATTCACAATATGATACAAATTTCACAATAGCGTTGCCAACTTCGTATAAATATTTCTAAATGAGAAATGTAAATATTTTGTTGCTCACGCATTCCGAAAATCTCTTATCAGAGCACTGCGCTCATGCTCCAAATATTATAAAAGCAGAGAGCTAAACTTCATGGAGCCAATTTTCTCTGAGACAGCAAATCTAATTTTTAGCACTCTGCTCCATTTACTTTTGAGCTGAAGACAAGGCTTATTGAACGAAAAACATTTATCAAAAACTTGAAAAAGTCGTATTTCATTTATCTGTAGAAAAGTTCAAAATTTTTGTTAAAATAAAAGTTATCTGAATTACTAAATTAGCATTAAATTTGTAGGTTTTCCAAAGCTCGACAACTAAAATATGTGTGTCACTTTAAAAGCTAAGTTTCTCGCTTAGCTCTGTATCTCTAACAACTTCCGTTCCTAAGCTTGTGTTCTTCTGTCCGCGAAATAATAATCAGGAAAAATCAGGGACCGAAAATAACGGTTATTTTTTCTAGTGTGGTGAAAAGGTTACGCAAAAATAACCTTTATCTTCTTTTGGTCCTTAATAACCATTACAAAAACCAAAAAACCGTTTCGGGCCTGAATAACCGTTATGGCTACCAAAAAAGTGTTTTGGGCCTGAAAACCCGTTATTTAGATTTTTATTTTTTTTTGGTCAGCTATAAAAATCAAGCGTATTTATTTGTCAATATTTCTGGACAATATTGGTATCAAATGAAAGGTGTTGAGCAGGGCTTTTACATAGAGGTGTATTTGTTAAGATTCATAGGTCGGGTTGCCAGTTATGGGTGAAAAGTGGACCCGGATGCCCTGGAATGTTTTAAGCAATATTGGTATCAAATGGAAAGAAGTAATCAGAGCTACAATCCCTGCTCAACAACTTTAATTTCATACCAATATTGTCCAGAAATATTGATAAATAAATAGGCTTGATTTTTATAGCTGACCAAAAAAGAATAAAAATCTGAATAACGGTTATTCAAGCCCAAAACACTTTTTTGGTTGCCATAACGGTTATTTAGGACCAAAACGGTTTTTTGGTTTTTATAATGGTTATTAAGGACCAAAAAATTTTTTTCTCGTGATAATGGTTAAATATGACTTTTACCTCATTTCTCTTATAACCGTTACGTCCCTGGGAAAAATGGTAAAGAATATATCTGAATATAAATGGCCGATTCTTCTTTATAATTAAACAATTACGCATTTATTGGAGAGTTGAAATTTTTTTTGTACGTGATATTTCTTGCAGAAAAATTGCATGTAAATCAAACGTACGGACTCTCTTCTCTGACGTCATAGGCATCTCTGCCGCGATCGATTTTTGTGCTTGATTGCAAATGAATATCACATTGCTATAGTGTTATCGTTTATATATGGATGTAAACATGATTCAACAATAAAGGTTTACGCATGACGACATACCTTCATACATAGTGGGGCGAGAAGTGTCATGCAAATAGGAATGTAGAAGAATTTGATAGATTCGGCCCCTATGGAAATGCTAGGGTGCGTGTGTGTGTGGCATATGTCAACAAAAAAAATGCTTGTGTTCGTGTGTTTATGAAGATTGAAGAATAAGTCACCTGATCTTATGCATTCTCCTTTATTGTTCCTCCATGGATGTAAATATGTCTCCGTAGACTAAATATCAGTTCAGATAAGTCTACATAGTAGACACGTAAATAAAAAATATCGGTTTGCCGATATAGATTTATATCACTATTCAATTATTTGCAGATGTGCTCGCCTTCACAAAAGGCTTCACACAATGACAAGCCGGTGAGAAGTCACTTTTTTTCTCGTATGAAAATAGTCTTTGTCTTCTGTGAGCTAGCACTAGCTAGTCAACGCTACTCTCTTTTGTTTCTCCACATGCACACACACAAAAATTGAATCGAATAGCCTCTCCGAATCAATGGTGTTCTGCATTTTCGGAGTGCACTACGACGGTTGTTTGATAAGTCCGTGATATTTTCAACTTGGCAACCAGTAATTTTGTATTCCACTATCCACGTCAACTATGTACCATCCCTTAAACGATTACTGTAAAAGTTTGAGCAGTCTGCGCAATTTAGTTTGTGTTTGAGAGCTATTTAAAACCGAAAACCTCGCGTATTTTAACAATAATGTAAAAAGGTGAATTTCCTATGTGCTGATTAAGCATTATTTTTTTGTAAAAAAAACCATGAAGTAAACCAAGAAAAGGCTTGATAAATACTATGGAGATCCATAATTATCAGTGATTAAAAAATGGTTTGCTGAATTCCGTGGTGATCGTACTAGCACAAGTGTGCATCACGTTCAGGTCGCCCAAAAGAAGTAGTCACGTCAGAAAATGTCAATAAAATCCATGGAATTATAAAGGAAGAGTGGATAATGAAAGTGCGTAAAATAGCTGAGACCACAGGCATCTCAACTGGGTAAATACAGCGCACCTTACATGAATATTTAGACAAGAAAAAGCTAAGCGCGCGACAACTTCAAAGGAGCATTTGACACAAATCGAACGAATTTTTGCACCATTTTGTTACCGTAGATGAAACTTGGACTTATCACACCACACCAGAAACCAAAGAACAATCAAAGCAGTGGGTTTATCCGGGTGAACTTGCCCAAAGAAGGACAAAGTGGCTCTGTCGGCCAATAAAGTTATGGCCACAGTTTTTTGGGATGCACAAGGTGTCATTCACAACAATTACAGTCTGAATATTACTCAGAGCTTTTGGACAGATTCGATGTTGATTTGAAGCAAAAACTACCGCATTTGACAAGAAAAAAAAATTCTGCTTCATCAAGACAATACACCGCACCGTCTAGACGATTTTGGCCGAGTCTAATAAAGCATGCCAGCTATTTCCGTTTCGTGCAGCATGGTGCCATTTGGGAATACCTAGGGAGTCAGCATCACTGTCCACCTGATCTTCCCAACGCAGTGGAGCTCTTCCCTTGCTTCTGCGTTCAGCGGGTTTCGATAGAAACACTTACTTATAGTCACCAAGGCAAAAAAGTTCATAAATTGGGTAACGAATTGCTACCTCACCCACCAGTTACTCCAGATTTAGCCCCATCCGATTATTTCCTGTTTAAAATCCTTTCAAAATGGCTGGTTGGTAAGAGCAGCAGGTCAATTAAAGAGCTCATCATAGCAATAAATGCCTTTTTTTAGTGTCTTGAAAAATTCTATGGAATAAAAAATTGGAAAAACTTAGTCCAGAGTGTATTGAGCTAGAAGTTGATAATATTGAAAAATAAAATGAATTTTCCCAGAAAACTATTTCTTATTCAAAATGTCACGTACTTATCAAACAGCCTCGTAATTGACTTGTACGTTAATCAACTCTACGATACATTAACTCAACCGACTCACTAGCCCCAACTCATGCGCTCACTAGCCCCAACTCATTCGCTCACTTGTTAGCCATTCTGTCTCTCTCTAAACAAGTTTTTGTAATTTTCTTTTTTTTTTTTAATCATTTAACAAATTTCTTTGTGTTTTGTGTTGGCCATTTGTGTTTACTTGACTTCACTGTTCACTTTCCGTTCCGTTCAAACGAGTAGCGACTGTTGACGCGTTTGCACGCAAGCAAACGAATCGGCGCGAACGCGTTCTCATAGATAGATACAATAAAATATAATTGTTACGTGTTTTCGAGTCGAGTTTCATTTCATCGAGCGATTTACTAAGCAAGAATTTTATAAATATGAAAGTTTGAGGTTAAAAAAAAAACAGACAAGTGCAAAAATTTAGTAAGAAAAAACAAAAAATAAATAAATATTTCTAATTGAGTATCGCCGCTGGCAAAAATTCATTAATGATCATTTGTGTTGTTGTTTAATGTGTTTTGCAGACTTTGCAGCTTAAAATGTTAGTATAGTACAAAAAAAGCAAGCAATTGGTTTTAATTTTGTTTAAGGAAAGACCTTTTTAAAAAATAACAAAAAAATAAAAAAGCAAACAATGTTAATTTCAACGGTTGGCGAAATTCCTTAATAAGAAATTCCTATCTATAAAAAACTAACTATGCATGTAGATAAATATTTGTTTTGCTAATGAAATGATATTATGTTAGAGTTCATATAAAACAGGTACATTCCAAATGTCAGCCAAAAAACACGCTTAGTGAAAGCCAAGGTCGTTTAAAAAGTCGTTTTATATTACTTTGGAACACTAGAAACAATTGTTGTTGTTGTAGTTGTTTTAATGGCAAGAGCACTAGCTCAAAGTTCTGACGAGTGCAGCCGATTGATAAGTCCGGTTCATACCGCTACTCAGACCAGACTGCAGTATTTAGTTACGACTGTACCTAGCTTCTGCCAAAAGATCTTTCAAATTTAACGAACAAAGTTTTTGTGACTTTCAAGGCGGCATAACCTTTAGCCAGAAACAAGTTAGAATTGAGTAGTCAACTTCCAAAAGCGGCTATGGGAAATTTTTTGGATATTGAGTTTTTGATGGATTGTGTACCAGTATTTAAAGGTGTCTACTGTCCATTAGGAATGCATTGCAAAATCGTTCCGTATTCTGAAAATACAGTTACACTTTCAAAAGTCACTGTAATTTTACATACATATGTACATACGTTCAATGATCGTTCTGTTTTTTATCTAATTTGTAGCCTAATATGAAAAGTTCACATAGCCACTTTTGAAAGTGGACTACACAATTCATATTTCATTTCGCACACATTTTTTGCGTGTTTTTTTTATATAATTTGAACTTCAATTTATGTATTTATTTACCTTTCTCAGCTTAATATTTTCCGTTGTCAAAATTTAAAAAGATATCGCTAATTAATAAAAAATAAATTAGCATAAATAAATTTTTGCGAAATTTTATTTTTTTGTATTTCTTTTTTTTTTTTGGTAATATTTTTTATTTGCTCGTTTATATCATTATTTTATTACTTTATTCATTATGACATTTAACGGTTCCCCTAGTAACCTGGTGTTTAGTAGCATGTTAGTCTCTGTTTTTTTTTTTGTTGTTCTTGGCAGTTGAATAAAGCCGCAAATATTTAATACAAACAACACCAACAACAACATAGCAAGACAAAGAAAAACAAGTCAAAAGCAAAAAAAAAAACCGAAGTCTTAAAATGGCAGCAGTGACAAAAAATGTGTTAAAATGAAAAAAAAAAAAAAAAAAAAACAACAACAACAACAAAAACAAAACAAAAGTCAACAATCAAAAGTTAACTTTCCCCTTTTTTAAGCGCTTGCAGTGTCACTCTTTTGCGTGCTGTGTGCGAATGTGTTGCTGTGTGTTTATACCCTGCAGGGAACTCAATAACTAGTGAGCAAAATTTCTAGTTCCGAACTAGCGAAAAGGTATCAAAAGTGAACTAGATCAATTGTAGTTAGACCCCGACCAGTTCAGGAGGATTGAATTGAGTAACCATTATAAGACACACTTTGATTTGTATGCAATTTCGAAGTGACAAAAATTCTATGACAATTTTTCGTTCGTTCAATTGCCGTCGGCTTTGTATATTTCTGCAATTCTCATATGTTTAGTGAAGCGTTTTATATAAAGAGTTTTCTATTTGCATATTAACTTGTATGAAATGAAATGTTCCCCTAATTATGCTTATCCGATCCCTTAGGATTATTTTAAATTTTTTTATTTTATTACTTTTGAAATATTATTGTAAATTTTTATTAAATAAATAAATAAAAAAAAAATAATTAGTTAAAAAAAAAAATTATCATCCACCTTGACACAGACAGGATTCGAACACGCGCCCCTGAGATTGAAAGGCACATGCGTTAGCCAGTCGGCCATCGCGCCACTTGCATGAAGTGTGTCAAAGGCTACACTTAAGCGGCAGATGTAAAACTGTAGAATTTGTAGATACTTGTAGCTAGTTCAGAACTATCGAAAATGTGCCAATAAACGAACTAGTGTAAACTGTAGAATTTAGTACTAGTTCGGAACTATCGAAAATGTAGTGCAGAGGGTGACAATTGACACCGCCTAGGACATCGCCGTGTTAAATTCGCCAGTTGATAACATACAAAAGAGATTTAGCTCGCACTAGTAGTGTCGAAAAATGCACTAGAAGCGACCTAGTTCGGAACTAGAGATTTTCCCTACAGGGTATGTATGTGTGTTTGTGTGTAACTGCGTCGTGGCTTTTAACTTTTGCTTTGCCGTATTAACGTGGCTTTTATTGAATTGAATAATGCGTTAGCAGCAAGAAAGACATAATAAAGAAACATAAAGCAAAACAAAAAAAAAACACAACAAAAACAAACAAATGCATTAATAACGACACTAATAGTAACAATAATAATAACAATAACATTAACCACAACAATTTAGATGCACACGTTTTCGTGCAAAAGTGTTTAGTTAAATGCGAATAAAGAAAATTTGCAAAAAAAACAAAAGTACCTAAAAGAAGAAACACAAATTACTAAGCGACATACATTTTAAGTTGTTGCATTTTTTGTAAATACTAACTGGTATTTTAATTTTAGTCAGCCTCCAAAGCACAAAAACAAAATGTGTATGTGAGAAGAGAAGAGCATAAAATTGCTTGTTTGCCAAATATTAAAATCATTTTTTGTTTTTTTTACTTGAAATAAAAAAAATTCTCTTTCAAAATACATATTTACAGCAGAATACACTTAACCATGCAGTAAATTTTTTTAAGTAAAAAACGCGTTTGTAATGCGCAAAAGTGTTGAAAACGCGCAGGTGACTTCATTTAAATGCTGCGCTGCAAAAAACCAGCCGAGAATAATTGAATTAAAGCATTGAAAAGGCATACAAAGCGCACAAGTGCATAAATAAATAATAATAACCCATTAAACACTGAAAAAGAAATTCTCAAACGTTTGAGAAAATATTGTTTCTCAATTTGAGAATCAGCATATATATCATTGGAAAATAAACATATTTTTAAGTGGTTCTCAAAGATGTTTATCAATTTGAGAACAATTTGAGAAGCATTTGAGAAAAAAAATTATGCTTGAAATAGGTTTGAGAAAATGGACGTTCTCAATTTGAAAATCAGCCCAAAATCCCATATTAAAAATGTGCCTTTTATTTTATGTGAATTTTAATGAGCTATTGGCCATTTTTTTAATGAAGAAAAATTGAAAAGATTTTTTGGTAGAAGTTATGGATCCATTTCGGAGACCTTTAGTTTGAGAACGCTATCAAGGGAAATTTGAGATGCATTTGAAATAAACGTTTGAGGTTTGAGAAAAGGGTTTATTCTCAAATGCATGTCAAATTGAGAATAAAGAAAAATGTTTATTGGGAAAGTATTGAAAATGCGCATTTTCTGCTGTTGTATTAACTCTGCGCTGCGGTTGAGTTGCGGTCATGCAAAACAGCTGCTAAATACATACATAAATAGCTTTTCAAGACCTTTCAAGAGCAAACATTTATAAATTTTCCATCATTTTGTAGTTGAAAACTCTTAAAGAGCAAAGTTTTTTTAGCTCCTTGAAGTATAGGAAATATAAATATTTTATAAGAGAAATCCAAATCAAGTAACAGCGCGGCTGTCTTAGAACGTATCGGAGCAGTTGCCAGGGAGCTATATGTAGGTTACACTGATCCGATCTTAGTTCATTGACACTTTTTAGTTTGAGGGTTTTATGTCGTTACTTGTTTAAATGGAAACATTGTGCCGTAAATTGTCTAAATAGTCGATTGTATCGGAGATAACTATATTGAACGCATTTCATCGATTCCGACAAACGATCAATCTATCTATATACATACATATGTATACTTATAAGGATAAAAATCTGTTTGCTTGTTTGTCCCTTATCTACTTAACTACCAAGCCTATAACATTCTAATTTCGACACTATGATCTGGTATTAGATTAAAATTATGACCACATTTAATACTGGCATCTCAACCCTTTCACGCGATAGAGACCCATATATGGACTCAGGTTAGGTTAAGTTAGGTTGGCCGGATACAGTGATCATTCACATAGACCACATATCGCACCCTAAATCATGAAGTGACATAACTCAAAATTTTTGAAATCGAGTTTTTTGCATAAAGGGGAAGACAGAACATACCTCAAGCGGTTGACAAAAAAAGCTTTTCAAAAAGTGTCTCTTTTGACCGAAAAATGGCCATTATATGTGGCCTTTTGCCATACGATTGCTCGGAAAGAAAAAAGTTTTTTTGCCCTTAGTGTTACCAACATAGTATTTTGTGTATTTTCCGAAAAGTAGTTTGTGTATTTATGAAGAGTATTTGTTGAGCACAAGATTGCACAACAGGGGTGAGAGTGCTCCCCCTTGTGAGGTGCCCCTATGTGCCCTCCATGACATCGTCTAAAGGCTCCACCCACCCGTCACCGTCCAACACCCGTCACCGTCCGTCCGAAAACTCCAACGGTTCTCGCTCAAGCGCCGAATGATTGGGGATATTCCGATCCATTCGAGCACCGGCGTCGCAGCATAGACGTTGCTAAAGGCATCCGATATATCAAGAAAGACACCCATCGCATTCCCTGTAGTAAAGGGCCGTTTCGATATGTTGTTGTTGTTGTTGTTGTTGTTGTTGTGATTCTTTATCCTGTTTTTCCTCCATCACCGCAAGATAAATGCGTTTTATGCCTTCGGCCAGGCACTTCGAATCAAAACTTCGGTCTTCGCGCACCTCCCCCCTGACTCGCGCCTTGAGGGACCTACTCGACTGGACAACAGCCTTTGCTAGCCCTCCGTAGCAGTCCCCCCACCCGCAATCTGTCCTAGCGCAAATATCAGGAACTGGCATCGGGAAGACGGAGGTCCATTGTCCAGGCAGCTACCTCTTGGAGATTTCAGCCGAGGATTTTTGTCGCCTATATATGAACCCAGATGTCTCCGCAATATTTTTGAGCAATATTTTTAATCAAATAGAAGGTACCAATCAGAGCTTCAATAGAGAGTTCATTCCATTCCAAATTTCCAGTCGCTTTTTCGGATAGACACCAAAACATGAACCCGAATAGCCTCGAAATATTTTTGGGCAATATTGGTATCAAACTATAGTCGTAATCAGGGTTCCAATATACAACCAATATTATTTCGATACCTAGACCGATTTAAATAATATAGACCGATATGTGGATCCGGAGAGAGAACGGAAGATTCATAGTGGTAGGGAGGCTGAAAGGTAAGGCAGTGGCATAGTATGATTTGTCGCATCGAAGTGGGACGTGTATTTGCTAGTTTGTACATAAAAATTCACTTGTAAACCGAATTTTAATAAGATAACTAAAAAAGTGAGGAAAAAGTTTGTGTCCAAACACGAGGACATGGTTTAGTATTTAGACTCAGCCGGCATGACCTTTGCTCATATCGGTGCAAATTTTGGTGGAGCTATCACCTTTGCTGTTATAATAATCGTGTTTTGTACCAAATTTATTATTATCACATTCATAAAAGGCATAAAAACAACAAACACATATTCTAAATACGCAACATAAAGCAAATTTAAATTCATAATTTTTGCAGCGCTGCATTTGCAATATTTTTTTTTACCAACCGACCACATTCTTTTTTAACATTTTCGCCTTTCATGCAAATTTTTGCATAATCTGCATATACTGCATTTTTTTTTTTTGCACACCACGTAGGTGCTCCACTTTTTTTTATGCATCAACTTGAGCAAGTGTCATATACATACATATTATTTTACTTCATTTAACATATTTCATTCATCCACGTATGTATATACATATGTATATACATATGTACCTAGTACACGCCATAATTGTAAGCAGTTCATTTACATTTCTGTCATTGCTGCGCTTTAATTCCGTCTTCTTTTTGTTTTTTTTTTTTCGGAAATTCTAAACCTGCAGTGTCTGCATGAAAAAGCCCACAGAAACAAAAAAAAAAACACAAGACAAAAGAACAAAAACCACAAAAGTCAAACCAACCAGCAAAAAATGCAAGTGCAACAAAGCACAAAGCCATTTTCAGCAATTCCATATAAATGCAGTGAAAAATAAAAACGAAACAGAAAAAAAAACGTAACTGAATAGCTAAAAGCTGTGAATTATAATGAATTGCATGCTCTTGTGAAGTTTTAAATAAACAAAAAAAAATTAAAAAGAAAAGCAAGAGTTAATAGTAAAAACACATAAACAGCTTGTTTTTCAATCAACTTGAATTGCACAACAACGAAATTCTTTTCAACGAATTTGCATTAAATTTAAACTCGCAACAAAACTGGATTCTACCATCGTGGATACGATCAGTCATTTGAAAATGGTCTTTGGCGGCCGTTTTCGCATCAGAAGGTGGGTAGTGTGTCATTTAAAAAAAAAAAATTTAAGTAAAATATAAGTATTTTAAGTAGTTATTGCTCGTATTCAAATGGACCAGCAATATTTTTCTGTAAAATTACACTAATGAGTTATATTTATTTTTCTTCTCACTCTCACTCGCTGTTTCTCTGTTTTATTTCTGGCGTTCGTTTTAGAATTGTTTCTCTTTTTAACACGCTTTTTTCCTTTTCGCAAACACAAATAAAATTCTATGCATTGTGGAACGAATTTCCATCATCCCTGTGTCCAGTTCTATTTGGTTGTAAACCGGTTTCGGCGATGTGCCATCTTCAGTATCTTTTTTTCGGTTCGACGAAAATTCGTTCGACAATACCTTGCAAACCTAGCGTGTCGGAAAAACAAAACAACAAAAAAGTAACAAAAAGAATTTTTATGAGAATTTTATAGAGCTATTGGCCAGTTTTAAATTAAGAAAAATTGAAAAAAAAATTTTCTTTTTTTTTTGTAGTAACAAATATAATTATTACCATAGTCCTAAGCTTTACAGTGGTATAGATCACTCATATTAGCACACCCAGATATTGGGCCTAATGCATAAAATCGAACTATAGCTCGTACTCAATTTTTTTCGTAAAATGTTGATTTTATATGCACAAAAATTATTAAAAATGCTTGATTGCTAGGTTTATCTCATAAAAAAATGTATAAATTATAAAACTGCATCCAATAAATTTAAATTATTTGGTTACTTCTCGAGCTTAAGTTTCAGTTGAGTCTCTTGAGAAAGAGCTGAGTTTTTCTGCATAAGGGCCATTATATTCGCCAGAACTTTAGCTTGCTGCTAGGCTTTCAGAAAGACATGAAAAGTTGGTTCATTACACTGAGAGAAAAAAAATATATGGAGGGGTCAAAGAAATTGTTTACCTATTTTGAACACTACTTTCTTTGTTTTGAGTAAATTTTCCTTAAAACATGTTAAAAGGTTTATAAAATATTGTTGTTACATGCGTTACCATGGTTTCATATACTTGTTTTGAAAAAATTCATACATTAAAATAATGAAAAATTCTTTAAGCGCCATTCCATTCCCAACTTTCCTTGTTTTGAAGACTTGATTTCTTTAATTTTGAGAAATTAAATTCCCATACAAATTCCCATGGCAACGAATTTGTTTGAATGTTTTTTTTATGTTTTTTCCACATTTTTGAGAAAATTTACACAAAACAAAGAAAATTTTGTATTGGGACGCGTGTTCAAAATAAGGAAAATTATGTCTTTGATCGAGAGAAATTTTTTTTTGAGTGTATATATGTATTTTTCAAATTCTGAGAAAGATTTTTCTAAGGCTTCAACTTTGTTTTCAAATATTCTCCTCTTATTCTTTCTTATTCGATTAATCCACGTTCATATATCATTTCTGTAGGAAATTATTGAAAGGCTCTTCAATACTCGTTCCATATGCCCGCTTATTCTCTCTTACAAAGTTTTTCTAAAAATAGTTCTTTACTAAAAATGAAGAAATATTTTCACGTGACACTCAATTAACAATAAATATTAATTAACATAAAATTATAATCTATAATTTAAAAGTGATGAAAATGTTAAAAATACCAAGATTTATCAAACCCCAAATGCATGAATACATACACACATATGTGAAAAAAATAATTAATTTTTGCAATTAACTAAAAAAAAAGAAAATAAATTTGACATTTAATAAATATTTAAATAAATTAACTGATTACGAAACAAACAAAAAAAACAAATTTTAATGAGTTGTGTACGTGAGTGCTTGCATAAGTACTCACATATGTATGAGCAAGTCTCCAACTTTAAGCCTAAACACAAGCCACAGAAAAATTTAATTTGTTGAAAAATACTCAACAATCAACTCATTATTGCATTTGATAAACTGCATTAAGCTGCAATATGAGTCATAGAATTAAATATTGCGAACACTTATGCTTATACATACGAGTTTATATGAGCTACATATGTACTTATGTGCAGATTCTCAAAAGCTAGAAGAATCATAATAGTTATAGATAGATAGTAATTGCTAAGTTAAGAGCAATGACAGTAAAAGTATGAAATTAAAAAATTATGATTTAATAAGAATCATTGCTAAAGCCAAAAAGGAAAGTTATAAAAATAATTTTTTTTACGTTTTGTTTTTACATGGCCGTTTTAATTCTAATAATTATTTTATGTGATTTTTTTATAACCTACCAAAAATTTTTTTCAATTTTTCTTAATTAAAAACTGGCCAATAGCTCATATCGCCGGCTGAGAATAAGATCGCCCTATTTCAAAATTGTTTCAAAAACGCTCTATTCGAAAAATTGTTTTAATAACGTCCTATTTCAGATTTTGCTTCAAAAACGCCCTATTTCAGAATTTGTTTCAATAACGTCCTATTTCAGATTTTGCTTGAAAAACGCCCTATTTCACAGAAAATTCCATATATATTTCTCGGTAATAGGGCGTTTTTGAATAATCGTCTGAAATAGGACGTTCTTGAAACAAATTCTGAAATAGGGCGTTTTTGAAGCAAAATCTGAAATAGGACGTTATTCAAATAATTTTTGGAATAGGGCGTTTTTGAAACAATTTTTGAAATAGGGCGATCTTATTCTCAGCCGTCGATATAAAATTCACATAATTTTTTTTTGTTAAGTTTATTGCATTACGCGAACAATATCTACGCAATTCGAGAAAGTTGTTATAGGCTTGAAATGATATATAGGCTTGAAATGAAAAGTTGAGATTGAGATATTTAATTAACAAATAAATCAACTTAGATGGAATGTTAAGATTATAAACTCTTATTCTACAAGATTGCATGAAAGTAACAAAAAAAAAAAAAAGAATAAGAATAAACAAATTAGAAGGCGAGATAACAAAGCTTTGCATACCTCCTATTTCTTAAAATTTCATAGCTAGAAGTCAGAGGTGACAAACAGTCGATTAAAATCTCATTATATACTTCTATTGAGCAATAGAGCTCTAATCAGCGCGGCTAGAATGAAAGTAGTAGGAAGAACAAGTGAAACTATGAGTTAACACATCAAATAAATCAGCTATAGACACAGCTCAATACAAACATTTCTATTAAAAATCATGCCTCTATTACAACACAATATATGTAAGTCTGTTACTTACTGTGCCCTATTCCCGACTTAATTTGCGCTAGCCTGTGGCCTTGAAATTCCTACATTGCATGCATATTTACTATATTTCTATTGAATTGCTCGTAAAGAAATTTTATAACCATAGCAGATCAATTCAATTAAATATTACTGAAGCTGGAACGAAAAGTTTTAAATCACACGCTTTTTATATGTTTAAAAAAATTATTGTTATTCATGCTATAATAATAATAATAATTTTTCTGTATATGTAAAAAATACGCGAAGTTTAAGGTAAAATGTTCTCAGCAGAAATTCTAAAATACACTTGGGAAATACTATTCAGAATAACGCAAATGGAGATAATTTTCGCTTAAAGCGTTTGTGCTTTATTCCCAATTGACTAGTTAATTGGAAGCGTTCGAACATTTGTGTGACTTAATTAGTAGTTATGTAAGTTGCTTACTATTAGAAAACTTGCTTTTAGCAGCTGAAATAAGTTATGGTAATTAATCAAAATAATAAAAAAAAGCTAACGTATTTAAATACTTTCTGTTTAAGCTGCTTTGAAATTTGACTACGAAAAGAGAATCTGAGAATCTGTTATTTGCAAGTAAGCGCTCTTAAATATCTTGTTTTTCTCATAAAGGATTTATTTGACAAAATTACAACTCGCGAAAGGACTGTAAATTTTAGCAGCATTTCAGAAAAAATTAAAAACATTAAGTCCAAATAATCCAACTCAAACTGAGTTTCATGATTTGTGTTGCACAAAATAGTTAGTAATTAATTTCTTCCACTTATAAAACCCGATTCACTTTTGATCACAAAAGCCGGTGAAAATTTGCAAGAATAAGCAAAAGAAATACTACTTTGATTAATTTAATTTCTGCTTTTTTATGTTCTTTAACAATTTTACTGCATCATAATTATTTTTATCCATACCTGCAATCAAAGAACAAAGTACAAAAGTAAAGAGAAAAAAAAGAAACAAATTACCGCCATTGATAATATATAAGGTAATAAATTTGCGGCTAGATAAGCGTGTAAAAATAAATAAAGGTAAAGGTAAATAAAATTTTGCAAATATATAGACTCTTCGATGATAAAGAAAATGTAATTTCATATAAACCTATCTACAATAAATGAACGCCGCTTTAGTGTCTGCGTCAATGACATATGAGACAGACGGGCGTTCGATCAATCGTCGCTTAGAACGGTCGCATTCACAGTCACAGTTCGCAAATCGAATAGCCTATTTAGTTACAGAACAAAGTCGTTAATTGTGTGTGAAATTTATACATATCTACACATGTTATATACACAATGACATTCAATATACGATAATTATATTTAATTATTTATTGAGTTATCAGCTACAATTTCTGGTTGTTGTTGCTGTTACATTGCTATGCTTTATCTATATGTAGGTACGCTTTATATGGGCTGCATAGACAGCCAGGCAAATAACCTGTAGGTTTAACCATACATACATACGTGCATATCAGTGGCGGTGCTAACATAAATGGGCTGTTCGAGCCTATGTATGAAGCGTAGCCATTTGCCATTTATGTTGCGTTGTGATAGTAGCAACATTTACGCCATTTTAACCATTTATGTAATTTTCTTTGCTGTAATATCTAAAAGTCTGACTGACTTTGATTAAATTCGTTTTGCATATTTGGAATGTTGTTTATATTCATACCATATAAATTAAAATGATGAAGAATATTTAAGTTTTATTATAAAATGGATAATATGGAAATATTTATATGACACTTGTTGTTTTAGCTGTACCTACCTTTGGTCAGCACATCAACAAGCCTGGCTCAGTCGAAAGTAAATTTAAGTTCTTCACCAGCAGGAACGTGAATTAACTGAAAAAGTAGAGGAAAAGTTATTATTGGAATCATTAGAAAAGAATTCATCTGAATTGATTGCTTATGCCAAACATATAGAGAAATCTCTGAATTTCACACGAAAGCGCAGAGGTATTTAGTTTCTTATACCGACGACAATTTCAGCTGTAGCAAGTGGAATTGCTTATCATAAGCGAATATCAAAAGAAATGTGCAAGTAAGAAATTATGTACATGCAAACGTAAATATCAAATATCAGACTGTAAACAGCACTGCTCAATATCAAATTAAAAATGCATAAGCCAGCTTCTCACTCGCATACAAATTCGAAGTGAAAAATAAAAAAGTGGTAAAAAAATTTTCTTCATTTTAACTGTGAAAATAAGTCATTTACTTATTCTTAGAGAAAGCCAGAAAACAAGCAATGTTATTCTGTTTTAAAAGCCTCATACAAGCCCGTATGTGGAACTGTTAAGGCATGCTCGCTATGTGCTGTGATTGGCTGTACAAACAAAATAGAGGTTAATGTTGTTGGTGTGCTAACGCACCATTAGAACTTAAACAGTACGAGTAAACATATTTCAAGCGCAGAATACCGAGAGTTTAAATTTGTTAAATTGAAATAAGCGAAAATAATTAGGCAAGCTTAGGCTTTTGGGCTTGTATGAAGCGTCCGCCACTAATACATGTGCATGTATATATACAAACAGCTAATAAATAAATATATGCATGAGATATATGTATGCACATATGACTAAGGCATAATTGGGTGTATAAGCGTTAATTGCAACGTAAATTCGCCACACAGTCAATAATCTATAATTCTTTATTATCAACCTTTGTATTTCCGTTGATATCTCATTTGCTGCTTTATGAGAAGTGTTGGCACTGTTGTTGCAAAAATGTTATTAAATATTCACTCTACATAAAAATACGTAAATATATATGTATAAACAGTCAAGTTATTCAGTAATTGAGTTAAGTTATTTAGAGTTTAATTGTAGACCAACTAAGCGCTATCTCTAATAGTCTTTTCAGCTTAGCGACAGTGCTGCTAATATTCTGTTACTTGCTCACAATATTTTTCCTTCATTTTTTGTTTGTTTTTGTTTGTTTTTATTTTTCCTTTTTTCCTTTTATTTGTTTTTATTTGTTTTTTTTTTTTTTTGTTTTTTTCTCTATCTTTTTACCGCTAACCAATTTGGCATTATTAATTGATTTATGTGTCTCTATACGCAAATTATCTATTTGTGGTTGATTGAAGGTCATACGTAAGCCCAAAAACGTTTTTGTCTAATTTTCTGACTTAATTGCAGTTTAGTATTTGTCTTACGTTATTTGACCTTTTGTCTATGCATACATACGTTCTATTTAATTGAGTATTGAACATATTTGTTTAGATAAACGCTATTTAAATGTTCTAATTGCTATTGGGGAAATAAAAATACTTATAGAATGTATGCAATGAAATGTTGATATTACGGTTACTTTCGCTTTTTAAGTCGTTATTTTGGTAACGTTTTTTTTTTTAATTAACAGCTTCACCTCGTTATTTGTTTAAATTTAAATTAAAAAAAATGCTTTGCAAATGTGTATAGTAAATTTAAGTGAAGCATATTGGTGGCATGGAATTAAAGTATATTCTATATGAGTATGTTCTAAGCAGTTTCATAAGGCCCTGAGTATGTTTTAAGCACTTTCGTGAGGCGTTTACAAAATTTTTAGATTTTTCTTTCTGAGTCGTGTTAAAACATATTTTCCATTAATTCCTGTGTAGTGTCTTGGTTTGTTAAATTCCTCAGTAAATGTCCTTGTCTTACACATATTAACAATCACTTTTTTATTAGCACAAATATTTTACGCTATATTTAATCGCTGGCATAGCATAGCTTTCGCTTTTTACTGCCATCTGTTGCTGCCGTCGCTCTTTAATCCATAATTATTTTGCACAATTCATTTGCAGCAGTAGCAAAAGAGGCCATGAATTTTCTATAAAAGGTAAAACTATCAGCAGCCGGATTATTGCTGTTTTTGCAATAAGCACTTAACTTGAGACGGCATCACTTGAAAAATAATTAACTATTTTTTGTTTTTTTTTTTCTTTTGTAATGTTGTTCTATAGTGTACCTATATGCCTTTTATTATTACCACTGTTAACTTAACTTTTTAATAAAAGAAACTTGCTTTTCATCAGCTTAACACTTTACTGTTTCGATTTTTTTTATTTTCGTTAAAAAAAAAGCTGTTATACTTCTGCTGGAAAAATAAATTAGATATGCACTTTTTTTCTCTTGTATCTGCTTCTATTCATCAATAATATTCTCACTCTTTTGTTGTTGTTATCCATCTATTTTTCTAATTTGTTACGCTTAATGCACAAAGCCTAAGTCGCTTTACGCCACTACGCCATCATTCTCGTTAAGCTCAGCCAGATCCAGCAAAAGTAGATATTTCTTAATGCGGATTCTGCTTTGATTTAAAAACAAAAAAGCATGTGGTGCAGAAGGCCGTCACCATACGAAGCGCCGCGTCTGTCAGTGCTAAAATAAGTGGGCCGCTGTAAGTCGTCAGTCAGCGCTGCGCGGCCGGCCACAGCTCGAAAACGCGTTAACAAATGGTGTCTTGATGATTAAGCGCATTTATTCGTTTTATTTTTCTTCTCATTAACGCCGCCGTAGTAAAATTTTCTTTTGTTTTTCTTGTTTGTTTTTTCTTTTTGGCGATCTTGTTTTGATCACTTTGCCAGCCAACAATCAAATTTAACGCCTGCTGTTACAAACTTGCTTAGGTTTTTTATAGTGCAAGTAATTCCAACTGTCCTTGCCTTGATGATCGCGTTTTTGTGTTAATAATACCCACACATCAAAGTGTGCTGGCTCACCAACACCATCATCAGCAGCGATCACGGATCGCCAGCCAGACAACATCTGTTACCTTATGGATTGATCGCTGTTAGCGCTCAGCGTTCTTTTTCTCTTGCTGTTGATGGTTATCGCATGCAATTAACTCAATTCGTCACACCATTTGTGCGTTTAAATGACTTTATTGAGACAGACGATCTTCATGTCACACTTTTTTATTTTTTCCAACCTTTCATTCTCGATTAATACTCATTTCTGCTTACTGCAACTCTTTCTGCTGCATTAGCTTTCATTGTGGTTAATATGGTGAAGAAAGAAAAAAATGAGGGGAGAAGTTTAAAAGTAAAAAGTCTCATATTTTGGTTAATGAGGTCTGAAATTGTGTGTGAAGCTAACATATTTGGATAAACATACTCTGAAAAAATACCCGAAGTTAAATCAACAACTTTCGGCTGTTGAATCTCCGGCTTTGATTCAACAGCAAAAGTATTTGTTTTTACAGCAAAGTCTAATAATTGATTCAAGATGGGAGCTGTTATTTCAAAAACTTGCCTGCTTTTAAAAAATTTTTTGTGAGAAAACTTTTTTTGTAAGAAAACCAACAAAAACAATAATGATGGAGAGAAGATGAAGAGAAAAATCCAAACAAAAGTTTATTTTTAGCAGAAAATTTTCTCCCCAAGTTCTCGTTGTTGATTTAAAGGCGAAAGTATTTGATCCAACAGTTTCCGTTGTTAACAAAACTAATGAGAACAAATTTTTTTTAATTTTGTTTTACAATGATTCATATAATTCATAGATACTTTTTCAATATAATGTGATGATTGGATAGAATTTCAGGTTGATTTCGTGGTTCGAATCCGGAGGAGAAAATAAAATAAAGAAGAAAAAGCAGAATACGAAATAAAGATAGCAACCAGTGAATGCTAAGAAGGAGAGATGAAGAGGAGAACAAGCGGAGGCTACATATTTGCAGTTGGGACCCGGGTGGAAAGACGATGAAGAGTAAAATGCAAACAAAAATTTATTTTTAGGTGAAAATTTGTTCCAACAGTCTCCGGTGTTAACTTAAAGGCAAAAGTATTTGATCCCACAGTTTCCGTGGTTGACTTAAATCAACAACGTTCGCACCTTTGAAACAACAACGGAGCGTTGTTGGGCACATTTCAACTGCGGAAAGTAGGTGATTTAACAGCGAAAGTCTTTAGATTTACAACTTTTTTTTAGATATCTATTCTTTAAATCAGCCATAGACACGCTATACCACAATTGTGCCAAATGCTCTGCGCTGAAAAAGATCCTTGTCTCATATTAACTTATTATTTAATCTTTGAAATCCACTTTCTTACAGAAGCCAGTTTCAAAACACAGAACTACATACATAAGTACTTATATTTTAAATCACCAGAAATCATCACTAAAACCTTTCCAACCTATCCATTCCGTAATAACCATTACAGTTAACCTTGGAAAAGAAGAGTTATATCAGTCATAAAACCTGTAAACGCTTACGAGCACATCCATCACTGTTATTTATGTGTCCACATTTTAATGTTATCAAGCATTTAAAATTGCATGCCATCTATAGACCATAAAAATAACTTATGCCGGAAGCATATGGAGAATTTCTATAAAATAAATGATCTCTATCAAATGCAGCTTAATTAAGCTTAAAAGCAGTTTAAGTTAGATATGAAAGCAAAACACTAAATTAAAAGATATTTGAAAATCCAGAAGAACAGAAACCTTTAGCCAAACGGCTGGCTTTGCTGTTCTGTCTCTGACAATCTCTTCTTACAAAAAAAAAGAAGTCGTAAAATTGTAATAAAAATTAACAAACAGCTTATCAATAATAACTGTACCTTCTATTTATTGTTTTTTAATATTTGTATATTCAAATTTTTTTCTGCTATGCAATCTCTTCTGTTCATATTTACATTAGCAGGTTTTATAGTGGAATAATAGACATACATATGTACATAAATTGTACGTAGTACATTCGGCATTTCCTACCGTGTCTTCGTTGTATTTTTATGTTCTTGTTCTCTAATACGCTTAATTACGTTAGTCTTACGTAACAACTAATACTTATCGTAAATGGTAATGAATGTAGAAATAAAATTTTTATTATAACAATTTTATAATGTAAAACATATTTGAATATGAATTGCATTGCATTGCATTTATTGATTCCTTGTTTTGCCTTTAAAGTTTACCTTCCATTATGTAGATATGTATGCAGATATGTAATATTGATTTTTATGACGTAAAAGTTGCCTATGGAGCATCACAACAATAGTAGAATAAATAGAAAAAATATGCATGTGAGTCTAATGTAAAAACATGCAAAATGCATTAAATGCATTGTACTTTAATGCTTGATATATGTATTTACATACTTATTTATTTATAGTAGGTATATTACAGTGGCCGCTGTGGTGCAGTGGGTAGAGTGCTCGCCTGCTATGCCAGAGGTCTCGGGTTCAAACCACGGTCCGAGCCAAACAAATTTTTCTAATTAGTAAAAATCCAATTATTGGGTTTTTTAAGAGCAGCGGTCACCTCTCGGCAGTGGGCGGCATACCCTCCGAGAGTATTTCTGCCATGAAAAAGCTTCTCACAAAAAATGCATTCGCCGTTCGGAGCCGGCATAAAACTGTAGGTCCACCCAATTAGTAGGAAAAACAAAAAGGAGCACACCTCGAATTGGGAGAGAAGCTCGGCCATAAAACTCGTCAGAGTTATAATAGCGCCATTGTATTATTATTATATTATTATTATATTATATTATTATATTACAGTAATGTGTACCTTTTATTATAACTTTTATATATGAATGTATATTTTAATAAGGTAATTGATGTGAAAATGTCATGAGTAGGGCATGGAAATCTATGCAAATACATGTTTTTCTTAGATTTAGGTAGAGCCAAATAAATAAACAATCTTTGCGAATCGTGAAATTGTCTTAAAAATGGCATTCAAATGTTTTTGCATATTTTGCATATTTTGGTCATATGTGCATATTTTTACATATTTTGCGTTGTTTGCATTTTTTTATTACATATTTCACATTATATTGCCTATTTTTGTACAAACGAAAATCTTGCATAACAGTCATCTGACGACGAATAGAGTTTCGTGTGAACACGGCTATTATTAGTATTTTCGATACGGTGAATACCTGTCGACAAAGAGCCGTTTTTTGTAAGTCCTTTTTCAAACATTGTAGGAGGGACAAAAAACAAAAAATTAACAAATTTCGAAATGAAAAAAAAAATTTCTGTTCATGTAAATATTTTGGACTTACACAATTTTCTTCGCTTTTTGGACTTACACAATTTACGTATCGCTTAATAACAATTATGATTAGAAATATGACAAGTATCACATACTTGTTTAGCGTGGTGCGTATTTGATTTTTCTAGCGTTCTATATAAAAATACAGTTTTTCATAAAAAGTGGACTTACACAGTTTGCACTCTAAGCTAACGATATGTATAAACGTACAACGTAAGAGCAAAATTGAATTAAAAATGTTTGTACCTAATTTATTTAACTATTGTAACTTCAATAAACATGAATTATCTGAAGTTGAAAAAATTTGAATTAATGCATTTTTTTTTTTGATTTTTCATGCATATTTCTCAGTTTTTGTTGCATTTTTTATGCGCATATTTTTTATTTTTTAGTACATGAAATTCCATGCCCTAGTCATGAGTATCAAACATCAACAACATTGTCTAATGAAAAATTGTGGACGGACGTCTCAGCGCAACAATCAACACAAAAACAACTTGTTAAAACTTAGGCGGACAGAGTGTTGATTGCTGATGCGTTGCATTTTGATGAATGTCTACATTTGTAAATGCGTGGTTGTTTTGACTGAGACGATTATGTACATATACATATACATAAGTATGTACTTATGCCAGTATATTACATACTTATGTACTTACAAAAATATGTACAGACATACATACATACATATCTGAATGTACTTATGTCAGCAATATTGTAAAAAATAACATGTTTTCCAAACGCATAAATCATCTAAAAATTTTCACTCAAAAATCATCCAAAAAAAAAAGAAAATAAATTAATTATTTCCGCCCACTTTCAATCGCTAGAAAACTTTAAGTATAATACTTAAGCAACAAACCCTTTTTATACTCAGCTGTACTAGTACACAGAGTATTATAATTTTGATTTCATAACGGTGGATTGTAACATAATGAAATAATCGAGATAGATATGGACTTATATATATCAAAATGATCAGGGTGAAAAGAGAAATCGATTGAGCCATGTCCGTCCGTCCGTCCGTCCGTCCGTCTGTCCGTACGCAGGATAACTCGCGTAAAAATTGAGATATTTTGATGAAATTTGAAATGCAAGTTGGTGTCGAGACTGGGACGGTTGGTATTGAAAATGGGCGAAATCGGACCATGACCACGCCCACTTTTCCTATATAGAAAAAATCGGAAATTTGGTATCTCAGCCACTAATATAGCTAGAGTGATAAAATTTTACCCACGTATTGAGCTCAGGCCGTTATGAAGAAATTTGATTAAGTTTTGGAAAATGGGCGGTGCCACGCCCACTTATTAAGGGTCAAACATTGAAAGTTTTATATGTCATAACTCAGAAACCGTTGAAGATATATCGATGAAATTTGGTATGCGTAATTTGCTTACCTAGACAAATGTTTTGGCGAAAAATTATCAAAATCGGTTGACGGCCACGTCCACTTTTATATATGGGAACTATAAAGGGGCCTAATAAAAACATTTTAAGCGATATCTCTGTCAAATATAAAGATCTATCACTGAATTTTTGTGGCAGGAGTCCAACTACGGACATAAAACAAAAACTACAAAAATTTTGGAAAATGGGCGGTGCCACGCCCACTTATTAAGGGGCAAATATTGAAAGTTTTATAAGCCATAACTCAGAAACCGTTAAAGATATATCGATGAAATTTGGTACGCGTGATATATTTACTTAGCCAAATGTGTGGACGAAAGATTACAAAAATCGGTTGACGAGCACGCCCACTTTTATATATGGGTATTATAAAGTGACCTAATAAAAACATTTTAAGCGATATCTCTGTCAAATATAAAGATCTATCACTGAAATTTTGTGACATGAGTTCTACAATAGACCGGAAACAAAAAATAAAAAAGTTTGGAAAATGGGCGTGGCACCGCCTCTTTTTATACAAAGGAATCTACGTGCCTATTACTCGACAAATAACTGAGATATTATGACGAAACTTGGTTTATACACTTTTATAACATGTGTTAATAGACACGCAAAAATGTATTGAAATCGGTTTATGACCACGCCTACTTTTTAACAAAGATATTTCTGGAACACCCTTTTGGAATTTGTAACGTGAAGTCTTTGTAACTAAAAGTCATAGAGGGATGCAATTTTGCACTAACAATAATATTTATATGCTTATTTGGATGATTGATACAAATTTTGAAAATGGGCGTGGCTGCGCCCTGTTTATGCAGCACTCGCTTTATATTAAGTGCACCGTGTTTCCATCAAACGCAAACAAACAATGAAAGCATACAGCTGAGTATCTAATGTTCGATTCCACTCGAACTTAGGCTTCCTTACTTGTTTTGTTTGTAATAAATCATCTAGGTACTTGTGTACATATGTATATATACTACAATCTCAATACATGTGCGTAATCAATTGTTCATCGAATGAACTCATTCTCAATTCTTTCGCACTTCAAAAATATCCGTATTTAATCATTTTTTTTTTTGCAAACTTCCATTGAACTCTTGATAAGTACAAGCGCATTTATTTATTTAATAAATATACAAATGAACATATTCATGTATGAATATTCATGTGTACTTAAGTAATTTAAAAAAAAAAAAAATACATATCGACGCTTCCAAACAATACTGTACTAAGTCGACTAAGTGCGTTTTCCCGTTTTTTGGCGTTTTCAAGTATTACGTGTCTTAATTTAGACGCTGCCTAATTTTGGTAACAATCGTACAATCCAATCAAATGTTATAAGCAAAAGTGTACATATCTGTGGTCACAAGCCATAACCGCTTAAGTCGACTTAAGACAAAATTGAGTTATATATACCACGTTATTATAGATTAAAAACTCTATATTTCTGTAAAACCCCCGTACCTATAACTTATTTCAATCAAAAGGTATTAATAAAAACATTTTGGCTTAACTCACAATAGAGATACATATATTAAACTTACTATAACAGCCAAAATGTATGTATACGAGTATACTTAATGAAATTTCTTCATATTATTTTAATTTATTTGCAAACTTTAGTCGTTATATTGTAGATGGCTCATCGATTTTGCATTCATAGTTTTTAATCGACTTTTATAATTTTTAAAAAAACGCATTCAAATCTAAAAAGCAATTTATCTCGAAATCATATTCTACGACTTAGGCGGTTATGCCTTGTGGCCACAGATATAATATAACTCGAGATTTTTACGGAATACAAACATTGAAAGCTTGCCATGAAAAACAACGTAGCAAGTTTATATTTTTATACTCAGCTGTACTAGTACACAGAGTATTATAATTTTGATTTCCTAACGGTGGATTGTAACAGAACGAAATAATCGAGATAGATATAGACTTATATATATCAAAATGATCAGCGTGAAAAGAGAAATCGATTGAGCCATGTCCGTCCGTCCGTCCGTCCGTCCGTCCGTCTGTCCGTCTGTACGCACGATAACTCACGCAAAAATCGAAATATTTTGATGAAATTTGGAATGCAAGTTGGTATCAAGACGAGAACGGATGGTATTGAAAATGGGCGAAATCGGACCATGACCACGCCCACCTCCCCTATATAGTAAAAATCGGAAATTTGGTATCTCAGTCACTAATATAGCTGGAGCGATGAAATTTTACCCACGTGTTGAGCTCAGGCCCCTATGAAGAAATTTGATGAAATTTTGGAAAATGGGCGGTGCCACGCCCACTTATTAAGGGGCAAACATTGAAAGTTTTATGAGTCATAACTCAGAAACTATTAAAGATATATAGATGAAATTTGGTACGCGTGATATATTTGCTTACGCAAATGTTTTGACGAAAAATTGCCAAAATCGGTTAACGACCACGCCCACTTTTATATATGGGTATTATAAAGTGACCTAATAAAAACATTTGAAGCGATATCTCTGTCAAATATAAAGATATATCAATGAAATTTTATGGCAAGATTCCAACTAAGGACATAAAACAAAAAACACAAAAATTTTGGAAAATGGGCGTGGCACCGCCTCCTTTTAGGAGCAGGAATATACGAGATTTTGGAGCCCATATCTCGACAAATAATTGATATATTATGACGAAACTTGGTGTATACACTTTTATTACTTGTAGCAATACATGTTGAAAATTTTAGCGAAATCGGTTGACGACCACGCCCACTTTTATATATGGGTATTATAAAGTGGCCTAATAAAAACATTTTAAGCGATATCTTTGTCAAATATAAAGATAATTCTACTTGAAAGAGTTTTTAGTGCTTAGCACGAAATTTTTATTTTAATTCAATTTTTAATTGTTGGGGTAAGTGGAAAAAAATTCAACAACTATTTACAGCGAAGGTTGAGTGTATAGCTATTTCACGAAAAACCATTTTCGATCATCAGCACTCTTTTCGGAAGTGGATGCACCGGGGATTGAACCCGAGTCCATTCCAACTTCAGCCGCAATGACCCAACGGATAAACACACTCGGCCATTGAGACTCTGTGCAAGCTGTTGGATTTTCCCCACTTTTGCCTTTTTCATTTTCAACATTAACGTTAGTGTGTATATGCTTTTGCATATATTCTCCACAAACGTGCTGAATTTTTTGTTGTAGGCAGTTCGCAATGAACATTGTTGTTGGTATTTTATTTTATGTATATACCAAACAACGTTAACAATTTTACTTGAAAGAGTTTTTAGTGCTTAGCACGAAATTTTTATTTTAATTCAATTTTTAATTGTTGGGGTAAGTGGAAAAAAATTCAACAACTATTTACATTTATATTTTTTTTCCACTTACCCCAACAAATAAAGATAATTCATTGAAATTTTGTGGCATGAGTTCTACAATAGACTGGAAACAAAAAATAGAAAAATTTTGGAAAATGGGCGTGGATACGCCCACTTCATGCAGCACTCGCTTTATATAAAGTACACCGTGTTTCCATCAAAGGCAAACAAACAATAAGCATACAGCTGAGTATCTAATGTTCGATTCCACTCGAACTTAGGCTTCCTTACTTGTTTCTTATGGTTTTATACAAAGCATACCCTAACTTAGATGTTATCGAGTTTTGATATTGACCTTTCAATCCAAATAGAAGTTACAAGCGAAAATATACTTAGCGCACAACTGAAGTTTCATATCGAATTTAAACTTTGAGAGCTTCCCCTGCAAAACATTGTTTTCATACTTAGTGCAGTATTGTTTGGAAGCGTCGATATGACGGCAGCAGAAATTGAACAACAATAACGTTTGAGCGCAGAATTGATGAATCAACTCCTTTCTTATGCCCCAGGATTGTGATAAAAAAATGTTTCTTTCTATTACACAAAACAAGATTTAATGAACTTTTAGCGCTGACTCGCAGAGCGAGGCCACTATAACTTTTTCGACTGGAGCCCTGAATTTAATTATACACAGAGAAAAAAGTACACTGGTTTTTTCAACCAACTTCTTGGTTAATGTTTTATTGGTTGATTTATTCGTGTGAAAAGGAAAAAATGTAATATTTACATTTTCATTGTACCATTAAACAATATTTTGGTTACAATCAATATCAAACAAAAAGTTGGTTTCCCCAACGTGTATATTTGTTATATTAACGAAAATATTGGTTAATTCATATATATAAAAAAACGTAAAAATATTTACGAAGCTTTATGGCTTCGGCTCTGTTGTTACCATCGCCTTCAACACCGTTTGTGCTTGACGAAGTTGAATGACTAGACCCGAATTGCAGAGAGCGAGAGAGTTTTTTGATGACCAAAAGCAAATTGCGCTTCAAACCCTTCAAACTGTATATACATATTTTTATTTCATTTAAACAAAATGAACAAGGTGTTGGTTAATATTACCAACAAATTGTTTAATAGTAACAAAAAATTGGTTGAAGATTTCAACTAACATTTTGTTATATCAACAAATATCATGGCTAATATAACCAAAAACACTGTCTAATATATCAACCATGGTAATGGTAATATTAAACAAAATTCACATTGATTCCATTTCAAGTGTGAAATTAGTACTATTAACCAACTTTTGGTTGATTTTTCTCTCAGTGTAGTCTCTATCTGATAACACTTTTTGAAGAATATGGAACATGGTTTTTGTGCCATACAAATCCATTTTTGCATTCCCTAGTGCTATGTATGTGCAGTTATTTATTTTAAAATTCTACAAAACCAAAGGATGACTAAAACTAGATTAAATTTCAGTGTGGTCAATTTCAATTTTATTTATATTTTAACAGAAAAATTACAAAAGCCTTTCGGAAACCCCGAAACATAATAAATGAATAAAAATATGTATTTGTGTATGTATGTATGTACATTTCATGTCAAATCAACATTAAATGAAGGGCAAAGCAGCAGGTGGGAAGTAGTCGCATTGTTATTATTTACAACAACATTTATTTATTCGTTCATGTTCTTATGTTGTTTAAACATGCTAAATTCAAAACAGCCCTTTTTGAAGCTTAGTAACTAAAAAGTGGTACAACTACACTAAAGGGCGGGATTGTTCTTGGTGTACAAGTTTGAAGTTTTAAGTACAAAAAAAAAAAACCAAAAAAAAAATAACGACCAAAATTTTATTTGGTAAAAACATGTAATGTAGGATAGGAAAGGCGACAAAAATCTTCATATATGTATATACAATAAATATGACAAGAGTAACTAACATATGTACATAACTACATATGTTAACACAATAAACATTAAGCTTGACAAACAATTCGAAAACGATTCGCTAAGGAATCGCTTTTTCAAGCCTCACCATCGATAATGAATGTAGAACTATGTTGTTATTCGTTACGAAAATTAGTTTATTCTCCAGCTAAAGAAAACACCCTTCAAAAGCAGCAAATTCGCATAACCAAAAATAATTTTCGTTACCTTCTTACATTAAATGTTTATTCTAATCGAACTATAATTACGATTTTGTAAACAAATTGAATCAACCATCAATCAAAAATTAAATCAAACGATTTAATCAATCAGTTTTTTTTTATCTACACAAAAACACACGCTGAGTGAATTTCCTGCTCAGACTCCAAAAAAAAAAAGAATAATTAAAAAATTAATGTAAAACTACTAAATCATGAATAACTTGATTCATAATTTATGTACGTGCATACGTGTATTTCCGTTATGTCAATAAATAAAAAAATTAAATCAGCAGAATCACTGAACATACGCTAAACATACATACCTTTTGGTTCAATGGTGGGAATACTTTGTATACGCCAGCATGCACCAAAACACTACCCGACAAAATTTCAAAAATTTTCATATCCTCGACATTTTGTACATGAATCCTAGTAGAATTTTCTGCTCATTCCAAATATGTAATCAGATGGTTTAGAAGTAGAACAGTTTTCGAAATTTCAGTTTTTGAGATAAGAAAAAAAGTAGAATTACTAATTAGTCAATATCTCCGCCTTTAACGTTTCTATTTTTACATACGTTATTTAATTGAATTTGAAAACTTTAAATTCTGAAAATATTTGTTGTTGAAATTGAAGAATTTTTAATCAACTTATACTCAGACCATGTTTGGTATTAAATGCTAGAAATTCAAATATACTGTTTTAGTATCAATTAGTTAAAAAAAACATACATATTTTCATCAAATGCAACGAATTTTTTATGACATTTTCTCATATTGCATACGAACATAAAGTGTGCACACCACTGTTCCAAATATTCACATGTACAAGTGTTCGATATTTTTAAAAATATTTGCTTAATATGCATTTTCACGGTATTTATCCAATTTCTATTGTCGACGTCCAAACACGGAGACACGAAGTTGAGCAACCCGCTGCTTTTGTTCGTTTGTGGGTGAGAAGGCGACGAGGAAAGGAGGGGGGCACCAAGTCGTCGGTGCTCGGACAACACGCTTTGTGCAGCAATTCTTATCGCCAGTGACCAATCAGAGCGTTCGAAGAATGCCAGAACAAAACATAATGAACAAAAGTTGGCCAGCGACGAGTTGATGTGTTTGGACAAATGGAAGACAGAACAGCGGCACAAAAGAGAATCGTTGGATAATTTCGCGGCAGAGTTGCTGTGTTTGGACACGGACATTTTTGTTCGGATTATTACGCAATTAAGAATTAATTGCTCTGAATTGTTCTAAAAGGCATTTGTAAAATACAAAAAAAAAAACGAAAAGAAAAACAAACACAAAAACAAAAACATTTGTACAGATCTATGCTAACATCTGTTGATACATAGACAGCGCATAAACAATAATTATAATCGCTCCTAGCAAAAATTTATATTTTTTTGTGAAATAGAAGATCGGCGCCGGCACTTCAAAAGTCACTCCAAATACTTACGTGCATATTTGAAATAAAGGCATACATATATAGTACATATATACATACATACATACAATATGAAAATATGTACTCTGGAATGCAGAGTTGTAATTATTATAAGAGAAAAAATAAAAATCAAAAAATTATTATTATTGAAAGAAACATATTTTAAAAGTCTTTCCATAATAGTTATTTCTGAGATATTTTTTTAAGTCGTTTTGTAATTATTATAAATGAGAAATTTTGTTTTATATCTTCAAAGACTTTTATATTGAGACAAATTTGAAAAAAGTCTTTGAGTAATTATTATCCGTAACAAATTGTTTTTTAAGTCTTCAAAGACTTTTTCATTGAGACGAATTTCAAAAATATCTTTAAGTAATTATTTTGAGTAACAAATTTATTTTTTATATCTTCGATAAAAATCTTTCATACAATTTCAAATTGGAAATTTGCTTGAATTTTGAAGTACTTATATGAAAGTTATTCTTATTTTATACTTATATGAAAGTTATTGAAAATTTTCTGAGACTTTTTTGAACTTTGTCTCAATGAAAAAGTCTTTGAAGATATAAAAAACAATTTGTTACTGATAATAATTACGCAAAGACTTTTTTCAAATTTGTCTCAATATAAAAGTCTTTGAAGACTTATAAAAAATATATTTCGTCGTACCATACGAAAACTAACATATTTAAAATTTCTGGCGAAAGCTATCAATAAAAAAAATTCTGTACGAAAAGTAGAACATTTGACTTTTGGCCGACGAAAAGTAATAAAATCGAGTTTTGGCTGACGAAAAGTAATAAAATCGACTTTTGGCTGACGAAAAGTATCAGTAATTATATACTGTTTTTACATTAAAATTGTTGTTGTTTAAACGAAATTTATAGTTTTCGTCAGCCAAAAGTGGATTTTATTACTTTTCGTCAGCCAAAACTCGATTTTATTACTTTTCGTCGGCCAAAACTTGAACTTTTTACTTTTCGTTAGCCACAAAAAGTCTGATGTTAGTTTTCGTATGGTACGACGATTTGAAATAACTATTATGGAAAGATTTTTAAAATATAAGTTTCTGAATAATAATTATAGAAGATTTTTATCATTTTCATCAGGAAAAAATTATTATTAAAAGAGTTTTATAATTCTGAAGAAAATTTGTAAGACTTTTTTATAATTTCAAAATGAAATAATAATTATTATACATCTCTGCTGGAATGTGAAGAGATTAAAATAGATATGTATAAAAAATTAAAACTTTAAATGCTAAAAAAACTAAACCTACACACGCCTTGATGATTATTTATACTAATTAGTCGATATCTATTAAATTTTTGAACAAGAAATTATACACCATTTTTTCCAATGACATTTTGACCCACTTTGTGGAAGTAGAATTTGACGAAATTTTGACCAGACATAGAATCAATGATGGAGATTCTAAATATGCAATAAAACAAGTAAGGAAGCCTAAGTTCGAGTGGAATCGAACATTAGATACTCAGCTGTATGCTTTCATTGTTTGTTTGCGTTTGATGGAAACACGGTGCACTTAATACAAAGCGAGTGCTGCATAAAGTGGGCGTAGTCACGCCCATTTTCTAAAATTTTATCAGTCATCCAACTAAGCATATGAATATTATTCTTTGTGCAAAATTTCATTCCTTTATGACTTCTAGTTACAAAGATGTCACGTTACAAATTCCCAAAGGGTGTTCCAGAAATATCTTTCTTAAAAAGTAGGCGTGGTCATAAACCGATTTCAATAAATTTTTGCGTGGCTATTAACACAAGTTATAAAAGTGTATAAACCAAGTTTCGTCATAATATCTCAATTATTTGTCGAGTTATAGGCTAAGAAATCTCGTATATCCCTTTGTGTAAAAAGAGGCGGTGCCACGCCCATTTTCCAAAATTTTTCTATTTGTTGTTTTCGGTCTATTGTGGAAGTCATGCCACAAAATTTCAATGAATTATCTTTATATTTGACAAAGATATCGCTTAAAATGTTTTTATTAGGCCCCTTTATAGTTCTCATATATAAAAGTGGGCGTGGTCGTCAACCGATTTCGCTAAAATTTTGAGCGTGTATTACCACAAGTAATGAAAGTGTACACACCAAGTTTCGTCATTATATATAAATTATTTGTCGAGTTATGGGCTCAGAAATCTCGTATATTCCTGTTTATAAAAAGAGGCGGTGTCACGCCCATTTTCCAAAATTTTTGTGTTTTTCGTTTTATGTCCGCAGTTGGACTCCTGCTAAAAAATATCAATGATATATCTTTATATTTGACAGAGATATCGCTTAAAATGTTTTTATTAGGTCACTTTATAAGACCCATATATAAAAGTGGGCGTGGCCCTCAACCGATTTCGGAAATTTTTCGTCCAAATATTTGACTAAGTAAGTATATCACGCGTACCAAATTTCATCGATATATCTTCAACGGTTTCTGATTTATGACTCATAAAACTTTCAATGTTTGCCCCTTAATAAGTGGACGTGGCACCGCCCATTTTCCAAAATTTCATCAAATTTCTTCCTAGGGGCCTGAGCTCAACACGTGGGTAAAATTTCATCGCTCTAGCTATATTAGTGACTGAGATACCAAATTTCCGATTATTTCTATATAGGAAAAGTGGGCGTGGTCATGGTCCGATTTCGCCCATTTTCAATACCAACCGTCCCAGTCTCGATACCAACTTGAATTTCAAATTTCATCAAAATATCTCAATTTTTGCGCGAGTTAGAGTGTTTACAGACGGACGGACAGACGGACGGACAGACGGACGGACATGGCTAAATCGATTTCTCTTTTCACCCTGATCATTTTGATATATATAAGTCTATATCTATCTCGATTATTTCACTCTGTTACAATCCACCGTTATGTGATTAAAACTATAATACTCTGTGTACTAGTACAGCTGAGTATAAAAATAATAGCGTATGAGCACATACGCTATTGTCATATTGAGGGGACGATATAAGTGTGAATATTTGCCACCAATGTACATACATTTTTTCTGCTCCAAATTTTTTACGATGTAAATACACATGTATACATACGTATGTAAATAGGAATTAAAAAATTCCGTAGCAAAATTTCGTTTATTGAAAAAACTCAAACTGTAAAAATAGTCAATTGAGGAATTGTCAAAACACGCGCACACGCGTCACTTTGTTGGATTTTCATTGTTTTTTTTTTAAATTGCCTATTTTGTTTTTGCGCTGTAGCAAACTATTCTCTTTTATTTACACTCAAAAAAAAAATTACTCAGATTATGGAAAGGTAGGAATGATTCGGCGCTAAAGACAATTTTCATTGTTTTGATGTACAATTTTCTTCAAATCAAGGAATAAAACCTACGTTTTAAAGAAAATTGTACACCAAAACAATGAAAATTGTCTTTAGCACCGAATCATTCCCACTTTTCCATAATCTGAGTAATTTTTTTTTTTTTTTGAGTGTATATTTTTACTTTTTTTTTATGAAGGCATAGCTTTTCGATTAGTGATGCTTCAATGTTAGAACGAGCCCCAATTTCGAATTGATAACCAGCCTCTATGTATGCTGGGTATATATGACTGTGTAGATATGTATGTTATTTAGTTGTCACACAGCCATTCGCCCTTTGCTCGCATCTTCAATTGATGAAATATTGACCAACATTTCAATATTTACATACTTGTCAGACAATCAGTGTTTTGCCTACGTACATACATACGTAACTCGCTTTGATTTTGTTCGCTTTTTCAATAAAAAAGTAATTCTCGTAATGATATTTTGTAGCAAAGCTTTGACAATTGTAATTGAAATTTATATTTACGTGTTGCTATACATTAAAAGAACATTCATTGCAGTTTACATATATTATTCGCATAGAACAATGAACGAGCGATATTACAACAACAGTTCAAGGTTTCATAAAACAAAATCTAACGGGAGTATAATAAATAAATTTACATACAATAAAAAAATTAGATGAATTATGTGTGCTGTTTAATGTTGAATGCATTGTCGTTGTACATATGTATGTACAGTTGAATGTACACTTGTACATATGTAGGTATGTTCATATGTATCGGTATTTGTATATAAAGATCTGTGAGGTTTCTTCTGAAATAGACGTCATTAAATGAATAATGACTATTAAACAAACACGTTCCATAACTTTTCTTGACAATTTTGACATTGGCGTTTTTTTTCTCATTATTTAAGGTCTACAAATATTATTGTTTGTACATATGTATGTATGTAACTATGATTATGCATGTGCCCATATTTACCCTGCAAAAAAATGTGCGATCAATCCCGAAACAGATTTGTCCTCGATTGATCTCTTTCGAGAACAATCGATCCACAATTAGTCCCCGATTGTTCCCGTACGGGTATAAATGTAGACTAATTGTAGACCAATTGTTCTCGAACGGGTATAAATGTAGACTAATTGTAGACCAATTGTTCCCTAACGGGTATAAATGTAGATTAATCGCTTTCATCCCGAAAGGGTATAAATGTAGATTAATCGCTTTCATTCCGAACGGGTACAAATCTAGATTCCTTAAATGTAGACATTTTACAAAAATATGCAATGTATTTAAAAAATTGTAGAACAACCGGTAAAACGAATTGAACACCCTTTTTTAATAACAATTTTAACAATTTGTTGCCTAAAATATCCTATGAAAAAATCCTTTACATTACGCTCATATAATGCATACTCAAAACTAACAATTTTTTAAATTTATTTATTGAGATTTTTTTACAAAAGTAAAACATTATTTAAATATGCATGACCATTTATAATTTTTTAAGGAAAAATCTACATTTGTACCCGTTCGTGCTGAAAGCGATTGATCTACATTTGTACCCGTTGGGGATGAAAGCGATTAATCGACATTCGTACCCGTTGGGGATGAAAGCGACTAATCTACATTCGTACCCGTTCGGGTATACAAGTTGAACAATTAGTCTCTTCATAGGACATGCTCGAACAAATGCGATCATGATGTAAAATTGTATTAGTCGCATGCTCCCTTGCGATTGATCCCGGACACGTCACGGATTAATCGCATTTTTTGCAGGGTAGCTACTTTATGTCAATTTCATGACAAATATTACTGTAATACAAACGTGTTACAATTGTATAGTAACTTTATTTTAGTGAGTAAAAAAAAAGATTGAATATGAAATTGATTTTGATGATGGCACTTGTGTTAAAGCTTAATAACTACACTGAATGTAAAATGTAATATCAAAATATGTATGTAAATGAGAATAAAATTAAGATCGGTATGAAAGGTCATTGATTGCGCATGCTTTTGCATTGCATTTTTTATTAACTGAGTTACTGATTTTTTTTAATAGTTAAAATAAAATCGATGATGAAGTGGCATGATGAGAAAAACTCTAAAAAATTTTTTTAAAAAAATCATAGACAGTTTTTCGAGCACAAAACAATTATTGTTTTTATACCTTTCATGAGAATGAAATGGTATTATAACTTAGTGCCAAAAAATTTTTGTCGAAAGTACCAGAAGGAAGCGTGGGGGACCCACCAAAATATATATCGATATGATCAGAATCACGAGCTGAGTCGATTAAGCCATGTCCGTCTCTCCGTCCGTCCGTCTGTGTGAACGCAAACTAGTCCCTCAGTTTTTGAGATATCTGAATGAAATTCGGAATACAGGTATGTTGTTATATGCAGCTGATCATTTGTCGGAACCGGCCGAATCGGACCACTATAAGATATAGAAAACAACCGATTATTCAGATATACATGAAATTTTTGGATGTAATTTGTGCATAACTTCCCCATTTATACAGCTAAGGACATGAAACTTTGAAGTACACGTGCCCATTTTGGCCCAAAAAAGGTTACCGAAAATTGTCAAGATCGGACCACTACAACATATAGTTCCACAACATCCGATTATTCAGATATACACATTTTGGTGTATAACTCCTCCATTTTAACAGCTAACGGCCTGAAATTTTGAAGTATTTGTACCCATATGGACCCAAGCGGGATTGCCGAAAATTGTTAAGATCGGACCACTATAACCTATAGCTCCCCTACAACCGATTGTTCAGATATACACATTTTGGTGTATAACTCCTCCATTTTAACAGCTAATGGCGCGAAATTTTGAAGTATTTGTACCCATATGGGCCCAAACGGGATTGCCTAAAATTGTTAAGATCGGACCATTATAACCTATAGCTCCCCTACAACCGATTGTTCAGATATACACATTTTGGTGTATAACTCCTCCATTTTAACAGCTAACGGCGCGAAATTTTGAAGTATTTGTACCCATATGGGCCCAAACGGGATTGCCGAAAATTGTTAAGATCGGACCACTATAACCTATAGCTCCCCTACAACCGATTGTTCAGATATACACATTTTGGTGTATAACTCCTCCATTTTAACAGCTAACGGCGCGAAATTTTGAAGTATTTGTACCCATATGGGCCCAAACGGGATTGCCTAAAATTGTTAAGATCGGACCATTATAACCTATAGCTCCCCTACAACCGATTGTTCAGATATACACATTTTGGTGTATAACTCCTCCATTTAAATAGCCAAGACACCATTTTTTCTAATAAATCTTTCCATAAATAACCCACAGAATTAAAATTATAAATTAAACTTAATCCGGCTATGTACATACATAGGTAACTTTTCATTTCCCCACTCATGAAAGGTATGAAGTCTTCGGTACGGCCGAAGACAGCCGCGGTTTTACTTGTTTTTTTTTAAGTTCGCGCAGATTTGATGATCTTAGTTAAGCATTTGCGCTTATAGCCTTAATTAAGAACAAGAAGCAAGTGTTTAGCGAACGCAATAAATGCTAACAATTAACTCAAACTCGATGGAATACATAAAAGAGGTCAGGTCATATAAATAACGATTTCTAATTGCGCACAAGCTTCCCTAACTAGAACTTCATTTTTTCATGTGCATTTAAAATAGTTGAACCCTTAATTATGATAACGTTTACTTAGCTAAATTATGACAACCTCAGTCTCACTTGTAAGCAATTAAAATGCAATGCAACGCACAAAAATTTCGTGGGGAGTTGCGCTATTTTCCGAAAACCTTACAAACATACATATTTGTGGCACGTTTCTGTGCCGTTCGTGGCACATTATGTCACACGACTTATTGCCGTAATACATGCAATAAGCAAGAATATTTACATATATAATATAATACAATGGCGCTATTATAACTCTGACGAGTTTTATGGCCGAGCTTCTCTCCCAATTCGAGGTGTGCTCCTTTTTGTTTTTCCTACTAATTGGGTGGACCTACAGTTTTATGCCGGCTCCGAACGGCGAATGCATTTTTTTTTGTGAGAAGCTTTTTCATGGCAGAAATACTCTCGGAGGGTATGCCGCCCACTGCCGAGAGGTGACCGCTGCTGTTAAAAATCCCAATAATTGGATTTTTACTAATTAGAAAAATTTGTTTGGCTCGGACCGTGGTTTGAACCCGAGACCTCTGGCATAGCAGGCGAGCACTCTACCCACTGCACCACAGCGGCCACATATTTACATATACTACTTATAAGTATATACACACATATGTACATTAAATACTTAGTATGTTATTTTTATATGACCCAGATTTTGAGCTGGAATTCAATTCAGTAATTCAAGTCACATAACGAATTTTAAGTAGCCATCAAAATCATACCAAATTCGTCACTTTAAAAATTACACCATAAGCAGTAAAATTCTTTAAAAGTTCTTATTGCGTATAAAATTTGATTTTTATACTCAGCTGTACTAGTACACAGAGTATTATAGTTTTAATCACATAACGGTGGATTGTAACAGAATGAAATAATCGAGATAGATATAGACTTATATATATCAAAATGATCAGGGTGAAAAGAGAAATCGATTGAGCCATGTCCGTCCGTCCGTCCGTCCGTCCGTCCGTCCGCCTGTAAACACTCTAACTCGCGCAAAAATTGAGATATTTTGATGAAATTTGGAATGCAAGTTGGTATCGAGACTGGGACGGTTGGTATTGAAAACGGGCGAAATCGGACCATGACCACGCCCACTTTTCCTATATAGAAAAAATCGGAAATTTGGTATCTCAGCCACTAATATAGCTAGAGCGATGAAATTTTACCCACTTATTGAGCTCAGGCCTTTATGAAGAAATTTGATGAAATTTTGGAAAACGGGCGGTGCCACGCCCACTTATTTAGGGTCAAACATTGAAAGTTTTATATATCATAACTCAGAAACCGTTGAAGATATATCCATGAAATTTGGTATGCGTGATTTACATACTTACGCAAACGTTTAGACGGAAAATAGTTAAAATCGGTTGACGGCCACGCCCACTTTTATATATGGGAACTATAAAGGGGCCTAATAAAAACATTTTAAGCGATATCTCTTTCAAATATAAAGATCTATCACTGAAATTTTGTGGCAGGAGTCCAACTACGGATATAAAACAAAAACCACAAAAATTTTGGAAAACGGGCGGTGCCACGCCCACTTATTAAGGGGCAAATATTGAAAGTTTTATAAGCCATAACTCAGAAACGTAGCAGATATATCGATGAAATTTGGTATGCGTGATATATTTAGTTATCCAAATACGTGGATGAAAAATTACCAAAATCGGTTGACGACCACGCCCACTTTTATATATGGGAACTATAAAAGGGCCTAATAAAAACATTTTAAGCGATATCTCTGTCAAATATAAAGATATATCATTAAAACTTTATGGCAGGAGTCTAACTACGAACATAAGACAAAAACCGTAAAAATTTTGGAAAATGGGCGTGGCACCGCCTCTTTTTAGAAGCAAAAATATACGAGATTTCGGAGCCCAAAACTCGACAAATAATTGATATATTATGACGAAACTTGGTGTATACACTTTCATTACTAGTAGCAATACACGCTCAAAATTTTAGCGAAATCGGTCGACGACCACGCCCACTTTTATATATGGGTATCATAAAGTGGCCTAATAAAAACATTTTAAGCGATATCTTTGTCAAATATAAAGATAATTCATTGAAATTTTGTGGCATGAGTTCTACAAGAGACCGGAAACAAAAAATATAAAAATTTTGGAAAACGGGCGTGGCGCCGCCTCTTTTTAGACAACGGAATATACGAGATTTCGGAGCCCATAACTCGACAAATAATTGAGATATTATGACGAAACTTGGTTTATACACTTTTATAAATTGTGCTAATAGACACGCAAAAATTTATTGAAATCGGTTTATGACCACGCCTACTTTTTAACAAAGATATTTCTGGAACACCCTTTTGGAATTTGTAACGTGACATCTTTGTAATTAGAAGTCATAAAGGAATGAAATTTTGCACAAAGAATAATATTCATATGCTTAGTTGGATGACTGATGAAAATTTTGAAAATGGGCGTGGCTACGCCCACTTTATGCGACACCCGATTTATATAAATACACCGTGTTTCCATCAAACGCAAACAAACAATGAACGCATACAGCTGAGGATCTAATGTTCGATTCCACTCGAACTTAGGCTTCCTTACTTGTTATACATACATACAGATAGATGTAAATTTATTTTTTATATACATACACTTTAGGGCAATTTCATGGCCTTTTACCATAAATAGGCTAACACGTATTGCTCAGTAAGATATTTTGATTTTTACTGATCGGCTGATCACGATTCGATAATACGGTCAGCAGAATTGTAGGTAAAGTATAATGAAACAAAATAAAAATAAACTAAGGTTCATAACTGTATGTATGTTTATATGTAAAAACATATAAAAGTACCTTTGATTTTATAGGAAACTTTGATTTTATAGGAAAATTTCTAAAGTCGCCAAGTGTTAAATTCCAATTTAATGAGGGCAAAAAACAATAAATATTTATTTCATTACATCGCTTGATTACTAATCAAAACAAATCTATTGACTTTGTCGGCATTACACTGTTTACTTTAGTTTAGTTTTTTTTTATTTCTGATAATCAATCTTTTTTGTTTTTCAATTATGAATTTTAAATTGAGTTCAATGGTCAATGTGAAGTGTCTGCTGCGGCAATGATCATAGAGAACAATAAAGCGATAAGCAGCGGATCGCACACAAATTGAATTATTAAGCGATAAGCGCTAATATAGATTTACAGCTAATAGAATAAATAAATCATATATGTAATAGACGCAAAACAAGAGAAAAACATGCCGGAAACAATTAAATTGATACCTATACATTATATATGTACCAAGTGCCAAAAGGCAGTGAGCAGCGATCGGTGATTTAGTATCATATTACAATTAAGCCCAAAATAAGCTAATAGAACCTACCTTGAGATATCAAAAGTGGCAGCGGGGCATTAATGGTACATATGTACATACATATCGCCCGTTTTATGCAATAGGGATTTAACTCGAAATTTTCGATTTCTGTGATTTTGCCATATATTTCAATAACTGGGTCGTGCCTTTAAGTCTAGTCTTATAAAATACTCAAAAAGATAAAAATGGCGGAAATAAAAGTGATTTTGTAGTTAGCCATAGAAGGAAACTATATGAAATTATAAAAGTTTATTTGCGTTTTCCCAAAAAAAAATTTTTTTAGTTAAATCCCTATTCCATAAAACGTGCGATATATTTATTTATTTATTTATTTATTTATTAGTCAATGGAGTATTACATCCTTACAGACTAAGATTAAACAGGATATTAAATTATAATTAATTTATTGCTTAAAAATAATTCCTTAAATTTAGTTTGTGACAAATTCAAAAATCTCTCGTTTAAGAAAATTTCTATCCATGGAGATATCTAGATAATCGTATATAATTAACACATTATTTAATTCCATCAGAGACCTTGTAATAGGCTCATTTAAGGCATAATTGGTTCTATAAGAATTTATATAAAACAAATTGTTGTGTCGCAAGACCTTACGTGGCACATTAAATGCAATACTCTCGAGTAAATCTGAGCAATTTATTCTGCCACTAATGATATCCATTATAACGAATAAAGAATTAACTTTCCGCCTGCATTCCAGCGATTTTAAACTTATTAAAGTACAACATGCCTCATACGAAGGCAAGGGATGAGTAAATTTAAGCGAATGTAAAGCGAAGCGTACAAATTTTTTTTGAATGCGTTCTAGACGTTTGATGTGAACAGCATAATAGGGTCTCCAAATAAAGGATGCGTACTCAAGTCTCGAGCGAACAAACGAAGTATATAAAAGTTTCAAGGTATAGGGATCAGTAAATTCTTTACTATTACGTTGCACAAAAGTTAAAAGTGAATATGCTTTAGGAATGATGTAGTTCAAGTGACTAGCAAAGGTAAAATGTGAGTCGAAAACGACACCCAGATCTTTCATTTCACTAATGTTAGATAAAGTGCAATTTCCAATACTATATGATGATATAAGATTTGAGTGAAGTTTCGTGTAAGTGATCTTAAAACACTTGTTAAGATTAAGAAACAAGCGATTTTTGTTGCACCAAGTATACAAATTGTCGAGGTCCTCTTGTAGCCGAAGCATATCATCTGGATTTATTATTCTTAAAAAAATTTTCAAATCATCGGCATATAGGACGAACTTTGAACTAGCAAAGCAATAAGATATATCGTTAATAAATAGATTAAACAATAATGGCCCAAGAACACTTCCTTGCGGAACACCTGACGTTGAGACGAACGAGTAAGATCTAGCGTTATCAACAACCACTACAGACTGGCGGTTACTAAGATAAGATTTAAGCCAATTAAGAAAAGTGGAGTGGAAGCCAATCTTCGAAAGCTTCGAAATCAAAATTGAGTGTGATACCCTGTCAAATGCCTTTGAAAAGTCCGTATATATGGTGTCAACCTGGCAACCAAGCTCGAACGATTTGATGCAATACTGCGAGAGGACGGCTAGATTTGTAACCGTCGACCGGCCAGTGATGAAACCATGTTGATATGGGTTTATCAGATTTTTTACGGCAAAATATATTTTGTCCTTGATAGAACATTCGAATAGCTTTGATACTGTAGTTAATTTGGAAATTGGCCTGTAGTTTAGAATATTGTTTTTGTTCCCACTCTTATGTATTGGCGTAATAAACGAAATTTTTAACTCATCAATAAATAAATATATGTATATGTACATATGTATGTAATTAACATTTTTGTATATTTATTTATTATCGCATGAATGTATCTATCAGTGGCGGACCTAGCATAAGTTGTCTGGGCAAGCCTATGTGTGAAGCATAACAATTAGCCATTTATGTATTTATGAAAATTAATGGAATAAAAACGAAAGTTTTTGATTCAAAATCTCATAGTGCTTAAAATAAAAATAAACACTTTTAATTTTAAGATATTTTTTCCTGATAGACATAAAAACGTGTTTAAAAATTATGTAAATACGAACATTTTTATTTTAAAGATGTTCAATGTAAAATTGCAAAATCAAAAAAAAAACTTTTTAAATTTAAAAATCTTTATTTTTATTTTAAGCAATGTGAGATTTTGAACCAACAGCTTTCGTGTTTATTCCATTAATTTTCATTTTTAATTTAAAAATGTTTCTTTTTAAATCCTAAACACATTAAATTTAAAAAAATTTTATTTTTTAAATAAAAATGACTTAGTTTAAAACGAGCGCTATAATAATAAAAATTTTATTTTTGATTCCTTTTCTCTGAGTGCAAGCTCGAATGTGGGTACGGGAATTTGAACAACGGGCTTCAAACAAACACGATCTGTTCGAATTGACTGTAAATACTGAACATCACTGTTGAATGCCGAAGCCAGCTTCTCATTCGCATACAAATTTGATGTGAAAAATAAAAAAAAAGTGTTTTGCTAGTTTTTTTCCATTTAATTCCGAAAATAAGCAATTGATTTCTCCTTAGAGAAAGCGAGAAAACAAGCTATGTTATTCTGTTTTGAAAGCCACGTAGAAACCAATGTGGGGAAACGTTAAAGCATGCTCACTGTGCTGTGATTGGCTGTGCAAACAAAATACACATTGTGAGGTGGTTTGGAGGTGTATTTGCGCTATTTTCTTAGAAGGCTTTTAGGCGCCGGATGTTACAGTGGGGGCTATATTATTGAGAATTTAAATAGTAAACACATTTAAAATGTCAAATAACCAGATTTTAAAGAAATTCGTAAAATGAAGTGAACGAAAATATGTACGCAAGCCGAGCTTCTCGGCTTGTATGTAGCGCCCGCCTCTGGTATCTACATATCTACATAGCGTATGTGCTCATACGCCATTATTTTTTTATTGCATATTTAGAATCTCCATCATTGATTCTATGTCTGGTCAAAATTTCGTCAAATTCTACTTCCACAAAGTGGGTCAAAATGTCATTGGAAAAAATTGTGTATAATTTCTTGTTCAAAAATTTAATAGATATCTAATTTGACAAAAACTTTAAACTCGATTTTTTAAAATCCAAAAAAAATTTTACGCTATTGTTATATTGAGGGGACGATATGTACATTTGATGAAACATAACGCTAGAACGCTAGAACGCAGGAGGCGTTATGGTCGCAATGCAATCCTCAAACTTATTATATTCTATTCTAATTAGAAGAAAGCCCCAGGCTGCCAATTAGGCTTTACAACTTAATCATAGTCTATGAAAATACCTTCTTAATGAAAAATGAGCTGAAAAATAAATTACATACCTATCTATCTGGTATACATATTCATGTATTGTCTTCATGGTAGAATTGCTCTTGAGGCGAATATTTTACAAATTTTGGCTGTTTTTTTTTCGGAAGTGCACTTTTTAAGGCATATACACTTATTATAAACTGATATGTACATATATACCCTGCAGCTAATATAAGGGACAGTCCCGAAAAACGACAGTCTAGCATTAGAGAGTTCAGAACTAGTTTCGAAGTGTTTCTAAAGCATAGATGGCCCAAACTATCACATTCAAACATTTCTATTTTGTGAAGCGATGAGAGAATGAGGAGAATAAGTCGCTCACGCGTCTCGTCAAAACAATGTTGCCAATTTTCCAATTTACGCGGAAAAGGGAATTTTATTTACCTATTTGAACACCTATTTTGTTTACCTATTTTGAACACTACTTTCTTTGTTTCGAGTAAATTTTCCTTAAAACATGTTAAAAGGTTTATAAAATATTGTTGTTACATGCGTTACCATGGTTTCATATACTTGTTTTGAAAAAATTCATACATTAAAATAATGAAAAATTCTTTAAGCGCCATTCCATTCCCAACTTTCCTTGTTTTGAAGACTTGATTTCTTTAATTTTAAGAAATTAAATTCCCATACAAATCCCCATGGCAACGAATTTGTTTGAATGTTTTTTTATGTTTTTTCCACATTTTTGAGAAAATTTACACAAAACAAAGAAAACTTTGTATTGGGACGCGTGTTCAAAATAAGGAAAATTATGTCTTTGATCGAGAGAAATTTTTTTTTGAGTGTAAATAATAAGTAGTGAAAAAGTATATTCATCCTTTTCTTACTATTTTATATAAATTGTATACATACTTATATGGTTATGGTTTCCGTAATTATAAAAAAAATTAATAAAATCATCGCTAAGGATATACTCGAAAATACGGCTCGGAGGCTGTTTTAACTTGTTTGCTCCAATTCGGTTCACAAAACGTATTGGGAAGTTCTGCTTTCAACGCTCCTTTTAATCGCAAAACCAAGCTTTCTCTCTCCATATTTAATACGCCGTCATAATCCCTGGCATGAATTGTCCTATAATGGCGTCCGACAAAAAATTTGGTCGCCCGGGCGATATGACTATGACACACCAAACATTTTGCCCCCTTTTTCCTATTGCTAATTACTAAGAAATATGTTTCCCAATTTAAGTTAAACATTTTTCGCAGCAACCTGATTACTTGAAAGTAGCGCGTCGAATGAGCACGATCACAACAAAACCGTAGTGTCGGCATCACTGGTTCATACAAAATGCTTATATGTGTGCGTTAGCAGTGAAGCTTATCTTGTGTACGTGTGAAAGCAGAAGGGAAAAAATAGGCACGCGTGCCTATGGGATGGCCATCTATGTTCTAAAGCACTCAGAGCGGCACAGTTTATCATTGTGACTTGAGGAAAAATTTATGTTTGCAGCTATTACTTTAAAGTTGAGCGACAACAAATGTTGCACTTTACAATAATGTCCCTTTTGCTGTATTTTTCTGGTAGCAAATGGAACTTGGTTAAAATGATGTACATACATATAACCGAAGTAATGTTACTTGGCATATGTACTCTGAAAAAAAAAAACAACGTTGTAAATCTAAAGACTTTCGCTGTTAAATCTTTCTTTTTCGCCGTTGAAATGGGCTCAACAATGCTCCGTTGTTGTTTCAAAGGTACGAGCGTTGTTGATTTAAGTCAACCAGGGAAACTGTTGGATCAAATACTTTTGCCTTTAAGTTAACAACGGAGACCGTTGGAAAAAATTTTCACCTAAAAGTAAATTTTTGTTTGCATTTTACTCTTCATCGTCTTTCCACCCGGGTCCCAACTGCAAATATGTAGCCTCCGATTGTTCTCCTTTTCATCTCTCCTTCTTAGCATTCACTGGTGGCTATTCTTATTTCTTATTCTGCTTTTTCTTCTTTACTTTATATTCTCCTCCGGATTCGAACCATGACATCAATCTGAAATTCTATCCAATCATCACATAGTGGAACATTCAACATTATATTGAATTTAAAACATCTTTTTTGTTATACTTCCCTTTCCCGAAAAAGCATCTATGAATTATAAGAATCATTGTAAAAACAAAATTTAAAAAAATTTGTTCTCATTAGTTTGGTTAACAATGGAGACTGTTGGATCAAATACGTTTGCCTTTAAATCAACAACGGGGTTTTGGAGAAAATTTTCAGCTAAAAAAAACTTTTCTTTGGATTTTTCTCTTCATCTTCTCTCCATCATTATTGTTTTTGTTGGTTTTCTCACAAAAAAATGTTTTCTCACAAAAACATTCTCAAAAACAAGCAAGTTTTTGAAACAACAGCGCCCGTTTTTGAATCAATTGTTGGATCAAAAACTTTGCTGTAAAAACAAATACTTTTGCTGTTGAATCAAAGCGGAGATTCAACAGCCGAAATCAACAACTTTTTAACTACGGGTATTTTTTTCAGAGTAGGTGAATGGGCATAATTCCACCTTTTGCATGGTTAATTTTCAAAAATTTTTGGTATTTTATAATATAATGCCGCATTTATTTTCAATAAGTTAAGAATTCTGCCGGCTGTGGTTTATTTTTGTAAACCGCGGCCAAAGACCACTTTTGAACTAGTTCTGAAGTGCTTCCTTTTGAACTATCGCCGAACTATTGATTTTTGAGCCATCCAAGGACTGCTCATATAGGAAGTAGTTTAGAAAGCGTTCCAAGGTACTGCAGTGGGGAATAATTGACACTTTGTAGTACATCGCCGTGTTAAAAAAGACATTTGAAGGCATTGCGTTGGGATAGAACGAGTGCCAACTCTGTTCCTTTTTGTACTAGTTCTGTACTAGCCTGGAAGTAGCGCGATTTGCTGCAGGGTATATTCATATGTATCTATATATGTATGTATGTATTCCGCTGCGACTCCACTTCCGCTACAACTGTTACAAAAACAGTTGAACCGCTTGGAGAGCCATAACTGCAATAATTCAACGACCTCGCTTTCTGTCACTAATTTAACCTTTTTACCGTTTTGTTCAGCACCAAGTTTCTGGGGAAATGTAAGAAACATACCTATACATATATATGTACATACATATGTACATATGTATATATATACGTATATAAAAACTCAGTTACCTATCGGCATATTTGACTTATGTACATATATATGTAAATATCTAGCCAACGCATCATCTACTTATGTACACTTCACTGCCTGCACGTAATCATTATCTATATTTACGGTACTCTGTTGTACGCATTTCAGTGCATATGTAAATATACCAATACGTTACTTACACCTTACTTAGCTTACCGTTCTTACAAAGCCCTTTCGGTTATCTGTATGCTAATTGCTTTCTACCGCCATATGCCGTAGTCAATTTCAGTCGGTTCTTCTATTTGTTCTACTTTCATGTTATTATACCCTGATGTGTCAGCGCAGATATTTACATACATATGCAAATATTTATCAAAGCTTGTAGTGTTTATTTCATGTCGAAATTCCCAATAGTGTCTGCGTGTTCGCCGTTAACTATAAAAGTCTTTCTTTCATCAGACTCAGCTGTGTGCCCTCGCTCCGTGCTTTCTGCTTGGCCTTCAACTTTCATGGAAATCTATGTGAAATAGTAAATGGTATATTGTGAAATACCACAACTGTTTATAGAATTCTTACTTCCACCCAAACTTTAACTTCTGCCTTTATGATCTTTATTTTATTTCTTTCCATTTTAACTTCATTCATTATGTACAAAGTACTTTGTCTTTATAAATAAACTTAAAAGTAATGGTGCTATTTATTTTTATGACTAATTTTTTGGTTTGCTGGTTTTTATACTCAGCTGTACTAGTACACAGAGTATTATAATTTTGATTTCATAACGGTGGATTGTAACATAATGAAATAATCGAGATAGATATGGACTTATATATCAAAATGATCAGGGTGAAAAGAGAAATCGATTGAGCCATGTCCGTCCGTCCGTCCGTACGCACGATAACTCGCGTAAAAATTGAGATATTTTGATGAAATTTGAAATCCAAGTTGGTATCGAGACTGGGACGGTTGGTATTGAAAATGGGCGAAATCGGACCATGACCACGCCCACTTTTCCTATATAGAAAAAATCGGAAATTTGATATCTCAGTCACTAATATAGCTGGAGCGATGAAATTTTACCCACGTATTGAGTTCACGCCCTTATGAAGAAATTTGATGAAGTTTTGGAAAATGGGCGGTGCCACGCCCACTTATTAAGGGTCAAACATTGAAAGTTTTATATGTCATAACTCAGAAACCGTTAAAGATATATCGATGAAATTTGGTATGCGTAATTTGCTTACGTAGACAAATGTTTTGACGAAAAATTATCAAAATCGGTTGACGGCCACGCCCACTTTTATATATGGGTATTATAAAGTGACCTAATAAAATCATTTTTAGCGATATCTCTGTGAAATATAAAGATAATTCATTGAAATTTTGCGACATGAGTTCTACAATAGACCGGAAACAAAAAATAAAAAAAGTTAATAAAATGGGCGTGGCACCGCCTCTTTTTATACAAAGAAATCTACGAGCCTATTACTCGACAAATAACTGAGATATTATGACGAAACTTGGTTTATACACTTTTATAACTTGTGTTAATAGACACGCAAAAATGTATTGAAATCGGTTTATGACCACGCCTACTTTTTAACAAAGATATTTCTGGAACACCCTTTTGGAATTTGTAACGTGAAGTCTTTGTAACTAAAAGTCATAGAGGGATGCAATTTTGCACTAACAATAATATTTATATGCTTATTTGGATGATTGATACAAATTTTGAAAATGGTCGTGGCTGCGCCCTGTTTATGCAGCACTCGTTTCATATAAAATACACCCTATATCGAACAAACGCAAACAAACAATGGGAGCATACAGCTGAGTATCTAATGTTCGATTCCACTCGAACTTAGGCTTCCTTACTTGTTTTTTCTTAACTTTTTTCGTTTTGTGTTCTGGTGCTTCATTTACATATCGCTTGACTACTGTGTGTGCTGCATTATTTTGTACATTTTTCTTCACTTCTATTCTCTATTCTGCGTTCTACCATACCACTCTTTTTTAAAGCATTTGGGCACAGGCGCTCTTATCTAACAAGTATTTAGATTGTCTGCGTTGTTTTATATTATAAAAAGTACTTTGCACACGCATTTTCAGCTGCAAAGTTTACCTCAACGTTGATAATGGCAGCAAGAAAAACTGGAAGCGCGTACGGTTTATGCTTTTTCTTCTACCAAAACCGTTGCTAAAACTCTATTTATGTAGGTATATGTTTTCGCCTTTTGCAGTAATTTTGTAGCACTACATTAAAAAAGTGCTCTCTAATTTTTCTTGTTTTTCTTTTTACTTAGTTTCATTTTTATATTTTTTTTTTGCGCTTGTTATTAAATTTTCCAATTTTCTTTAAACTTTCATTTATTCTAAAATTGCTCTGTTACCACTTATTTTACCATATCTTAACAACTAAATTTACTTTCTTTTAATAAAGTCTTATTAGTATGTACATAACCGTTAAAAACAATTTTACAGTTTGTTGATTTCTAATTGTTTTTGTACTACGTAAATGTAAAGTATAATACATATGTATGAAATTCTTGCGATTATTTACACAAGCGTGTATTCGCTTACTATATTTTCTTTTATTTGCTTTTCTTTGGCAAAAATAATGCGGAATTGTTTTAAATATAAATGTACATACTTGGATATAAAAGAAATACCTACATATGTGTGCATGTACATACAAAAATATATACTATATGTTTTTGCAAATAGTGGCCAAAGTGAAGGTTCTGAGTTGAATGCCCGTGCATATTTTAGGGAATAGCAAACATTAAAAAAAAGTATGGCATTTTTTAAGAAGATTCTAAGAAAATTTTCTCTGCTCCCTTTTTGCTTAAATCAAATTTATCACAGCCCTTTCTCAACCTCTATCCTAAGAAATTTTTCTAACTATTTAAGTTTTCTTTAGACCAGCACAACCTTTGTATATGCAAAATATTCCCAGCTCTTCTTCGCTTTTTTACATCTGTAGTTTCATCGCCGATCGTCCAGAACACTAGCTAATATTTTTGTTGCTTAATGTTGCTCAGACCTCGAACACATTTTCTGTTTATATGCAACGTTTTGCAGCTACATATTCAACATTGCATGTTTATGTACACCTTAAGCTGAATCCTGTTGTGAGATCGCGTATTTTTCAGTTTTTGTTTATTTTTTTATTTTTTTCTTTTTTTGTTTTTTTTTTTTTGTATTTTAAGTTTCTCAAATCACATTTTAACACTTAACATTTTCCATTTTTAATTATTAGCTATTAACTGGTCTGAAATTATATGTTACATATTATGCGACCTTAGAAAATATAATTTACAACTGTTAAAATCTACATCATTAGCTTTAATTGTGTACAAGAACTCGAATTCAAATTTGGTCTACAACTGTGGTTGTATAAGAAAATAAATACATAGAAAAGTATTTGAAACTGCATGACTTAAAAAAAAAAACAAAATATCAAAACCACGAATATTCATCCTACAATTCAAATAACATATCTTTTGCCCTTCAGCATTTTAATTAGTTTAGGAAGTTAAACAAAACGAAAAAAAACGACACAAAAATTTGCAGCATGATTTTGTAAAAAAGAATCGTATGTTTATCGCTGGAAACATGTTAATTAGAGAGCGGAAAGCGACAAGCGGAGATAAATCTTTAACTAGAGTAAAAGAAACTATGACATAAGAGTAAATAGTCCACTTTCAAAAGTGACTATGTGAAATTTTATCGATACTGAGTTTTTGATGAATTGTATTCCAGTATTTAAACGTGTACAATTTTCAACAGCCGAAATCAACAACTTTGAACTACGGGTATTTTTTTCAGAGTAGGTGAATGGGCATAATTCCACCTTTTGGATGGTTAATGCTAGAGACGCACATCGTAGTATAGTAGAAATATTACGATCTATACCACATATGTGTCACTCTCATATTGTAGTTTAATTGAAAATTTTCACAGTAAGCCAAATCATAGTATTGATATTATAATATTCATACCACATATGTGTCTGAGGCATGTTTCAAAAATGTTTGGTATTTTATAATATAATGCCGCATTTATTTTCAATAAGTTAAGAATTCTGCCGGCTGTGGTTTATTTTTGCAAAGCGCGGCCAAATACCACTTTTGAACTAGTTCTGAAGTGCTTCCTTTTGAACTATCGCCGAACTATTGAGATTTGAGCCATCAGGGACTGCTCATATAGGAAGTAGTTTAGAAAGCGTTCCAAGGTACTGCAGTGGGTAATAATTGACACTTTGTGGTACATCGCCGTCTTAAAAAAGACATTTGAAGGCATTGCGTTACGATAGAACGAGTACCAACACTGTTCCTTTTTGTACTAGTTCTGTACTAGCCTGGATAAATCTTTAACTAGAGTAAAATAAACTATGACATAAGAGTAAATAGTCCACTTTCAAAAGTGACTATGTGAAATTTTATCGATACTGAGTTTTTGATGAATTGTGTTCCAGAATTTTAACATGTACAATTTTCATTAAAAATTTATGGCAAAATCCTTCCGTATTTTGAAAAAAAAAAAATACAAATACACTTTCAAAAGTCTATATCTAAAATAGGTCACTCATACGCATGGACTCACATTGGCGTCGCCTCATATAAGCACGCTCAAAATCCTAAAACCATTTTATTTCCATCAGAATCGCTTGAACTGTACTACAATAATAAATTTTAAACGACATAACCTATCAATGTCCGTGTTTTAAGTTAAAAAAAAAACTTAAAAGTTTTAAGCCAGTGATGACTCTTTGTTTTGTAAAAGTATTCTAATATTCTTCTTCTTCTTAATTGGACCGTAACCGTCTAGACGATTTTGACCTGGTCCAATAAAGTGATCGATCCGTAGTGGTTTCTTCTAATTTGTGGCTCAATATGAAAAATGCACATGTAAGGTGTAAGCTCGTCAATATTCTTAAAACATTCTCGCAAAAAAACAATACTAAAAAAAAATTAAATATATATGTATGTATGTAGAAAAGTTTTACTAAATTTTGGTCTTAAAATGAGAGGTATTTCCCATAATAGGTACTCGTATATGGAGATATCGCAATAGTTAAACTAAAGTAAAGTGCTTTGACTTGGGTTTCAGAGATCAACGTGTTTAAGGATGATTATGAAGCATATACAAACATTCAGAGCAGCACTGTTGTTTATGTTTTAATATTTATATAATATTTTTTGGGCTATATGCTCCCTCAAACAAAACTCCACAAAAAATGTTTTCTCCAGTAAGTAAGTAAGTACATTAATTTGTATGCACATCAACCAAAAAGTGATTAATGCTCATAACTTAACGTACATATGTCTAGCATTTAATGCGGATAACAGCCAAAAATAAAGTTTAGATAATAAATTTAAAATTTGTTACTCTAATAAACAGCTGATGGACGGCTTTTAAGTAATGCATACATTAAGTTTTACTATGTTTTTTTATTTTTGGCGTATTAAGTTCATTTACTTACTTCCTTTGCTTCCAGATTTTTCTGTATTTTTTTTTTTTTTGATGAATTTCAGTTTTGATTTAATAACTGTAAAGCAGCACGACGTAGCTAGAGATCGGAGTTATATATATACTTTTATTTCGAACACATTTTCAAGTCACCGGACATGCGCCGCCAACGATGCGTGTGTGTTATGAATTACTTTAAACGCCATGGGCGCACATACCCTTGCGTATGTATATTCATATCAAATAAGTTTGTGTATGTTTATTGCCATATCTACATACATACGTGCGTTTCCCCCAATTTTTCGCTCTTTACACAATCTCGTGCTTACCTATGCCTTTTTTCTTCAAAAGTACATATTTTTCACAAATTAATTTTATGACCAGCAAATTTGAAACTTCGCTTAATGCAACAAAAAGTCTTAAAAAAATACATGTTAAATAACAAAAAAACAAGCAAAGCAACAACAACAATAAAACAACATTAATTTTCATACATTTTATTATATTTTTCCTCAATTGTCATTAACTTTTCACCACAACAACAACAAAAAAGAAGCAGCAAAAAATCTGATAATACGCGAGTTGCACGCTTAAGTCTTTTGTTTCGGAGCGATGATTTCTGCTTCCGATCATCATTTTCACTCGCCGAAACAGCAGCGAGCTTTTGTTTAACTTTTGGCCGGTATAAAGACGATTGGCAGTTGCTTTTAGCGCTTTCTTAGTTAATCTTATGATTTTCTTTTTTCTTTTTTTTTTACTTTTTGTTGAAAAAATTTCTTTGTATTACATGAAAATTATTTTGACACAAATAAATTTAGTAGGTCACGAGTGTCAGGCAGCAACCACAAGCACTAGCAGAACAGGGAGTTTCAACAGCTAAACACAAGCTGAAGAAACGAAAAAAACAATTTTCAACCGCAACAACAAGCAACAAATAGCCAGCAAAGTCAGCAGCTGTCTTAATCAACTGCACTTAAACAGCCAACAAAGAGTCGTTCAGAGCCAGAGTCAGAGTCAGCAACATTTAACATCACTCGGTTACACGGGTCAATTATTTCGATAAAAAGGTTTGCAAGGAGAAGCGGTGAAAGAAGCAAAAGCTTCTAGTATAGTGTATCTTTCTTTATTTGGGCGCTTTGTTGCCTTTAATCAACTTCTTTTCTTTTTCGTCTTACTTTGACCACTTGGGTAACTCAACTGCGTGTGCATATAAAACTTTTCTTAATTGAAATTTAATTTGTTGTTTTACGCGTGTTTTTGTTGTTTTATGTATATTTTAGCTTTCCAGTAAAACAATCTCACTGACAGTTATAGGGCACTTAATATGTGTAATGAGTAAGATTTTGTATAATGGAGTAAAAATTGTATGTTTAATTGCATTTTCCATAACTACTTTATAAAACAAAAACAAAAAAAATAAAGATTTTAATTCTTTCTCCATTTTCTTGTTTACTTTCAGGTAATTTTGTGCACACTTACAGCAAAATTATATACATTTATTGCATTTTCAATGATGACGGAAATTCATTCCACAATTCAGCGCAATCCTGCCTTGTCGGAAAAAAAAACAAAAAAAAAAACAAAAAAAAAACCAAACTTAACCCTTAAAGGGGCCTACTATGGTTTAAAACTAAATCAAACTTAGCAAGGGTTGATGGAAATTCATTCCACAATTCAACACAATCCTACCCTGTCGGAAAAAAAAACCAAAAAAGATACCAAACTTAACCCCTAAAGGGGCCTACTATATACACTGAAAAAAAAACAACAACAAACATAAGCTTTTTGCCATCTTACATTAAAAAACTTTTTCAGATTATGAAAAAGTGGAAATGATTCTGCGCTAAAGATGCTTTGATGTACAATTTCCACTAAATCAAGGAATAAAAATTACGTTTTAAAGAAAATTGCGCTTCAAAACAATGAAAATATGTCTTTAGCGCCGCATTATTCTAATTTTTTCATAATTAGAGTATTTTTTTTTTTTTTTTGAGTGTACGATGGCAAAATGCTGATATTTTTTCTATAGGTACTTCTAAGCAAATATTACAAAAGAAAATTAAATAGAGCATCTACAGCAAAAAAAAAAACGCTGCCAGACTGAAGGTCATTAGCGAAATAAAAGGCAATAATTTGAAAAAGCTGCAGTTGCACTTGAGCTCTAAAAAACTGCATATCTCTAATTCAATGCGGCCTTCAACATTGCGCACATTTTTCAAATTTATAACTTCATTTTTTTTTTACTTTATTTCTTTATTTGCATGCAAGTGCATTAAAAAAGGTACGCCGAAGCAATTTTCAAGCGCATAAAATATTTAAAATTGAATTTTTTTATGACCGCTTGCTTGTGCTGCTGTTCAGTCGGGCATTGCAGCTACTTACTTGTGCTACACCTCGATGCTGTGCGAAAAGCGCTAAGCGCCACGTGACGCAACGCCTAACGTCTAATGTCAAAATAGCATTGGCTGGTGCACTTTATACATATTTTTTACTGCTACCTGTTATATGCTTAGCGCTGGCGAGTTGGTCGTAAATTGTGTTTTTTTAAATGAATGAATTTTTTGTAAATTGCAAGCACAAAAACAAACACAAACACAAAAACTAAACTTAAATAAAAATAATAATCGTAATAATAATAATAAAAGTAACCTGCAACAAAAGCTAACTGCAAAAGAGAGCGCAGAGACAATAATTCATATTCATTGTAAATCAATGCCTTACCCACTACTTTACGCGCTTGACAAGTTCGCCCACAGCGCCCTCCAGTTCTCAGTTTGGTGTTGCTCAAATTGACAGCTGCTGCGCATAGAATTGTCAAAAGTTAGCATATAAAACGAATCATTTTAACTGTTTTTTTTTTGCTTGCTTTTCTTTGCTGTTTTAATTTAGCAGTCTGTTCTCGTGCAGCACTTAAAGTCTTGCCCACACCATTAAGCGAAACTGCTGGACCAAAGCATTTAATTTAGTCGCAGCAAGCGACTTTAGGTGCAAGCTTTAATGCTCGTATGAGGTGAAAATATGCATGTAAATATTTTTTATAATGACAATAAATTGATAGTTTTATAATTATATATTCACAACAAAGTATGCTTAACTAATCACTAAACGGTCACGAGCGCTAATTTTCAGCGCCAATGGAATGCAAACTCCCATGGCAAATTATTAATTCACAAAATATGTTTGCCAACTTCGATTGATGTTAATTAACGTCATGAATATGAAATTTATCCAGAAATGTAGTAAAAAAATATTATATAAAATGTTTTTATCACAAAATTGTTTTAACTTGAAACTTTACTTTCCTGCCTTTAAACATAATATAATAATATAATACAATGGCGCTATTAAAACTCTGACGAGTTTTATGGCCGAGCTTCTCTCCCAATTCGAGGTGTGCTGCTTTTTGTTTTTCCTACTAATTGGGTGGACCTACAGTTTTATGCCGGCTCCGAACGGCGAATGCATTTTTTGTGAGAAGCTTTTTCATGGCAGAAATACACTCGGAGGGTATGCCGCCCACTGCCGAGAGGCAGTTCTTAAAAAACCCAATAATTAGATTTTTACTAATTAGAAAAATTGTTTTGGTGTTTTGCTCAGACCGTGGTTTGAACCCGGGACCTCTGGCATAGCAGGCGAGCACTCTACCTACTGCACCACAGCGGCCACAAACATAGCGCTTGATTAAGAATTCGATAACGGTCAAAGCACAAAAAAGTTAACGCTAGATGGCGCTGAGTCGAATCGTATTTAAGTTCTGTCTTTAAAAAAATTGTAAATATACTTTAGCATGTTTAGTAGTAATAAAAAGTAGCTTAAAAACACCACTGTCGTGAAACCAACATTTTGAATAAATAAACAAGGGACTAGGTAGTTATGCTTGAAAAGCTTTTGCAGTTATTTTGATAGCTGCACTGCAGCGTCACGACTTGTAAAAATTTTCACAATATAAAACGCATTTTTATAACTTCTCCACTACACACGTTAGCTTGTTTCTTTCAGCGCTATCATTTTGTACAGCATATTTGGTGATAATACGTTGTCAAACTACATAAATTGTTTACCAAATATTTAATATGTGGTGCAAAGCACTTTAAATGGGAACATTGACGCAAAGAACACGTTGTGCGTGACGTGAGCAACGCACATTTTTCGGTATGCTTCTCTGCTGCTGTCGTAGAAATGATTACCAACCAAAAGTAATTTCGATATCTTTTTGCCATCAAAATGTTCGCTCTTGCTGCAAACTTTGCAATGCATTAATTCTATGCAAGGCAAATTCATTCCTATGGTAATGGTACGTGAAAGCTGACTTCTTCTTCTTCTCGTTTTTAATTCACCGTGTACAGAAGAATACAGGAGAATGTCAAACAAGGAAAAATTTTACTTTGAGTTTGACATTTTGATGGACAAAAATTTAAAGCGAATCGAGGCGAATATTGCCGAATTCGCCGTGACACTACCATAATGAATTTGCCTTGATTCTATGCTGTACGAGTACTACTACAGAGAGCAACAATTTAATGTAGTACATATTTTAAGCACGTCACGCCTCTCAATTCAGCTCGAACACCGCAAAAAAAACATATATAAACATGTACATATGTATATGTAATTACCAAAAGAAAGAACCGTTGTTTTCTATATTAAAAATTCAAAACGCGTCGCCACGCAAAAAACTAGCGAGCAACGACCACAACATAAAAATTTAACTTATAAAATATGTACATACATATTTACGTATATCGCTTTATAAAAACATGTGTATTGATAACTTACAACAAGCGCATAAAAAGTATGAACAGCTAAATGAAATTCAATATTGTTTTTTTCTTTCTTTTTGTTGTTGAGATGCGCAAGAATTTGGCGCAAAAGCCCAAAAAAGACATATGAAACGCGAAGCCGCTGACACGCAATGCATTGCAGTTGGCGATTTTCGCAGCAAAAATTTGGGCCGCATAAAAAAATTAATTGCCTTCTTTTGCTTTTGAACAGTCAAAGTACTGAAAAAATTTAGACAAAATGACGAAAATAAAAAATTTAATAAACGTTTAAGAATGCATCACAAGCTTATTGTAAAGTGAAAAGGGAGAGAAGAAAAATTGTTTTTATTCAGAACATCAAACACCACCTGCAAAAGTTTATCTTCGAGTAAGGGTGAAATTGAAATAAATGCCTAATTTGAGCTGTCAAAAAATAATAATCCAAGTTATTTTTTCGTAGACATATTTTATTTCCTAGATCCGGTCGCGACACAATGAGCGGGGAGTTCGTTGCATTTAGAGCACATCTCTACTCTCTAAGAATTTATGTATTGAGAGCAACTGCTTGTAGATCACCCGCGCAAGCTCACTAAGAAATCAGCTGTTACTCGTCAAAATGATTGCGTAAGTGTGCCGTTAGTTTGGAAAAATATAAAAACAAAGCAACCAACTGAGCATTAAAGTTTGTCATTAAAATTTTTACAAATATTTGGTGTTTTATTTATTTTCTTTTATTTCCTTTTTTCTCTTTTTTTTCTGCTGACCATGTCAAATCTTTTTATGGCAATCGCTCTTGAAAATTAAAGTTTATTTTAGTTCATCTTCGCTGAGCTTTATATTCCGTTATTATTGGTATATGTATTTTGCTTTCGTGCTGCGTGTTACTTCTATTGTTTTTGTTTATACTAATGACAGTAGTCATTAAAATGTTTCACGCAAAAAACAAAATACCTTTGGTATAATGGCCATATCTGGCATTAATCTTTCCGTTGTATGTTTTTTTGGGTTTCTTTACCATTTCATTGAAATTCCTTTTGTTATGTATATAGATTTGTTTGTCTTCTATTTTAATATTAAGTTAATTTTTTACTTTTATGAAGTCTATATACATATACATATGTACATTAGATGCGTTTTTTTGATCTAACATACCCCTCCGGCCACAGAATATGAAAATAGGATGTTGTAGGATAACTAAGCTGATTTTTATTTTTTTTTAGAAAGAAAACTGAGTGGGCTACTCCAAAAACAGCGATTTTTTTTTTAATTTCATGATAGGTTTAGATTCATATAAGAAAAAACCACAGAATTAAAAATAAAACAACAAAAGATATATATTCTCATTTAAAATTAACGGTTTAATCGAATGGTGTACCTAGTTTTTTAGTGCGAGCCATAGGGAAGGTACCAAGATCGCTTATATTGGAATTTTATTTTTTTTAGTCACGGATTTTCAACTTTGGACCCTGGTATTTTCAAAGATAAGTTAAATTTCTTTTTAATCAAAATATACAGGAATCCGCGCAAATTAATGCAGTTTTCAGAAAAGTTTATTTCATCGAAATCGAACTTTTTTTATCCAAGCTACTTTCGTTTAAATGAAACATCCCAAAATCACTTGTATGTATATTTTGATTAAAAAGAAATTTAACTTATCTTGAAAATACCAGGGTCCAAAGTTGAAAATCCGTGACTAAAAAAAATAAAATTCCACTTTAAGCGATCTTGGTACCTTCCCTATGGCTCGCACTAAAAAACTGGGTACACCATTCGATTAAGCCGTTAATTTTACATGAGAATATATATCTTTTGTTGATTTATTTTTAATTCTGGGGTTTTTTTCTTATATGAATCTAAACCTATCATGGAATTTAAAAAAATCGCTGTTTTTGGAGTAGCCCACTCAGTTTTCTTTCTAAAAAAAAAATAAAAATCAGCTTAATTATCCTACAACATCCTATTTTCATATTCTGTGGCCGGAGGGAAGATCTGAGAAACTTTGCCGAAAAAAAACGCATCTAATGTACATATTTTAAGCTTACGCTTAACCATTTTACGTTAACCTCATAAAGTTTTTTTATATCATCTTTTCAAAGAGTTTTTAGTGCTTAGCACGAAATTTTTATTTTTAATTCAATTTTTAATTGTTGGGGTAAGTGGAAAAAAATTCAACAACTATTTACAGCGAAGGTTGAGTGTATAGCTATTTCACGAAAAACCATTTTCGATCATCAGCACTCTTTTCGGAAGTGGATGCACCGGGGATTGAACCCGAGTCTATTCCAACTTCAGCCGCAATGACCCAACGGATAAACACACTCGGCCATTGAGACTCTGTGCAAGCTGTTGGATTTTCCCCACTTGTGCCTTTTTCATTTTCAACATTAACGTTAGTGTGTATATGCTTTTTGCATATATTCTCCACAAACGTGCTGAATTTTTTGTTGTAGGCAGTTCGCAATGAACATTGTTGTTGGTATTTTATTTTATGTATATACCAAACAACGTTAACAATTTTACTTGAAAGAGTTTTTAGTGCTTAGCACGAAATTAAAAATTTCAAAGATATTTATGTAAATATTTCTAAAAAAAGGTTTTAGCAAAAGGAACCGTGAGAAGAGGCTTTAATTTTCCGAGAGCTTTCTTTCTAGACTTTAACAAAGTAATGAGTAAAAGCACATGTGAAAGCTGTTTGCTAGAACTTTAAAATTATAGTTATAATGTAAGCCAATAAACTTTGTATTCTTTGAAGAATTGAATATGGACCTTTCAAAGAATATGGGAGCTTTCAAAGACTGGGCTAAAAAATATGCTTTCACATGAGCTTTCGCCCATTCGCTTGTTAAATTCCGATCCTTGAAAGCTCTTAAAAAATCAAAGGCTTTTCTCGCGACTCCTTAAACATCATAAAGTGTGACTTTACTCGTAATTATATAATCGAGTTGTTTTATGGCCCTTCTGTTGACATTTTTAAAAGAAGTTATACCAACTCATTAGACCATGTATTCGATTACTATAGATTCAAAAAAAATATTTTTTATTTCTACACTCACTGTTTTAAAGCTTTTACTCTGCATATTGTTAATATGCTTGTCCCATTTTTCATAAAAAATACGATATTTTCTATTACTTTTTGCTTACTAAATTCTAAATTAGACGAGATTACTGTTTACAGAATTTAGATTTAAAGTGAAAAAGCTCATTATAATATCTGCGGTCACAAGCAATAACCGCTTAAGTCGACTTAGGAAGATTTCGAGTTATATATAACACGTTATTCTCCTTTTAAAACTCTATATTTCTGTAAAACCCCCATGCTGATAACTTAATTCAGTCAAAAGATATAAATTGAAACATTTAGGCTTAACTTGCAATAGAGGTGTTTTAAACTTGCTATAACAGCCAAAGTAGATTTATAAATTTAATAAAATTTCTTCATGACAGGGCCGCCGAGAGAAAATCCGGGCCCGGGGTCAAAAAAACTACGGGCCCCCATACTAAATGAACAAATTCTCAAAATCAAAATTCAATGAATATATAGTTACGAACTTTAATTTACCTATACATTAATACAGATCAAGTAAATATGTTTACATGGAAATATATATATTACGGTGGGTCAAATGTATTTTTCAAAAGGTACATCCAGTTTCTGAATCCATGGGTCATACTGAGTAATATTGTCCGTGGGACCATAGGTCTGAATGAATTTTGTTTCAATATATATTGCTTTATTTGTATGAAATAAATTTCTTTAAATTGGAATACAAATATTTGTTGGTAGTAATTGGGTAAATCAAAAGACTTTAATTAACACAAGTGAGCCTTTCTGGCCTTAGCAGCTGCAAAATTATCTATTATAGTGTCAAAATCCAACTGTCTCGCTGTTGGTGCTTCAATACAAAATATGCCAAGTCCTGTGAGACGTTCTTGAGTTGAACACGATCGATGGAAGTTCTTTATTCTTGCAAGAACACTGAAGGAACGTTCAGCATTAGTTACTGTAACAGGTATGGTGCAAAAAATACGTTTTAGTGCAACAGCAATCGAATTCAACTGCACGAAGCACCAAAGCAAATTTTAGCTTCGCAAGCTTCGTTTGTTTTCGGCGTATCGCTGCTTACATACATACATACACGTACATACATATATCACTGTACAAGAATTTGCATCATACCGAATTTTTCTGTTGCAACAGAAAATGAATTCAAATTTATGCTGCAAAGCCGACGCCAAAAACCAACAATTGCTTAAGTGGGGTGCAGACACGTTCAGAGTTTTATACAATTTGTTGAAATTTAAAATGATTGCTATCTACGAAAGGTGATTAAAGGTGTTGTTTGTTTATTTTCTGTAAGCAAAAAGCTTGGATATCATTTTGAGATTCCCCGGGCCCGGGGTAATTGACCCCCTCAGCCCCCCCCCTCTCATCGGGCCTGCTTCATGACATTTTGTTTTATTTACATCGTAATATTGTGGATGGCTCACTGATTTTGCGTCCATAGTTTTTAACCGACTTTTATGATTTGTTAAGAAACGCCTTCGAATATAAAAATAAAATTATCTCGAAATCATATTTTGCGACTTAAGCGATTATTGCAAATTGCCACAGATATTATGCCAAAAAGCGTTTATTTGGTAAAGTAGAAGCTGCTAAATATTTTCATTTTCTCATATAAGATAAAAGAGGCATAGGATTTACATAAGACGCGTTTAGTAACTCCAGCATAGTTTTCATATCTTGCCAAGATAGCAAAACAAGATTTCACATATATTTATATCTACTTAGCCGGAGCTCCTCCATTCAAGTCACATGACATTGAAAGATAAAATACTTTAGCTACCCGACCATGACAAGTGGATTTATTAGTATTTTTATTTGTTTGCTTAATTCTAAAATATTTATTCAACAAAATTTATCTTTGAACTAACTTGTGGGCCAAATCCAGCGCAAAGCAGCCGATTAACAAAGAGCGCTTAACATTTTTCACTTCATTGGTTAACATAAAACAACGCTAGTGCTGATCTGCTAGCGCTTTGCTGCTATACAAGTTTTTTTACGCAGAATCACCACAAATAGAGCACTTTTAATTATAAATTTAACACGCCTTAGACAACTGCTTAATTGGCTGGCTTGTGGTTTACTAGCGGCTAACCATCTGGTGGCCCTTAAAGGCGCTGCTCGATTTTCCGCAGCTGCCAAAAGTCGGAAATAGCGCGTTAATTAAAATTAATCGCTTGGAACAATTTTTATCTGATTTACTTGAAAATTTTGGTATTAATTGAGGCGCGAATAGCGGTTATTAGAACTACATAGTTCGATTTTAAAGGAAATTCTCCAAAATTTGCGCAATTAAAAATGATGTTGAATGATGCTGGAGAGCAAATGTGGAATGCATACATACATACATAGCAGTAAAATTTAAGTTACTGGCAAGTATTGGAAATTATAACTGAGCAGTTAATTGGTTAGTAAAATTCTCTTGTTTAGGTTTTTCTAAGAAAAATAAAAAATAAAGTAAGCTGAAAAAGAACGAAAACTGAAAGGCCGCTGAAGAAGTCAATGACTCTTCCTCAAACTATTTATTGAATATCAAAAGTTATTTACTTCGCATTCTTTTCGTAATCTTGGGCTTTGCAAATTTTTCAATTTTTCTAGCTTCTTGTTGATTCTTAGTTTAGTCTAGCTTATCAACAACAAAAAAACAAAAAAGCATAATGTTAAGTTTCTATCTGAGATACATGTTATCACCTCTGAATATGAATAATGAGGAATATTTGCGACATTTGCTTTGGACATTATATTTTCAACTCAACACGAAAAATCAAATTTATATTATAATCGTATGTACATATTTCGTCTATGAGTAATCTTACAAAGTTTATTGACTTTTCTGTCAAATCTAAACCCATTAGCATAACAATAAATAATGAGTTATTAAAGTGCGAACCAGTTCAATCACCACATAAAACCAATAGAATTGATAATACGTGCTATGAAATTCAGAATGCCCTAGAAATGTTAAATAAAATTCAAATGCAGAAAGACAATAAAAATCAAAATAGTAGAAAAAGAATAAAAATAAAAATAGTAGAAAAGGAATAAAAATAAAAATAGTAGAAAAATAATATAAACAAACATAGCATAATCACTAAAAATGGGGAGAAAATCGTGGCTTACTTAGAATCGTGTTTTAGCTAATTTTTGTGAAATAATTTACATATGTTATTTCAAAAATTTATGCAAATGTTATTTCACAACACAGACACATTTATTTATTCATTCACAAAAAATTTTATTAATCATTTTTTCTACATGCTGATTAGCTATCGTATATTTTTTCTTAAACTATAAACTAAGTGCTACTGTGTTTTTTTAATTAGCCACATATTACATTTTAGACAAGTAGACGCTTTTAATTAGTCGAAATTGGGCTCTCGTGCATAGAACATGCTCAGACATATATCGACCACTTTGAGCGACTTTTTACTGTTTTTTTTTTATATATTTAAATGAAATTGAACACGCGATTAGATAGTAAATTAATATACTGAACCTGATATTTTTTTCTTGAAAAAATTTGCAGTTTGCGAAAAAACATAATTTTGTCCCTTACGATAATTTCGCTCTCAATGTTTATGAGCGTATTTGAATAAATGCCCCTAACGATAATATTTAAAAAAGGTTCTATATGACAAAAAAAATGTCTTATTGCATACTTTTGCATTTTTAATGATGGGGCCATGTTAATATAGTGAGTAAGTGAGTTTCCACTTCGATTTTCTACTAGATAGTATATTCAAAATATTTTTTATATGGGCGATACGATAAATTCGAGCTCAAGAAAAAAGTATAGATTATCCCTTACGATAAAAAAGAAAGCCAATTTTTGGCAGAACTATAAGGATTTCAGCTATAATATTTTACCAGGTGATGCGCTGAAGGATGTAGATCAAATTTGCATCAAAAGGTAAATTTGGAGAACATTACCCTTACGATAAAATCGCGCAAATGGGTCGATATGTTTTTATTTATTTATACATATACATGTGTATATAATTGATCAAAAAATTCTAGAATAAATATTCGCCTACACACATGCCGAGTGCTTGGCCCGCTCAGTCGCAGACTCATCATGAGACTCTTAATCTCAGGGTCTTGGCACGCTGGGCGTGTAAGATTTCTTTTAAATAAATTTTTTTTTTTATTTATAATATATATTTTTTATGTTTTATATACATAATATGTAAAGGTGTGAAAAACAATAAATAGAAATGACACGCGCATTAAAATTAGCCAAAACAAAATTTTTTAAACAAAAGTTAAAAAAAAAAAAACAATTTACATGCGCATAGCTGATTTTTGAAATATAACACTGCATTTAATCACTTTCGATTTTATTTAAATTTGTTTTAATACATAAACTTTTTTAAAACTCAATTAACACACAAAACCTAAACAAAAATTATGCATGCGCTATTTAAAAATTAAAAATTCATTTGTATATCTCAATTGACTTTCCTTCGCTACATTTATGTTACATACATATTTATTATTTATTAACTGACATCACTCACTCAGCCATAGGTAACCCTACGCTCATACATACATACACTTACACACACCCATAAACTCACACAGCTGTTTTCACATCATCCATTGTTTACATTGCACGCCGGTGTTGATTAAAAATTGTTTTTTATTTTTTTTTTCATTTTTTTTTGTTATTTTTATTTATTTTTTTTTTATTTTTTTTTTTTAACTTTTGTTTTATTACACATTTTGTATATCTTCTTTTTCGATTTATTTCTTATGTCTACTGTCGCGGCTTGTTGGCGTCTGCGAGTATTACTACCGCATAGCGCGCTTTGTTATTGTTGCTGCTGTTGTTGCCCTTTGTCTACATATTTATTGTTAACATTTTTATTACAGCTACTGCATAGTATAAACGTGTTGCTTATGCATATTAAATACTTTCACTTTTAAATTGTAATAAAATCGGAAATGAATATAAGAAACTTAATAAAAAAAAAATAGATTCGTAAACATTTACAAGAAAATTAATCATAAACAAATTTTAAACCAGAAATCAGAAATTGTTATTTTGGCTTTTTTTGTCAAAGGCTTCTTCAGAGACTAGCTGCTGAAAGCTAAAGAATTACATGAGTAGTCCACTTTCAAAAGTGTCTATGTGAATTTTTTTCGTTATTGAGTTTTTGATGGGTTACAATGTCCATTAAAAATTTATTGCAAAATCCTTACGTATTCTGAAAAAAACATTAAATAAAAGATACCCTTTCAAAAGTCGCTATGCTTCATTTATACACTTTCAAAAGTCTCTATCTAAAATAGTTCACTCATACGCCTAGGCACACATTGGTGGCGCCTCATATAAGGGGCGCTAAAAATTGTAAAACCATTTTATTTCCACCAGAATCGCTCTAAAGTATGTATGCTATAAGAATAAACTTTAAGCATCTTAATCCATTAATGTCCATGTTTTAACCCATTGTAACCAGTCAATTTCTACTTGATCTTCCCAACGTAGTGGAGGTCTCCCCTTTCCGCCGGTTCCGAGCGTTTTTCTACGCTAAGAGAGAGAAGGAGTGAGGTTTTGTAAGAAGAACCGTATTATTATGTGTTCCAATTTCAAAACTAGCCATGTGAAATATTTAACATTTAATTTGCAAAAATCTGTCATATTGCGTTTTTATTTTTATACTCAGCTGTACTAGTACACAGAGTATTATAGTTTTAATCACATAACGGTGGATTGTAACAGAATGAAATAATCGAGATAGATATAGACTTATATATATCAAAATGATCAGGGTGAAAAGAGAAATCGATTGAGCCATGTCCGTCCGTCCGTCCGTCCGTCCGTCCGTCCGTCCGTCCGTCCGTCTGTCCGTCCGTCCGTCCGTCCGTCCGTCTGTAAACACTCTAACTCGCGCAAAAATTGAGATATTTTGATGAAATTTGGAACGCAAGTTGGTATCGAGACTGGGACGGTTGGTATTGAAAATGGGCGAAATCGGACCATGACCACGCCCACTTTTCCTATATAGAAAAAATCGGAAATTTGGTATCTCAGCCACTAATATAGCTAGAGTTTTAAAATTTTACCCACGTATTGAGCTCGGGCCCTTATGAAGAAATTTGATGAAGTTTTGGAAAATGGGCGGTGCCACGCCCACTTATTAAGGGTCAAACATTGAAAGTTTTATATGTCATAACTCAGAAACCGTTGAAGATATATCGATGAAATTTGGTACGCGTAATTTGCTTACATAGACAAATGTTTTGACGAAAAATTATCAAAATCGGTTTACGGCCACGCCCACTTTTATATATGTGTATTATAAAGTGACCTAATAAAACCATTTTAAGCGATATCTCTGTCAAATATAAAGATCTATCATTGAAATTTTGTCGCATGAGTCCAACTATGGACATAAAACAAAAAACACAAAAATTTTGGAATATGGGCGGTGCCACGCCCACTTATTAAGGGGCAGACATTGAAAGTTTTATGAGTCATAACTCAGAAACCGTTGAAGATATATCGATGAAATTCGGTACGCGTAATATAATTACTTAGTCAAATGTTTTGGCGAAAAATTATCAAAATCGGTTGACGGCCACGCCCACTTTTATATATAGGAAATATAAGGGGGCCTAATAAAAACATTTTAAGCGATATCTCTGTCAAATATAAAGATCAATCACTGAGATTTTGTGGCAGGAGTCCAACTATGGACATAAAACAAAAACTACAAAAATTTTGGAAAATGGGCGGTGCCACGCCCACTTATTAAGGAGCGAATATTGAAAGTTTAATAAGCCATAACTCAGAAACCGTTAAAGATATATCGATGAAATCTGGTACGCGTGATATATTTACTTAGCCAAATGTGTGGACGAAAAATTACCAAAATCGGTTGACGACCGCGCCCACTTTTATATATGTGTATTATAAAGTGACCTAATAAAACCATTTTAAGCGATATCTATGTGAAATATAAAGATAATTCATTGAAATTTTGTGACATGAGTTTTACAATAGACCGGAAACAAAAAATAAAAAAGTTTGGAAAATGGGCGTGGCACCGCCTCTTTTTAGACAAAGGGATATATGAGATTTCTTAGCCTTTAACTCGACAAATAATTGAGATATTATGACGAAACTTGGTTTATACACTTTTATAACATGTGTTAATAGACACGCAAAAATGTATTGAAATCGGTTTATGACCACGCCTACTTTTTAACAAAGATATTTCTGGAACACCCTTTTGGAATTTGTAACGTGAAGTCTTTGTAACTAAAAGTCATAGAGGGATGAAATTTTGCACTAACAATAATATTTGTATGCTTATTTGGATGATTGATATAAATTTTGAAAATGGGCGTGGCTGCGCCCTGTTTATGCAGCACTCGTTTCATATAAAATACACCCTATATCGAACAAACGCAAACAAACAATGAAAGCATACAGCTGAGTATCTAATGTTCGATTGCACTCGAACTTAGGCTTCCTTACTTGTTTTATATCCCTTACTTACATATCTGTGTCCGCAAATTAACGCAAAATTGAGTTATTGTTATAGTGTGAATCTTTGGAGGAAAACGCATCGATCTGTCTTATACCCATTTAAATTGGAGTAATATTTAAAAAGTTATTAAGATATAAATATTATCCTAACTCAGAGAGAAACATTTTGCACCAGTTAAAACAACTTATCTTCTAGCAAATCTCTTAAGTCTAGTATTGTATGAAAAATCGTTTTATTAAAACATCCTAACTAGAGTTATGTGGGTACTTCATGGACGTATTTATTTGCGTTTTCAGTTTATTAAAAAAACCTAACTTCAGTTAGGAATTATAATTTTTTTTTGTCAATTTTGTTTTCATAGCCTAAGTGGAAATAGGTTATTTTAAGTGATTTTTTTTTTTTATTTTTACACAATTTATCTCGAGCTAGGTTTTTTTGTTAGAATATTTTTCTCATTTCATGCGTTGTTATCTTCAGTTAGGTTTTTTTGTTGGAAGCAAGTGGATATGATAAACTGAGATAAGAGATTTTTCAAGGATATATATTATAGAAATTCAATTAATTATTATATACTGTATACATAAAACACCTTTTTTCATCAATTAAACTTTAATGTGGCCGCTGAGGTGCAGTGCGTAGAGTGCTCGTCTGCTATACCAGAGGTCTCGGGCTCTAACCCAGTCCGGAAAAATACCGCAAACTAATTTTTCTAATTGATTAAAACCCAATTATTTGGTTTTTATAAATAGCGGTCACCTCTCGGTAGTGGGCGGCATACCCGCCGAGTGTATTTCTGCCATGAAAAGGCTTCTCACAAAAAAGCAATCGCCGTTGGGAGCTCGCATAAAACTGTAGGTCCACACAAATTGTAGGAATAACAATAGTTAAGAAGCACACCTCGAATTGGGAGAGAAGCTCGGCAATAAAACTCGTCAGAGTTTTAATATCGCCAGTGTATTATTATTGTTATTTTTTTTTATTTATTAATATTGATAGTTAAGCTTAAAAGCTAGAAACTAACAGATATTTTTTATATAGCACTGGCAACTCAGGCCTTCGGCTAGTTATTATTGTTATTAAACTTTAATCGTGTTGCCTTTTACAAGGTATGGATCCTGGTAACATGGAGGAAGAAGACTTTCTAAATATAGATTATAGTAGCGACGACTCAATTAAGGACTCATTTTTTAACGATAGTCAGTCGGACACGGGGTCAGATAATGCTGATTAGCCTATGCCTCCCTACACCTTTTTGCGATCTTCTGAATATTTTTATAAACGCTTTATACACTTTTTACACATGACTGTGTTTCCGGACAACCAACGTGTTATATGTGGCATGAGACCCTTGCAAATTGTGGTGGCAATGGAATAGCATCGTGCTTATTCAAATACTTAAATAGTTTACCATTCAATATTAAACATGTCGTTTTTTATAGCGATTGCTCTCCTGGCCAAAACTAAAACTCTTTTATTAGTACTATGTTTTAAATCTTCATGCAAGGTGATACTAACATTGAGAAAATTTATCACAAGTTTTTGGTTGCCATACGCATATGGAGTGTGGCTGTAGACATGCCTTAATTGAACGAAAAAAAAAACAAACGAATATAAAGATTCACCACTGGGTTTATAAACATATGTATTTTGCACATGACTCTATATGTCGATTCCATCACAATTACCAGCTGTTTTCTATCAAACAGTAGTGCTACCGCGCCCCTTTTTTCGGCGGTTCCAGCTGTTATAGCTTTGAACCTCTCGCTTGGGAGTCTTCATTAATCATTTCCGGATAAACCAAACTTCTTGTGGTAATTTCCCTAGTACCATGCCTTTTTCAGTATTCGGTAAAATAAAACGCAAATTCAGTTCGGGTTGAAAACGATCCGATCCGATATATATATATATATAAATGGTCGTTTCAGGTCGTTTTCGACTCGAACGTAGGTCTACGCTTAAAAACATTTAACTCGAGTTAAATGGATATAAAAACCTTATTGGGAAGAATTCGACACAATAAAAGAACTTAACTAGAGTTAATTCTGCTTTTCGTAAAAATTGCATCCAATAAAAGAACTTAAGTTATAAAAGACAATTTTTTGCAATTAAACTTGCTTTAAGATTTCTGGTTCACAACTATTCCTTCTCTAACACTACAAATCCATTATTTCCCCTTTTAAAAATCCGAATTGGTCCAATGGTTTGAATTTTGACAAAAAATTGAGTTTTCTCCTTTCACCATATTTTGAGTTAGGCTACTTTAATTTGCGGGCACAGATAGTATGTACGCATGTAAGTGAACGCAAATTTAATAATTCTTTCATTACAATTTCTTTCATAAACGAATATATACAAACATAAAACAAGTAAAAGCGCGGCTGTCTTCGGGCGTACCGAAGACTTCATACCTTTCATGAGTGGGGAAATGAAAAGTTACCTATGTATGTACATAGCCGGATTAAGTTTAATTTATAATTTTAATTCTGTGGGTTATTTATGGAAAGATTTATTAGAAAAAATGGTGTCTTTACTATTTAAATGGAGGAGTTATACACCAAAATGTGCATATCTGAACAATCGGTTGTATGGGAGCTATATGTTATAGTGGTCCGATCTTGACAATTTTCGGTAATCCCGTTTGGGCCCATATGGGTACAAATACTTCAAAATTTCACGCCGTTAGCTGTTAAAATGGAGGAGTTATACACCAAAATGTCCATATCTCAACAATCGGTTGTAGGGAAGCTATATGTTATAGTGGTCCGATCTTAACAATTTTCGGTAATCCCGTTTGGGCCCATATGTGTACAAATACTTCAAAATTTCACACCGTTAGCTGTTAAAATGGAGGAGTTATACACCAAAATGTGCATATCTGAACAATCGGTTGTATGGGAGCTATATGTTATAGTGGTCCGATCTTGACAATTTTCGGTAATCCCGTTTGGGCCCATATGGGTACAAATACTTCAAAATTTCACGCCGTTAGCTGTTAAAATGGAGGAGTTATACACCAAAATGTCCATATCTGAACAATCGGTTGTATGGGAGCTATATGTTATAGTGGTCCGATCTTGACAATTTTCGGTAACCCTGTTTGGGCCCATATGGGTACAAATACTTCAAAATTTCACGCCGTTAGCTGTTAAAATGGGGGAGTTATACACCAAAATGTGTATATCTGAATAATCGGATGTTGTGGAACTATATGTTATAGTGGTCCGATCTAGACAATTTTCGGTTACCTTGTTTGGGCCAAAATGGGCACGTCTACTTCAAAGTTTCATGTCCTTAGCTGTTTAAATGGGGAAGTTATGCACAAATTACTTCCAAATATTTCATGTATATCTGAATAATCGGTTGTTTTCTATATGTTATAGTGGTCCGATTCGGCCGGTTCCGACAAATGATCAGCTGCATATAACAACATACCTGTATTCCGAATTTCATTCAGATATCTCAAAAACTGAGGGACTAGTTTGCGTTCACACAGACGGACGGACGGACAGACGGACAGACGGACATGGCTTAATCGACTCAGCTCGTGATTCTGATCATATCGGTATATATTTTGGTGGGTCCCCCACGCTTCCTTCTGGTACTTTCGACAAAAATTTTTTGGCACTAAGTTATAATACCATTTCATTCTCATGAAAGGTATAATTATTGCTCCCTAACAATCGCGCTAATCTACACCTAATCCACCAACTGTCGATGGATGATTTTACAAATTTACAAATCCATCAAATATGAAAGCACAAGAAAAAGCGTTTTAAATCAAAACATTGTAAACAACCAACAAAAAAAAAAACAGAGTGAAAGAATGAATTTAAATGAAAGTATTCCAATCAATGGTGTAACAAACAACACAGGCATTGAATTGAGCAAATGATTCGCATTTTTTCGTTAAGCTTCAATTTTTTTTTATTTTTTATTTTTTTGTTGTTTTTTTTTTTAAATATCTACATGCACACTTTCTAAGTGCAATAATAACATTTTTCTTTATCTAAATTTATTGTTCACGTCTTCGAAAGTGCAGTGCGTTTTGATTCAACAAACTTTTGAATAACTGCGTGCATTAGCGGCCTTCAAGCAAAAAAAATTACCATCATTATATTGCACATCTCTAACTGCATGATATGTATATGTTTTAAGGCAAACAGAGACGCATGAGCGCTGAAAGTTTGGAAGCTGAAGATTGGAAGCGTTTGATTGCAGTTGACTTTTTTCTGACGCGTTTTCTTTTTCTTTGCTGGTTTCTTTTTTTTTAAATCATCAAATCCATCGAAAATGATTGACTTGTTGGCAAAGCATTGGTGTGTCGCCGCAGCATTAGGCAACTTCCGTTTTTAGTTTTTTTCTTTTTTGCCTTTTTGTAGACAGGCTTTGGAACCAGCGTTGCGTGATTCGAATCAATTTTGATTTCAAATCAACTTTCAAATAAAGAATCAACTCGATTCGTGATTCAAACTATTTTTAAATCAAAAATAATTTTTTATTTGTGATTCATTTCTCAAAAGAATCAAAAATACCCTTTGATTCGTGATTCAAACCATTTTCAAATCAAAGATAAATTTGATTTGTGATTCATTTCTCAAAAGAATCAAAAATACCTTTTGATTCGTGATTCAAACCATTTTCAAATCAAAGATAAATTTGATTTGTGATTCATTTCTCAAAAGAATCAAAAATCTTTTTTGATTTTTGATTCAAAAAATATCTTTGATTCGAATCAAAAATTTTATTCGAATCAAAAATTTGATTCGCGTCGAAAATTTATTACGAATCTTGATTCAAAATATATTTTTGATTCGAATCAAAAATTTTATTCGAATCAATAATTTGATTCGAATCAAAAATTTTATTCGAATCAAAAATTTATTTAGAATGTAGCATATCAGAAATATTCAGAACATTCTCGGTAACTTAAAACACAAAAATGTATAAAATGCACCAAAAGTCCAATAACAGCCAAATTGTATGCTGACGCCAAATGTGTACATGTGTATGTATGTATGTACATATATACATATTTCTGATTGTCGTATTTACGTTTGTGCTACGCCGTACGTACATACATACATACGTATGTATGTATGTGCATAGGCACATTATTTGAAATAAAGTTTTGATTCAAAATAATTTTTGATTCGAATCAAAAGTTTGATTCGAATCAAAAATTTATTAAGAATCTTGATTCGAAATCAAGTTTGAATCAAGAATCAAAAAAGATTTTTGATTCTTTTGAGAAATTAATCACAAATCAATTTTATCTTCGATTTGAAAATAGTTTGAATCACGAATCAAAGGGTATTTCTGATTCTTTTGTGAAACGAATCACAAATAAAATTTATCTTTGATTTGAAAATAGTTTGAATCACGAATCAAAGGGTATCTCTGATTCTTTTTTGAAACGAATCACAAATAAAAATTATCTTTGATTTGAAAATATTTTAAATCAAGAATCAGAAAATATTTTTGATTAGTGATCCAGTCAAATCAAAATCACGCAACCCTGTTTGGAACTTTTCACATATCTTTCATGCCTTTGCTGTAGCAAATGGAAGCTAAGCGAAGCAGTTGTGCTTCATATAAGAAGAGAAGCGCTAGAAAACTTGTGCGATAAAACAGCTGTCTAGTTACGAAATTAGTTTTCCGCACAGCAAACGCCTTAATTTCACTTTCGTCTACAACACAATTACATATTTACGTTTTTTTTATCTCTAATCAATTGATAAGCAAAATTGTTTATTATTAAAAAGATAATTGCATTAATTGCTTTCTGCTGCAATAAAGGCAATTATGTAAGTACTTCAAAGCAGTTCCAAGCACTTTTAACTGCGCCTCTTATATTCCAATTAACTTCAACAATAATCGATCTTCGCTTTTTAATTTTCTGCCAGCCTTTTTCAGCCTCATTCAGGCTTTTTCAGCTGCTTTCAGCGCTTTTCGGCTACCGCAATTTGACCAACAATGCAACGCAAACACTATTCGATTTTTCTTCTAAGCGACCTGCAAAGGAACGCCCAACTTGCTAGAGAGCTTGTTAGAGAGCTTCGAACAGATTCGTATTTTTTTCCATTCAACACCAGAGTTCGATTGTGTTGAGTTACTCACCGGTAGAGTCCGCTGGTGTGGCGAGTGTATAAAAGCATACGATGGTTGATGTTTCTGCTACAAGCACACAGTAAATATTTTAGTTTACTTTTAATACCATTTTGGTATTTACATATATATAACAATGCCAAAAAGTATAAAATTAAAACCATTCTGGTTTAAAAAAAAAAAGAAGAGAATATGAGAGACAGAAATTATTCTTGATATAAAATTAATACTTTTTTGGAATTAAATCAAAACCAAATTTTAATTATTTTTAGAATATTTTTGGTATTAAAAATAGTTGAAATGGTATAAGATCTATCCGAAAATTGGAATACTATGCCTTTTTGGTATTAAATCAAAACCAAAAATATGTAGAAATGCTCATATTATTTCATATAATGGGTAGAGATGGGAAACGGGTAAATACCCAAAAGGTAAATACCTGGTAAATTGGAAAAATTTGGGTAAAAAGGTAAATACCCAAATATTCACCCGAAAGTTGGGTATAAATAATTTTATAGAAACGAGTACTTTTTGAAACCAAATGAATAAGTTTCTTTACAAATTTCATTAATAACAAGTAATGAATTAAATACAAATTTAAGTTTAACACAATATTACGTTTGAAATTAATTATTACATCTATATATATATATAAATCAAGCCTATTTCTTTGTCGCCGGCTTTCGCCCTAATGCGTGAAGAGATTTTGACCAAATTTACACAACAGCTGAGTACCTTGTCATAGATGATTTATATGCATATTTTTTCAAATCCGGAAGTCGGTTCCCTAGATATAGGTCAAAGGGTCAAAACGTGGATTCGGCTTTCCCCTGAATATTTTTGGTCGATATTAGTATCAAATGAAAGGTATTCAGGGCCGTGCGCAGGAATTAGCCTTGGGGGGGGTTTTAATTTTGGTTTGCATTCGCATACATTTTTCGCTAAGATAAACATATTTGCCGAAACAGATATCCAGACCCATACACCATAAATTTAAATGTTCCCTAACTTTTCTGAAACTCATTATGATTCATCAAAACCTAGTTAACCAGGTCCTGAATAGTACACGGAAAGAATTTTTTACTAGAATCAATGCCGAGACAAGAATAAATTAGACTTGATTTTGAACTTAGAAAATAATTTCTTAATATCAAGAAAATCCAAGAAAATTGGATTTTAAATAAATAAGTAAAAATTTTCTTGCTTCAAGTGAAATTGGATTTTAAATAAATAAAAAAACATTTTCTTGCTTCAAGTAAAATTGGATTTTAAATAAATAAGAAATAATTTACTTAGGGAAAGTGTTTTTTTTCTTGTTTTTTGAAATAAATAATTAAGAAATTATTTTTTTGTTGCAAGTAAAACTTTTCTTATACGAGCTTAAGTAAGTAAGAAAATATTAAATATTAAATTAAGTAAATATTTTCTAAAAATATTAAAAACGTAAAAAATAAGGAAAATGAAAACTAATCATGAGGGATTAGAAAACCATAATTAGTCAACTAGTATTTTCCTAGGACTTGTTTAATGAAATGACATTTTATTTAATATAAATGAAGATGTAAATAGTGAACTCCTTATACCAAATGCTTCACTAACAATCTGAGAATTGCAAAAATATTCAGAAATATGCAAAGCGGATGGCAAATGAAAAAAATACTTGTAACTTTGGAAATGCAAATTCAGCAAGAAAAATTTTACTTCGCTCAAGAAAACGTTTTCTTATTTATTTTACATTTTTTTTGCCGTAGTTTGCTGATATGCTCAAAGAACTTTGGTGTTCAAATTGAGCAAGAAATATTTTACTTCGGTCAAGAAAACGTTTTCTTATTTATTTTCAATTTTTTTTCGCTGTATTTTGTTGTTCCAATTCGTCGAAACACAATTTTCTTAAACTCTTCTTGATATTAGCAAAAAGATTTTCTTCATTTAAGTAAATTTAAGAAAAGATGTTCTTATTTATTTAAACATTTTTTTCAAAATTTTTTTTCTATAGATTTTGTTAGTGTTCTTGAATAAGAAAATAATTGTCTCATTTTTGGAAAACTCAATTTCTTATTTCCAGTAATAATTAAGTCAATTTTTCTTATTTCCCTAAAAATTTTCTAAATTGAGTTCAAGAAAGCATTTTTCTTGATTCAAGTATACAAATTTCTTTCCGTGTACTGTTTACAGTACTTGTTAATTGAAACTGCTCACTGTTTTCACAAAATTAACATTTTTTGTTATCAGTACAATTTTTTTAAAAATGCCAAACGAACATATGCTACACAACTTTGTAATTTCGGAAAGCTCCAAGTGCAATTCAAAGTGCCGAACTTATGTATTGGCCAATCTTATTTTTTGCAACTTTCACCAATTTCTTCCTCCGTAAAATTATTGTAACTAATTTTGTCAAAAATTATGAGTCAAGATTCAATGCAAAATTTATAAACTGTATTTTGAAAATTTTTGCAAAATCATTGCAACTTAGATTTGGTCATGGGGGGTTTAACCCCCAAAACCCCCCGTGCGCACGGCCCTAAAGGTATTGAACGGGGAATTTACATAAAATGGTACTCATTGTGATTCCTGGGTCGGGTCTCCAGTTATGGGTCAAAACGTGGACCCGAATGACCCTCCAATATTTCTGAGCGATATTGGTACCAAATGAAAGGTCTTGATGAGGACTTCGACATAGAACTATTTTATTTGTCATGCCTAGGCCTAGAGGGGGAGAGAAAAGGAGGGGTAAGGGAAAGGAAAGGAAAGGGAAAGGAAAAGGAAAGGAAAAGGAAACGGAGATGAAAGAGAAAGGAAAAAAAGTAGAGGGAAAGGGAGTGGAAGTTTAAGAGAGGTAAGGTCTAAAGATGTGGGTCAAAATGTGGACCCGAATGACCCCGCAATATTTTTAAGAGTTATTGGTATCAATTTCTATCGAAAGCCGCTGAACACAGAAGAAAGGGGAGACCTCCACTATGTTGGGAAGATCAGGTGGACAGTGATGAGCTCAAAACTTCGATGCGCTGGTTTAGTTTTTCTGGTGAAATTGTATTCTTTTTACCAATCTCACTTTTCAACGCGCTGGGGCACTTAAAACAATTTATTAGATGTTACGCCATTTTATTGACATTTGACCATTTATATATCGTATCGCAGTATTTGCAAGTAACTGGTTTTGTGTTACTTCCATTTGATGTGAAATGCTTCCATATATTTTGGTGTTTAGATCTTCCTATATCCCAGCCTTAAACAATTCAATTCACGTATATTAATCAATACTAAGCTATCTAATTCATATTTACCTTTTATATAAATTCCATTCAAATTAATACATATGTATGTATCTTACAGCACAAGTTCATAAATACATAAATAATTTTAATGATTTTGCAAGCAAGTGATTATTATTTCAGTACAGATAAATTAAAATTTGCTAAAGTTTAAATTATTTGCGTTTTCCCAAATATACCCTCGAGGTGGGTATTTATTTTGGAAAATAACCTTTTTTACCCTAAAAAGGGTTTTTACCGGGTATTTACCGGGTAGAAATCCATCTCTAATAATGGGTCATATTAATAAAAGCCAAGCATTTGATTTTGCTTAAGATTTCAGACCTTTTACTCAAATTTTGAAATTTGGTTCATACAAATTAATGTCAAATTTTTGAAATCTTGAGTAAAAGCATTTGCTTGGTTTTTATTAATACGGCCCAATATATCGCACGTTTTATGCAATAGGGATTTAACTCAAAAAAAATTTTTTTTGGGAAAACGCAAATAAAGTTTTATAATTTCAAATAGTTTCCTTCTACGGCTAACTACAAAATCACTTCTATTTCCGCCATTTTTATCTTTTTGAGTATTTTATAAGACTAAACTCAAAGGCACTAACCAGTTATTGAAATATATGGCAAAATCCCAGAAATCGAAAATTTCGAGTTAAATCCCTATTGCATAAAACGGGCGATATGTATGTAATATTACAACGATAGGAATTATCTTTGTTGTTTGTATTCCTCGCTAATAGGATGGGCTGCTTCTTTGTCGAATTGTACTGCCGTCAGTAAAAAAGCTGCTACAGCTACTGGACTTTTCCAGAAAAATTTCGGCAACGATATTGTGGTATCAAGAGAGACCATCAGCTGCCTCAAGACTGAAAAAAAGAAATAAAACAAAATTTGCCCTCAAAATATTCACTTAATTTACTGTCTTACTTGCTTGATGCAATTGTTCCATCAGGCATGAAAAATTCGCTGTGCGGGTAATTTGTTTCAATAAATTTAATTTCTCCATCGTACCTATTTCACTTTAAAAAACATTTTGTATTTACATAAAAATTTGGGAAATTTTTACTAATATTTTTTTGGTTTTGATTTCAAACCAAAAGTGAGAAAGAGAGAATTTTAATACTCTTCAAGACTTTACTTTTAAACTATTTTGATTTAAATAAAATTGTAAATTTTTGGCATTAACATTCATATTTAATTCCAAGAATGATTAAATTAAGTACCAAATTATATTAGAAATAAACTAACATTTTTTACAGTGCATCTATGTATGTATGTCAGTGGAAGTTTTCTATTCACTATGGCTTCACTCATTTACTTTGCAACACTGCTGTACAGGTCGACTTACAGCCAAGCGCTTTCAGCTCAACTGGCTTAACTTAGCTAGCTAGTGTTTTTTTCGAACTTGCTTGCAAAAGGAAGTAGCTACTAATAAATCCAAACTCCCGCTGCGCTTGTTTTCTTGTATGAATTAATTTGTTGGTGCTTATTTGCATACGGATATTTTTCGCCGACGCCGCCGCGATTTTTGACTCTCTGGGACTCTTCAGTCCAAACATTTATAATTAAAGTGCCACATGCGAAGCGACGCGCCAACACACAGCGCGCAACTGCATATATGCATAGATAGCTAATAAATAATAATCACATAATCAACTGTTCCTTCGGCTTAACCCTTATTTGTCACAGCATGATGCATCATTTGCTTGGACGCTCGCTGTTTTTGTTGGCTAATGAATATGTGTGTAGTCGACGAATATCACATATGTATATGCACATATGCCTTGGCGTCGTCTTGTGCTGTGCAAAAAGTTTATTGTTGCAATTGAAATTGAAATAACAATATTTTGCGCAAATAAAAAAAAAACATAAATGCGATTATACATACATATCATTTCTGCACAGCGCGAAGAGTCCTTAAACAGCGGGTGGTGTCTTTAATGAGTTGCCGCTTAATTTTTGTTTTCGTTTGTGGCATCAAGCTACTAATCGCTGCCAATAACTAATTTACAGCTGGCAGATTTGAATTAAGTCATTTGTTTTTGAAAATAAAAATTTTATTGGATTCCAAGGAGTTTCTAAGCTTTTTCAAATTTTTCACTGTAACCTTTGACTTACAACTACAGACATTTAGCAAGGAATTTCAATTTTGTGCTAAGTTTAAATGCCAGGTCGCGCCTACATATGAGTATATAAATACTTGCAATATTTTTGACGCAACAATAATTTTTGACGCAACAACAATTTTCGAAAGCATGTAGGTACTTAGGTTATTTTAAACTCGCATGTTCACACTTGCCCTATTATCCGTCGCTGCCCACGTTAGCGCAACAAACAAGCAACATGTCGCCTGCCAGCAACGATATGTGACAGCGACAATTGCGGCAACACCCAAAAAAGTGCAACGAAGTAGAGAAAAAAAAAATGAATATATTACTGAAGCGAAGGGAATGTCTTTTTTATAATTTTTTTTCTTTTTTTTTTGCCACATAATATCTACTACTTCCCAACAAACTCAACTCGTCGCCAATTTGCTATGCTTTTGTCGGCTTGCGCGCCAACAGGTTAAACAAATTTGCTTTCGTGTAGCTAAGGTGTGGCACTCCCAAAAGACAATGCAATGCAAGAATTCTAACTAAGAAATAAGTGCAAAAATAAATGCAAAAATAAATGCAATAATAAATGCAAAAATAAAACAAGTAACAGCAAAGAACGCATTTCAATTTGCAAACAAAAAAATAGCAAACAATTTTTAGGGCCCTTTGTCTAGCTAAAATAAAATTTAAATTGATTCCCGCAGGAGGCAGGCATAACACGCAGCAACCAATGATTTGCAAATACATATGCGATAGAGCAAATTAAATGTATGCACTGCCTAGAAGGCATATACTTTTATTTATAAAATTTATATACATATACAAATACTTATATGTATGCAAGACAATCAAGCCAAGCAAATGGCAAGCTTTTGCACAATAGAATTTTCTGTTTGTATTCACTTTGCATCATTATTTTCAATTTTAACATTTTATTTAGTTGGCGCGCAGTATGAGAGTTTTTGCTCTACCTACGCCATGATCGACCTTTATCATTCACTGAACGCTCCGCTCCGTTCGCTCCGCGCCACAACAATCACCATCACCACTACCGTGCCAACGTGCAACATGATCACGTACAAAATGAATTTATATTCTTGGCAAACTGATTGCAAATATATGTTTCTGTAGAATACAGAAGCCGCACAAAGTAGAAAAATATTTTTTTTTTTGTAAAAAAAAAAACAAAATTGCTTCACTTTTTTTCAGTGCAGCCGATCATCAGTTCTCGTTGGTCGATGATGATCGTTATGGTAGTCTGATCATCACTCAACATATTCGCACTCACAATCGCACACTTCCCAATTGGCAGCTTACATATTTATCTATAATTTACATAAACAAATTTGTATGAGCCACCAATCACCAACCACCAACCACCACAGGCCACAAAGCCCATTCAGTGCAATGACAATTCGCTTTTTGCATTCGCAAATAACCTTGAGCGCCATTGGCAAGTGATCGCCTCGGTCTCGCGTTGGCCAATGTGAATGCCAAATGAATGAAATGAAATGAAAATCGCAAATGAAATTGAAAATAAGATGCAGGAACATTTAGTTTGACGAGAAAAAAAAATGTGTAAGAAGGGCTTAGTTTATTTTATAACCAGTAGTAAGTACTTGATACATTTTCTAAAAATTTTACTCTTTTAAATTCTGAGTCAAAAATTCTTTAGTTTAAAAGAAAATCAGATTTAATTTCTAACATAGATAGATAGATTGGTATTCGGAGGATGATACGCACCGAGACCTAGGGGTTTATTGTGCCCTCCAGCCGATTATAATACTTCCTCTAGGCCGATCTCACATACAAAGTTTAGTATTGCGTTTGGCCTCAGGGTTGGTATTTGGCTACTCTCAAGCTGATATTGCCCAAGTGTCCTCTGTCTTCTTCTAGATAAATATGGCCGTGCATTCGGGGAGAATATAATTTCTAACATCGGTAAATATTTAAAGTGGGCCTAAAAGATATCGTTGCACTATACGAATTACCGTCGTTTCGGTCACGAAAAAAATTACTGAAGACGGCACATCGCCGAAACCGGTTTATAATCGAATCAAACTTGACAAAGGATGACGGAAAATCGTTACGCAATACATCGCAATACTCACACTGTGAAAAAAAAAAACAAACAAATAACAAAAAAGAAATAAAAAATATTACTCACTATTGAGGGAAATATTTACAAAATTCCGTACGAAACTACTACTGGCTATAAAGCTCAAATTAACTACTCCAAGTTAATACTCAAAAAAATATATTATTTCCATACTACGAATCAATCCATCTCTACAAATCAATCCATCGATTGCTGTGCAAGTTCGATCACAATATATGCAATATAGCACCGATCGTGACTTACGATCAGCGATCAGCCAGCGGCGATCAATGTACGCAAAACACTTTTTTCCGCCCATTAAAAACGCACAAATGCAAAATCAAAATAAGGCATACAAAATAGTACGATAACTTACAACAACCGCAGTCGACAAGTTTAATGGCACATCATCAGTGTGGCAGGCATAACAAGTGATCGTGTATGTACGTTAAGTGATCAGCAAGAAATAGCTACAAACAAACAAGTGAATATACTCGTATGTACATATTAGTCATTTTCCTTGCGTTTGCTCAAACTACTACACGCCTTTTGGCACTTCTCTACTGATCTTCATGCGCCTTGTCCAACGATCATTTTAGCACGTCAAATTACGTATATGTTCATATAATACTAATATGTACATATCCTTATATGTGTAGCTGTGTAAATCTCGCTGCTGACAATTCCCCTGACAATATGCAAAACATAAAATTCTTTTGCGTGCGCAATTTATTTGTTTACTTACTTTGTACGTCCGCTGGCTGGCTGGCTGGCTGGCTGGCTGGCTGGCTAACCAAAGTGCGAGTGGCACTTTTCTTTGTTGTGCCACAGTCGGAGTCGTCATCACTCATCGCATCGTTGTATGTAGCTCAACGTTGAAATACATTGTTGTCTTGTCGTCTGCACCTAATTTGCATTATGGGAATAATGTTGTAGACAAAGATGAGCTTGCTTACTTTAAAAGTTTGCCTATTAGCATTACGCTCAATTTCGTACATGACGATCGATGCGATCTTGCTGCGTAGATTAATGCTAGCGATCAGCAGTGAGATCAGCAAGATCAGTAAGTGCATCAAATCTGCACTAGCGCAAAACTTTGCATTGTTTTATGAAACTCTTTTGGATGATACACAAAGAGGTGCAGAGGGCATGTAAGATGCAGCTTCTGCCACATTTACTCACTGTGAAGCAACATTTTTTTGTGTGTTCATTTCATGGTTTAACCCTAGCCTTTTGGCCTTGAAATGTAATTAGCGTTGGGCGTTGATGCTTTTGTATGCCGGCTCCCAGCGCTAACACGCATTATTGCAAATTTATTCGTTACATATATGAAGCAGCAAAAAATTTGAGGAATTTTGTGTTGTCTATGTGTTGAGATAAATTTGCATTGCACAAAACATGATTTTGCTGGAGGGTGAAATACTTACATATTTAGTTTGTTTAGACAATTACTATAGAAGATTCAGGTATTACAATTTTAGTAGAAGACAGTTTTCTTTTGGTATGTTCTACAAAGGTCTTTATGAAGTTCATTAGAATATGATGTGAAAATGTTTGCTTTACTTTTAAACAAATGTCTTGAAAAGCTTAGAAATCAGCTCAGACTGCAGTCAGTCCCAGTGATAGCTAACACACTACCCAAAGATTAGCTAAGACACTACCCAAAGTTTAGCTAAGACACAACCCAAAGTTTAGCTAAGACACAAACCAAAGTTTAGCTAAGACACCCCAGAATTTAGCTAAGATTCAACCCAATGTCTTGAACAAAAATTAGCCAAGATGTAAACCAGTTATCGTTGGAGGTTTTCAACAACTTTTTTTGAGCAACCAGGCAGTCATGTTTTTTTAAGGGCATCATATACTTTTAATATCAAGTGTTCAAGTGAAACAGCCAAATATAAGTAAGTATTACTAGTGTTCAAGCGTGATTGTATATGTATAACTTTTATATAATAATTTTATAAAGACACTTTTGCAGTATTGTTTTTTTATTTTCTTCTTTTCTCTTTGCATCATCTAAAAATACTTATCGCCCCAAAAAAATTTACACCATTCAACCAGTTTTAGCATTAATTTTTGTATGTAATATTTAAGGCACAGTGTGCATAGCTTGTAAACACAACTAAAAATGTATTTATTTTTATGTCGCTTGCAATGCAATAAAATTTTGTTTATTTGTAATACATATAATAATTTTGTTGCGCTATTTTCATGCCTTTATATGCTGTGTTGTTTTATGATTGCGAGTGCATTTTTTTTTTTTTTTTGACAAGTCCAAGTTATTTTCTGTACTAGTTGGCTGAACACATCACGGTTTGTAAATTATTTACGTCACAATGAGATAATTTGGCAAATGTAATACATTTATTATTTAATTATTTTAAAATAAAAGTGTTTTCTTGCTGACTACAATTTTATAAATTATTCTAAGCAACTGGCGAAAGAGGGGAAAGAGTGCTCTTAAGCTGACAAGCATTATGAGACAATAACAGCAATTGCACTTAAAGTTAAAAGATCAAAATTTATCTGTGTGTTAAACCTTCTTTTTGGATAAAGTTTTTATTAAACTTTCTTGCCCAATTTTATTAATCATGGCTTCAGTGCTCTCATGGATTTTCACCGCATACCCTCAAAGCCCGCAAGATCCATTATTTTAAGTGATTTTCGTAATAGAACTTTCTCACATTTTCTTTTGAAATTTTCAATACGGAAGCACTCATTTATTCTTAGATTGAGAAAATGCCTGTAAAACTTCTCTAAAATCCCGATTCCGCGGGCCTATAATCACACCCCAAAAGCTTGCACATTGCCCATAAAAATTATCGCAGGCATTTTTGATCTTAATTGAAATCCATCGCACATCGTCGAGTCATTCATTCTACAAATTTTTTATACACATACATATGTATGTATGTATTTGTACATATATACATACATACATACATCTGTTTATATGCTCATATGTGCATTTGTACATCCGCTCAAAGACATATGTACATTTTAGTTATATTTTTAGAACACCTTAATTTGCTGCTCATGACTTGGCCAACACGATGAGGGCAAAACGCACAGATAATAATTGAAACATATCTGTGCTTATATGCGCATATGTACACTAGACCGTATCGCAAAAAATAAAGTTCGCCGTACGCCCCCGCATATGATGTCTTTTTGGAAAACATTTCCGGAAAATTTCCTAATTTTTTTGGACGCCGCTAGATGTCGTTAAAAATTTATTTTTCTCATATCTTCGGTATTTATAGTGCCTTTGGCTTTTACTATGGAAAATTATCAACCCTATGTGCACCATTGGGTTCACTACCACCCATTACTTAGTTCATACCACCCAAATGTACCTTTTTTATGTCTGCATGTTAAACGTAGTCAAAAATCATGAATCTTTTGCAAAATATGTAAGTATTTCCATCTTTTTGGTTGCTTGTTTTTCCGACAGGGTAGGAATATGATGTATTGTGGAACGATCTTCCGTCATCCCTTTGTCTCCAAACCAAACTTGACCAGGGATGACGGAAGATCGTTCCACAATACATCATATTTCCATCTCTTGAGCACAACCCGAAATAAAACACGTTTCACATTCCGAGGAATATAGGCTTTTCGGTTCCTTTGGTCTTTTAGGTTAATTTTACAGAAAAATTTTCTGAGAAGACCCTAATAACATTTATGCCAAATAATTTTCTAGAACATTTTAACCCTCTAGCGACCTTAAAAATACTATTTTCCCTGATTTTCTAATAAGAGGGCTCAAAATAACCCTTTATTTGCACTGAGAGGGTTAAAATGTTCTACAAAATTATTCGCCATAAAATTCCAGTAGGAGTCTCCTCAGAAGAAATCTTTGTAAAATGAAAATAAAAGACCAAAGGAAGCGAAAAACATATATTCCTCGAAATGTTGAACGTGTTTTAGTTCGAGTTCTTCTCAAGAGACCGAACTACTTATTTTGCAAAAGATTAATGATTTTTGACTAAGTTTAACACGCAGACATAAAAAAGGTACATTTGGGTGGTATGAACTAAGTACTGGGTGGTAGTGACCCCAATGACGCACATAGGGTTAATAATATTTCAAAGTATAAGGCGTCCTTTCAAGCCAAACACATTGGTGTATTAAACTTAGAGATCGCACTATAAATACCGAAGATATGAGAAAAATAAATTTTAGCGACATCTAGCGGCGTCAAAAAAAAAAATAAAAAACTTTTCCGGAAATGTTTTCCAAAAAGACATCATATGCGGGGGCGTACGGCGAACTTTATTTTTGCGTCCTATAAGGCAAGACGGCCTAATGTACATCCGTATGAGTGTATAGCACATAAATAACTATATAAATTTGACATGAATTTTTATGTCCACAAATAACTCATAAACTTAAATTCATTCATTTAGTCGATCTCTGTGGCGTTCCCTACTCCACGCACACACTTGCAATTCGCTTATGGCATGTGGCATTCGGCATTAAGCATTTGGCATCTTTTTATACCTTTCATGAGAATGAAATGGTATTATAACTTAGTGCCAAAAAATTTTTGTCGAAAGTACCAGAAGGAAGCGTGGGGGACCCACCAAAATATATACCGATATGATCACAATCACGAGCTGAGTCGATTAAGCCATGTCCGTCTGTCCGTCCGTCCGTCTGTGTGAACGCAAACTAGTCCCTCAGTTTTTGAGATATCTGAATGAAATTCGGAATACAGGTATGTTGTTATATGCAGCTGATCATTTGTCGGAACCGGCCGAATCGGACCACTATAACATATAGAAAACAACCGATTATTCAGATATACATGAAATTTTTGGATGTAATTTGTGCATAACTTCCCAATTTAAACAGCTAAGGACGTGAAACTTTGAAGTAAATGTACCCATTTTGGCCCAAACAAGGTTACCGAAAATTGTCAAGATCGGACCACTATAACATATAGTTCCACAACATCCGATTATTCATATATACACATTTTGGTGTATAACTCCTCCATTTTAACAGCTAACGGCCTGAAATTTTGTAGTATTTGTACCGATATGGGCCCAAACGGGATTACAGAAAATTGTTAAGATCGGACCACTATAACATATAGCTACCCTACAACCGATTGTTCAGATATGCACATTTTGGTGTATAACTCTTCCATTTTAACAGCTAACGGCGTGAAATTTTGAACTATTTGTACCCATATGGGCCCAAACGGGATTACCGAAAATTGTCAAGATCGGACCACTATAACATATAGCTCGCATACAACCGATTGTTCAGATATGGACATTTTGGTGTATAACTCCTCCATTTAAATAGCCAAGACGCCATTTTTTCTAATAAATCTTTCCATAAATAACCCACAGAATTAAAATTATAAATTAAACTTAATCCGGCTATGTACATACATAGGTAACTTTTCATTTCCCCACTCATGAAAGGTATGAAGTCTTCGGTACGGCCGAAGACAGCCGCGCTTTTACTTGTTTTAAACTAAATATAAATATTTACATGCCCGCATTATTAGATATGTAGTATATGGTTGATTCATTTATTTCTTTTATACACTATAATTACAAAGCTACTTCGTAAATACGTATGTATGTAGGTCCCAGGCGCCAAATTGTTCCAAATAGTTGGTGCGACACCCAAAATAAATCGCTTATTTTGAGGTCATGGTATATATGTATGGATATATGTCGTGGTTTTCGAGACACAATATTTTTTTTTTTGTTCACCCGCATGTTTTATGCAAATACCATTTGTAAACACATTTATACACATTCTCTTTGTCTTATGTCGCACATTTGTTAGAACAAAAATTTTTTTCTGTTCTTATTTAATAAAAAAAAGAGTGAAAAATTCTGCATACTTTTTAATTTATGTCATCAACAAATTTATATGCGGGCTATAAGCTGGCTGGTTGTAGATAGAACTTTTGAAAATTAATACATATATGTATATAGCTATGTATGTGTATGGTATTTTTTTATATAATGGTGGCGTATGGAGTATATACATATGTATATAGATATGTATATGTACATAAATATGTATGTATTTTATTATGTGAAAACACCTGCTATTAGCTGTTGCAAAATATATTAACACTTATTTTGGGTTTTTTTCGGTTTTTTTTTTATTAAATTTCTTTAATACTTAAATGATAACAAATTCCAAGCAACGATTGATTAGCAGTAAATAAATTAGAATTAAACTTTTTATGAGATGATTGAAATTTTCTAAAAGTCAGGGGCACCAGATAATGCCTATGATGAGTATGAAAAAGGACTGCATGCCCGAGAGTTATGGTATTAAGCAGTGGCGGACGTCTCATACAAGCCGAAAAGCCCGACTTGCCTAATTATTTTTGTTCATTTCATTTTACGAATTTCTTTAAAATCTGTTTATTTTACGCTTGAAATGTGTTTACACTTTTGGTTTTCAATGTGTTTACTACTTGAGTTCTCATGGCGCGTTAACCCACCAACAACATTCACGTGTATTTTGTTTGTACAGCCAATCACAGCACAAACTGAGTTAGTGAGCATGCTTTAACAGTTTCACAGATCTTTTTTTTATTTTTTACATCAAAATTTGCATGCGAATGCAGCGACGAAAATCAAAATCAAATAAAATCAAACATTTCATGAATTTTGCTAATTTGATTTCATCGCTTAAAATTTAAGCTAATGTACCTATTTTTTAGATATTCTCTTATAGTGCTATAATAAGAAAATCCATTTCGCTACTGCTGAAATTTCCTGTGGTATAAGGAGACTAAAAATACCTCTGCGCTTTCTTACGAGATTCAAAGATTTGTGTATAAGTTTGGCGTCAGCAATCAACTCAGCTGAATTCTTCACAAATGATTCTAATAATAACTTCTCATCTGCTTTTGTAAACAGTTCACGTTCTGATGGTGAATAACTTGAATTTACTTTTACTAACATAGGCTTGTTCAGCCAATTTATGCTAGGGCCGCCACTGGTATTTGTGTATATAGGTCTAGGGTGTATATATGTAGGTATATACATAGATGTAGGGTGGTATTAATACATATAGATAGGTGTAGGAAAAGGCACTATTTCATAAAGAAATCTCTTTAGAATATATCGACAATCACACACACGCAAGCAGCTTTTATCAGAGATTGTTTAAGCAACGAGAACTACTTAGTACTCACAACTAGCGTCTACCTGTCCATTTTACGAGAAGTAAAGAAAGATAATCATCAAAAGTCAAAGCTGGCGGGCTCTATAGAGTTCTTTCCTCGATTATTACACATTTATTTACCTAATGAATCATGTCTTACCACATGTGATTATTCATGTAGAAAAATAATTAAAATTAAAAAAAAAAATCGCATAAAATCCTAACACGTTTGGGCTAAATTTTTACATTTTTTAATAAAAATAGAAATTAAACAATAAATTCGCACATCAAATAACCGCAACTGTGGCAGACGAACGGCACGAGCCTCAGCTAACGTCCACTAAAGTGAATCAAATTATTATATTAAAAACGTGGGAGCAGCCAAAGGAAGAGGTTAATAAAAAAAAAAAATTGCTAATAAAAAAAAATCAAGTTAAAATAAACATTTGAACTTTATAGAGCTGGTTTTTATGATCATTAATATGCATTAATACATACTTGTGTATAATTTTACAAATATGTTTAATATCAAGCACACCAAATCACAGTGAAGACAAAGAGGCGCAGTCAGATGATTCACAAGTCTGCGCAAATATGTAAATATTAACAAATACAAAAACAAAAAAAAAAAAAAAAAAAACAAAAAAAAAAAAAAAAAGATAAAAAAAGCTTTAGCAGAACTTTTCAATTTGCTGGTTAAAAAAAATGTGTTTTCATTTAATTATCTCACCACCGATGTGTTGCGACGCATTTAATAATTGTATTGGTTTTATGCAAACATCACTCATACGCCATGGCGGCGTTGGCGGTGCGTTAGATGTCTTATAGCATTGACAGACGGCAGCGATAATCCCGATTACCACAACACTTAATTCGATTAAAATTGTACCCTGACAGACGGCAAACAGCTGAAGGAAAGTAGGCGCAGCGGCGAATTCAAAAAATTCTTGTTTTATTTCCAAAGGTAGGGTAATGTCAAAATCAAAACGAAATCATATCATGGTCAATAGGAACGGGCGAGTCCCAAACGAATTCAGATTTCAACAATAAAAAATTACATTAAAAATTTCTGAATTCACTTCTGCGCCAACCTTCCTAGATCTGCCTTGGGTTCTTCTTTTTCTTCTCTTTCATTCACCATAGACATTTTTCACCAGGGATGTCATTACAAAATGCTCTAATCCGCTAAAATTTTGAGGACTAACTCAAGAGATATTCCGGATTACCTCCAGTTAATTCTCAAGTTAAGTCCGAATTAGCTAGATATTCCGGATTATCGCTGCCGTCTGTCAATGCTATTACTTACATGTGTAAATACGTACATAGAAAATCCCAAAGCGATAATCAAAAAGAGCAGATTCTTTTTGGTTGCTTTATTTTGTGCTTTGTTTAACTTTCTTTCTATTTACTACATTTTATATTGTTTTTGTTTTGCTTTAAAAGCATTGACGCGTCTGGACGACCAGTTGCGTATTGTTGTTGCTGATCGTATGACCCAGCAAAAAATCTACGCCTTATTTAAGAATTATTACAGAAGATTTAAAGGCTACCGAAAGAAGGCCTGAAGCTAATACGCATGCAAAATAAGGCTTATTAAATGCCTTATTAAGGCCTGACGACCAGGCCTTATGTGGTGTATTTATACGTTATAAATGTTTTAATAATAAAGTTTTTTTTGTTTAGCTGCATAATTAACATTTTTCCGCGATTTAAGCGTTGCGGCTATTTAATAATAAAGAATATACTTGAAAGAGTTTTTAGTGCTTAGCACGAAATTTTTATTTTTATTCAATTTTTAATTGTTGGGGTAAGTGGAAAAAAATTCAACAACTATTTACAGCGAAGGTTGAGTGTATAGCTATTTCACGAAAAACCATTTTCGATCATCAGCACTCTTTTCGGAAGTGGATGCACCGGGGATTGAACCCGAGTCCATTCCAACTTCAGCCGCAATGACCCAACGGATAAACACACTCGGCCATTGAGACTCTGTGCAAGCTGTTGGATTTTCCCCACTTTTGCCTTTTTCATTTTCAACATTAACGTTAGTGTGTATATGCTTTTGCATATATTCTCCACAAACGTGCTAAATTTTTTGTTGTAGGCAGTTCGCAATGAACATTGTTGTTGGTATTTTATTTTATGTATATACCAAACAACGTTAACAATTTTACTTGAAAGAGTTTTTAGTGCTTAGCACGAAATTTTTATTTTTATTCAATTTTTAATTGTTGGGGTAAGTGGAAAAAAATTCAACAACTATTTACAGCGAAGGTTGAGTGTATAGCTATTTCACGAAAAACCATTTTCGATCATCAGCACTCTTTTCGGAAGTGGATGCACCGGGGATTGAACCCGAGTCCATTCCAACTTCAGCCGCAATGACCCAACGGATAAACACACTCGGCCATTGAGACTCTGTGCAAGCTGTTGGATTTTCCCCACTTTTGCCTTTTTCATTTTCAACATTAACGTTAGTGTGTATATGCTTTTGCATATATTCTCCACAAACGTGCTGAATTTTTTGTTGTAGGCAGTTCGCAATGAACATTGTTGTTGGTATTTTATTTTATGTATATACCAAACAACGTTAACAATTTTACTTGAAAGAGTTTTTAGTGCTTAGCACGAAATTTTTATTTTTATTCAATTTTTAATTGTTGGGGTAAGTGGAAAAAAATTCAACAACTATTTACAGCGAAGGTTGAGTGTATAGCTATTTCACGAAAAACCATTTTCGATCATCAGCACTCTTTTCGGAAGTGGATGCACCGGGGATTGAACCCGAGTCCATTCCAACTTCAGCCGCAATGACCCAACGGATAAACACACTCGGCCATTGAGACTCTGTGCAAGCTGTTGGATTTTCCCCACTTTTGCCTTTTTCATTTTCAACATTAACGTTAGTGTGTATATGCTTTTGCATATATTCTCCACAAACGTGCTGAATTTTTTGTTGTAGGCAGTTCGCAATGAACATTGTTGTTGGTATTTTATTTTATGTATATACCAAACAACGTTAACAATTTTACTTGAAAGAGTTTTTAGTGGAGAATATATGCAAAAGCATATACACACTAACGTTAATGTTGAAAATGAAAAAGGCAAAAGTGGGGAAAATCCAACAGCTTGCACAGAGTCTCAATGGCCGAGTGTGTTTATCCGTTGGGTCATTGCGGCTGAAGTTGGAATGGACTCGGGTTCAATCCCCGGTGCATCCACTTCCGAAAAGAGTGCTGATGATCGAAAATGGTTTTTCGTGAAATAGCTATACACTCAACCTTCGCTGTAAATAGTTGTTGAATTTTTTTCCACTTACCCCAACAATAAAGAATATATTCTGCTAAGGTTGAAACGTTATTATTCATACATTTATATACATATGTACATACATATATGTACGGACTGAGACAAACGCGCACATTTAACCACTTAACACTTCATTGCATGTCAGTTGAAAATGGACTGAGGCGACAATACGCAATTTTTACTTTCGACACACATTGTGCTCTCTTTGCTCATAAAAACTCAATTCCCTTCCTCTCTGTTTGGGATATGTTAAAACGAAGTATGCAAACATTTCGAGCAGAGATAATGAGTGCAAGCAGCGCTGCCAGCGTATTCCAGTTTAACTTCAGCTTAGGCTTACGAGTCTGTTTGCAGGGTATATATTTGTATGAACTATATTTAGTGGCGTATCTTATTGGTGTGGGCGTATTTGGCGATCAGCGTAGCGGCGGCCGCGGTCAGTGCCAAAATGGCATATCAACAAATGCAAATAACCGTAACAAGCGTCGCGGACAAGCGACAAATTGCTGAAAAAATATGCCAAGATTTTCAAGTTCGAAGCACACTTAGAGAGTTATAGACTTGAAGAGGATTTTGAGAGCATTTTTATAAAAGACTCACCTTTAAAATAATACATTAAATGACAGACCGTTAAAATTTGCTTTGAAAAATTCGCATGGGCTTTAGTTTGAATGAAATTTTTCAGGTCACCCAAAATATCAAACAAAAAAGGGTAAAACAAAAAGCGTGGCCTAAAGTTAATAAGAGTTGAATGCAGTCAGGTCCATATTTAGAATTTCATATACATACATATATTTCGCATTTAGTACTGTTCATAAGCGATCCAATATAATATTGACAGCGCTTTCGCAAGAGCATTTCGGCACATTTCAGTTTGCGTTGAAATCTGGAGACGTTATGATTTTTGTTCGTTTTTGAGGCGCGTACGAGTATACAGAATGCGCGAGCGTAAAAGTGATTTAAGAAAAGTGTATGTGTAGCAGCACTTGATATCAAGTAATTGTGAATAGCAAATATTTATTTTAATGAGTGTGCAAATTAATTGAAGAGAATGAATTTTTGTAAGTGTTTTGAAGCTATCAAACGGTGTTTTGTTTTCGTTCTTTGAGCACAACACAAGCGTGTGCCCCTGACCACGGTTATGCGCGAAATCTACGGAAAAGTGTATAAGTGATTTGTAAAATAATATGTAACCAAAAATCTGCAAAATGCCCAAAATTTTCAAATGTTTTAGCGGTTTGAGGTAACTATTTATAACATTTAATTATCCATTCAGTTAATTAATAAGCAGCAATGCCTTACTTTTAAAAGTGACTATGTACAATTTTTTCGATATTGAGTTTTTGACGAATTGTGTATGTACCAATATTTAAAATTGTATAATGTCCATTAACAATTTATTGCAAAATCCTTACGCATTCTGAAAAAATAACATTAAATACGAATACGCTTTCAAAGTTCTCTTTCTGTTTTTTTTTTTCTAATTTGTTGCTTAATATGCAAAATTCACATAGCCACTTTTGAAAGTGGACTACTCGTATGTGTTATATAAAAAGATTTGGTATTATAATAAAAGTATAATACAAATTTCAATCTAAAAATATATACATAGTATATACACAGCAACAACAGTTAGCAGCATAGCCATCCGCTTCGATTTTTGTCATTGCTCAGCGAAAATCGTGCACAGATGTCTTTGCTTTTCACATTCTATTTTCGCATCATGACTTCTTTTGGCAAAATACACTAAACACCACCTCATTTGTATAAATAAACAAAGTCGTTTGCGTCTAAGGCAATCAATTGAAAAGCATCATAACTCAATAATTGGCATGACTGAAACGCCGGTCTGTGGTAGCGGCGCGGCGCTTTAACTCCGTAATTGTTTTTGCTTTAGCTCTTAAATTGTTTTTGGTTTAACGCCGTATTTTTGTTTTTTTTTTGCTTTAGCTCCGTATTTTTTTTTTTTTTGCTTTAACTCTACATTTGTTTTGCTGTAGTGCATTTCTTTACAATTGAATTTACGCTTATTATTTTTTTAATATTTACAGTTTAGTTATGTATTTATTTGCATTTCATAATTTTTTTTTTTTTTATATCCGTATGCATCTTTGGGCCTGTTTTGAGCCACACCTACAAATTCGCCGCTTACATCCGCAATTTGTTTTTATTTATGACGCTGGACTTTGGTTTTTTTTTTGTTTTTTTGATTGGGGATTGAAGGCGAATGACCTTTTTGTGTGTGTTTAGATATTGCTTTTAAAACAAGATTGTAAGTCTTATTATTAGTTTAGAGTTGGAGCTCTTTTTTAAAGCAGAAATAATCTCTTTTGCTTTGGGCATCTTATAAAAATCTTATAGCAGTTGTAAGATGAAATCAGGGGAACTCATAGCCCTTCTACCACCTTGAAAAGGTCATTTCTTTGTCTGATAAATTTTACAATTTTAATAACAAATATCTTGTAAACTGTAAGCCTCCTGCAAGTTTTGATTGCAGTTTTGAGAGCTGTGAGAGCCCCTCTATACCCCTGAATAAGTGATTATTCTGGGAGCGTGCTTCCTTAATCTAAAGCCGGCCCGAAATCAATATTAGAAACTGTGTATTCTACATTCTAGACCGCTCATTTTTTTGACTACCGAATCTTTGATTTCCTTTTACTTTCTTTTTACTTTTTTCTACTTTTTTTACTTTTTTTGCTTTTTTTATTTTTTATTTTACTTTTTTTACTTTTTTATTTCATAGTTTTTTTTGCCTTTTTTTTCAACACTAAACAAATAAACCAACAACGCCCGTTCAGCACGCTTCATTTCATTGCATCTGCTTTTGGCTGTCCACAAGCACTACAGCCATATACGCGATTGATTCATTTATGCATTGACTTACATACATATTTTTTTATTTCGCTTGAATGCTTTGATTGCGCAAAAAATGAAGAAGAACACAAAAACAAAAACAATTTCTTTTAATATTAACATAAAATTAGAGATTTATGGCAGACAGGAAGCAATAATTGTGAAGATAAAATTTGAAAAAGTGAAAAAATGCTAAAATAAAAACGAAGAAACGATAGAAAATTAAAAAAAAAAGATAAAATGGCCACATAGCGCGATTCAGTGAAATATAATTTTCTTTCTTCGTTTGCTCAGTTCACTAGCCCTTGTAGACAAGCGATACATACATACGTATATATTGATTATATTGCACGATATTAGACTTTGGCTCTGCTTAAATGCACGCCATTTCAATGGATGAGCTCAGTACGATGGTGGTATGTACATACATATGTACAGTGAACATCTGTACAAATGCAATTAAGATGCAGCAATGTGGCAACAACAAATGCCCGAATAGATAAAAATGTACCTAGACAAACATAGAAGAAAAGAAGCAGCAGCTGCATTACTAGCTGCAAGCATATTTTTTATTATATTTTTTTTTATTTATTTCTTTTATTTTCTACCTTTTGTTTTTTTTTTACCTGTTGCTTGCTTCGTTGAACAAAAACGACCTTGTCTAAGGTCGTTGCTGGAACAAGCGCGCAGAGCTCTACCTAAGTATTATTTTTATAATCATTTTTGTGTAGGTATGTATGTTTGTATGTCTATTTGTCTGCATCAAGATAAAAATCTAATAACAACAATAATACACCTTTCACACCTTGTACATATACATACCTTATACACACATACATACCCGTAGATACAAGTATATGCCTTTCATGCATGCACTCAAATTTCATTTCGTGAGCTATTCTTAAGTCATGCCATGCCGTGCCATCACACATTCCCTCTTTTGTTTTGTTTTCAAATGTTCGAACAATACCAAATGATTATATGTATACACAACTATCTATACACGTACGTGAATATCTATATATCTATGTACGTGCTCGCTATTACATTTTGGCATAAGTGTATGGCATTGCAATTGGATGCAACTTAAAACAGAAGAGCAGAAACACTACCACCACAGATCACACAACAAGAAGCAGCCAAGTAGAAACAAAGAGTCAAGCAAATGCCACATAATGCTGGCCAACGAACGTCATTGGCAGGGTTGAGCAACCTCTTGGTAGTGCAAAAGACCGGCAGACTTAGAGTTTCATAGCTGTGTGCGTGCACAGTACAGTTCTGGACATATAAATAATGCACCTATAAATATTTTTGCTTCTCACAATTATGTTACAGAGTGAAATCTGTCTACAAATTTTATGGTTGTCTGCTTTTTTCAGCGTTGCGTGTACTTTTTATTTAAACGTTATTCTCGATATTTGAAAGACAACTCGGCTTGGAAGCATCTGTCGGCGGACTATCGTACATTTTATGTAACTACGAGTATACTTTAGGCTGACTCGCCTTAAAAGGACCTAAAAGAAAACTCCACCGTACCACCCCCCCCCCTCCTTTTTTTTCGAAATCTTTTTGGAGAACATTTTCAGAAAAATAATTTTTTTGGACGCCGCTAGATGTCGCTAAAATATTTTTTTTTTCATATCTTCGGTATTTATAGTCCGATCTCTAAGTTTACTACACCAATGTCTTTGGCCTGAGAGGAAGTTTTCGACTGTAAAATCGTATTAACCTTATGTGCCACCCAGTACTTAGTTTGTACCACCTTGATGTAACTTTCTCTGCCGGAATTTTAAACGTCACCAAAAAATATGAATATTTTGCCAAGAAAGTATTTCGTTCGATTCAGTAGAACCGGAAATAAAACACGTTTAACATTTCGAGAGATAGATTTATTTCGCTTTCTGTTGTCTTTTAGTGGCCGCTGTGGTGTAGTGGGTAGAGTGCTCGCCTGCTATACCAGAGGTTTCGGGTTCAAACCCCAGTCCGGACAAACACCAAAAAAATTTTTCTAATTAGTAAAAATCTAATTATTGGGTTTTTAAGAGCAGTGGTCACCTCTCGGCAGTGGGCGGCATACCCTTCGAGTGTGTTTCTGCCATGAAAAAGCTTCTCACAAAAATGCATTCGACGTTCGGAGCCGGCATATAACTGTAGGTCCACCCAATTAGTAGGAAAAACAAAAAGGAGCACACCTCGAATTGGGAGAGAAGCTCGGCCATAAAACTCGTCAGAGTTATAATAGCGCCATTGTATTATTATTATCCTGTTGTCTGTTAGGTTCATTCTACAAAGATTTTTTTCTGAGCAGACCCCTACTGAAATATTATGGCGAATAATTTTCTAGAACATTTTAACCCTCTAGCACCCCTAAGAAAGGGTTATTTTTGCCCCTCTTTTAGAAAGTCAGAATGATTACATTTTTAAAGTCGCTAAAGTTTTAAAAGGTTTTAGAAAATTATTCGCCATAAAATTTCAGTAGAGCTCTCCCCATAAAAAATCTTTGCAAAATGAACTCAAAATACCGCAGCAAGCAAAAAACATACTATATTTCTCGGAATTGCTTACGACGAACTTCTTTCTTTGCTATACGGTCTAGTATAAGTATACCTTACTTAAGAATATGCTTTTATACCTTTCTTAAGCAGCTGACGTGTGCACTTGCAAATTAATATTGACAATTGCATTTAATTTCACAGACAGAAAGCTCTTGAAAATTACCGACTCCATTCAACTCATCCACAGCTCGCCTAACACTACAGCTAAACCTGCCTCAGTCACTCCTTAGCTACTCTGTTCCACGCCCTCCTCTATTCCACGCCCTCCTCTATTCCACGGATTCCTCTATGCCACAGCCTTTGCCAGTGTTCTTGCCTCTGCCGGCAGTTGTCTTATGTAGCTTGTTTGTTTAAGTTAATTGCGCATTCTGGCGTTAAGTGCATTTGCAAGCGCCGCCAGCGTCAATTTTAAATGCATGACACTTCAGCGAACACTGCGATGGGGCGCTTGTAACGCCTGCCCGAATGCTTGGCTGCCTGGCAGAAGATGAAGTATGTAATTTACTATATAACGAAAAGAGACCAAAAGTCTGCATGCCTGAATATAAACATGTTATTTCAATGAATACTCATACATATATTTTTTAAAACAAAAAAAAAACATTTTTAACACGCCTTGCAAAACGATATTCCTTTGGCGGCTTTCGTGCAAAACTGCAACGCCAGCAACTTCAGAAAACATTTACTTTTGTGTTGAAGCGTGTAGGGAAATGTGATGCCGCAAGCAACACCAACGATGACGAACTCTTTACTCCGTCGCTAAACGCATGAGCTGTTTAGAGGTAACGCAATCGGCAACACAATGTCATGACATTGAAATTGAAACGTCAATTTCAAGGTTGTCACAAATGTTTGTTCATGCGCATTTGGCAGATATGACAAGTCTTTGTCTAGTTCTAAGTGTTAAAAGTGAAAGTAAAATATTTGTAGTAGTAGTATAATAAAAGCAGTTCAGTCGCATTCTGGACAAACAAATATACAAAGATTTGTATGTGGAATAAAGAAAGAGAGTGAATTTGAAATCATTGGTTCTTTGGGTCGGTTTTAAATATTGTTAGCAGAGATATTTTCATATAAGTCGTATTCACACGCATTAATTTTTATACTCAGCTGTACTAGTACACAGAGTATTATAGTTTTAATCACATAACGGTGGATTGTAACAGAATGAAATAATCGAGATAGATATAGACTTATATATATCAAAATGATCAGGGTGAAAAGAGAAATCGATTGAGCCATGTCCGTCCGTCCGTCCGTCCGTCCGTCCGTCCGTCCGTCCGTCCGTCTGTCCGTCCGTCCGTCCGTCCGTCCGTCTGTAAACACTCTAACTCGCGCAAAAATTGAGATATTTTGATGAAATTTGGAACGCAAGTTGGTATCGAGACTGGGACGGTTGGTATTGAAAATGGGCGAAATCGGACCATGACCACGCCCACTTTTCCTATATAGAAAAAATCGGAAATTTGGTATCTCAGCCACTAATATAGCTAGAGTTTTAAAATTTTACCCACGTATTGAGCTCGGGCCCTTATGAAGAAATTTGATGAAGTTTTGGAAAATGGGCGGTGCCACGCCCACTTATTAAGGGTCAAACATTGAAAGTTTTATATGTCATAACTCAGAAACCGTTGAAGATATATCGATGAAATTTGGTACGCGTAATTTGCTTACATAGACAAATGTTTTGACGAAAAATTATCAAAATCGGTTTACGGCCACGCCCACTTTTATATATGTGTATTATAAAGTGACCTAATAAAACCATTTTAAGCGATATCTCTGTCAAATATAAAGATCTATCATTGAAATTTTGTCGCATGAGTCCAACTATGGACATAAAACAAAAAACACAAAAATTTTGGAATATGGGCGGTGCCACGCCCACTTATTAAGGGGCAGACATTGAAAGTTTTATGAGTCATAACTCAGAAACCGTTGAAGATATATCGATGAAATTCGGTACGCGTAATATAATTACTTAGTCAAATGTTTTGGCGAAAAATTATCAAAATCGGTTGACGGCCACGCCCACTTTTATATATAGGAAATATAAGGGGGCCTAATAAAAACATTTTAAGCGATATCTCTGTCAAATATAAAGATCAATCACTGAGATTTTGTGGCAGGAGTCCAACTATGGACATAAAACAAAAACTACAAAAATTTTGGAAAATGGGCGGTGCCACGCCCACTTATTAAGGAGCGAATATTGAAAGTTTAATAAGCCATAACTCAGAAACCGTTAAAGATATATCGATGAAATCTGGTACGCGTGATATATTTACTTAGCCAAATGTGTGGACGAAAAATTACCAAAATCGGTTGACGACCGCGCCCACTTTTATATATGTGTATTATAAAGTGACCTAATAAAACCATTTTAAGCGATATCTATGTGAAATATAAAGATAATTCATTGAAATTTTGTGACATGAGTTTTACAATAGACCGGAAACAAAAAATAAAAAAGTTTGGAAAATGGGCGTGGCACCGCCTCTTTTTAGACAAAGGGATATATGAGATTTCTTAGCCTTTAACTCGACAAATAATTGAGATATTATGACGAAACTTGGTTTATACACTTTTATAACATGTGTTAATAGACACGCAAAAATGTATTGAAATCGGTTTATGACCACGCCTACTTTTTAACAAAGATATTTCTGGAACACCCTTTTGGAATTTGTAACGTGAAGTCTTTGTAACTAAAAGTCATAGAGGGATGAAATTTTGCACTAACAATAATATTTGTATGCTTATTTGGATGATTGATATAAATTTTGAAAATGGGCGTGGCTGCGCCCTGTTTATGCAGCACTCGTTTCATATAAAATACACCCTATATCGAACAAACGCAAACAAACAATGAAAGCATACAGCTGAGTATCTAATGTTCGATTGCACTCGAACTTAGGCTTCCTTACTTGTTTTTTTTAGTTATGACTAGAGCATGGAATTTCATGTACTAAAAAATAAAAAATATGCGCATAAAAATGCAACAAAAACTGAGAAATATGCATGAAAAATCAAAAAAAAATGCATTAATTCAAATTTTTCAACTTCAGATAATTCATGTTTATTGAAGTTACAATAGTTAAATAAATTAGGTACAAACATTTTTTAATTCAATTTTGCTCTTACGTTGTACGTTTATACATATGTATGTTTATATATATATATATATATATATATATATATATATATAGATACATAAATTCATAATTTCATAATTTGCAAAGGTTAATCCTTATTCATCGATTCATTAGCGTACACAATGAAATATTTTTTCATATTCCCAAAAAGAAATCTTAGCCGATTCGGTCGAAAAAAGCTCTTATACATAGAAAACGAACGTTCTACATCCACAGAGGTAATAGGAGCATGTTTGAAAACGGCTCTTTGTCGACAGGTATGCACCGTATCGAAAATACTAATAATAGCCGTGTTCACACGAAACTCTATTCGTCGTCAGATGGCTGTTATGCAGTTTGTATAAAACTGTCAACTAGCAAATTACAAAAATAGGCAATATAATGCGAAATATGTAATAAAAAAAATGCAAACAACGCAAAATATGTAAAAATATGCATATATGACCAAAATATGCAAAATATGCAAAAACATTTAGGTGATTCACAAAGTGTCATAAAGTCATATGTCATATTAAAATATTGTACGGAAATAGTTATAAAAGACTTTTCCGAAGCCCTGTGAAGAAGTAAACAAGAACAGCTGATCAAATACGACGACCCAAAAACATATCGTGCAGAGTTGTATTTATTTAGTACACATAAAGCCTAAAATGCAACAACAAAATATTATGACTTATGACGATATGACGCAATATGACAGGTTGTGAATCCCCTAATTGTTTATTTATTTGGCTCTACCTAAATCTAAGAAAAACATGCATTTGCATAGATTTCCATGCCCTAGTTATGACACTTTTGAGCTAAATTAGATTTTTTTGAGTTATGAGACTATGAAAAATTATTCGTTGATAGCCGCAAAGTGTTGTCGTATACATATTCGTATCATTGCTTTGCATACGTGTTGTTGTTGTTCTGGCTTAGTGCAGCTTGTTAGGTTTTTGAAAAAGTGCCAGTTTTTTTTAACAAATTTCGCTTATACTGGTAAGTAATTAGAACCTTTTTATATAGAATTTAAGTAAAAATTATATTATTATAAGTAAAAATTTTAATGTTTATCTGGAAAAAGTAAATAATTCAATCAATTTATTAGGCCCGGTTTCACCAACGTGACTAAAGCTAAAACTAAGTTTTGACTTAGTTTAGTCCAGACTTGAGGCTAACTTGCTTTTGGGTTTCACCAAATAGTCTAAGAAGATAGCTTTGTAACCAATCTTTTATGGCGAATTCTGGTTTTTTTGGTTGTTTTGGTTGCTGTATTTGCTCATTTTTTTGTAATATTCACTCTTTTGGTAGTTGAATTTGCTAAAGCGACTCAAATTATTAGTTTATTTTTAGTCAAGACAAAAGCTGACTAACTTGTGACTTAGCTCAGTTGCATGGTGAAACTGAAAACGTAAAAAAATCGGCTTAACTAAGTTGAGACCGGTTGGCGAAACCGGGCCTTAGTGTTTGTTTTATAGTCATTTGAAGCCCAGTTTGCTTAATTTTAACCACATTTGGTTTAACATATTTGCCACTTAACAAATCATATACAAGAACCTTCTTCAAGAATCACTCTATCCACTGGTGAAAACCGCATGAAAATACGTGCAGTAGTTTCTGAGTTTGTCGCGAACAAACAGAGAGACATACGCGGCTTAGGACTTTATTTTATTACAGTCGAACACCCATAACTCGAAATTTCTATAACACGAATGAAAATGGTTGGCAGTAGCGTTAAGAAAGAATTTACATACAAATTTTCTTCCGTAACTCGAACTTCCATAACTCGAAGTTCTCCATAACTCGAGAGAAAATCCATACACATCCATATAAAGCATTTCTCTAACTCGAAGTAACGCATATTTGTGTTAGAATTTCGCTTCATAATTCGGGGAAATCTCTTTTTGTACATGAAATGCTTTCTTTTGAAGTTTACTTTGTAGTTCGGGGAATTCCTTTTTGTACATGAACAGCTTTTTTTGTGTATTACATACTATAATTCAGTTCAACGTCAGTCGCACTTATTGTCAGGTCTGAAGTAGATGCAGTTTGTTCATTACATAGCTGGGGAACTTCGATTAGAATTAGAAATCATTACGATTAGAAAAATTAAGTAATCTAATCATTAGATTTTTTTTTATTCTTTATATTTTGATTACTAATTGATTAGATTAGAGCTAATCAAAAATCTAATGGCGATTAGCGACGATTAGCAAATCTAATCAAAACTAATCAAAACTAATAAAAATAAAAATCTATTGGATTTCTCGATTAGTTTTGATTAAATTTGATTTGATCAACTGTTTTGAAATATTTTTTTTTTGTCATTTAATTCATAAAGTATAATATATAATACAATGGCGCTATTATAACTCTGACGAGTTTTATGGCTGAGCTTCTCTCCCAATTCGAGGTGTGCTACTTTTTGTTTTTCTTACTAATTGGGTGGACCTACAGTTTTATGCCGGCTCCGAACGGCGAATGAATTTTTTGTGAGAAGCTTTTTCATGGCAGAAATACACTCGGAGGGTATGCCGCCCACTGCCGAGAGGTGACCGCTGCTCTTAAAAAGCCCTCAGGAGCCAATGTAAAATATGGTTTAAACAGTTCTCTCAATTGATTTTCTAATTGTACTGCTGTTGAGCTAACATTGCTCAAAACTTCGGGTTTTCTGGATAATTTTAGCGGTTTATTACTCAAAGAAAATAACATTAGCAGCTTGTACGACTCCAAATATTGAAAATCACTTGATGTAAAAGGAGACAGATTCAGCTCATCGGAAAGTTTGTTCAATTTCTCTTTGTACTGTAGTAACTTCACGATTGCAAATATTTCAAAATAGTTGATCTAATCAAATCTAATCAAAACTAGTCGAGAAATCTAATCGATTTTATTTTTGATTAGTTTTGATTAGAGATGCCAATCGTCACTAATCGTGATTAGATTTTCGATTAGTTCTAATCTAATCAAAAAGTAGTCGATTAGAATAGCCATCTAATCCTAATTAATCAATTAGGATTAAAAAAAAAAAAGTTTCTAATCCGATTAGTAATCATTAGGATTACTAATCATTTTTCCCCAGCTATGATTCATTATAATGGCAACTAAACGAGTTTTAAAATCTTTGTATATTGGAGAGAAATATAAGCTCTTCCGAACACTAGGTTTATATTTGACAACCAATGACACTACTACTAATAAACACTACAAGGCTTTAAGCACATTGCAGTCCTTTTTTGCTGAAAACAACCAAAAAAAAGTAAACTCATTAATTTCAGAATATTTCACTGCATTGTAACTTTCTTTAATAGTTTTTTTGTAAAACAATGTTTTAAAATAAAAATTGCCATTCAAATGTAGTTTAAAAAATACAAACATGTATGAAATTGAATTTTTTTTTTTTACTAAAAATTAAAAAATTCTATAATTCGAAGTCTCCGTAACTCGAACTTTTTTTGGGGATTAAAGCAAGGCTGCTCAACGAAATGAACAAAATAATTTTGTTTCAAAAAATATCAATAAAAAATATCCCAAAATTATTTTGTTTTGCTAATTATCAGAAACAAAATTTTTTCGTTTCAAAAATTATCAATAAACCTTTAATCAAAATAATTTTGTTTCGTTGATATCAAAAAAATTAACAAATATTGTATTTGTTTTTATTCATGTACGTATGTACATACATACAAACATATGTAAAATTTTTTTCTTCATAGAAAACGAAATTATTGAAAAGTCAATTTTTTCGTTTAAATTTGAAACTATATTTTTTTGAAATAATTGTTTTGATAATTATCAAAACAAAAAAAATTTTGATAATTTTTTTTGATAACAGTTGAAACAAAATGGATTTTGTTATGCTTTTTACGTTTATAAAATCGAATATTTCAACAGAAACAAAATTTTTTTTTTTTTTTTTTTTTTTAGTGCAACAAAGCACAAAGCCATTTTCAGCAATTCCATATAAATGCAGTGAAAAATAAAAACGAAACAGAAAAAAAAAGTAACTGAATAGCTAAAAGCTGTGAATTATAATGAATTGCATGCTCTTGTGAAGTTTTAAATAAACAAAAAAAAATTAAAAAGAAAAGCAAGAGTTAATAGTAAAAACATATAAACAGCTTGTTTTTCAATCAACTTGAATTGCACAACAACGAAATTCTTTTCAACGAATTTGCATTAAATTTAAACTCGCAACAAAACTGGATTCTACCATCGTGGATACGATCAGTCATTTGAAAATGGTCTTTGGCGGCCGTTTTCGCATCAGAAGGTGGGTAGTGTGTCATTTAAAAAAAAAAAAATTTAAGTAAAATATAAGTATTTTAAGTAGTTATTGCTCGTATTCAAATGGACCAGCAATATTTTTCTGTAAAGTAACGCTAATGAGTTATATTTATTTTTCTTCTCACTCTCACTCGCTGTGTCTCCGTTTTATTTCTGGCGTTCGTTTTAGAATTGTTTCTCTTTTTAACACGCTTTTTTCCTTTTCGCAAACACAAATAAAATTCTATGCATTGTGGAACGAATTTCCATCATCCCTGTGTCCAGTTCTATTTGGTTGTAAACCGGTTTCGGCGATGTGCCATCTTCAGTATCTTTTTTTCGGTTCGACGAAAATTCGTTCGACAATACCTTGCAAACCTAGCGTGTCGGAAAAACAAAACAACAAAAAAGTAACAAAAAGAATTTTTATGAGAATTTTATAGAGCTATTGGCCAGTTTTAAATTAAGAAAAATTGAAAAAAAATTTTTCTTTTTTTTTGTAGTAACAAATATAATTATTACCATAGTCCTAAGCTTTACAGAGGTATAGATCACTCATATTAGCACACCCAGATATTGGGCCTAATGCATAAAATCGAACTATAGCTCGTACTCAATTTTTTTCGTAAAATGTTGATTTTATATGCATAAAAATTACACTGCATAGAATATACCCGTGCAGAGGCACTGCGCGACTTGGCTGTATTTACTTGATCGCCTATAACTTTTCCATTTTACCATGGATTTTCTTCGTTGATAGCTTATCTTTTTCCCAATAGAATGGAGCTTCACGTAAAAGAGTAAAACCGAAGGTGAAGACATTGGTTTTAAAGATATTGTCTGACAAAGTCAATTTTTTCTTCAAAAAATCGTAAAAAATCGAAAAAATTCAAATTTAATCGTCAATATTTCAGAAATTATACGAGTTAGAGAAAAATGTTATAGGAACCGTAAAAAGGAAATTTAATTTTCTTTCGTTTGGTGTCACCCTAAGGAAGATAACTCACTGTGTTAAAGAGATATACTGGATTAAGTGGACCCATTGGCCAAATAACGGTAAATTGCCGATATGTCAAAAACCTTCCCATAGAATTAAAAATGAACCCGATTTTCGGAATCAGAGACCGATTTTACATATAGATAGGATAGTCACGTCCAAAGTACAGACAAAAAATTTCATTTTGTGATCCAGTGTTATCAGCCCACAACATTTCGTATATCCAACAGTAAACAAAAAACTAAATGCATTTACTTCTTTTCAGTAAAAACAAAAGACTTAAGCGAGCAACCAGGAAGCTATTAGACTTACAGCAAAGTGATAAAATGAAATATTAAAATGCATATGCACTAAAATAACAGTGAATGTGAATCATTGCAAACGCAAAAAAAAAAAAAATAGCCAAAAATCTCAACTCGCTGATGCATTTAAATGCACAACCAACAGCCAACATCAACAGTCCGCCATTCTTCAACGTGGCTGCTGTGCATTTTTTTGTGATTTATGTTCACTTTCAACGCGCTTACATTAGCGCTTCTGCTGCTGCTGACTGAGTTGTGTGTTGGCGCCATGGGCATAAAACCAAAATTTTGATTTATATCATCTTCATTAGCATTATTTGATTAAGAAATTTTTTCGTTGTGCAAAATAAATAAATAGTGAAGCTCATGATTGCTAATGTGCAATGAAGGCAAATAAATTTATTATTTATTAAGAAATGTGCATTGGCATGCGGAAGAGTTTTACTTAACGTTTGGGATGACAAAATTTTTGTTTCATGTTGAATCATAAATGAGAAATTAGTAAAAAAAAAAAAAAAACTATTGAAGATTGAAAAAGAAGGAGTTTAAGTAAGCTGCTGAAACTGTGTTTGTGCTGAATACTCTTTTTTGACTGCAAAAATGTAATGCAAAATAATCAAATATAAATATAAATAATAAAACCAGATTCATATGAAAATGATTTTTTCTCTGCAACTGCTTCAAATATGTTTCATATTAATTTTGTAAATATCTTAGATTTTTGCTTTGCCTTATGTCAAGCCTATCGATTTTTCAAGGTCATTATTGCAGTTCGCCTTAAATTCATCAGTTCACTGGTTCAATGTTTATGTGCACTTACCGAACTACTCCCACCTGAGTACTTGGGTAATTCAGTGTTAATGAAATGTGGTCAATTACGAGATAATTAAAAATGGCCTTTATTGAAGAATATTTTAGTTGAGCATAATTTTTTTTAACTACATACATACATATGTACATATATATGTATGTATATACTAACCACTTTTTTGTTCTATTATTCCGCCAACACAAACCAAATTAACTATAAAAGGTGAAGGCGATCTCCTCTTAACAAATTCGCGCATTCGTAAAATAATTGATCAAAACTAAATGTGACAGCCAAACACACAACGCTGTCAAAAAAATACGTTCACTATTACAACAACAATAACAACTGGTACAGCTGAGTATAAAAATATCCAATAAAAAAAACCAAATAAATACGAAAAATAATTTATTAATAGTTTACAAGCAAGCACACGCTGATTTTTTGATTAATGCAGCAAGCTTCTTATTGAGTGAATGCCAAATGTGGGTTGCGCAAAATTAAAAAAAAAAAACTTTACTTAAAAAAATGAATTTGGAATTTTGTTTGCAAAATTTTTGCGAATTTTTTTGCACATTTTTTATATTTTTTATATTTTTATATTTTTTGTTTTTATTTTTTGGTTTTTTTTGTTTTTTTTTTGTTTTTTTTACATTTATTGGTTTCTCGTAGCACGGCGCCAGTGTCAATTACTGCTGATGTAATTTTACTTTATTTTTTAACATTCTAATTTTTTGGCAAAACCGCGGTATTTGCCCCTTTGCTGTACAATTAATTAACGACGTTTATTTGAACTAGGGCTCGGAGAAATCGACTAATCGATTAACCGAATTAGTCGACTATGACTGAAGTCGACTTCAATTATTCGGTTACCGATTTTCGATTAGTCGAAAGCTGCCGACTAATCGATTAACTGCTCACTTTAGATTATTCGGTTAATCGTTCCATTCCGATTAATCGAATATTGTACTTTCGATTTTATTACATTCATAAATAAATATGAATCCATTTCATCAACATTTTAAGTGATTTCTTGCACATTTTTTGTTGTTGTTGGAGCAAATTGAAGCATTCCCCGCCCTTTTCCGGTCGTTACTCCGTCACGCTAGGGTACTTGTTCTTTCTGCACTAGGCTGACTATTGTAAGACCAGCCACACATGACGGCAGAAAACGCGCAGAACTTGTTCAGGCAGAAAACGGTGGTTAACAAAAACCCTCGATTTCCTTGTATTTCTGCCATTGTGCACATATGAAGACGCGCGTTTTTATGGATTTTTGCCCAAATTCTGCGCGTTTTCTGCCGTCATGTGTGGCTGGTTTTAGACTCCTTTGGATGAAAAGGGAAGAAGATGTTGATGAGGAAGATGAAAATAAAGATGATGAATGTGAAGGTGAAGGAGGAAAATTAGGAAAACCCCCTTAATAACCCTTTTTTAGCTGTTCTGGCACATTTTGCTCTTCTTGAAGAAGGAGCCAGCAAAATTCGCCCACCAGTCAATGTCCTTGGCATTCCAATTCTATTTCTTTCTTAGTTAGAACATTCACCATTGCAAAAGTCCGCGCCTAAATTTTACTCTTATGTTGAGAGGGTTTCGGGGCAAATTTTTTTTTTTGATCCCGCGAAATACCGCGAAAAATTTTTTTTCATTGGAGCAAGTTATGTACATCCTTTTCTGTCGCAGATTTTTCAAAAAAACCCCACACCCAGCTTCTTTCATATGTACATATGTATGTATGTATAAACACAATAAGCACATTTACATATATTTTAAAATTATCTGTAAAAAATTTTCACTGAATATTCGATTTTTGGAATTCGATTTTCTACATAAATCGAGTAGTCGAAGGAAAGCAATTATTCAAATAATTGAGGCAAGGCGACTAATCGAATATCACTAACCGACTTTTTAGCAAGTGAACGGTTATGAATCGATTAATCGGTTAACCGAATAATCGAATAGTCGAATAATTTTAAGAGCCCTAATTTGAACATAAAATTTATCAATTTTGACAAGCAGAAAATAATTATGAAATATCGTTTGTAATACTTCTGATTTTTTTCATAAAATTTGCTAATTAGTTGAAGCAATATAAATACTAGGGTGGTCTCCAAATGTGTGCAGACAATTTTCATAGCATATTTCCCCAACCTCAACCGCTAGATCGATGCTAATATATGCAAATTTTGGTCCCCATCGGAGACGATTAAGGGGTGTCCCACAAGGGTGCCATATGGTTAGCTGAAATTTGACCTCTTTGCGACAGCGCTTAACCCTCTCTGATCGGGATCAATATTTATATGCGGTATCACTGAGTACAGCAGTACCGATTTGGATATTAGATTTAAAAAAAATTAAAATAAATTTTTTGAGTCTTCATATGGTATTCTAAACTTTTGCCCATGTGCGACACCCTTTATCTAAATCCGATCGGGACGAAAATGTATATGTAATATGTATCTTTGACCGCACTTAAACCTATTTGGGGGGTGAGACTGAAAAAATGTTTCATTTAATTTTAAGGACGACCCTAAGAAACACACGTAGCTTTTTGTTTTTTTATAGCGCTCAATCCTAGTAATAAAGAGAGATGTAATTTCATAGAATTTCTAATTCAAAAAAATATCAATCCTCTAACCATAGCTGGGGAATAACGATTAGTAATCCTAATGATTAGTAATCGGATTATAAACTATTATTTTGTAGAATAATTGATTAATTAGGATTAGTTGGCTATATTAATCGATTAATACTTGATTAGATTAGAACTAATCAAAAGTCTAATGGCATTAGCGACGATTAGCATATCTAATCAAAACTAATCATTTTAAATATAAAAACAGTATTAATCAGCTGAGTGAAGAGCCTGAACAACAGGGTGACCTCGATGCAATATTACGAAATATTCAAAAATATTTACATATATGTATCATAATTTTTTTTTTTAATATTTCAAAATAGTTGATCTAATCAAATCCAATCAAAACTAATCGAGAAATCGAATCGACTTCTCTTTTATTAGTTTTGATTAGATATGATAATCGTCGCTAATCGCCATTAGATTTTTGATTAGTTCTAATCTAATATGAAATATTCAAAAATTAAATATTCAAAAATATTTACATATATGTATCATAATCTTTTTTTTTTAATATTTCAAAATTGTTGATCTAATCAAATCTAATCAAAACTAATCGAGAAATCTAATCGATTTTTTTATTAGTTTTAATTAGATATGAAAATCGTCGCTAATCGCCATTAGATTTTTGATTAGTTCTAATCTAATCAATTAGTAATCTAAAATATTAAACAATCAAAATAATCTAATGATTAGATTATTTTATTTTTCTAATCGTAATGATTTCTAATTCTAATCGAAGTTCCCCTTAGACTACTGTCTATTTCATAGCTAACGCTCTATACTTAATCCCAAAAGTTATTTTTAAAAGTTTAAAGTTTAAAAAGAAAAAAAGTATTATGAAAAAACAAATAGTTGGCTCGCTTTTCGCTACTAATATAATAATGCATATTTCGAAACTAATCGTCGCTCCTATCATGTAACAGATTTCTTACAATCTTACTAATATTATAAATGTGAATGTAGCGATGCTTGGATGTTTGGATGTCCAGACGTTTGCTTTTGTTCCTCAAAAACGTGAGAATGGCAAGACGGATTTTGTTGAAATTTGGCAGGCATACAGGCTATAGTCTGGAAGGAAGTATAGGCTATTTTTTGTTTTTAATTTTGGGGGTTCCGACCCTGCTAAGGACCGTTACTTTTCGATATATTTTTATTCCATATAACTATGAGTATACTGGAATTATACTTATGATATTTCGCATATAGGTACAGAAAGATCGTACAATATAGGTATCAAACGAAAGGGGAAGGTCCCAGGTTACATTTGGACTTCGATATGTTTCGATAAATTAATCGATAACTGAATTATAGGTGAAAATGTTATTTCCCAAAAGCATTAAAATTACACTACAATATCGGTATCAAACGAAAGGGGAAGGTCCCAGGTTTCATTTGGACTTCGATATGTTTCGATAAATTAATCGATAACTGAGTTATCGGTGAAATTGTGATTTCCCAAAAACCTTAAACTTGCCCCACAATATGGGTATCAAACGAAAGGGGATGGCCCCAGGTTTCAATTGGACTTTGATATATTTCGATAAATTTATCGATAACTGAGTTATCGGTGGAAATGTAATTGCCCAAAAACCTTAAACTTGCCCTACAATATGGGTATCAAACGAAAGGGGAAGGTCCCAGGTTTCATTTGGACTTCGATCTGTCTCGATAAATTTATCGATAACTGAGTTTTCGGTGAAAATGTTATTGCCTAAAAGCATTAAAATTACACTACAATATGGGTATCAAACGAAAGGGGAAGGCCCCAGGTTTCATTTGTACTTCGATATATTTCGATAAATTGATCGATAACTGAGTTATCGGTGAAAATGTTATTGCCCAAAAGCATTAAAATTACACTACAATATGGGTATCAAACGAAAGGGGAAGGTCCCAGGTTTCATTTAGACTTCGATATATATCGATAAATTGATCGATAACTGAGTTATCGGGGATTGCCCAAAACCTTAACATTACCCTATAAAATGGGTATCAAACGAAAGGGGATAGCCCAAGGTTTTTTATTTGGATTTCGATATATTTCGATAAATTTATCGATAACTGAGTTATCGGTGAAAATGTTATTGCCCAAAAACATTAAAATTACACTACAATATGGGTATCAAACGAAAGAGGATGGCCCAGGTTTCATTTGGACTTCGATATATTTCGATAAATTGATCGGTAACTGAGTTATCGGTCAAAATGTGATTGCCCAAAAACCTTAAACTTGGCCTACAATATGGGTATCAAACGAAAGGGGAAGGCTCCAGGTTTCATTTAGGACTTCGATATATTTCGATAAACTGATCGATAACTGAGTTATCGGTGAAAATGTGATTGCCCCAAAACCTTAAATGTCCCTATAATATGGGTATCAAACGAAAGGGGATGGCTCCAGGTTTCATTTGGACTCCGGCATATTTCGATAAATTTATCGATAACTGAGTTATCGGGGATTGCCCAAAAACCTTAACATTACCCTATAAAATGGGTATCAAACGAAAGGGGATAGCCCAAGGTTTTTTATTTGGATTTCAATATATTTCGATAAATTTATCGATAACTGAGTTATCGGTCAAAATGCGTTTCCCGAAAAACCTTAATATTACCCTACAATATGGGTATCAAACGAAAGGAGATGGCCCCAGGTTTCATTTGGACTTCGATATGTTTCGATAAATTTATCGACGATTGAGTTATCGGTGAAAATGTGATTGCCCAAAAACCTTAAAGTTAACGAACAAGGGGAAGTTTTTTAGTCTATGGACACACGGTTGGGCCGACGGCATCAATTACGGTGCATTGCCCACCCGCAAAAACAAAAAATAAAAAAATAAAACAGGTAAGAATTTAAATATTTCCCTTACGTTTGTTCTTACAGCCTCTTCTATAACCATCTTTGGGCCTTTTCACATTACTCGGCACGACTTTTGTCTTCAATGAATCCATTAAGATGAATGTTTGTTAATACATATTCAAACCCATGAGTTTACATTTTTTTTCTCTTTATGCTGGACTTCGACAAACTGAATGTTGAAAGGGGACTTCGTAGGTGCGGACAAGACCGCGGGTAAAGACTAGTTGTTTATATTTTGTAAAACAAAAAAGATAACCTTAAGCAGTGACACACCCGCTCTTCAACATTCATTAGGCCAAAACAGGATAATTGCGTCACTATTTAGGCTCTCGGCTTGCTTACCTCATTAATTTAGTTGGTTCTATGGTATACGTTTGATCAAAAAACAAATAGTCGAACATACATATGTATGTACATAAGTAAGTATATAGATAAATCTAAAATTATACTATATTTTCTTAAACAATGCTATATATATCCATGTTGCAACAAAAAACAAAACTTTCAATCAAGTCCCAGCCAGCAAAAACCAAAAAAAGGTGCAGCCACTTACTTGTGTCGCTTACCTATGTATGTGGCATGTCGCTCGCGTGCTGCTGCCAATATTAAACTTACCACATGGCATGTGTGGCAAATGCGCAGTAGCAAAGCGCTTCGCTGATAAGCTCTAACAGATTCAAACTTTTTGGCGCAAAAAAAAGGAAGTTAAAAAAGAAGCAATGAAAAAAATAAATTAAAAACAACAACAGTAGTAACGAGAGCAATTGCTTGTCCGTTGTCGATTTGAAACATTCCTCCATGTGGCTCCTTTGTCTGTCTGGCAATGATTTTTTGTCGCTTATATTTTTCTTGTTTTTGTGACTTCGTTAGCACAAATAAACTTTTGGTCTGTTATGCCAATAAATGTATACATATGTATGTATGTATTATAATATAATACAATGGCGCTATTATAACTCTGACGAGTTTTATGGCCGAGCTTCTCTCCCAATTCGAGGTGTGCTCCTTTTTGTTTTTCCTACTAATTGGGTGGACCTACAGTTTTATGCCGGCTCCGAACGGCGAATGCATTATTTGTGAGAAGTTTTTTCATGCCAGAAATACTCTCGGAGGGTATGCCGTCCACAGCCGAGAGGTAACCGCTGCTCTTAAAAAAACCCAATAATTGGATTTTTACTAATTAGAAAAATTTTTTGGTGTTTTGCTCGGACCGTGGTTTGAACCCGAGACCTCCGGTATGGCAGGCGAGCACTCTACCCACTGCACCACAGCGGCAACAAAAATATGTATGTACATATGTCCATTATATAAAACCCGGCTGTCTGTCTACCTCGCCTTGTGGCACAATTAATCTTACGAAACGTGGAAGTGTGCCAAAATGTGTGCCAGACAATGTTGCATTTATGTAGGTCAAATCAATAAGAGTGCTTTAACATTTAAAAAAAGATATGTATGTTTGTTTTGATAAAACAAAAGATTAGCGAATAAGAGCAACCCAAAAAAAGTGTAAACATGAAATAGAGATGACACAATTCTTTAATTCTTTTCATTACTTTTGGCCTGGTCGTGCCTCAAATCATTCTAGAATCTGTGTAGATATGTATAACTAAAATTAAAATTATCTAGCAATAAAATGACGTCATATTCTACCACAACATGCACACAATATGTATTTCTTATGGCATACGCTGATGACATCATCAATTTGACATTACAAAAACACACAACACAAGGTGACCAATGTACATATGTATAGAGTATGTGCAAAATGTGTTAAATTAAGTGATGAAACAGGAAGCATGTATTTATTAAGCCACAAATCACTTTTCCCTCAGTCTGCTTGAACAAGTGACACACCCTCAGAACAACTAAATACGCAAAAAAAAACAAACGGCAATATAAATAAGTCGCTTTATATTTAAATGAAGTTAATGTTTGTTGTTGTAGTTAGCATAACAATTATTTAAAACGAAGTACGCAACTACAGTGACAGCGACGATTTTTTATCAAGATCTACATATCGCCGTACCATACAAAAACTAACACTTTCAATTTTTTTTACAAAGAAATTGTATGAAAGAAATTTTAAATGTGCTAGTTTTCGTATGGTAAGACGATATGTAAAAATATTTGTATGCAAATTTGTCAAATATATATGTAACAAACAACTACCACAACACATTATCTCTCTTGACTTGCTAAAAAAAAATAAGAAAAAAATACTTTTTTCTTAACTTTCATTGCGTTCACAATAAAATTAAGCGGTGCTTTAAAATCTGCATGCGTCTCTGCGTCGTTAAGTTGGCTGCGGTGAAAGTGAAATGTTAAAATGACAAAAGTCAATTGTCGCAGTTGGCGTAAATAATTTGTTCACCTTCATGTGGAAAATCATAGCAATTTGAGTAGTAAATAAATTTTGATGAACTTCAGTTGCGCTCAAGGGCGTGTCTGTATAACTGAGTTTCTTAAAGTTAGTAGTTATAATGAGATCTACTTATGGCATCCTTCTCTCTATGATCTTCACGTACAGCCTCTGCCAGAACACGCTATTCAAAAGTTAGGTTAAGCTGATTTTAGCGCTATTCTTGTGGTTGATAAGTATATTGTCAGGAACCCTAACTAAGAGCTTTTTGTATGAGAATTTGTTTGTATAAGTGATTAAAATGATAGTAGAGCCCACAATCTTTGAACTCTTTCTCCAAAGTGTACGCTGAGATCTTAGCTATTTCTAACACTTGCGATGAACTCACTGGCAAACCCGTCTGCCTTTTGTATTTCTTCTACATACATATGTATGCACACAGTTATTTTCACTTTCCATAGAGAGCAATTAGCCTAAATTGTGTTGATTAAAATCACCAAAAAAAAAAAAAACAACCGGACTTACTTATGTACACCATTTTTTCTCTCCACGCAGTTCGCTGTACTTTCATGCATACATACACATCTATTGCGCTCTTCACTTCCTCTAATTAAATTAATTTCTTATACTCTATTTACCTCAATTAAAGCTCTTATTTTACTCAATCACGGTATTCAGCAACTACTTTCCCTTCTTGTACCATTTTTTTTTTATTTTCTTTACATGCATGTTGTCTATTGATTTTTCTTATGTGTTACTTTGCACATTTTTCTTCTGATTCTCTTGATATTTTTTTTGCAACTCTATAGAGTTTCTAACAACTAGCTTTTTCTTGTTCTTTATTTTGCTTTCCTCTTTTATGTTTGTTGTTATTCTTTTCGATTGCAAGTTATTGGTTGATCTTTGTCATTTTTATTCCACAAACGATCAAATTAATTTGACAGCTGACAATGAAAATTATTGAGGCGCGCCAATTAACACGAGTTTGGCTTACCGGTCCTACTATTTTTTGTCTTTATTTGGTTGGTTGATCGATCGCTGATCTGCATTTAACAGCTTCGTTGACGTTTGTTGCTTCTTTGTAAATAAGTCCATCCATCCTGGCTTTATTGAATATTATGTGGTTTGTATTGTTATGAGGTTGTTAGATTTACAATTCGCCAGTGACAAAGGCGATTAGCTCCTCCTTATGAATTTGTACTTGCATTTTTGCATTTTACTTAAACTGACTATTAGCCGACATTTCCGTGTGATCAAAATGCTTTGAAAAGCCGCTTAGAAAGAAAAAATCGGCAAAAATCTGTATCAAGCGATAAGCTTTTTGTTATGACCTTAATTTTTTCTCATTACATTAAGCGAACTGAGACAAATTTTCTAATGCACGAATAACTAATTTATCAACCAAGAAAAGACAACTTGACTGCAAATAAACAGAACAACATCCGCTTCTGCAAAAACAACAAAAAGCTAAAAAAGAACAAAAAGCAAAAAAAAGAACAAAAAGCAAAAAAAGAACAAAAAGCACAAAAAGAACAAAAAGCAAAAAAAAAGAACAAAAAGCAAAAAAAAGAACAAAAAGCAAAAAGCAAAAAAAAGAACAAAAAGCATAAAAAGCAGAAAAAAAGAAACAGAACAAAAGTATTAATGCAACAGAAAAAATCAATTAGCTCCCACCAAAGTCAAAGTCTTCAGCAAAGATTCAACATTAGTTGACAAAGACAAACGTGTATCGCCCGCATCCCAACAAACACTGAGGTTAGTTATCGATTTGAGAATGACTCGAGAACTAGCCTCATTCTCAAACCTCTAACGTTAGAGGACGACTCGAAAATCTATCGAGAATCATAGCGTTCTCAAACAAAAGGGTACCTAATTCTCAAATCGAGAAAATTATAATTCTCGAATCGAATTCTAATGTAGTTCTCTAATGAGATTCTAATCAGAATTTGCAAATACTTCGAATTGAAATGAAAAACAAAGCTTTGTCTCCTTTTACATGATTTTTTCATTGTTTAGATTTTATTAGTGCCAAATTGCATATGATTATGTACACATATTCGCATGTATGTATATGTTTATCACATTTATAAGAACTGAAATTTAAACTAAATTCAGTCTTATTATTTAAATTAAAGGTATTTCCTGTACTTTTTAATGGAAAACATTGTACTACGGTAATATTAACTTTACGATTTTTTAGTATCAATTTCAGTATATGTATGTATATTCAATATATCACAGAAATATATTGAGAATTGATAAAAGGCGTGAGATTTGGCTCCTTCCCTAATCACTCGCTAATCGAATTCTAGTGTAGTTTTCAACCCTAGTTATCGATTTGAGAATATATAGAGAATTACACTAGTTATCTAAGGTAATCTCGACAAAATTTCTAACGTTAGAGACTGTGTTTGCTGGGATCAACTGCGCCAGCAACAGATCGCAACAGATCGCGTGAACTCTCATACATTATGCATACAATTTGTACAAAAGCATTTGATTAACATTATTTATCACTTAGTTATTTACACCACTAAAGTAAATATGTATAACAAAAAAGTTTCACACCATCTATGCTAAAATGGAGATAGTACTGCAATACACAACAAAAACTCAAAACGTGATAGAACCATAAACAATTTGTCTTCTAACGAGCAACCAAGCAGCAAGCGCCGCCAAGCAACCAACAGACAATCAGACTGTGCCCATTTATTCTCGTTAACGTTTTAGTCGACCAGTAGTATGTATATGGTTGATAACTAAAAAAGTAAATAAATGAATAAATCACACGTAGAGCGTGAGAATACATTTTTTCTTTGTTTTTTTTTTTTATCGCGGCAACATATGGTAACTTCTTTTTTGCTAAACAAGTACGTGTGTGCTTATGTACATAAAGAGAAACATAGTAAATGAGCTGATCGAACGAACGATCGCATAGCGAAATGTGTTTGCGAATGAGTGTGTCAAAAAAAAAACAGTCAAACAAAGAAATTAAAACAGAATTTTAATGCATTTGCATTAATTAAAGATAAGAAGCATTTGTTTCAATTTGCTAACTAGAAGAATTGAAATGTCTAGCATTGAAACATTTCCTTCTTTTTTTTTTGTCTAAGTGATCGTGGGACAACAGCGAATGACATTGTCTTTGATTGTTTGACAAAAAAAAACCGTAATCGAATATTTTATGGTCGGAGTAATCAAGCAAATTAGTCGCATTGTTTGCAGATTTTTACGCTTGATTTTCATTCGAGTTTTTTATTACTTATGTATTTCTTTTTTTCGCGACCAACTTTAATCAGCTTAATTAAGAACTTGGATAGAATTTTAATTATGTCTTTTTATGAAAAGAGCTCGCATTAAGAATATGGGAAAATTTTCCATTAAAGAAGCACGCTCCGACAAAAAATGACTTTCTGTGGTAATATCTATGGACCCATCCAAACTAAACAACAAATATCTCGTAGACTATAAGCCTCCGGCAAGTTTTGTTTTCAGTTTTGATATCTGTGAGAACCCCTCTACCCCACTAAACAAGTGATTTTTCTCGGGGCGTGCTTTCTTAATGGAAATCCCACCCAAGAATATCGTTAAGCTTACTTCAGAAATTATTTTGCTATTATCGCTAACAAATCTAATTAATAATGAAATCACGCGCATGCTTACGCCACAAAAATGAAATATTACATTATTTTCAATTATTTAATATGTAAAACATAAATTCAGTACAAACTCTCACTTTCTTCTTTCACTTTTCTCTCTCTCTCTTTACAGGTAAGTTTTCGTATGCAAAACATTAACAGCATGAATAAGTACAAAAGCCAGCTGAATTATATACTAGAAGAGTATGCAATAAAGTATTACATATGTACATAATGAAGATGTGTATGTATACTCATGTGTTAACATATCCCTGCAGGGAACTCAGTAACTAGTGAGCAAAATTTCTAGTTCCGAACTAGCGAAAAGGTGTCCATTGTAGTTAGACTCGCACCAGTTCAGAAGGAGTGAATTGAGTCGCCATTATAAGACAGACTTTGATTTGTATGCAATTTCGAATTGACAAAAATACTATGAAAATTTTTCGTTCATCCATTTGCCGTCGGGTATGCATATTTCTACAATTCTAAGATTGTTAGTGAAACATATCGTATAAAGAGTAAAATTTGCATCTTCAATTAATGAAATGAAATGTTTGCCTAATTATGATTTTCCGATCCCTCGGGCTTATTTTCATTTTTTTATTTTATTAATTGTTAAATGTTTTTGTAAAATTTTATGAAATAAATAAATAAAAAAATATTAGTTCAAAAACAAAATAAGAAAAAATCATCCGCCTCGACACCGACAGAATTCGAACCCGCGCCCGCCAGATTGATTGTCACACGCATTAGCCAGTGGGCCATCGCGCCACTTGCACGAAGTGTGTCAAATGCTTCACTTAAGCGGCAGATGTGAAACTGTAGAATTTGTAGGTACTTGTCGCTAGTTCAGATCTATCAAAATTGTGCCCATAAACGAATTAGTGAAAACTGTAGAATTTAGTACTAGTTCGGAACTATCGAAAATGTAGTGCAGAGAGTGACAATTGACACCGCCTAGGACATCGCCGTGTTAAATTCGCCAATTGATAACATGCAAAAGAGATAGAAGCGACCTAGTTCGGAACTAGAGATTTTTCCTACAGGTATGTAAGTGAATATGTATGTATGTATGACAAATGGCGCATTCAAACTTTGCACATGCAAATGAGAGACGGATACGTGAGTAAGTGGCACGTCTAAACGTGACGCGTTCATGATATAACCAAAAGTAAAATGCAATTCGAACATAATTTTTTCATTTGTATCTCATCAACAGCAATATCTAGCAACTAAATATTTTTATATTAATAATATTTTCGCTCAACTATTGGTACTTAAGGGAAATCTTGGATAGAATTGGGCTTAATTTGGATGGGATATTTTAGTTTTCAAAATTGATGTCATAAAACTCATGCACATTGAATAATTCCATATCTTAACAAATTTCGCTTTGATAGCTTAATACATCCCTTTTTATACATATGTAAATGGAAGTATGTATAATAAACACCCGGGTGTTGCTTTGGAAAACACGCATATTTAATTTTACTTTACTCAATTTTTTCTTTTTTTAATTGTTTATAAAAATCATAAAAAATGAAGTGGTGTTAAGGTAAAAATAGTTGGATTTACATATATCATTTTATTTTTGTTTATGTTCTGCTCTTAACTTTTTTTATTTTCTTTATGCTTGTTTATTACCAAAAAAAAAAATCTAGTTATTTTATCACAATTATTCTCGCCTAATCTTCAAACCTTCAACACATTTCCAAAAAAACGCAAATCGACAACCATTCTTTCTCTCAAATGGCATTTTTACATGCTTGTCATTCCACGCACACGCACACAGGCACACACACTCACACACACAGCCTCTTATGCTTCAAAAAATGCCAAGAATTTAAATAGCCATCATTAAGCACAAAAGCTTATTTAATGGGTATTCATGCTTGGTTGAAAATGTTAATTGCTTGACGCGTAAGAAAACACATTTTTATTGAATTATAGAGCATATTGACTTTCATTCAAGCATTTTATTTATTTATTTATTTAAAAAAAAGGAATGAATGAGTGTGTGGATTAATAGCTGAGTTTGGCAAATCTTTGATTGAAAGAAAACCGCTGAATTTTTTCATTCATATAAAATATTTCACTAACTGAAGCTCATCAGAAAACTAAAGAAATTTTCACTTTTCAAAGTCTCAAATATAGTACCTATCCATAGGCGTTAATCCCATCCCTACTATTTCTAATAAAGTTACAAAAACATAGTTCCCAACTATCACTGCTCTGTCTGAATACCCCCATAGAAAACATTTTCCCTACTTTCCGTGTGCCGTATTATTTCGCGTGAAATGTGCGCTAATACCGTTTGAGCTCATACAATACTTATACATAGCTCCACTCAAGCACACTTCAAATGAAGCTTTAAAAGCTGTCATTCATATGGCAAATACATATAATTCCGTCTTTTTTTATAGCGAAGCCAGCACCGCCATCAAAGTGACAATTTAAGTGTTGGGAATTTTTTTCGTTTTTATAATTTCTAGCTCATTAGCATATTTTTTTTTTATATGCCATTACTGAATTTCTATGTTATTTTTTTGTTTCGTTCTACTTTATGTTCCATTCCGCCACTTGTCTTAAGAATAAGACTATTCTACTCTATCAGGTTCTACTCCAAATCAAGTTTGATTGACAGCTGACAGAAGTGCTTTAAAACAGATATACAAAAACAAAAAGAGGTTTCAATGAACTCAAGTTTTACATATATGGTGTATGATACCCGCCTCCCATGCGGCGCTAAAGAACTAATTAAAAGTTTCGGAGAAAAAATAATAAGCTAAATTTTTACTTAATTATGTAAATTCTTAGCAGATAAAAAAAATATTTAATTAAATATTATAAGCAGAGATAAAATAGTAAAATGTATTGGCTATAGTGGCCCTCAAATGTATGGAAACAGACTTTATATCATATTTCTTCAACATCACCCCCTAGCAGTGGCGGACTCTTCATGCAAGCTGAAAAGCCCGACTTTCCCAAATATATTCTTTCATTTCATTTAATGAATTTCTTTAAAATCTAGTTATTTTACGCTTGAAATTTGTTTACTGTTTAAGTGCTTCAATGTGCTTACTGCTTAAGTTCTGATGTCGCGTTAGTCCACCAAAAACATTCACGTGAGTTTTTTGTTTGTACAGCCAATCATATCACAACTTGGTTTAGTGAGCATGCTTTAACAGTTCCTCACATGTGCCTTTATGAGGTTTTCAAAACAGAATAACATAGAGTATTTTCTGGTAAAATGCAAACTGTGTATGTGATAGCTTTCACTGCGCTGTTACCGATGTAGGGGCTGATGCCGCACCCAGAAAAAAAATAGTGTGAAATCAACCAAAGATCAACAAATTTTGTGGTTAGTTTTTTTCAACACGATGCTTAATGTATGCCATCATGTAATCGTGTAAATTTAACACTACTGTCAAGTGTTAGTTTAACAGGATGACAACTGTAGAATTAACACTAAAAATTGAAGGCTCAAACCAAATTGAAGGCGTCCTTCTCATACGAACACGAATGTACCGGCGATAGTTTATACATGGGCGATAGTACTATCACTTGGACCGAGTAATGTTTGGCCGCTAATGCAACAACCGCATGCTGCACGCAAAGCCCCATTCGCTAAAAAACCTCCTCGTGATATTGCAACCTATGAAGAGGAAAAATAAAATATTGAACATTAAATACTTTTAGAAACAAAAATGTAATCCTCTTTTAACTCACCTGCAAACTGAAAATATAAATCGAAAACCCACTATCGCGAACTGACAATGATGCTAAACTCGCATCACTTCCACGGCACAAAATTTTCCTTTTTTTTTTAAATTATAATTTGCGTTTTGCACGAAAATTAGACTTCAAATGATCAAAAAAATTATGTACATATGTTTCAAAATAGTTTTGACGTTCTTTTTTAACACTTTTTTTTAGATTACATTGACACTATGATCGTGTTGAATAAACCAAAATTACAAATGACGTTTATGTTTGAACATTGTTTCGTGTTATATCAACCAACTTTTATTGTTAATTGTGGTTCTTGTTGTTTTAACATTTGTTTTCATGTCGTATTAACACTAAAATTGGGACGACATTTTTCTAACATTTTTTTTTAGTTTATATTGACACTATCATCATGTTAAATAAACCAAATTCCAAATGACATTTAGGAATAAAATTTTATATTTGAATCATCTTGTATATTTTCAAATTTCTTCATGTTGTATCAACAATAAAATTTGGTTGAATTTACCAAATTTTCAAATGACAGTTACAAAGCCAAAATCATGTATCAAACATCGTGTAATTTGAAAAAATTGTTGCTGTTCTATGTGTAAAGATCGATCGTGTTAATTTTACATGAATCGTGTTGATAATTTTTTTTCTGAGTGTGATATTGCAACCTATGAGGAGGAAAAATAAAATATTGAATATTAAATACTTTTAGAAACAAAAATGTAATCCTCTTTTAACTCACCTGCAAACTGAAAATATAAATCGAAAACCCACTATCGCGAACTGACAATGATGCTAAACTCGCATCACTGCCACGGCACAAAATTTTCCTTTTTTTTTTTAAATTATAATTTGCGTTTTGCACGAAAATTAGACTTCAAATGATCAAAAAAATTATGTATGTTTCAAAATAGTTTTGACGTTCTTTTTTAACACTTTTTTTTAGATTACATTGACACTATGATCGTGTTGAATAAACCAAAATTACAAATGACGTTTATGTTTGAATATTATTTCGTGTTATATTAACCAAATTTTATTGTTAATTGTGGTTCTTGTCGTTTTCACATTTGTTTTCATGTTGTATTGACACTAAAATTGGGACGTCATTTTTCTACCATTTTTTTTAGTTTATATATACACTATCATCATATTAAATAAACCAAATTCCAAATGACATTTAGGAATAAAATTTTATATTTGAATCATCTTGTATATTTTCAAATTTCTTCATGTTGTATCAACAATAAAATTTGGTTGAATTTACCAAATTTTCAGATGGCAGTTACAAAGCCAAAATCATGTTTCAAACATCGTGTAATTTGAAAAAATTGTTGCTGTTCTATGTGTAAAGATCGATCGTGTTAATTTTACATGAATCGTGTTGATGATTTTTTTTCTGAGTGCGGAGCGAAGAAAACAGCTTATTTAATTTTTTTTTAAGAACCACCCCAATGTACATACATGAGGAACTTTCGTTATGCGTTATTAGCTGAAAGTTCAATTTATTCTCAAAAGGCATTGTAAACGAGAGCGTGTGGTGGCATTAAAATACGACACTTTTTCTCTTGTTACTATAGCAACATTTGATTCTAATTTTTTTCGAACACTTTTTGAATGTATTCAAAGTACCACGAGTAGCTATAAACATCGAAAAACTAATATAATAATAATAATATAATACAATGGCGCTATTATAACTCTGACGAGTTTTATGGCCGAGCTTCTCTCCCAATTCGAGGTGTGCTCCTTTTTGTTTTTTCCTACTAATTGGGTGGACCTACAGTTTTATGCCGGCTCCGAACGGCGAATGCATTATTTGTGGGAAGCTTTTTCATGGCAGAAATACTCTCGGAGGGTATGCCGCCCACTGCCGAGAGGTGACCGCTGCTCTTAAAAAAGCCAATAATTGGATTTTTACTAAGTAGAAAAATTTTTTGTTGTTTGCTCGGGCTGGGATTTGAACCCGAGACCTCTGGCATAGCAGGCAAGCACTCTACCCACTGCACCACAGCGGCGGCGCGAAAAACTAAGCTTGTTAATAAGTTCGTTCTCCATTCGATGGGCTATTTTGGAATGTTCGTCACAATATTTAAAAATTAGGTACATATAATACATTACTGCTATTTATACATAATACTATTTACTGATACCAAATTACGTAACAACTTATGCTTTCAAGCAGCCAAAATTGACAGGAAATACGGTGAAGCAATAACAAGCAAAACACAAAAAAAAAACAGAATACCAAATAAAAATAAGTTGTTATTCAAATTAACGATGCTTCCGAAATAAGAAAACCATCACCACCAGCCAAATGCACAGCACCCAAACAAATCGATTATAAACTTCCCGCTGTTTTGTGCAAGAAGTACATACATACATTCACTAAATAAACATTTGTTTTCCTTTTTCGCAACAAGCCAAAAAAACGCCACATTTATAACACGAAATGAGACTCATAACTCCCCCCGCAGCAGCGGCGGCATGTGGCAACTAAGCAATCAATTCAGCGAGCTTTTGTTGTTGCCACATTTCATTGTGCTGTGGCTGCTGATCGTGTTTGTTTTCGCTTGCGATTGCCAGCTGCTGATCATCATCTGCGCGCGGTAATATGGCGTGCGCACGTCGTCAGTGCTCAACGTCGATCAGCCAGCCAGTCAGTCGTTGGTTAGTAGCACAAAGTAGCACATCATCACCAGCAGCGCCGAAAAACAAAACGATTACGAGGATGATGCACATCTGCTGCAGACTAACTAGTCGACTTGCGGTGATCGTGCGCCTTTTTTTCCACATGAGCACTGCGCTGCTTATCTGCTCGATCAACGTGCGCCGCCGAACGGCCACCGTTGCCGTCGAGCTGTCGACATCAAGCTGTGCGTAAGCAAAAATCGGCATGCATGCCGATTGTGTGCAAAAGAGCAATAAAAAAGCGTCTTTATTTACTATGCGCTGATTTTGATTTAAAATTTTTTTTTCTCTTACATCAAGTTTTCTACATACATATGTACATATTTTTGCTGCTACGCCGATCGTGTGGCACTGTTCGCAACTAGTACAGAGCGCTGCAAGAAAAGTGCATCGAAAGTATTTTGCACGCATATAGACATTTTCATTTACCAATTGGGAGCAATTATGAACAACATCGTTTATATATATATTTTTTTTTTTACTTTAGATATTTTACTATTAGTTATCTCGTTTTTGTGCAATTTTCCACGCTTTATTTATTGGCATTTTTCCGGTTTGCAGTAGATTATGGAATTTGTAGCTTAATGGCGCCAACACAGCATGTTGCATACATAGATGCTTGTGTGTTTATCAAGGCTTAAGGATGGTAAAAGTGGTGGAGCTTAACGATTGTAATGCTCAGGAAGATGATCATGCTTGATGCATAAATAAATGCTGATCGTTTACCGTCTACTATTGCTGATCATCAATTCATGCAATTTATAATTATGGCAGCTGTAGAAAAAGTAGGTGTTTAATTATTGCAATGCAGCTTGTCGTGGGAAAAATGATAAATGATGGCGGATTTAAATAAAGCAAATGTAAGCAAATAAAATAAGAAGCGCAGCATTTGCTATAAACATAGGTTTAAATGTTTATTATTGCATTTTAATGATCACAAATTTTGGTAGTAATATTTTGCTAATATTTTTTGTCCATATGTGTTGAAATTGTAGGCGGAGCGGGTTTAATATTTATATGTGTATGTAAATAATTTTTCATACATTCCAACGATATGAGCTTGGTATAGATAGCGAAACATAAAAATATTTTTTGACTCCAACAAAAAAAAATCAAAAGCTCAAAATATTGCCACTTCATTGTGCATTCAAATCACACAGAGCTAAAAAAAATGTAACAGATTTCCCACATGGAATCTTAATGTTTGGAAGACACGTTTAAAGTAGGCCCATAAAAGCTACAGTTGTGCTTATGCCATTCAAATTAAAATAAACGCAAATTTTTTCTTATACATAAATGCGCTTACAATAGCCGAGTATACAGGTAGTAGTGAAGCAAAGAAATAAATGCTTTTATATATTTACATAAATACAACTTTTGTACACATTTCCGTTGCCAGCTAAAGCTTACAAGATAAACTATACAATAAAAACCGACAAAGACATTTTTCTATAGATAAAAAAAAAAAACAATAAAACTGCAAATACTTGTAACGATGAAGTACATATATAGCGACATACACATGTATTTATACAGCAACATACACATGTATTTACATACATAATATAATAATATAATAATACAATGGCGCTATTATAACTCTGACGAGTTTTATGGCCGAGCTTCTCTCCCAATTCGAGGTGTGCTCCTTTTTGTTTTTCCTACTAATTGGGTGGACCTACAGTTTTATGCCGGCTCCGAACGGCAAAAGCATTTTTTGTGAGAAGCTTTTTCATGGCAGAAATACTCTCGGAGGGTATGCCGCCCACTGCCGAGAGGTGACCGCTGCTCTTAAAAAAGCCAATAATTGGATTTTTACTAATTAGAAAAATTGTTTTGGTGTTTGGCTCGGACCGTGGTTTGAACCCGAGACCCCTGGCATAGCAGGCGAGCACTCTACCCACTGCACCACAGCGGCCACATACATACCTGTAATAAATAGGTACTCGAACATGCGTAGTATTTCCACACATTAAAATACCCCTATTTTGCGCAAAAAATAATTGGCTAAACACGGCAAACCCAGCGATTTTCATGCATTTTATTTGAATTTTACACAAATAATACCATATGGTCTTATCAGCAAGAGAAATACATAAAAATTAAACAAAAAAACTGATATAACACAAACAAAAAAACATTCAAGTCTGCCGTAGGTATGCCATGGCGTATACGTATTGCGCACAATTGCATTGCTCGTTTTGTTCCAGTTTCATTTTGCATTGTGAGTTTTTTTTTTTCGCATTACTTGCTTTTATCTATTTTTCGCAAAATGACAACAAAAAAAACATGATTTTTCATTGTTATTGCTGCTGTTGCACATTGCAATTAATAATTATTGTTATGCGTGTAACAACAGCTTAAAAACAACAATAGCAACTTGAGTGAGGTTAAGAGATATGCAATGGTTCAGTAATAAATTTTTTTATTGTTCGCAAAACGTGTTTAATGTGTTAAATACTCACTGGCATTTGTTTTTGATGAGAGCGTGTGAAGTAGTTTTATGTTTGCGTTTTATATTTTTTTTTAATTTTGTTTTTAGTATTTCTTTTCTACGTTTTTTTTTTTTTACGTTTTTTTCTACATTTTTTTTCTAATGTAGTCGTGCTGACCGCTGTGCACACGTATGTACGTAAGTTAGAGTGTATTCCACTTTTCATTTCATACATTTTCGTTCAAAGTTATACTATGCCAAGTAATCTATTTGGGTCATTTGGCCAATGACTTTTGCATTAGGCGGTGTTTTTTTTTTTTGCAAAATGTACAGCCAATGCCAAAGCGAAATGCAATGGTAATATTAATGCATAAAATGAAACGAAAACGAAATTGTAACTGAAATTTATGTATGATATTGATTTATATTAAAAGAATGTGAACTCTCCACACATACAATTCAACATGCAAAAGTATAAAGTAAATCTATATTATAAATTTGAAGTCTGTTTGTTTTAACTCTTTTCACCGCTAAACGGAACAACACGAAACTTTGCACACTTAGGGCCGTTTACTCAACCTCTAATTAACGCTAACCACCGTTAAGGCCCGGTTAAACATCATTATCGACCATCGTTATCAAACCATATATGTATGTATTTAGCACGTGGTCGATAATGCAGTACATAGATTAACCGGGCCTTTATCTTCCAGTTAGCGTTAATCGGAGGTTGAGTAAACGGCCCTTAATTATTTTCATCCCAGGAGAGTTATAGGTATATTTTTAATCTTATTGAAAAGCAGAGATGGGCATCTCTTATACAAACTGAAAGTTTCACAGTGAAAATCGCTTGAAATATGTGTAGTGAAGTACTGAAAATTGGTGTGAGAACATATGAAATACAAAAATGATAAAAATGCTAGATATTAGAAAAGCAGGGATGGGCATCTACCATACAAACTGAAAGTTTCACAGCGAATATCTCTTGAAATATTTGTAGTAGAGTACTGAAAATTGGTGTGGGGGCATATGATATAATTAGGTACTCAAAGGGTAAAAATGCTAGGAATTAGAAAAGCAGGAATGGGCATCTCGTATACAAATTGAAATTTACACAGCGAATATCTCTTGAAATATTTATAGTAGAGTACTGGTGTGAGGACATATGAGATAATTATACACTCAACGGATAAAAATGCGAAGTATTATAAAAGCAGGAATGGGCATTTCCTATACAAACTGATTCTAAAGTAAAGGAAAGGCGAAGTGAAAGGGATAATGGAAAAGCGAAAAGAAAGCGAAAATTACAATGAAAAGAAAAGGAAAAAGAAAAGGAAAAGGAAAAGGAAGGGGAAATGGAAGGGGAAGAGGTAGTGATGGGCGAGTCCGAGATGTTTTATTCGATTCTCTCGATTGTTGAAACATCTCGAATGCTCTCGATGGTTTTCATTCGTATTCGAGTCAAGTCGTAAATGGCCGTCAGTCGAAACAATCGCTAAAACATCTCGGACTCGCCAACGATTCCTCTCGTTTTCAAAGAAACCCTACAACATCTCGGACTCGCTGCAAAAATACATAATATTTGTTGTTGCCGCTTCAATATCAAATTTGCTTTAAAAACAGAGTGGTACAAATCTATTGCCGTTGTTGCTACTCGTAAAATTCATTTGTTTCATAAGCGTCTCACTTCAGAAAATTTATTAATGTTTAAATAATTAATTATTATTATTATGCACGACACTCTTTAGTTGTGATTGCAATAATGCCGCGCCTATGTATAGCATATTTTTCAATTTGGTTAATTTATTTATGTATTTGCTTCACTTCCATTAAAAGTCCTACTTTCTTTATCAACAAACCTCATTCAGTTTATTTTATCAACTAAAACATATCATCATCGCAAAAACATCTCGCTTGTGTAGTCGAGATGTCATCGAAACAACCTCCGACTCGCCGACTCGGAACAATCGCAAAACCATCTCGATTGTGTAGTCGAGGAGCGAGTCAACTTTTGACTCGATTGTGATTTTGCAACGATGGCGATTCTCTCGATTGTCTAAACATCTCGGACTCGCCCATCACTAGGAAGAGGAAAGCGGAAAGAGAGTAGTATACTCATAATAACATAAACACATTTTTGGTCGCTGCGAAGCGGGCGGGTATTTGGTAGTAGGCAATAATAACCACAATAATAAACCACATTTTTAAGATCGTTTGACGTCAAAAAGGAAAATTTTAATTCATTTTTGATAAATGAACATTTATAAAAAAATACGTCTAACTGTAACAAATGAGCTTAACAACCCACATACTGCGTGAGTGGGTGAAATACTCAATGGAGCTTAGCGAAAGGGCTTGTTTGCAGTAACCAGAGCAATAACAATTTTATTTGTGTATTTTTTTATAAATGTGCGTATATGATGTTCAAACAGCACATTTCTCTTACATGCATATGCATATAAGAAAGTAGATAAGTAAAACACAATAGATGAATAGATTTCGTGTATGTAACTGAGCGCAAATATGCATATCAATTTCCATTCATCTTAAGAGCTTTACGTGCATTCAGATATGTATGTAAAAGTATAAATACAAACAAATATACATACATACATATCGATGCCTTACTTTCTCAACCTCGTATCTTAAATAAGGAAACTTTTCAGGAAACAAAAAAAAACTGTTTGTTTTACCGTCGTTTTTTATGTAAAAATTTTAATGCAATTATTAAGACATGAATTATAACTATGTGCACAATTAAAAATTATATACTTATCTATGTTCGTTTACACATAAAACGAATTTTTTAAGATACGAGTTTGCTGCATTAACGATAATTTCATTTTTGAAACTTGATTTATAAGTTACTCGTTTGCTGCACTTATATGCATACAACGAAGATACTTCAAAACTATTAAATAAAAACAATATTTTGCTTAAATTCAATAATTTATTTGTTAGAGGATATTATAAACAAAAACAAGTAAGGAAGCCTAAGTTCGAGTGGAATCGAGCATTAGATACTCAGCTGTATGCTTTCATTGTTTGTTTGCGTTTGAGGGAAATACGATGTGATTTATATAAAGCGAGTGCTGCATAAAATAGGCGTAGCCACGCCCAATTTCAAAATTTTTATCAGTCATCCAACTAAGCATATGAATATTATTCTTTGTGCAAAATTTCATTCCTTTATGACTTCTAGTTACAAAGATATCACGTTACAAATTCCTAAAGGGTTTTCCAGAAATATCTTTGTTGAAAAGTAGGCGTGGTCATAAACCGATTTCGCTAAATTTTTGAGCATGTATTACCACAAGTTATTAAAGTGTACAAACTAATTTTCGTCATAACATCTCAATTATTTGTAGGGTTATAAGCTCAGAAATCTCGTATATTCCTGCTTCAAAAAGTAGGCGGTGCCACGCCCATTTTCCAAAATTTTTGTGTTTTTTATTTTATGTCCATAGTTGGACTCCTTCCATAAAATGTCAATGATATATCTTTATATTTGACAGAGATATCGCTTAAAATGTTTCTATTAGGTCACTTTACAATACCCATATATAAAAGTGGACGTGGCCGTCAACCGATTTTGACAATTTTTCCTCCAAACGTTTACCTAAGTAAGTAAATCACGCATACCAAATTTCATCGATATATCTGCTACGGTGCTGAGATACCAAATTTCCGACTTTTTCTATATAGGAAAAGTGGGCGTGGTCATGGTCCAATTTCGCCCATTTTCAATACCAACCGTCCCAGTCTCGATACCAACTTGCATTCCAAATTTCATCAAAATATCTCAATTTTTTCGCGAGTTAGAGTGTTTACAGACGAACGGACGGGGGATGACAAAACGATTAATACGCCTTTAAATATACGTGTATATTAAGATAAGAGTTTGACGCAGTTATGAAAAAAGCATTGATTGAGATACCAAGATATTTATTCCTATTTTTTTTTTTGCTATAGACACAATCTATTGAGATAGGAATTTGTTGCAGTTATAGAACAGAAAAATAGGAATCGTTTGATATGAAAATCTCAAAATCGCATTTTTTTAAGATACGAGGTTGAGAAAGTAAGGCATCGATATGTATAGGTATTTATGTTTTTCTCCTTACAAATGTCGCAGCATAGGTACGTAGCTTAGCGCTAAACTTTCTTGCACGCATGCGCATATGAGTTACCTTTCCTTTTTTATGGTTTTTTTTATAACATTTCTTTTTTCACTCTTCATTTTTCTCACATGTGTGCGTTCGAAAGTCTATGCGCGTACATACCCTGTAGGGAAAATCTCTAGTTCCAAACTAGGTCGCTTCTAGTGCATTTTTCGACACTACTAGTGCGAGCTAAATCATTTTTGCATGTTATCAACTGGCGAATTTAACACGGCGATGTCCTAGGCGGTGTCAATTGTCACTGTCTGCACTACATTTTCGATAGTTCCGAACTAGTACTAAATTCTACAGTTTTCACTAGTTCGTTTATTGGTACAATTTCGATAGTTCTGAACTAGCTACAAGTACCTACAAATTCTACAGTTTTACATCTGCCGCTTAAGTGCAGCATTTGACACACTTCATGCAAGTGGCGCGATGGCCGACTGGCTAACGCATGTGCCTTTCAATCCGAGGGGCGCGGGTTCGAATCCTGTTGGTGTCAAGGTAGATGATAATTTTTTTTTTTATTTTTTTTTAACTAATATTTTTTTATTTATTTATTTAATAAAAATTTACAATAATATTTAAAAAGTAATAAAATAAAAAAAAAATTTTAAAATAAGCCTGAGGGACCGGAAAAGCATAGTTAGGGGAACATTTCATTTCATACAAGATGCAAATAGAAAACTCTTTATATAAAATGCTTCACTAAACATCTGAGAATTGCGGAAATATACAAAGCCGACGGCAATTGAACGAACGAAAAATTTTCATAGAATTTTTGTCACTTCGAAATTGCATACACATCAAAGTGTGTATTATAATGGTCACTCAATTCACTCCTTTTGAACTGGTGAGGGTCTAACTACAATTGATCTAGTTCCCCTTTGACACCTTTTCGCTAGTTCGGAACTAGAAATTTTGTTCACTAGTTATCGAGTTCCCTGCAGGGTATTTATGTGCATATGTAAATACGATATGTATGTACATATGTATGTTTCACACTAAACGCATTTAGACTACGCAATGACTTTTATTTTTTGCAATTAAAAAAAAAAACATCTGTTTTGGGCGGCTGGCAAGTTCAATAAACTGTCGTAGAGCGGCGTACAAGACCTTTTGCATTCGAAATGAACGTAGCGTATAGTGTCATAAAATATATACATACATATGTACATATATTGCATATACATACATAAAAGTTTCACCCACACGATTGTTATTGAATTTTTGCAGAAATTTTACACTTTCACACGCTTTAAATTTAATTGATACTTAAAGGTTTGGGGGAAAATAAATATTTGATTTATTATGAAAATACATATTTACTACGAAATGGCAAATGAAAATAGCGAGTGACATTGAATCCTGTTTCCTTATGAGAAATATGTATAATAAACTAACTTAATGCACGCGACTATAAAACGTACATATATGCAGAGTGTATTTTTATAGTAAGATCACAGCTTCCGAAGTCTCATATTGCGATAATTCCTGCATTTTTCCAAACTTTATGCTTTTCAATGTATTTAATACAATAGGACAGGGCTGCTCACCTCATAGGCACTCAAAGCACAATTGTTTTTGTTTTGTTCCGAATCATAGGCACAGATACATATTTGCACTTAAAATATGAAAATAAAATTTTCTGTGCACTCCCATAAGCACTCAGATATCAAAAAAAATTTATATGTATGTGCCTATGATTCATATTGAATGTGCAGAGCAAAAGCACTTTGTATAGGAGCTCGAGCACTGCCGTAAGAAATCGAAATTTACAATAACAAATGTGTAATGAAAAAAAAATTCAAAAAATGAAAGCACTGTAAAAAATTTGTATTCAAAAAATTTTCATTTATATATTAAATATTAAAAAAATTTGTATGTATGTGATACTACCATTTGAAACTAAATTCTAAAATAATATTTTATTGGAATTGATAAAAAAATTTAAATGAGCAAAAAAAATTTTCAGTGCATATACAAAATTTGTAGATGTATTGAGTTTTGTACTTTCAATACGAGAGCGTTGAGCAGCCCTGTCATAGGCACTCAAAGCACAATTGTTTTTGTTTTGTTCCGAATCATAGGCACAGATACATATTTTCACTTCAAATATGAAAATAAAATTTTCTTTGCACTCCCATAAGCACTCAGATATAAAAAAAATTTTATATGAATGTGCCTATGATTCATATTGAATGTGCAGAGCAAAGGCACTTTGTATAGGAGCTCGAGCACTGCCGTAAGAAATCGAAATTTACAATAACAAATTTGTAATGAAAAAAAATTCAAAAAATGAAAGCACTGTAAAAAATTTGTATTCAAAAAATTTTCATATAAAAAATAAAAAAAATTGTTATGTATTTGATACTACCATTTGAAAATAAATTCTAAAATAATATTTTATTGGAATTCATAAAAAAAATTAAATGAGCAAAAAAATTTTTCAGTGTATATACAAAATTTGTAGATGTATTGAGTTTTGTACTTTCAATACGAGAGCGTTGAGCAGCCCTGCAATAGGAAAACAAAACATTAAATTCTTCTTTATTGTTCGCTTTTTTAATAAAAATTTTTAACATTCCTTTCTAGCACAAAGCAACTTTTCTGCCTTTAACTCCCAACAAAAAAAAAAACGAAAAATTATCCAAAAAAGTTTTTTGAACTCATTAAAAAATTCTGAAACTTTCACTTTTGCATGTTGGTGATGATGATGCCCCAAAAAAAAAAGCTCAAAATAACCAAACCAAATACCGTTACTTAAACGCCCATAATTATTTGCTGCAATATCTGATCGTTCTACAAGCTTGAAGCATAAGTCATGCCCTTGCTATTTAAGCAGTAGAAAAAAACAGCATACGTATGCTTAAATATTTATTAATAACACTGGATCACAAAATGAAATTTTTTGTCTGTACTTTGGACGTGACTATCCTATCTATATGTAAAATCGGTCGCTGATTCCGAAAATCGGGTTCATTTTTAATTCTATGGGAAGGTTTTTGAGATATCGGCAATTTTCCGTTATTTGGCCAATGGGTACACTTAATCCAGTATAGCTCTTTAACACAGTGAGTTATCTTCTTTGGGGTGACACCATACGAAAGAAAATTAAATTTCTTTTTCGCGGCTCCTATAACATTTTTCTCTAACTCTTATAGTTTCTGAAATATTGACGATTAAATTTTTTTCGATTTTTTACGATTTTTTGAAGAAAAAATTGACTTTGTCAGACAATATCTTTAAAACCAATGTCTTCACCTTCGGTTTTAATCTTTTATGTGAAGCTCCATTCCATTAGCAAAAAAATAAGCTATCAACGAAGAAAATCCATGGTAAAATGGAAAAGTTATAGGCGATCAAGTAAATACAGCCAAGTCGCACAATGCCTCTACACGGGTATATTTTATGCATGTTATACCCGTAAATGGGCTTGTATCTACCGCGCTGCCAATGTGCTGCTACTGCAGATGTGTAGGTATTGGTACAATATGCATAGAATGTACGCGTGCAGAGGCATTGCGCGACCTGGCTGTATTTACTTGATCGCCTATAACTTTTCCATTTTACAATGGATTTTCATCGTTGATAGCTTATTTTTTTGATAATAGAATGGAGCTTCATGAAAAGGAGTAAAACCGAAGGTAAAAATATTGGTTTTAAAGATATTGCCTGACAAAGTCAATTTTTTCTTCAAAAAATCGTAAAAAATCGAAAAAATTAAAATTTAATCGTCAATATTTCAGAAACTATAAGAGTTAGAGAAAAATGTTATAGGAGCCGTGAAAAGGAAATTTAATTTTATTTCGTTTGGTGTCACCCTAAGGAATATAACTCACTGTGTTAAAGAGATATACAGGATTAAGTGGACACATTGGCCAAATAACGGTAAATTGCCGATATCTCAAAAACCTTCCCATAGAATTAAAAATGAACCCGATTTTCGGAATCAGCGACCGATTTTACATATAGAAAGGATGGTTGCGTTCAGAGTATTTTTTGGCTGTAGAGCAGTGTAATTATATGTATAGCGAAACATATATACACACATACATATATATATATAAACAACCAAATTCATCAACATGCCAATATGGCCCGTGGCACTCAACAAGCTCAGCGCTTGCAACACCCAGCAATTAATAAAATTCGATGGATGAGTACAACCCCATTTTTTTTGGGCTCAGCTTTTCGCCAGCTTGCTTTTTCTCTTTGTATTTGGTTTTTTTCTCTGCCTACTGTTTGTTATATTTAGCGATTTGCACGCGCGATAAATTGGCGTTAAGTGGCCACTTGTGTTGCATTCAACAGCAACAGCAGCAAGAGCAAAAAACAACAACATCAACGCCAGTTTGTTTACATATTTAGCCGTTGGCTATTTGGTTGGAAATTATATAGGGCTGAGTATCATAAGACAAAAAAGAAGATGTGTAACAATGATTCAGGGTGTGTAAAATTCTGCAAATTATCGGAGGATACTGTTAGTATTGCTAATGAATGCGTTACAATGGTCTCCAGTTTGGTTTTTTCTGTGAAAAATGTAGAAAAAGAGATTCTATAACTCAAACTTTTTTTTATCAGGCCAACAGTACATTAGTTGAGAATCAGGTAGGACTTAAGAGTGACAATTTCCCTTATAAAGGCAATAAAGACCAGAGCGAAAGTCTGTATGAAGGCCTTCCTCTGACGCCTAGCGATTTTGTTCGCATCCATCAAAAGCATGTTAGCGACTTCTGTGTCAATTACAAAAACCAAGGAAGGCCAATTATTTCTACAACTTTGCTTGTGAATGCAGTGTATACCTTTCCCTTTCTCCATTACCACTGTAGAATGTTAATAGTAGGAGTTTTTTTGGGGGCCGTTAGTCTTTAGTCTTTTATTCCCCAAAAATCCATATCTACATATATGTATGTACATATGAATATTAAAATTGTAGGCTGTTTTTGTGTAAGGAAATGGCGCAAAAACTATTGAACAAATTTTGCCAGTTTATTACTTGGTCAAGTCCCCTTGACAGCATATATTTTTACCGCTAGATGGCGCTCGGATCGCTTTGTACGCAAAATCCATATTTATAAACCGATTCTGTTCGTTTTTGGTACGCATGTTTATTATCTAATGAAGAACTCGGTTACAAAAAATTAATACGCTAGATGGCACTGGAGTCGAGATATTCAGAAAATCCGTATTTATGATCGGTTTCTGTTAATTTTTATCCTCTATGTTTTTTATGAGAATGAAGTCGCTAGAGAATTCAAGCAATATTTAATTCCAGTATCTCAACCCCTTCCCGAGATATAGGCCAATATATGGACCTAGATGGCTCCGAAATGCTTTTGAGCAATATCGGTATCATATTAAAGTTTTAAATCAGAGCTTCAATTGAAAATTGACTCCATTCCAACTTTCAAGTCGGTTCTCCAGAGAGAGGCCAAAACGTGGACTCGGATTTACCCAAAATATTTTTAAGCAATATTGGCACCAAATTAAAATAACCGATTAGAGTTTACATACATAATAATAATATAATACAATGGCGTTGTTATAACTCTGACGAGTTTTATGGCCGAGCTTCTCTCCCAATTCGACGTGTGCTCCTTTCGTTTTTCCTACTAATTGGGTGGACCTACAGTTTTATGCCGGCTCCGAACGGCGAATGCATCTTTTGTGAGAAGCTTTTTCAGAAATACACTCGGAGGGTATGCCGCCCACTGCCGAGAGGTGACCGCTGTTTCTAAAAACCAAATAATTGGATTTCAATTAATTTTTATTTTTTTTTGGTATTTGTCCGGACTGGGGATTGAACCCGAGACCTCTGGCATAGCAGGCGAGCACTCTACCCACTGCACCACATACATACATAGTTCATGATATGTGGATAACTCAATCTGTTCTTGAGATAGCTGAACCGATTCAAATGATATAGACCGATATATGGAGCCGAAAGTCCATGGAATGTTATTGATAGGGATCGGTAGAAGTGGAGAGAGAAATATGTTAGTATAGGTGGAGAAAAAAATAGAGGGAACGCGAAATCGAGAGATCGCTTCTCAATTGCCTACTTCGTTGGATTTCAACATCAATAAAATTACATTTTCGCATCTATTTTTATGAAGAAATTTTCCGATTCTTTAGTAGAAAATATTCGATTTGGATTCACACAGCCAAAATGTTTCATTAGCCAAAAATACTATACAATTCATTAGAAGCCCAATTAATTGGAATAGCAGGGAGATGGAAAACTCTGTAAACGAAAAATAGTCTACTTGTAGAGTATCTTCATATTTGAATTCTTCTACTTTCTCAGACTTTCTTCTACTTTTTAAACTCTAAATGAATAGCCTTAGGCAGAGTTCTCGACTTAAGTGGTTCTTGAAAAAAGCTGTACTCACAGTTGAGACCTTTTTCATTGCCTTGTATACTTGTACATACATACATATATGTCTGTACCTACCAGCATATGTATCGCTTGCTGTACAACCTACAACATCCGCCCTTATTAATGTAATGCAAATAAAACATGTTTTTAAGTACCAACATTTTTTTCTTCATTTGTTTTTTTTTTTCTTGTTTTTGCTTTTTCAGTACTTAGCAATTTTTTATTTGTCTTAAGGTGACCAGCATAATTGCCAACGATTAGTGACGTCGCTTTAATATTTCGCCAAACTTGTTGGGCGCGTATAAAACTTGAAGAAAAAAAAAAGAAACAAACAAGTTTACTTTATTTTTTTTTTTCTTGTGCCCGCATTTATTTTCTTGTATTTGTTATTTTTTTTTTTACTTTTTTTGCTTTATTTTTCTTAATACTTGTTTTCCGCCGCAAAACATTGGCAAACATGAGTTCACTTATCTACACATATACAGTTGTATGTAGCAAAATTCGTACAAATAAATTCACATAGTTAGTGGCAACTTCGTCAAGCAATTATCGAAATTATTAATTGCTCGAGTTTTTTGTTTGTTTTTGTTCTGTTTTTTTTTTTTTGTACATATTTTCACGGCTACCTAGGCACGTTCACTTGTACAGTTGTGTGTATGTGAATGTACATACATTTTTAAGCGTTTTTCCAATAGCAATTTGTTGTTATATCAATATTATTTCAGTTGCTGACATTGCCAACGGAGTTAAATTTGTAATTCAGTTGACTGCGTTTTTTAGCTTTCCAGGTTTTTGTATAGTTTTTTTGTTTCATTTTTTTGTATTCCTCTTTTTTTCTTCGTTTTTATACATTTCATTGCCACGCCAGTGATGACCAGTTTTCTTATGATTTGTTGCCTTATGACTTTGGGCATTTATTGCTCTTAATTTTATACTATATTTTATGGTAGATGTTTATGTATGAACATATACATATGTGTATCAGAGCAAAGTGCCAGCTGGTCCAAAACCACTGGCGTTCAAAGTTTAGATCGCTTTATGATATTGATGCAGTTACATATTCACATATGAATCTACATATGTAGAGAGAGTTGTTGTCTTAAATACAGTAGCAATGTTGTTGTGTTGTAAAACATCAATTTAAGTTGTAAAATATAGCTTAAAGTGCAACCAAAGGTTTAGCATCTTTGGCTTTGTGCTGTAAAAGAAAAACTCAATTAAAGACTAAGTAATTATTAGTTTTATTATTAGGACTTTCTTTTTTATATTCGTTTGAGTGTTAATTTACCATTGCTCCGGATTCCAGCAGCAACAAAGTTAACGAAAATTAACTAATTTATGTTAAAAGTTCATTACTACCTGCGCTAATGCAATTAAGAGACAATAAAACAAAGCAGAATAGGTGGAGTACCTAAACAGAACAGAACTTGAAAGGAACAATGAAGAGTTGCAAAACAGCAACCGCAATTGTAAAAGCTGTCTATTACCGTTAAGCAATAGAACATATATGTACATGCCAGTGGCGCACGCTTCGTACAAGCCGAAAAGCCCGGCTTGCCTAAATAGTTTCATTCATTTCATTTTAAGAATTTCTTTAAAATCTGGTCATTTTACGTGACTGAAAACAAAATCAAATAAAATGCTTGACTTCTGATAATTCTACTTCAGTTTTTCAAACAATAAAGCATAATTTTTTTAGATATTCTCTTATAGTGCTATGACAAGCAAATCGACTTGCTTCTGCTGAAATTGCCGTCGGTATAAGGCAACTAACAATACATCTGCGCTTTCCTGTGAGATTCAGAGATTTCTCTATAATTTTGGCGTCAGCAATGCAGTTGAATTCTTCCTAAATGATTTTAATAAGAGCTTCTATGCTTTTGTAGACAATTCATGTTCTGATGGTGAATAACTTGAATTTACTTTCGACAGAGCCAGGCTCGTTGATCTGCTAACCAAAAGTAGAGCCAAAACAATAAAATTCATATACATATCTTTATATTATACATCGTATATCAACACTTAATTATTCTTCATCATCTTAATTTTCTCGATTTATTTCAATACATTGAGTTTCATATTGTATGAATATAAACAACAAACGAAATATGCAAAACGAATTTAATAATATAATAATACAATGGCGCTATTATAACTCTGACGGCTTTTATGGCCGAGCTTCTCTCTCCCAATTCGAGATTTGCTCCTTTTTTGTTTTTGCTACTAATTGGGTGGACCTACAGTTTTATGCCGGCTCCGAACGGCGAATGCATTTTTTGTGAGAAGTTTTTTCATGCCAGAAATACTCTCGGAGGGTATGCCGCCCACTGCCGAGAGGTGAACGCTGCTCTTAAAAACCCAATAATTGGATTTTTACTAATTAGAAAAAAATTTTTTGGTGTTTTGCTCGGACTGTGGTTTGAACCCGAGACCTCTGGCATAACAGGCGAGCACTCTATCCACTGCATCACAGCGACCAAAAAGAACTTAATCAAAGTCAATGACGGAACCGCAAACAGACTTCCAAATAATACAGCAATGAAAACTACATAAATGTCTAAGCTTCATACATATGTAGGCTTACCCAGCCAATTTATGCCAGAACCGCCACTGGTACATGCCTACAGATATGAGAAGTCTTTATTACATGAGCACACAAATTCAACTCGTGCAATTTTGCAATTAATTCTTGCTTGCCACAACAAAAAAAAAATAGCCACGAGCTAAAAATCTTCATGATCTTCATCAACTCTGCTGCCGGTGAAAGACATGCGCGCATATGTGTAATTTTTGTTTTATTGTTGTGTGCGCATTACGCGATCTATTGCCATGAAATTGCGCAATAAACTCGTACATAAATGGAAGAATAGAATAAAGTTGTATTCCTTATCTAATGGCTCTTGGTTGCTTTCGAAAGGATGGTTTTGGGCAATGAAATGATTTTGCTTGATTGTTTGACTTTTGTTTATATGTATGTGTGTATGTATGCACGTTTTGTACTCATCACATGCCAATATTGGCATCATTCATTTTTTACATTTTTATTATTTTTTTTTTTATTTACAATGCACTTGCTCCACTAATATGTATGTATGTACATATGTATTTTAAGTGCGAGCGAAACTGTTGCCTCAAGAAGCAAATCATTGAGTTAATGTGTTGAAATTACGGTAATCTCGATTTATTGCGCCAATACCTCCTCAAGCACATATCTAGTAATTATTGCTGTTTGTTGTTATTGTTGTCTTTTGGTTCTTTTTTAGTTCTTTTTTTTTGTTGCATATAATAATTTTGCGCTTAAAGTTTGTTTACTTTGTGTACTTACCTAAGCAGTATGATTGTATACAAAAAGCATCCTAATTGAGTTCATAAGCGTGAGATATATGTGTGCATGTATGTATGTACATCCCAGCAAACATTCGGAGTCAAAACAGAGTCAGAAAGAAATCCTAAATCGGAGCATTTACACTCATTATGAGCTTATTTTGTAGTGCGAAATGTATGTATTTCTGTTCTCACCTTGATCTGCCGATATGAGCCTAATTTCATACATCATATGAGCCTGAATAAGAGTCATAAGAGTCCTATTGCACTCATATTCATGACTCTTTTTCCTTCTTTTATGACTAGTAAAACCAAAAAAATTTTTTTTTTCATTTTAATTTTTTTCTCGCTTCACATTATCTCTATTCTGTTTCCAAGTACAAAAATGTAACTTCACCTCCGCTTTTCTCCTCTTCCCTCATTGTGTAACCTTCTTCGCCTTCACAATTTGTTTTCTAGTATTGCCTATTTGGCATTCTCCTTCGGATTCGAACCTGACATCAAACTTAAATTCAATCCAATTCCGTCATTTAGTGGGACATTAAACATTGTATTGGACAGGGTGCTGCTTTTATACTATACCGGTTTTCGAAAAAGCACCTATGAATTACAGTTATAATTAAAAAAAAATAATAATACTCTGAAAAAAAATACCCTTAGTTAAACCAACAACTTTCTGCTGTTGAATCTCCGTTGTTGATTCAAAAACTTGCTTGCCTTTAAAAAATTTTTTGTGAGAAAATATTTTTTTGTGAGAAAACCAACAAGAAAAATAATGATGTAGAGAAGATGAAGAGAAAAATCCAAAAAAAAGTTTATTTTTAGCAAAAATTTTCTCCCCGTTGTTGATTTAAAGGCAAATAATTCATGGATTCCTTTTTAGGAAATGGAAGTATAAATAGGTTACTACAATTCAATATAATGTTCAATGTTCCACTATGTGATGATTGGATAGAATTTCAGGTTGATGTCATGGTTCGAATCCGGAGGAGAATATAAAATAAAGAAGAAAAAGCAGAATAAGAAATAAAGATAGCAACCAGTGAATGCTAAGAAGGAGGGAAGAATAGGAGAACATAGCGGAGGCTACATATTTACAGTTGGGACCCGGGTGGAGAGAAGATGAAGAGTAAAATGCAAACAAAAATTTATTTTTAGGTGAAAATTTTTTCCAACAGTCTCCGTTGTTAACTTAAAGGCAAAAGTATTTGATCCAACAGTCTCCGTGGTTGACTTAAATCAACAACGCTCGCTAGGGATGGGCAAATTGGAAAAATATATCGATATATATTGTATCGATATTTAAAAAAACATCGATTTATGCCGTGTAAAAACATCGATATATCAATATATCGAAAGGGCTAGCTTCACATTAAGGAACCACGTCCCGCGAAAAACCACTTCTTCACGGGGCTAGAGGTGCTCTCACAGATCTCAAAACTGGAATCCAAACTTGCCGCAGACTTATAGTTTACTAGATATTTGTTGTTAAATTTGGATGGATCTACAGATATTCTACGAATCCTGAAGTATAAACATAAAAATCATTAAGAATTGCTTGAAGAAGAACGTAATGTAAATTCAAGCACCCGGACATTATGGTTATACCACTTCTTAAAAAATGTTCTGCTGTTAAATTCGAAGCGAATCAGAAATGTATGAAAAATATCGAATTTGGCTCGAAATGGCAAAAAATTATCGATTATCGATGCACGGTAGTTCAAAATATCGTCGATATTATCGGCTGAACTATTTTAAAAATATCGATATATTGATATATCGATATATATCGCCCAACCCTAACGCTCGCACCTTTGAAACAACAACGGAGCGTTGTTGGGCACATTTCAACTGCGGAAAGTAGTTGATTTAACAGCGAAGGTCTTTAGATTTACGTTTTTTTTTTTTTCAGAGTAATAATAAAAAAAATTCTTAAACTCATATTTCACACATATTTCGCACTAATATTGGTCTACAAAAATTTAAGGCTCATATTATAAACATATGTATCTCAGAATCATATCTGACCGCAAAATTATGAGGACTCCGACAATGTTTGCTGGGATATATGGCTTAAGTGATTTTTGATCGAAAGCTGCAGCAATAACCAGAGATTTTATAACAATTGCACATACCAATGTGACTATTTTTAGACCGCATGATTTTCATATGTGAAAGGAATCGCCTGCTGGTTTTTACAATAGCCTCTAATATTATTGGAAAATTTCAAAATTGCCATCCATTAGCGCATAATAATATTTTCGAACGATTAGCTATAAAAGCTTTTAGCACAACAGCAAATGCAAACTGCATTATGAATCTAGTTCTACATACTGATTGCCGCAGCGGTTTTAAGGCATTGATTAAATGCAGAAATTAGTTGGAAACTGTTAAATAAAGGTTTTAGTGGTAATTTTTTTTCCCAAGGCTAATGGAATGGTGTGTTAACCGCTTAAGTAATTATTGCATTTTATTTCAATTGAATTGACTTTTTCACATTTTATTTTCTCTTTTCTTCTTACTTAATATTACTTTTTTTCTCATTTCACTTGTTACTTTACAAACTATTTCCAGCATTTTGCTGCCATTTCAATTAGAAATTATGCAACATTCCTTTTTTGCACATTGCGCTATTTTTATTGCAAATTTGCTATTGCCATTCGTTATTCATAAATTTTTACGCAATTGACATTTGCGAAATTGTTGAAAAAAACAAGAAAAACAAAACAAAAAAAAAATCCAAAAAATTTGTAACAATAAATATGTACCAACTATTTGTTGGTAATAGTTTAGCTATAAAAGTCATAACTGGCTATTTCACATTTCTTTTTCGCATAACTTGCTTTGAATGAGTTGGACTGGTAGGTACGCACTCACGCGCACTTGTGCCGCTCAACTACTTTTATTTATTTATTTTTTGTGCAACAAGTGCTTTCGCTGCTATCGTTTTTATCACAATTTGTCCCCTCCTAAGCGCTTTTTGGTCGTGTTAGGAGGCTTTTTGTAGCGCCGCCTGTTTTTACTTATAAATTCACGATTTACGCGCCATTCAGCCGGCGCCAGCAACGACCAATTGGCGCCAAAACAACACACCGGTCGTCGGTCAGCATAGTTAGATGACGGGGTTGACCAGCAACGCACCGGTCACCGGTTTATCGACAAATGTCGTTGCCTCATGTTGAAACTGCATGCTCAGCTTTCTGGTTCGCCGACGACAACTTTTCCACGCAATCATTCACAGCCGTTAAATTATTATTTCGTTTATTTTCTTTAATTTTTGGCTACTGGTTTTTTTTTTTTTGGAAAGATTATCTGTTTGGCTACGCTTTCAGTCATTCCCCAGCAGATGCTACTACTCACACGCTGGTGGTTGGCTCTCAATGCTGGTGAATCAGCTGTGTGCCATGAGCTGTCGGTGGTGTGTATTTTTAGCGTCCAACGCATAGCGCATTTTTTGTTCTTTTTTTTTGGTTTTTGCTTTTGTTTTTATGCACAGGTTTTCGTTGATAGTAAAAGTGAAAATTATAAATAAAAAATACCAAGCCTACAAAGAGATTGTCCAGAGGGAGATTAAATTTAACTTTTTTGTCAATTCACAGTTGTGGTGTTTTGTTAGTTTCATTTTAGAAGCAAACAAAAAATATGTAAATTTCAAAGTAATAATAAAAACTTGTTACTCCAGTTTCTCTGTTTGAAAACCGCAGCTATGCGTTTGCTATAAATGCAATTCAGCCCGCATACTTGCGTCTAACACAAACGTTGGCCGCGGCGTATGAGGAGGGCATTGCTTTAGCAGAATGCGCAATCAATTGCCACGTGACGTAAAAATGCAGTCAGTTTACAAACGAGTGGCGAGCCACTACACATTTATATACGTACATACATAAATACGCAGTCCAACAATTAAAATTACTAACATACATAAATAAATAGATAATCTCACCTCTCACTTTACTTCACTCAATCAAGAAGAAAAAAAAAACTCGTAAGTTTTGTGGATGATTGATTTATCAAAATGTTTTTCGCGCCTCCAACTACGTCATTACGTTTTCGCTTTTAGCTCAATTTGATTTTATGTTTAGTTTAAACTAAATTGCTCAATTGAGAATTATAAGCGTGTGAAAATATAAAGGGAGAAAGTGCTAAGAATTCTTGAGTATATAAGAAAGTCTTTCGACACTTTTTACTACACCCAAAAAAAGTCAGTATCAGGTCGATACAAATCAGTCATCAATTTGAAACTTTTCTGTATCAATTTTCCTTCATTAAATAAAGTATCAAATTGATACTTTCGCAGTTATCAATCTGATACTTTCGAACATATCACAGTATCAATTTAATACAAAGAAGTTTGCTTTTTCTGACAGACTTGTTCCAGTAGATTTGACTAGAACTGACGACAAGTAAACAAGAGTACTATTGAGTACTTTATTAACCAATAACCATAAGACTAGGCTAACGATTCGAAAACTATTGCAAAGCGAAGCACTTTTTCAAGTAGAGATATACTCTCTCTCATTCCCAACATCAAACGTTATGCAATGAATTGTAGAAAAAATTGTATCTATAATAAATATGTATAACGACGCAAAGAAAATCAAAAGAAATGTAAAGACAGTTGTAACGTAACCCAGTAGGCGCAAAGATCTACAAATCATCAAGACTTTCCTCAATACATTTGCTTTAGCGAAGATAACAACTTCCATGACTATCTCATGGCAATGGCCGACTTCGCAGGAATGACTTTGTATAGTAGAAAAGGCAATGAAGTGAAAGCTTCGGGCTTTCATTCCAAACCGCATGCTTTTTTCATATGGTCGTTATTAGGGACACGAATTTCGATACGATACGATACCAAATCGATATTTTTTGTATTTGATACCGATACTTTTTACTCGATTCTTTTGCAACGATATTTTTTGGTATCGAGTACTTTAACCACGGTATCGAACAAATGAGTACATTCAGTGATGGAAAATTAAAATTGTGTCATATTTGTCCAAAAAATTGCAACGCAAAATAGTGCCGAAAATCGGTCGAGTGTGCAGAAGTGACAAGCTGCTTCCTAAAGGGCCCAAAAATGCACAAGCACGAGTAATTTTCCATCACTGGTACATATCGAAAAATAGGTCTGATCCACGTGCTGAAATAATTGGAGGTTTGGGCTACTTCGTAAGGTTTTTTGTATGAAGTTTTATGAAGTTACCGAAATCTGTTTATTGATTTTCAAATTAAACGAGGCGCACACTTATCAGTGAAACTTGCTAACAATTTGCAATTATCATGCGATAGAAATAATGATAACTGGAGATATAGGATTATATATTTTTCATTTTCATATGATAATTTGACGTTTGCAAATAAAAAATCGTAATTTCAGCGAAAAAATCGTCAATATCTTTTTTCTTTCTCACTTTACTAAAAACACGGTATAAACAAAAAAGGGTCTGTTTTCCATTAATGCCCATAATGATAACTGGAGATATAGGATTATATATTTTTCATTTTCATACGATAATTTGACGTTTGCAAATAAAAAATCGTAATTTCAGCGAAAAAAACGTCAATATCTTTTTTCTTTCTCACTTTACTAAAAACACGGTATAAACAAAAAAGGGTCTGTTTTCCATTAATGCCCATATGACTACCACAGCTATTCTACTATCCCTCGGAACTCCGATCGCGGCGACGCCGACTGCTACGACAAAACGAAAATTGGTATTCTGGTTTACGACGTTTCGAACATAAGTGTTGTTAAGTGTTAAACTATGTTCGAATCAGTGTTAGATAGCGTTTATGCGAAATAATATGTATTTTTTGACAGCACATTTGTATTTTTGACAGCAAATTTATATTTTCAGTAAATTTTAGATTAAATTTTCAGAAAGAATATATTAAATGGTTAAAAAATGGATTCCATTGCTGCAGCAGCTTTTATAGTGGAAAAATAAATGGAAGAACAAAGGAATTTAGACATTAATTTTAATTAAATTTTTTAAAATATTGCTTTCTATTATAAAAAAAAGTGCCAACATATATGAAAACGGCATTTATAGAATACTGTCACCAAGTTTCATGAGAGAATATCTTGTAATTCGGAAATTAACACCGGATAAGCTTGGGTAGAATGAACTAATTTTATTTATTTACAAACTACTAGAAATTTTTCAGTGAAACTTTCAGGAAATATTCTTTGGATGATAATTCATCTACCTTTAACGCTTTCAACTATTATTAAATTATAATATTAAAGTTTTCCAAAAGGAGAATTCTGCCGGCTGAGGTTTTTTTGAACCGCGGCCGAAGGCCGGTGACACAAAAAAGTCTTCTACATACACATTGCTTTAACAAGGAATATCTCTTGCACTATAATCGTCTGGCGAGAGCGACTTTTTTTATGATCTGTGATAGGATCGTGGTTCATTATATACAAATTTTCCTTTAACACCAGTGGTACATTATTGCGATTCCCACCTTAACTATTAGTAATTTTAAATTATGAAAAAACTGGACTCCATGAACTCAATGGCAATGAAAATGCCAACTTTAGTGAAAATAACATTTACAGCTTATTCCCACAAAGTTTCATGCGAAAACCTCTTGCAGTTTGTTTGTTTTACACTATTTATAGTACATAATATGTTATACTGATGCAATCTATGGATGACGCTCTACACTGTTCGCATATCAACAAGTTTTTATGGATCGCAAAATATAAAAGCAAATTTGGGATCCAGGTTGCGATCAATCAAATCATGAATATGTACATATCGTGTAGCAGCAATTTTGTGACTCGCCAGGACGCGTTGAGCATGAAAGGATATAGAAAGTGAGCACGTTTCTTCGATTTGTTAGTTTCTCGTGCAAATGTTTGTAAATCATGTCGCATGGCGATATTTTAAATCTTTAAAAAGACACAGTCAGGCAAAAATGCTTAAAGGAGTACATCTTGGCACAGAAATTATGCCCGAGTTGCGCTACCCACTCATCTTACATGATCGTAGTAATAATACACAATTAAAATTATTTTCAGAAGCTTTTATTAAACAATAATATATAAATATTGCTAAAAAGGGTAATAAATTTTATTATTAAATAAAAGTTCAATACATTGAAACTCCTTGTACTTATTTTCCTCTATTCAGTCTATTGTACTAAAGCAGATTCCTTTTGTTCACTTATTTTGCAACGAAAAGGCCAGTAGCATAGCTAAACCAAGCCCGTTTTGTATAATAATGTTGCATAAATTTAAAAATCATAGTTTAATTACATTAAATTGGTAATATTTCCAAAAATAATCAAAATTTCTATTGCCTCCGACACACAAAAGCTGACGGAAAGAATCGCTCCGATAGACTGTCAAAAATCCGATCCATCGTGAACCAGAATGCCGATTTCCGAACTTCGAAAAAATCTGACGTTCATCGGACGTCAATCGAATTGCAGAATGCCATTTTATCCGATTCACCTCCGATGAAAGTGGATCGTAAACCGGAATAGATGTGTACGTTTTTTCCTGGTATTCTACAAGGTTTTTTGTGTGGAAGAGGTGGTCAAAAACAGTTTTGTGTTGGTGCAAGGGAGTAAGCTATGTTGGAAAAAAACCAACGAAATACCATCTAGGCGGTTAAAAACCAATGAGCCAGCTTGTATTTCGATAGGTTTTTTGATATTCGGCACTTTTTTCTGACAATTGTTTCAATTTGACAGCTATAAAATAAATTATTTTTAAAATATAAAATATATGTAAATACAAATTTTAAATTTGCCTCTTGTAAGCTTCTGCTTTGGCCGTAAGGGGAAAGGAGAAGTCCGGTAGAAAAATCATACTGCGCAATGGCTTCTCTTTATAACATGGAATGCACAGCTATTCTGCCACTTGAGTTTCATCTTTTTTTTTTCGATAATTTAAATTCAAATTTCCAAAAAAATCAATGATGGATACATATAATCTCAATCAAAATGAATTGTTAATGTTATTTAAGATGTTTATTTTTCAAAATACTAAATATTTTGCAAATATCTTTTACAACTGTGATTGCATTAAATACACCTGTTGTTTTGTAAAAGCTGTTGGTTTGTAAAAAATGTTTTCAAGAAATTAATAAACTTCTATAATTTTTTTAATCAGCTTGAACTATTCTTATGAGTTGGAAAAGGATTTACGTCAAAATCAAACTTTGGAACCAGCCATGGCATACTCTGCCACATGGAACTAGCACTAGTAGAGCGATATGCGTATGCCTCAGTATGTAGTTTTCTTGCGTTTTTGGTAACTTTCTAGAAGACGGTGCAACTTTAAACCGTTTTAATAAATCGTTTAAATGTGGGAAAATCTTTTATCTCCGCTTTCGAATTCATAATCTAGAGGTCAGAACGCGTCGATTGGTACCTCTTTTAACTATTTTAGAGGAAATTTTAAGGTTGCACCTTCTAGAAAATTACCGCTTTCGATACCGATACTTTGAGTATCGAGTAGTTTAGTTTCGATATTATCGGGTTCGCGATTCTTTTTAACCGATATTTTAAATGAGTACCAGATCGATGCTTTTGATTCGATATCGTGTCCCTAGTCGTTATTATACTCTCGTTAGGTATTCATCATGAATTGCAGCAGCATTGTAGTGCTGAATATACAGCTGTCCACCACCTAGCTTTGTTATGTACTAAATTCGTAAACATTTCTCAGTTTCGGCTTAATCTTCTTAACTTATATTTTAGTCAGTGAAGAAATGATCTGTGTTCAATTTGTACCTGCCCTTCAACATACTTTGGGAGTACCTGCGGCATATCTAACACAAGCAAGTATCTTGGCATGAAAAAAAAAATGTGCCTACTGGGAATACAAAAAATAAAAGAGACAACCCAAATAAACACACAGAAACGCACCAAAAAATTGAACAATAGAATGAAATAGAAATTTCTTTTCAACGCGTTGGTATGCAAATCGACCGCGAATAGCTTCAGAGCTCAAGTATTACATCATTAAGCTTATGGCTATTGTTTGCCTATCGATGAAAGTTAAGTCACAAAAAAATAAATGAACCAAGTATCTATTAATATTCATAATTTTTCCATTATGCTTACGTTGTGAAATACATATTTATGCAAAAAAAAGGCACGCAGTCGACAATAATTTGCTAGGAATTGACTAAAGATTAATCCTTCTTTTTTAGTAGTTTTTTGCTTCATACATATGTATTATATATGTATGTATATGTTTGTAATTTGTTTCATAATACATTTTTTGCATTTTGCTTTTCTGTAAAAGCTAATGAAATTATCAAAAAGCGCTCTTGGAATTCAAATAAACAAACAAAACGTCAGACATACCTCGCCTTAATCGCTTTGGTGCGATTTTCGCAGCCTCAATTGACGCCTACTTTTTGTTTGTTTGGCTTAATGACTTCTGATGGTTGTTTTACGAGTATATTGCCAACTGTAGTGATATTTATCATAATCTGTAAATGTTATAAAACAGTATATATATATATGTATACATATATGTACATATGTATGTCATTACAATAGTGCTTTTCTTTTTCTTCCGACCTTGAAAAAAAACGCTCCAACTAGCTAAACAACTACTTACTTACTTGCTTATTTGCAATCCTGTTGTTAGCTATTAAAATTAAATGCTGTGAACGAGAAATAAATACATACATACATTGCATTAGGCACACAAATAGAAACATAAATTTTCATATAGTCAACCAAGGAAGAATGTTAAACGAAACAAAATGATAAGCGAAAGCTTTGACTCAAACCTAAAAGCTTCATTAAAAATACAATAACACAACAAACATTATACTTGGTCCAACTAATAAATTAAAATGAGTATTTAATTATGCAATTTCAAGTGCTATTCACAATAGCTTCATTCTTTCACTTTGCAACACTGCTGTTCAGCTCGCCAAAGTGCTTAGCGCTTTCAACTGAACTCGCTTAATCAACTCAACTAGCTTAGTTTTTGTTGTTGCTTTTCATGTTAATCGCTAAGCTAGCTAGCGCTTTTTTTCGAACTTGCTTGCAAAAGAAAGCGACTTATGAGTGTGTATGTATTTTTTATCAGCAATCAAGAAAAAAATCAAATTAACTGGAAAAGCATTTGACCGTAATTGCAGCAGCAACACATGCAACAAACAACAAAAAAACCATCATTCATCATTGAATAAGTTATAGAAATGCCAACAACAAGCAACAAAAATATTAAAAAAAAAAGCATGCAACCAATTGATTGCAAAAATGCCACCAACAAAGTGCCTGACTGCGTTTAACAGCAATTGTAACAACTTAAAGTGACAACGACATACATGCATACGTACAATAACAACAACTAAGCATGCATGTATACATATATATGTACAAACATACGAGCACATGCGTGTCTAGACTTGTTGCAGCAGCAGCTAAGTGAAATATATGCAACATTTGTGCACAATTGCAACAACAAGCTAATCAATCAAAAATGCATGTTTTTATATACATATGTACATATGTAGAAACCATACCTGGGTAATACTGAGTAGTAATTGGACTATTACGTACTTAAATACTTTATATTTTGATCTTGAAGTAATGTGTCCGTACCAAGTACTTTCAGAATATTCAAGTACTTGTACAAGTACAAGTACAAAGAATTGAAAAAGAATTGAATTTTTAGCAAATACTTCAAAGTAATTGAAAAGAATTGAATGTACTTGAAAAGAATTGAAAAATTTACTTGAACCGATTTTTCAATTCTTTTCAATTCTTTCAAGTACTTGCTTTCAAGTATTTGCTAAAAATTCAATTCTTTTTCAATTCTTTGTACTTGTACTTGTACTTGTACTTGTACTTGTACTTGTACTAGTACTTGAAAATTTGGGAATGCAAGTACTAGTACTAGTACAATTCTTTTAACATGTACTTGTCACAAGTCGTACTGGTACTTGATATTACCCAGGTCTGGTAGAAACTAACAAATCTACGCTGAGACCAAGCGCGACTTCTTATGCGTCTGGGACGTTGCTCTGGAAAATTAAATGTTTTTGTTTTTAATTGTTGTTGTTACTTTCATATATACCGCGTTGTTATGCTAGACATTAGTATGGGACATATAAGTAGTTAATTATTTATATACCCAATAGTGCTAAGTATATGAAATTGGGTTGTTTATGGGTATATAATGCCCATTTTCTATATGAGTATAGATACTTTTTACTTCTGCTTTATTTCCTTCTGCTTTTGTTTTCATTATACTATATGCAGTTATGCCTTAAAAGAATTTAATCGACTTATTAGGGGCGTACATGAGCGCTGTCAAAATGGTATGCACTCGTCGACGCATAAGTACTACATATGTATGTAGTATGCGTTATTATTCTTTATGTTGTGAAGTGTAAAAGTGGGGTGAGAAAATTTTATTTGATAGCGGCAATTGCACAACAATTGCAGCAACAATATACGGGTGTAGGTACGTATAGAGCAACTGTGCCAAAAAAGGCTTTTTGTTGATTAGATTGTGCTTGTTGCGTATTTGTATGGCTATTCCTGGGTTTTTGTTTTATCTTATTTGTACGTTTTTTTTTCTTGCCAAATAAGGGCAACATTTGATGTGTTGGCTTAGGCGCCGCTTCCTACTTGACATGATTTCAAACTATAATTACCTAGTATTGCCTTAATTTATTGCAAAGTCTAAGTAATTAAGTTGTATGAATATAGTTTTTGTGTGTGTTTATATGTTTATTTGTTTGTTTGTATAAGGTGAGTGAGTTATGAGCATTATGGGAATTGTTGCATTGATCTGTTATGTATTAATATTTGCAAATTTATAGGAACTGCAAAAAATTAAGCCAGTAGGCTCAAAGATCTACAAATCATCAATACTTTTCTCATTACATTTCATTCAGAGAAGATAACAACTTCCATGGCTATGCCCCATGGCTATCGTACGGCAATGGCATGAGTGACTTTGTATAGTAAAAATAATAGCTTAAAAAAACTAAGAAACAGGATTTAATCTTAAAAATCGTACTAAAAATTGAGAAATAATTTAATTAGAAACAAAATGATGAACGAAAATATAAGTATTTAAGGAAAAGCGTGGGGTGCTCAGTATGTCAAAAAATATTTAAAATCGCTGTTTTTTTACTAATAATTTTATTTTGACTTTTTTGAGATTTCATATATCGTACTCTTTAATTTCGCAACTAGGTATATTTTTGTACTAGTTGTACGAATCGAATATTTTCATGTTCAAATATTATTGAGCACCTCCACGCTTTTCCTTAAATACTTACAGTGGCGGACAAAAGTCTACATACACCCCCTATTTTTGCTATACCACGGAACCAACAGCAATAAAAGAAAAAGTAAAAATGCAGTTTTATTTCACACCTTTTCTCAACTACAATAAACAAAATGAAACTCTTTTTTAATAAGAAATTAAAAAAATATTGGCGAATTTCACAAAATCAATGCTGACAAAAGTGTACATACAGCATGAAGTTACTGTCGTGCACACTTCTACGCTGCGTTGTGATAACGGTAAAATACCGTTATTTGTTTCTTCGATCGATTTTGTTATTTTTGCAACTATTCAGTTATATCAATCAGTTTTTGTTTGCACGTTATACTATTAACAATGGCTCCGCGAAAAGAAATTTCAGTTGATGTCAGAAATTTAGTTATAAAACACAAATCGGAAAACAAATCATATGGTGAAATAGCAAAACTATTAAAGTTGAGCCGCGCAACAGTACAAACGATTGTTAGAAACCACAAAAGTAATGGTTGTACCGAAAATAAACCGCGTTCTGGCCGACCGAAGAAACTATCCCGCAGAGATGTAAGCGTTATACTCAAAGACACCCTGCAAAAAAGCCGAGTACTCCATGCACGCGTGTATAGAGTACTCGCTGTGGACCAACCGAGTACTCCTCAACCTGTCACATTTCATATAAAAAATATGGTCCATTTAACATGGCGATGTCCTAGGCAGGGATCACATACTCCGATTTCCGCATGACACCCGAGTAATCCAAGGAGTAACTACATGGGATTAATCCATGGAGTACCTACATGGGATTAAACCATGGAGTAGGTACTAAAATTAATGAAATTTAATAATCGCTGAACAGATTTGAACGACTGCCAATTCAATTTGATTATTAGGATTACATACATATATAAGTAAGCTTTTCTTTAATAAAAATAAAATAATAAAATTTTTCTAGCGGAATCGCCAACATGTTGTGTTGCGTTCAATGTCTATTTATTACTAGATCGTGCACGTTCAAACGAGCATGCATACATATGTACATACATACATACAAATGTACGCACTTGCTTCGTCGTTATCGCGATATACATACATTCGGTTTTTGTAGCAATGTTCGGCTAACTACGAGCCGATGCAGATAAACGAGTCGCTTGCTTGGGTCTATGTTTATGATCACTTTGAAAGTACTCCTACCTACCACAAAATGGATCATATAATCCTATGATTTTTACAGGGCAGCCTTGGGCACCACTACACTCAAGCCATTACTAAAAAATGAGTGTGTGTTGGTGCGCCTACTGTAGGATAAAGTGAAAAATTACTAAAAATAATCAGTCTGCATGCAGATGTTGAGCGAGCAGGGTCATGCGCGCACGCTTCGCGAAATTATGAAACAACGTACGTATACACATACATATGCTTGTTGTTTGGCATCTGCAAATAGAATAAAAGAATTTCAAGCGACGATCACCTAGCGACCACTTGCTTTCACGCCAGTCGAAGGCAAACTGATTATTTTTCCTAAGCGACGATCGCCAAGTCCCATCGTAAGCGCTCGTTTTACGCTCTTTATTTGTCTGTAGTAGTGACAATCGGTGTGTATACGTACACGGGCGCTTACTCTCATTTAGCAGGTGCTAAGGTTTTGCCCAAGGCTGCTCAAAGAAGTGAACATAAATCAGTGGTAGGCAAATTTGAAATTGAGATTGTATTAGTGAGAGCGCTATGGTCGGTCGAACGAACTGTGATCGGGCAAATGCAATGCGTAAATAATACATATATATGTACGCAAGCGTCAAATTGACGCACGCCCGCAAATTTTCCATATGCGTTGAACCGAAATTTACTTACGTGCGTATATAGATAAAGAAATTGAAAAATATAGAAAATCCTAGAAAATCTTGTTATTTTGTGGAATATGTAACTAACACACACGATATCGAAAGCACGCCCTTCAATTTCGGTTACAGAAATTGTGTGGGTATGAGAAATTTTTCATAGTAAATTGACCACGTGCGTTGATATTAGGTAGCATAGTAAATTGTTTTCAACGTGCAAACAAGCGACAAGCCCTCTCGATGTTGCTACGCCACTTGCTCAGTGACGACTAAATCATCTAGTAAAGAAAGAGCGTAACGTGTCGGTGTGATTTGAGCGCAAACAATTGTTTGCAGAAATGCGGACCTCTGACATAAATCCAAAATTCACTGCTCCGAAATTGGTCGAATACTTAGAAAACATGACACAAAAGTGTGTACATCAGTGGTCCGCATTTCTGCAAACAATTGTTTGCGCTCAAATCACACCGACACGTTACGCTCTTTCTTTGCTATATGATTTAGTCGTCACTGAGCAAGCGGCGTAGCAACATCGAGAGTGCTTGTCGCTTGTTTGCACGTTGAAAACAATTTACTATGCTACCTAATATCGACGCACGTGGTCAATTTACTATCAATAATTTCTCATACCCACACAATTTCTGTAACCGAAATTGAAGGGCGTGCGTATTAAGCAAACTCGACTCCCAATTATCGTTTTGCTGACAGTTGAAACTAAGCATTGTGGGTGATTATTTGCAAAAAAAAATTGACATTAGCTTTCGATATCATGTGTGTTAGTTACATGTTCCACAAAATAATAAGATTTTCTCGGATTTTCTATATTTTTCAATTTCTTTATCTATATACGCACGTAAGTCAATTTCGGTTCAACGCATATGGAAAATTTGCGGGCGTGCGTCAATTTGAGGCTTGTGTACATATATATGTATTATTTACGCATTGCATTTGCCCGATCACAGTTCGTTCGACCGACCATAGCGCTCTCACTAATACAATCTCAATTTCAAATTTGCCTACCATTGGTGTACATGCACGCACAATAGGAATATATCTAAACTATAACGGTTTTCGTAGTAGAACACCACGCAAAAAACCTCTTATTAGTGAAAAAAATCGAAAACTGCGCTTAGAATTTGCTAATAAACATAAGGAAAAGGGAAAGGGCTTTTGGCAAAAGGTTTTGTTCACAGATGAGTCGAAGTTCAATATATTTGGAAGTGATGGGAGGACAAAAGTTTGGAGGAAACCAAATACTGAAATGAATCAGAAAAATTTGGTATCAACCGTCAAACATGGTGGCGGCAGCGTAATGGTTTGGGCAGCAGTTGCGGCATCTGGAGTTGGAAAATTAGCATTTATCGAAGGTATTATGGATCGTTATAAATATAAATCATTGTTGGAAGAAAATTTGAAGCCTTCGGTGGATGATTTGGAACTTGGTGCTGGTTGGATCTTCCAACAAGATAACGATCCAAAGCACACGGCCCAAGTTGTCAAGGCCTGGTTACTATATTATGCGCCAAGGCAATTACACACACCACCACAAAGTCCAGATTTAAATGTAATAGAGCATGTGTGGGAGATTTTGGACCGAAAAATTAGAAAACACCAGATTTCTAGCGCAGCAGTACTCAAAGATCGAATAACAGAGGCTTGGAACAGTATAACCTCTTCGGAGTTGACAAATTTAGTAGCCTCAATGCCACGACGACTTCAAACAGTTATTAATGCAAAGGGAGGACCTACTAAATACTAAATAATAATAAAATAGGGAATTAAGATAAGTTTTCTCTCTGAGAAAAGCTTTGTTTTGTACTGTATGTACACTTTTGTCAGCACTGATTTTGCGAATTTCGCCAGTATTTTTTTAATTTCTTATTAAAATAGAGTTTTCTTTTATTTATTGTAGTTAAGAAAAGGTTTGAAATAAAACTGCATTTTTACTTTTTCTTTTATTGCTGTTGGTTCCGTGATATAGCAAAAATAGGGGGTGTATGTAGACTTTTTTCCGCCACTGTATATTTTCGTTCATCATTTTGTTTCTAATTAAATTATTTCTCAATTTTTAGTACGATTTTTAAGATTAAAGCGTGTTTTTTAGTTTTTCTAAGCTATTATTTATTTTTAACTTTTTAGTGAAATTTTTCATTAAAGGATGTTTTATGCGGACGCAAGAATAAAAGTAAAAAAGAAGTCTGATGGGATGTGGTGTTCTCCGAAATAGATCTACATACATATGTATTTATAACTTCTACCAAAAATCCCAATATGCAGTGAAGTAAACTAGCTTATTATGCAATATTTTCCAACCCCTTTTATTCAAGGTTTTCCAAACTAGTTTGGAAATACAAAATTTCCCAAACGTTTTGTTATATTTTACAATCAGAAAGTGAAGAGAAGTTGAGGTGAAGCATTTGAAAAGAACAAAAAAAAAAGAAACCTGATTGAATAAATTCGAATTTAGACAACAAAGTTCCGAATACGTTTGAAGCGTAATGGTGAGGTATGCTGCCTACGGACCAAGGAGCTCAGGTTCGAGTCCCGAGTGGCACTTTTTTTTTTATTTTTATTTTTATTTTTTTTATTTTTAGAGAAATTTTTTTCATCTCACGTTTACAAAACATTGTATAACAAGTAAGGAAGCCTAAGTTCGAGTGGAATCGAACATTAGATACTCAGCTGTATGCTTTCATTGTTTGTTTGCGTTTGATGGAAACACGGCGTATTTTATATAAGGCGAGTGCTGCATAAAGTGGGCGTAGCCACACCTATTTTCAAACATTTTTTCAGTGATCCAACAAAGCATACGAATATTATTCTTTTTGCAAAATTTCATTCCTTTATGACTTCTAGTTACAAAGATGTCACGTTACAAATTCCGAAAGGGTATTCCAGAAATATCTTTGTTAAAATGTAGGCGTGGTCACAAACCGATTTCAATACATTTTTGTGTGTCTAGTAACACTAGTTATAAAAGTGTATAAGACAAGTTCGTCATATCTGAATTATTTGTCGAGTTAAAGGCTAAAAAATCTCGTATATTCCTTTGTCTAAAAAGAGGCGGTGCCACGCCCAATTTCCAAAATTTTTCTATTTTTTGTTTCAGGTCTACTGTTGAACTTATGCCACAAAATTTCAAGGAATTATCTTTATATTTGACAGAGATATGGCTTAAAATGTTTCTATTAGGCCACTTTATAATACCCATATATAAAAGTGGGCGTGGTCGTGAACCGATTTCGCTGAAATTTTCAACATGTATTACCACAAGTAATAAAAGTCTACACACCAAGTTTCGTCATTATATATCAATTATTTGTCGAGTTATGGGCTCAGAAATCTCGTATATTCCTGCTTCTAAAAAGAGGCGGTGCCACGCCCATTTTCCAAAATTTTTATGCTTTTCGTTTTATATCCGCAGTTGGACTCCTGCCATAAAATTTCAATGACATACCTTTATATTTGACAGAGATATCGCTTAATATGTTTTTATTAGGCCACTTTATAATACCCATATATAAAAGTGGGTGTGGTCGTTAACCGATTTTGGCAATTTTTCGTCCAAACATTTGCCTAAGTAAGTATATCACGCCTACCAAATTTCATCGATATATCTTCAACGGTTTCTGAGTTATGATATATAAAACTTTCAATGTTTGGCCCTTAATAAGTGGGCGTGGCACCGCCCATTTTTCAAAATCTCACCAAATTTCTTCATAAAGGCCTTCGATCAAAAATAATTTTTATTATTGGATTTAAATTTTTCCGATCATAATAAACTCTAAAAACTTGTTTTTTTTGCAAATTTTGTTCTCAAATAGAACTGCGCCAATGTTGGCACAATCGTGAACTTCAAGCCATCAAATATAGGATTCACTAACGTTTGAAAAAGTTTACTATGATCGGAGAAAAAATAAAAAAATATTGATTAAAGTTGATGGGAAAAATTTAAATCCAATTATAACAATTATTTTTGATCGAAAAAATAAAAATCGTAAATAATGGTTATTTAAAAATTTAAAAAATAAAAATCTTTAGAATAAAGATGAGCTCATATTTGGATAGAATGTGCTAAAATCATTGTATCGGCATACTTGCAATTTATTGTTAACGAAGTTTTCATAATGATTTTTTCATCCGAAGAAATGAAAATAACGATTAAAATCGGTCCCTGTTTAAAACAAAAATTTAAGCAAAATTGTGCCTCTGAATTGCAGAAAATTAATAAATACTAGTATCGCCGGTGCTCGAAATTCGACCATGCAATTTATTTTTTCAATTTTGTATTGATACAAAAATTATTCCTTTTCTGCCCTTTTGATCATGGTCCGACGCGAAATCACGGTCAAAATCAAGGTAGATCTAGGAAGGTAGACCCGGTGGCGAATTCATAAATTTCCCATGTATTTTTTTGTTATTGTAATTGGTAGAGTGTAATGTCAAAATGATATTTCGCTGTGGTTAAAATCTGAATTCGCTTGGGGCTCGTCCATTCCTATTGGCCGTGATGTGAATTCGCTTTGATTTTGACATTACACTCTACCTTTGTAAATAAAAAAAGAAGTTTTTCAATTCGCCGCCGAGCCTACCTGTTAGATATGCCTTGGTCAAAATTAAAATCACTCAGTGTGCTCTCCCGCCCTCTCTCTCATTTTTCGCTTTAATGGAAAAGCAATAGGAGATATTTGGCCGCGTTGATTTTGATCTGAGCGTAAACTGGGCCAATGCATATAAAATAGAGAGAGCGCTTTCAAATTAAAGCGACTCTTCAACTGTGTTTACGATATTTGTAAACACGTTTACGATATCTATTTTTCTTCACTAAAAATTTTATTTATTAATTATAAACAAATTAAATAATTCATAGAAAAAATTATATGCCTATGCACTGCTCCTGACTCATACGAACACATCCATATCAATTTTATGTGGATATGAGTATGTTAAATGTGCTAAACAGCCTGGCAATTGTTTGTATGGGAAAAATGTTAGCCTATTAATATATAGATAGATTTTAACATAAAAATATATATGTAGGTACATCGTTTCAGTCACACTTCAAGGCCAATTATTGGCATGTGAAGCGCTAAAGCTGCGCATTTTAATTTCTTTTCGCAATTTTTTTATGATTTCCTCCCAAGTGTGCAAGCTTTGGCGGTTTGTTTATTTTTGATTTTTTATTAACTGGGAATTTCATGTAATTATGTCAAATACAGGGACCGAAAATAACGGTTATTTTTTTTTGGGTGTTGAAAAGGTTACGCAAAAATAACCTTTATCTTCTTTTGGGAATTTTTAACCATTATCATGAGAAAATTTTTTTTTTGTCATTAATAACCATTATAACAACCAAAAAACTGTTTTGGGCTTGAATAACCGTTATGGCAACCAAAAAACTCTTTTGGGCCGGAATAACCGTTATTCAGATTTTTATTTTTTTTTGGTCAGCTATAAAAATCAAGCCTATTTATTTGTCAATATTTCTGGACGAGATTGGTATTAAATGAAAGGTGTTGAGCAGGGCTATTACATAGAGGTGTATTTGTTAAGATTTGTAGGTCGGGTTCCCAGTTATGGGTGAAAAAGTGGACCCGGATGCCCTGGAATGTTTTAAGCAAATTGGTATCAAATGAGAAGGGGTAATCAGAGCTACAATCCCTGCTCAACACCTTTCATTTGATACCAATATCGTCCAGAAATATTGACAAATAAATAGACTTGATTTTTATAGCTGACCAAAAAAAGAATAAAAATCTGAATAACGGTTATTCAAGCCCAAAACACTTTTTTGGTTGCCATAACGGTTATTCAAGCCCAAAACAGTTTTTTGGTTGTTATAATGGTTATTAAGGATCAAAAAATTTTTTTTTCTCATGATAATCTATATATATGACTTTTACCCCATTTCTCTCATAACCGTTACGTCCCTGGTCAAATAACACAATTCACGCATAGATATTCACATTTAGATATGCGCACAGTGACATTATTAGGCAACAAAATGAGTAAGAGAAGTAGCAAAAACCCAGAAAAATGATGACAATAATAAAATTTTATGTATAAAGGAAAACCACGCGCACTCCATTACATATGTATGTGGATACATATGTATGGATACATGCATATGTACAATAGATTTCGGACAATTGGGACGTGGAATGATGACATCCAACAGATAAGCAGCACAAAGACAATTTTTCCTACAACAACCCACATACGAGTGGTTGGCTGTATGCGAATATACACATGTATGTATGTTTAAATATATATATGTACATATATTCCTATGTATATCTGTACCTGGAATTAAAGACGACCCGCTCGCCACTTAATCCTATTTTGCGAATGTTGCATTTCTAAGCCAAAAATAATACATACATAGTAGGAAAGCGAACAACAACTATATATATTTGCAAATCGGCCAAGCCAAGCCAAGGTACAGCCATATATACCTACCTCTTTTGGCATGAATTTACATAGATAGATATATCGCGTACATACATACATATGTTAATTTACTCGTACAAATGAAGTTGTTTTCAAAACCGCAAGTGTGTCCAGAGTTCCCTGTGCTTATGTATATATCTACACATGCTGGTAGTTAACAATAAAAGTAACAAAATAACATCAGTGACAAACCACAAAATTTAAGGCAAAACCAACAAAATAAATAGCGGCCGCTAGCACAAGCGTCGAAACTCTGATAACGATCACGTAAAACCAGCAGCCAAACATTTTACAAGAATTGCTGCCACAGACAATTTGGAAGTTACATACCTACAACACATATGAAGAAACGTGACAGCGATTTACAGCGAGCTTTATTTAAACGCTTTTTCTTGTAAGCAAGTTAAAAAAAAACACTAGCTAGCATAGCGAATAACATGGAAAGCAACAACAAAAACTAAGTTAGTGGAGTTGGTTAAGCGAGTTCAGTTGAAAGCTCTACGCACTTTGGCGAGCTGAACAGCAGTGTTGCAAAGTGAAAGATTGAAGCTATTGTGAATAGCACTTGAAGTTTTAATAATTATATACTCATTTTAATTTATTAGTTGGGCCGAGTATAAAGTTTGTTGGGTTATTGTATTTCCTAATGAAGCTTTTATGTCGCAATTTTTGAGTAAAAGCTTTCGCTTATCATTTTGTTTCGTTTAACATTCTTCCTTGGTTGGCTATATGAAAATAAATGTTTCTATTTGCGTATTTTATGCAAAATTTATTAATCTATTTATTTTTTTTCTAGTTTGCAACATTTAATTTTAATAGCTGACAACAAGGTTGCAAACACGCAAGCAAATAGTTGTTTAGTAAGTTGAAGCGTTTTTTTCAAGGTCGACTGGAAAAGAAAAACACCATTGTACATATTGCATATGTAAACGTACTATGTATGAGGGAGATGTATAGGAAGAGATAAATAGGTTAGACTGCGGGAATTGTTAACAAGCGAGATAGATGAATGGAACATGCAGAGGCGATTTTTACATGCGCTAACAAATTTAAAACAGTTATTTTGGAAATTTACATGTATATATACATATCTATATATATAAAAATGATTTGGTATTTAATTGTAACGCTAAAACTTGAAAACGGCTGAACCAAATCAAATACTTCCTTAGGGGGGTTTGTTTGTTGTTACCCCGCGAAGGTTTAGTCGAAGAAAAAATTAAAAAATGTTAGGGGGGCGTGACACCTCCCATACAACCTTAATTTTTAAAGCTGATTATCTCTAAAACAGTTCAAGGTAGGGAACTGAAAATTGGTATAGAGGTAGGTGATATCAAAACCCTTCTCACTCAGAAATGTGGGGGTTATTAGAAAAGGGGGCGTGGCACCTCCCATACAACCTTAATTTTTCATGCTGAATATCTCTAAAATTGTTTCCGCTACACTCAAAAAAAAAATTTCTCTCGATCAAAGATATAATTTTCCTTATTTTGAACACGCGTCCCAATACAAAATTTTCTTTGTTTTGTGTAAATTTTCTCAAAAATGTGGAAAAAACATAAAAAAACATTCAAACAAACTCGTTGCCATGGGGATTTGTATGGGAATTTAATTTCTCAAAATTAAAGAAATCAAGTCTTCAAAACAAGGAAAGTTGGGAATGGAATGGCGCTTAAAGAATTTTTCATTATTTTAATGTATGAATTTTTTCAAAACAAGTATATGAAACCATGGTAACGCATGTAACAACAATATTTTATAAACCTTTTAACATGTTTTAAGGAAAATTTACTCAAAACAAAGAAAGTAGTGTTCAAAATAGGTAAACAATTTCTTTGACCCCTCCATATATTTTTTTTCTCTCAGTGTATGGACTTGGAAATTGGTGTGGAGATAAACGATAACAATTCCGTATTAACGCAAAATAATAGGAGTTATACGAAAAGGGGGCGTGGCACCTCCCAACAACACTTAAATTTTTAAGCTGAATATCTTTAAAAGGATTTAAGTCAGGGACCTGGAAATTGGTACAGAGCTATATGATACCAAAACAATTGTTGCGCATAAAAGTGTAGGTTATCGGAAAAGGGGACGTGGCACCTGCCATATAATCATAATTTTTCAAGCTGATTATCTCTAAAAGAGTTCAAGGTAGGGAGCTGAAAATTGGTATAGAGCTAAATGATATAAAATGCATTCCCACGCATAAAAGTGAGGGTTATCGGAAAAGGGGGCGTGGCACCTCTCATACAAACTTAATTTTTCAAGCTGAATATCTATAAAAGCGTTTAAGGTTGGGACCTGAAAATTGATCAGGAGATAAACGATATCAATAGCATGCTTATGAAAAAAAACAGTATTTTTGGGAAAGGGGGGGGGTGTCACCTCCCATGCGTTCTTAATTTTTAAAGGCTAAATATCCCTAAAAGCGTTCATGGCATGTACATAGAAATCACTATGCAGATATACGATATCAATACCATGTTCACCAAAAAAAAAAAAAAAAAGATTTATCGAAAAATGCGGCATTGCACCTCCCATACGTACTAAACTTTTGAGGCTGAATATATCTAAAAGGGTTGGAGGGGAGGCCTGAAAACCATTATGGAGGTATACTATATCAATACTCTTACTTACTTAGTTAAAATAGCCAATACTCAGTGAAAATAAATATCCGGAACGGAAAACTAAAAAAATGTTGTGTATCGTGCAGCCTTAAACTGAGTACTAAAATTATATATTTTTGAAGTTGTATACACAATGAAGTAGTGAAAAATCGTTAATTTTCTTTTAAAAATAATACGAAATATGAAATTAATAAAAAAAAATCTATTTTGGGCAGAACGTAGTTTACCGGGTCAGCTAGTCTATATATATAAAAGGAAGTGGCGTTAGTACAAACGCGTATAACTCAAGAACGCCTGCACCGATTTCGATGATTGACACCAATTCAGAATAGGAGAATATCCAATAAAATTCCCGAAAAATGCAAAAAAAAAATATTTTCCCATACATTTTGAGATAGTGATAGGAATGGGAATAGGGATAGAGATAGAAAAGAAAAAAATAGAGATAAAGATAGAGATAGAAATAGAGATAGAAATAAAGATAGAGATAAAGATAGAGATAGAAATAGAGATAGAAATAAAGATAGAGATAAAGATAGAGATAGAAATAGAAATAGGGATAGAAATAGAGATAGAGATAGAAATAGAGATAGAGACAGAGATAGAAATAGAGATAGAGATAGAGATAAAGATAGAGATAGAGATAGAGATAGAGATAGAGATAGAGATAGAGATAGAGATAGAGATAGAGATAGAGATAGAGATAGAGATAGAGATAGAGATAGAGATAGAGATAGAGATAGAGATAGAGATAGAGATAGAGATAGAGATAGAGATAGAGATAGAGATAGAGATAGAGATAGAGATAGAGATAGAGATAGAGATAGAGATAGAGATAGAGATAGAGATAGAGATAGAGATAGAGATAGAGATAGAGATAGAGATAGAGATAGAGATAGAGATAGAGATAGAGATAGAGATAGAGATAGAGATAGAGATAGAGATAGAGATAGAGATAGAGATAGAGATAGAGATAGAGATAGAGATAGAGATAGAGATAGAGATAGAGATAGAGATAGAGATAGAGATAGAGATAGAGATAGATATAGAGATAGAGATAGAGATAGAGATAGAGATAGAGATAGAGATAGAGATAGAGATAGAGATAGAGATAGAGATAGAGATAGAGATAGAGATAGAGATAGAGATAGAGATAGAGATAGAGATAGAGATAGAGATAGAGATAGAGATAGAGATAGAGATAGAGATAGAGATAGAGATAGAGATAGAGATAGAGATAGAGATAGAGATAGAGATAGAGATAGAGATAGAGATAAAGATAGTGATAGAGATACAGATAGAGATAGAGATAAAGATAGAGATAGAGATAGAGATAGAGATAGAGATAGAGATAGAGATAGAGATAGAGATAGAGATAGAGATAGAGATAGAGATAGAGATAGAGATAGAGATAGAGATAGAGATAGAGATAGAGATAGAGATAGAGATAGAGATAGAGATAGAGATAGAGATAGAGATAGAGATAGAGATAGAGATAGAGATAGAGATAGAGATAGAGATAGAGATAGAGATAGAGATAGAGATAGAGATAGAGATAGAGATAGAGATAGAGATAGAAATAGAGATAAAAATAGAGATAGAGATAGAAATAGAGATAAAGATAGAGATAAAGATAGAGACAGAGATGGGGATAGGAGAAATTAGGTTTGTCGCGGCGAATATATCTACATATATCTCTTTTGTTCAGAGAATTTACAGTTTTATAGCTTTATAGGAATAAATTTTAGGCAGAACAACGTCTGCCGTGCCAGCTAATATATGTATATTTTCGTTATGAATTAGTAGTGCCCTCAGCGTCACTTAGTCACCTCTGAGACCAATAACAAGGAGAAAATTATTAGTATCGTTAACATTATAGGTAACGAAGTCGACATAAAACTTTAGGAACTCCAAGTCGAAAGAGCGGGATTTTAAAATACATATGTACATACATACATATACATATATGCTATTATAGAATACGAGTTACAAATTATATAGCTGCGTAACGCACAGCTGGCACATCTGACAATTCTAAGAACCGGGTTCAAAAATCATCCATCAAGAAGATTATAATATAATATTATTATGATTATATTTTATTTTATTTTATTTTATTTTATTTTATTTTTAAATTTTTTATTTTAAGTCCGAAGAGAACGGAAAGTCTTACAGTTTTTTTCAATGTTAGATGTCAAGGTCACTTTTCCGCATATTTAATTTCATGCCAATTGGATCACGATATTCAAATTTCGAAGAGAAAACACATGCATTTTGTTGGGAAATAAATAAAAACGAGAAAATTAAAAAAAAAAGAAAAAAAAATAAACAATTAAACAAATAGCATAACAGTAAATAAGCAACTTTGTCTTGCTGTCCAGCTGTCTTACAGTCACAAGTGGGGTAATTAACAACTTCTTAAGAACATTTTGCCAAAAGAAAAAAACAATAATTATATTAAAATAAAATAATAAAAAAGCGAACAAGCGAACTAAACGAGAAAAAAATGTGGCCTTGAGCACTGGCTATAATACTAATTTTGTTGATTTTTTTTTTTTTGCAAAAAATTTTAGCGAAAAATTTCGTGCAGCAAATATTTCAGCAGTTAACTGACTTGCCTACACAAAGGAAGCCGTCAGCTTAATAGAGTCCGTTTTTTTTTTTTTTTTGAGTGTGACAGTTCAGATTTATATGCTGCTGGCAAGATTAGAAGAGTGCTTTATTAAATATGCAGAAAAATGGAATGGAATGCTTTCCAGTCTGTTTCGAAATTTTTTAGAATATTTCGATCACTTCGTAGATATTTTAGTACCGATAAAACACACACAAAAAGTGTTTAGGTGGTAAATGAAACTAAAGAATTTTGATATTGGTATCTGCCTCATGATCCAATTAGTATAGTATATTCATAGACCGCCTTCTATAGCTTCAATATTATTAAATATGTTGTCATGTAACAATTTTTTCATCTCTTAATAACATCTTTTGTGTAAAAATGACCTTTTGACACGCATCTTAATTGCTTTTTACCTACAATGACCTAATTTACGTTCAATCGCATGCAAATACATTAAAGAATTTGACTTTGAACTCTTAAATGGTAGGTAAATATTTACAAAATGTAGCTTAATTAATAACAACAAAACAGCCAAAAATGGTAATAAAGTGATATGATAAAAAAAACATACGCATACAAGGCTATTTGGGCCACCTACTCAATTACAAGCATGCAACTTAATTACTTAACATGTCCATTGACTTACATATACATATGTAAGCATTAATTCCCACACTTTAATTTAAAACAATTTTTGGCCCACGCACTTTTGTGTATTATTGTTGCTATTAAAATGTTAAGTATACGCACCGGTATGCCATAGACAGCTCTATTAATGCCTATATGACATATATATGTATATATAACGTGTTTAATACAAATAATCCAGCAGATATCTTCCACGCCATGTAAATGGAAAGGGTTTTTGAAATATTTAAAATGCTCTAAAACAGAAACAAAAACAACAATATGCAAAATATCACAAACAGAAGCTGCACTAGCCAAACAGTTTAAAGCGAAATCGCATCAAAATCACGTCGCAAATATTATAAGGTCTGATTTTTTTTTAATGCAAAAGAAATTGGTTACTTGCTGACAGTAACATAACTCTTAGGAGGTTTAGGACTTCTCTTCGCAATTGAAGGAGTTTACATTTTTTTTTTTTTCAAAAGGGAGTTGCAACCTGATGCATTTTTTTATACCATAAAATGACTGCCAACATAACTCTTACAAGGTTTAAGACTTCTCTTCGCAATATACATACTTGTATAATAAATTTTTTTTTACCAAAGCAGAGTTGCCACCTGATGAATTTTTTTATGATAATACTAATCATAAAAGATGGTAACATAACTCTTACGAGATTTAGGACTTCTCTCAGCAAATTTAAGGATTTCAAAATTTTTTTTACCAAAAGAGAGTTGCCACCTGATGCATTTTGTTATGTTAATACTATCCATAAAATGACTGTTAACATAACTCTTACGAGGTTTGGGACTTCTCTTCGCAATTTAAGGAATGCAATTTTTTTTAACGAAAGAGAGTTGCCACCTAATGCATTTTTCTATGTTAATACTAACCATAAAATTACAGGTAACATAACTCTTACAAGGTTTGGGACTTCTCTCAGAAAAATTAAGGATATTCCAGAAGACTGAAGAAGTTCCGCCACCTAGAGACACAACTAACGCTAATCTCTTAAGAGTTTCTTTCCAAATTTATCTAAGGGATTTATCTTTCTATTTACGATAAAAAGAATATCCCCCTATTACTGTAAAGCTAATGAAGATGTCCAAAATATGTATTGTTTGCAGACGTGGAATATTGATGAAGCCAAGGTATGATCAGTTTAAATTTTAAAATAATTAGTAATAACAAACCATATGCTTTGCCAATAAACACTTTCGCTTTCATTCTCAGACGAAAAACAAAATACCAAAAAAAACAAATAAAATCCCGCAAAAAATTCAATCAGCAATAATTCAAAGAAATTAAACTTATAGCAAAGCAAATAAATGCATGACAGTCAAAATGGCTACTCGTCGTGCATAAAATAAATAATGTGTTAGTAGAGCAAATATTATACTGGCCTTACAAATATGTATGTCTATTTGCCACAAATAAATACCGTATTGTTTATTTAGATTTCATTTACAGTCATCACACACACCACATGCAACCAAAACCTCGTACACATTTTGTTCATTGATTTTGCGTGTGGCAAACGCGTGACGCATACAAAATGCGCCAATGAAACCTATAAAGTCACATTGGCAATTGGTGAGATGGTTTGGTTTTAGTGAATGTGATGTGGTGAAGTTGGCGGCGCATGCGCAAATATCATATTCATATGCAGTCCAATATTTGCTATCATTTTTCAGCCAAAAAACCAACTAAACTAAATCATCACATATGTTATTTTTAAGGCTTGCTTCTAGCCAAGCTCAACGTACATACATACATACATACATACTTTCTTTGCCACTGGCGAAGGCAATTGAACTTGACTTTCATGCCGTATCTGCAATTGCAGGCCGTCCAGCCGGCTGCTCGTCTCGGTATGACATAGATGGTGTGGGCTGCATGCGATCACGGCATAATTGTTGTGCGATCGATGGTGGTGGCGCGTATCGATGATATTACGAATATGCATGGCGAATGTTGTTGCCACTGCATTACGCACCAACGGCAGCGACGTCTGTGGATTAAAATCGAAACAGCCGACAGCAATTTTTGTAGATGAGGGAGAGAGTGAATGCTTACTTGTGTTTTAATGATTCCATTGCACTCTGGTGTGAATTATTATTTCTACAATAACTGGTATTGCACGTGGCCAACTTATATGCATGCATACCTATGTACATATATGTATACATATGTACATTTGCTTTACGTAATAAATTTCTTTCAAACCGAGGGGATTTCACTTATAGAGCAAGTCTAATAAAAGGGCTTTTGTATTATGCGTTTTATCATGATTTAAGATTTTCTTCATTATTCGCATTTGAAGAAAGTAAAATTGCTAATAATGGAAAAAAAAGAAATTGACTTGCAGTATTTCATGCCATGCTTGCGTGTAAGAATTCTTAAGCTTGCCTTGTGACCGTCAAGCAATCGCTGTTTAGTGAGAAACTTAATAACTTTTCCCTTTTCTCTTTCAAAAAAATAAAACCATATGCAAATTCATTTCCGTTGCATGCAAATATGAGCACTTCAACCACAAAAGGCCAGAAAGAAAGAGCAATGAAAAAATAATAATAATAGAGTGACATGTTGCATGATGCGCATTGGCCAAGGTCGTTCCCAGCACTTTAACGCAACTGACCAGGTGAAAAACGCAGCTGTCGCTGGATATATGAGAATCAGATTGGGGAAACAATTGAACTGATCAAAAGGTAGAAGTGAATATCTACATATGTACATACATACATACGAGTATATGTATGTACCCTGCAGCGAAATCAACTAGTTGTAAACTAATTGACAACTAGTTGGCCATACAGCTCAACTAGTCAGCCATCTATCTTTTTTCCATATTAGCAACTGGTATTTTTAACACGGTGATGACCTAGGAAATGACAATTGTCAGTATCCACACCAGCATCATACCACTTGACTGACTAGTCAGTATCCACACCAGCATCATACCAATTGACTGACTAGTCAATATACACACCAGCATCATACCAATTTGCTGACTAGTCAGTGTACATATCAGAACTATACCAGTTGACTGACTAGTTTTACATGCTACTCCAATGAAAATAAAAATTGTTAGTTATTAGAGTATGATATTTAAATTAAAGAATTCAGGCACATTAGATTGTGATCTTGCATATTAAATATTTAGGAAAATCAACATTAACATTGTGAATAAGTAACACGTTGACCATTCTAAGCTTGACATTTATATTGATGATTTTCTGACTTTATACAAACATATCATGTACTTTTTTCTATGGCTGAAGTAGTATCTAATATACAGGGCTATATTAACATCTCAAACTATGTTATATTTGTGGTATTCACCTGATTTAATGATCTAACAATTTGCAACCAACTAAATCTACAAGAGGCCTACTACGCAGGGTTCGAATACTACAACAACAATAAAGAAGTTGCTTTACTTTTACTGCATACGTGTTCATTGCAACCTCCAGAAACCCCGGATACATTCGTTTTTAATTTAAAACCCTTTTTTTAGCAAAACTTCCTGTTTCATAACTAATCTCTATTTGTCCTCTATGAATCTAGTTGGGCAACTCCCATAATTTATCTAGTCAGTTAACTGGTAGGTTGGCTGACTAGTTTGGACTTTCGCTGCAGGGTACTTATGCACTTACCAAGAAAGTGGTAGTTATGAAATGTGCTATATGTACACTGAAAAAACAACTTACTCAGATTATGGAAAAGTGGGAATGATTCGGCGCTAAAGACATATTTCCATATTTTGATGTACGATTTTCTTCAAATCAAGGAATAAAAACCACGTTTTAAAGAAAATTGTACATCAAAATATGGAAATATGTCTTTAGCGCCGAATCATTCCCATTTTTCCATAATCTGAGTAATTTTTTTTTTGAGTGTACCTATATGTACACGCAGCATTGCCAATAACAAGCCCCTCAATCACATATGTATATATGTATGTATGCTGAAATCTAATCTGCCCATCGAATGGCGAAGCAGCAGAACAAATAACCACAAAAGGCAATAAACAAGCTGAGTACAACAACTACTCAGGTTCAATTGCAATGGCAATGCAAAACTCAAGCAACTTCTTCGATTTTATATAAGCACAACCATAACAAATACATAAAATAAACGGCTAGCGTGTATACTAACTGTTGTAGGTACTACGAAGCTATAAATATGCACTACGAGCAATGCATTCAAACCACTTCAATCATGTGAGTGTGAGGCAAAAATGAGGCGCATTTGCAATATCTACTAGTGAAGAAAACAATAGAATATAAAATCAATAACAATAATAATAAAAATAAAAATAAAATACAAATATAAATTAAATTTAGTGGAATTTTATTGCAATGGAATGAATAGCATAAGATTTGCTGCACTGCAAACAAGAGCTGTAGAGGCTGTAGGGAGTGGCCAAGGCAGATGAAGAATAAAAAATAAAATAAAATAAAATAAAATAAAATAAAATAAAAGAAAATAAAATTAAATAAAATAAAATAAAATAAAATAAAATAAAATACAATAAAATAAAATAGAATAAAATAAAATAAAATAAAATAAAATAAAATAAAATAAAATAAAATAAAATAAAATAAAATAAAATAAAATAAAATAAAATTAAGTAAAATATAATGAAATAAAATAAAATAAATTAAAATAAATAAAACAAAAAATTAGAAATACAAAATAAAATAAAATTAAGTAAAATATAATGAAATAAAATAAAATAAAATAAAATAAAATAAAATAAAATAAAATAAAATAGAATAAAATAAAATAAAATAAAATAAAATTAAATAAAATAAAATAACATAAAAAAATTATATAAACTAAAAAATATGATAAAATAAAATAAAATAAAGTAAAATAAATTTAAAGAATAAGAAAACAAATAAAATGAAATAAAATAAAATAAATAAAACAAAAAATTAAAAATACAAAATAAAATAAAATAAAATGAAATAAAATAAAATAAAATAAAACAAAATTAAGTAAAATATAATGAAATAAAATAAAATAAAATAAAATAAAATAAAATACAATAAAAAATAAATTAATTTAAAATAAAATCAAATAAAATGAGATGAAATGAAATAAGATGAAATAATTGTGGTAATAAAATAAAATAAAATAAAATAAAATAAAATAAAATAAAATAAAATAAAATAAAATAAAATAAAATAAAATAAAATAAAATAAAATAAAATAAAATAAAACAAAATAAAACAAAAAATTAAAAATACAAAATAAAATAAAATAAAATTAAGTAAAATATAATGAAATAAAATAAAATAAAATAAAATAAAATAAAATAAAATAAAATAAAATAAAATAAATAAAACCAAAAATTAAAAATACAAAATAAAATAAAATTAAGGAAAATATAATGAAATAAAATAAAATAAAATAAAATAAAATAAAATAAAATAAAATAAAATAAATAAAACAAAAAATTAAAAATACAAAAGAAAATAAAATTAAGTAAAATTTAATGAAATAAAATAAAATAAAATAAAATAAAATAAAATAAAATAAAATAAAATAAAATAAAAAAAATGTATTTAAAAATAAATGAAATGAGATGAAAATAAATGAAATTAACTGAAATGAAATGAAACTAAATTAAATGGAATGAAATGAAATGAGATGAAATGAAATGAGATGAAATAATTGTTTGGATAAGCGGAAAAATTCAAGCAAATTTTGACAGCGATGTTAGAAGTCGTAGCTCCCGTAAAGAAGATTGTGAAGAATTGCTAATGTCAGTAAAGTGGTTGAAAATTCGGTGAAATCGACTTGAATTTCATATATACATAATATAATAATGGCCCTTAGTAGCCCAAAAAAAATAATAATGTGCTATCAAATGACACGGGTGGTGGGAGGGGCATACATTTACATACATTAAATATTATATTGTAAACCGAGTATTTTTTAAGCTTAACTTATAGTAAATGTTGTTGTTGTTGTGCCTGCCTTTTGCGGTTTTATGTTTTCCTTTCTTTCTACATTGAAATAGAGATAGCAAAAAACGAAATGCGACCGACGATGACAACAACTGCAATGACGCTCAAGATGAAGATACAAGCTGACTGCGGAAGCAAGAAAAAAAGCAAACCACAAAAAGTCGGGCCACCGAAACCACAAAAAAAAAAATACCAACAAAACAATATAAACGACAACAACAACAAAATCAGAAAATAACAAACAAAGAAAAAATAATAAGAAAAAGCAAAAGCAACAATGCATTAACAATAATATTTAGCAATAATTACAACAAAAGCGTAAAAGCGATTTATAAAATGCATGAGATGAGTAAAAAAAAAAACATATTTTTTAATGTAATCACTATAAAAACGAATGTGGTAATTTATTTGCTAAGCTGCTACTTTTGCGTTGGATAGAGACAACGCAAAAAAATGCATGAGACGAGTAAAAAAAAAACTACTATAACTATAAAAATTAATGCGCTAATTTATTTGCTAAGCTGCTACTTTTGCGTTGGATAGAGACTTTGGGTTGTTGCATTTGTTGTGGGTTATATTTTTTTTTTTTTTTTTGTTTACATACATATATTTTTTTTGCTCGTCTTCATTTTTTGCGCTTTACTTGAAGGCCTATGTAGCTGTTTTTATTGCACCTTTGGCACCTTACTTATATACTCTGATAGTTACCGCTTCATTCGTACTTCAAGGACGCATGTTGTGGTTATACGCATACTGATCTTGAGATAGACAGAAGATGCAAAAATTCATACATCTGAAGTAAGATATTTAGGGCAAAAGGCTATGGATTAAAAATCTTGGCTCTAAACGAAAAAAAGGAATATAAATAGATGATAAGCGCTGAACAATTATAATGCAACATGCTGCCTCAATCAAGAACGTGTTAATGATCTATAATGTTTCCCGGAGGAATAAAAGATAGATCTGTTGCTTATATAACAACAGATATCACAGCATACAAGCGCAGATATAATGAAGAAGTATTTGTTGCCTGGCATGTGTTTGCGAAACAATTTCTAGCAGAAATGTTAAGATACTTGGCAGTTCTCGAGCCCCTAAAATCGCAATGCATATTCTTTTTTTAAGCTATCAGTTAAAATAAATTTTAGAAATTTCAATGCTACAAGGAAACCTAGAAGAAAAAGTTATAATCGACTTACTTAAGCTACTAAGTTTCGTTTAAAAAGAAATTAGCTTGCCTTACATTATCGTTCAGCCTCAGCAGATGTGCCACCAGTATTTAGTGTTTAGTGTTTATTTATTTCACAAAAGCAAAGACTTTTTCCAAGCAAAATAAATAAGCAAAACAAATTTGGCTTAACTCCTAAAACATTTTCATCATACACTAAATATATGTAGTAATTAACTTCAATATGTGGCACGATCAGTCAAATGTTGCATGAATAAAAACTAACTTATGCAACACAACACACATGCGCTACATAAACGAAAAAGAAAGAGATAATAACACACTAACTTATTTGTGACAATGAACATGAATCATGAACGTTATCAACATTCAATGCCTAAAATTAGTTATAAACCATAAGTTGCATAAATGTACGTTTTTTTAGCAACAATGTACGTTTTTTTTAGCAACAAAATACCTTTTCAGGCTTTACAATGCCAATTGAAGACACAGAAAACATTAATTTTTATATGTATTTGCCGAAAACCAAGTTAAAAGACAACAATTTAATATAAAAAAGAGGCTTCCAGCACAACATTTTCCACTCCTTATATGGCCACGAGCGTTAGTTATTAGCGCATCAATGCGGCTGTTGCACGAACAACGCCCTTCAAAGCGCAGCGAGTAGCGCCTGTCGATCAGCGTCGATCAACAATTGACAACAAAACGCAAACAACGGTATATTAGTATGAATACCATTTGTGTATTGCTGGAGGTTAGTAGGTAGGAAATTGTCATATGTGACCAAAGCAAAAAGACACAATTTTTGTAATATAATACATAATGCACACATGCATACACGTTGCTACATGAAGCAATTACGCCAACGCCAAAGAAAGCCAATGGGGAAGAAAGAGCTTTTGCTTGACTTCACTTTATTTTCTTTTCATTTCTTTTTCTTCCATTATTTTTTTTTTCTTTTCCTTTTCCTTTACTTTTTGTGGTATGCCACAAAAGTAAGTATGTAAGCAAAAACATTAATTAGTCGCATGAAATCACGAAAAATCAACTTTGAAAGGAGCGCGTCACAATCACAATGCCAGCGGTGCCGAGAAAAAACAAAAACAACAACAACAAAACTAAGAAAAACGGTAAAACGGAAAAGCTCATCAATTTTTCAATATTTGGCACGATCAACACAGTTATTGCTTAAGGTAATGTAAATGGCCCATCCTCCTCCTGCCAAACTTGGTGGTGGTGGTGCACAACAGCTGTCATATGGCAGTGGCAATGGCAAAAGCGGCACTCACTCATCAGGAAGTCATGTACACAATGTGTGCCATTAATGAGACAAGTAGGAGCGGTTGTTTGAATTTGCGCTGCATCTGGCCGCAAGACATGCACTCCCCACAACAAATGGAAATCGCAGCTGGAAAAATACATACCAAATAAAAAACAAAGTGGCAATTGGATAGCATAACGGATGCTGCTGCGTTTTAAGAGTAAAGCGAAGAAAAATATACATGTTATGCTTAAGTTTTTGAAGCAACAGCTTGTTTTATAATAAAAAAAAAAAATAAAAAAAAAAGAGTTAATAAAACCTAAACAAACAAAATCGTTACTAAGGCCCTTTTATGTATGCGCAAAAAAAAATCAAAACCCTCTACGTCGAAACAAGAGCAGCGCACGCGAAAAAATTTGCATAAAAAAGCATTTTTCATGTGACTGCAAAAAATGCTTAAGCAAATAACAACACCAGCAGCAACAACAACCGACAAACGACAAACGACAACCACAACGACGACAGCAACACTCCTGCCGTTAGCGTTTTTGCAACACGCCCGCTCGCTTACGAAATGCGCTAATAAAAATGAATCGTGATCCGTTGAATGTTTATTAAATGGCGAAGTCGACCCGTTTTATGACCTTAAATGTGACATTTCACTGTAACACGATACGCTTGGCAGTTTTGGCGCTCAGCGCTGTTTTGTTTTGTAGAATAGTATTATGACAAGCAGCAATCAAGTGGCGACATATTGGCAATCGAACGTCATCCGTTGCCGCCGGCGTACAGCGTGTTTATTTAACTCGAAACAAAGGCAAATTTATCTGGAAAATTTTTTTGGACTAGACTGATTTTGACATGAAACCACGCTACTACCAAAATGTCTGCGGAATTCTTATAACGCAATCTAGTGTTCGTCTTTCTAAGAAACTTTTAAGGTCCTTGCAGTATCGTTTATATAACAAATTTATTTCCAAAAGTAACCGAATACGTTTCATGTCTTTCACATAATCATAGGCTACTGGAGATTAGAGGAATTGTTCGGTAATAGTTTTCAGTTGCCTTTGTGATTGCTTATTCCTTTAGAAAGCAGAGAAACGAACTAGAAACTTGCTAGGAAGAAATTCAGAGTATGTGTGAGTGAGTGAGGAATCTCATCCTCACGGCGTGCTCATGAGCGACCGTTTGCATTTCTCACTCATCTAGAATGCAGAGTGAGAGTTTTGTTTGTTTCTTCACTCATTTTGAATGAGTGAGGTAGGAATGAGCCGCTCACGCTGCGTGTGAGGTGAGCCGCCGTACGTTTCCTCTTCTCTCGGTGTAATGCGTGTGAACGTGTGAGTGAGTGATGACGCTGCGCAGAAAATCTGTCAATAATAGCCGTATTCGTTTCGGCAAGAGTTAGAGACTTGCGAAAAAAACAACCACTGGTATAAAAACAAGTGAAAATTATACGACCGTTCGTTAAACTAAAAGAATTGGAAAAAAGGTGTGTTTATTTGATGAAATTTCTTAAAAAATTTTATCGATAGATGTCTCCCTGTCTTCGAATCTAGCCAAGACTCAATGTAACACCGTTCGTTAAAGTACGGACAAAGAACGTATGTTGTACAATATACGTTCTTTGGTACGGAATTGGAGAAAATTTTCTAACGAACGGTATTGCGTTGAATTCGAAGATAGGGGAGACATCTATTGACAAAAATGTGAAACCATTTCACTTATTCACAATAGAAAAAATTGGCATAATCAGTAAAGATAATTGGCATAATCAGGTCTCTTAAAGTCTCTAACATTTTGTATGGAAACTGTCAGCCAAGAGAGCAGAATCGAGTATAAGCGAGCAGAGAAGTGCCCAATAAAACACTCCTAATGCATACTTCAGAATACGTGAAGCTGGATTTATGTTCTAATTCCGTCCAACCAACAAATTTTTTTTTAAAAAAAAAAATTTAATTTCAAATTTGGGGTAAATTTATATAAAATTTAATAATCCTAAACGAAATCTCATTTACCAATTTTCAATTTCTTCATACCACACACTACAGACGTTCATCGCCCAGCTATGAGGCCTCGCTCATATTCCTCACTCACTCATAGCTTAAACAGAATCAGCGTCGGACGAATTTTCGTCGGACGCGGCGTTCTGTCAAACGATTAAAATACACTGCAGTATGTGAGAATGAACAGAACGAAAACGCTGGCGAAAATCGCCCGGCGAAAATTCGTCAGAATAGACTTATTTCTAATTTGGACGCTATCGCCTGTCAAATAAAATGTTTGGAACTTGATAAAAACATGTAATAAAACAAAAATATACGTTTTTTGATGTGGAAAAAATTGAAAATATGGACAAAAGAGAAGAGTCAATGGAAAAAGTAAGGAAACATTGTAATTATAAAAATATTCATATGGCAATTTCGCCTTGATTCTGTTTTACTGGGCGATATTCGCAAACAAATGTCATCGCCGCACCACGCGAAAACACGCCCGGCGATTGGTTCTGTTTAAGCCATCAGAGTAACATATGAGGACGCAGCTGAGAAGAGGCAACTCTACTTGCTTGCCTCCTATTGGCTGCGCACTCTGCTGCCACTCATGCAGAGCGCTCGTGCTATTGTGTGACACTCAGAGGATCCTCGTTCAGCTGCAAACTCATGAGTGAGGCATGTGTGAGTGAGGAGCCAAAATGAACCCTATTTTAAAATATTGATTGTAACTAAATGATCTTCCCATTCAATCAAATGCAAACCGAATAAAGTAGGTTGAGCGAGCATAATATGAAATCGCTTTTTTTACGGGTTCACGAGGTTTCCCGTTTACTTTATATTTTCAATTTTTTTTTATTTTTCTACTTATTTTCCTTTACGCCAAGAAAACTTGTCATAACTTCCGCTTCCCACCACCACATTTTTCACATATTTGCCATGAAGATGGCAGCACGTGTATTGAATGCTACTCTGCCTCACCATTCACTTAGCTCTTCACACCTCCAAACTTACAAAAAAAAGATACATTGACGCAGAAAAGAAACAATAAATGCATACAAAACCAGCTGCAATCGACGGCCAGCGGGTCATCATCTGGTGTCAACGATCAGCATGCGCTCCTCGTTGCACAATCTGGTCTGCCCAAGCGCATCAATTGCTCTGCATCATCACAACTGTTAAATCTTGATGCGTTTCGTTGTAGCAATTTGTTGTGAATTATTGCATGACTTTAATTTAATTATTTGCGGCGATGAAAAGTAACTGTATATGTACATAGTACATAGTTATCTTTTGATCCTCGATGACAGATTGTTGGTGACGCGTTGTGGTTGGTATTCATCATCATCTTACTAAAAATGTGTGGTATGTATAAATTTTTCTTACGAAATCATCAACATTGCATCACAGAGTCTCACTTGTGTCACTTAATCATGTTGACAATTATTGGCCATCATGCAGATAGACCGAAGAACCCGGAAGAAAATGAGAGATTCTTTTAATTTCAATTTGCAGAATGAAATAATTATTTTGGTTAATGTGAAGGAGACACTCCTGCGAAAGAAATGTTAAACTAGTCAAGGTCATTTCTTTGGAATAAATTCTGCGGATTGAATGTACGAAGAATTTAGTCAATAGAGCAGCTTTGAGAGACTCGGTATTAAATTTATGGAGGTTATTGTTATTGAAACTCTGAAAGCCACTATGTCTCACATGCTGTTTTTTGGGTAGCACCGATTTTCGGCTGAAAATATAACAGTATTTTAAATTCCACTTCTGAGCTATGCATAATGCATAGTTGGTGAAAGCTCTTTTATTTTGAGAGGCTCAGTTCAAAATTTAAAAGGCGTATTTCTGATATTGAGACTCTGAAAACCAGTAGATCTCGCATGCTGTTCTTTAGATAACACCGATGATTTGCAGTTGCAAAATGTAACAGTTTTATAAATTCCACTTCTGAGTTATGCATAATGCATCATCTATGAACTCGCTGGCGCTTACTCCTAAAATTGGTGAAAGCTCTTGTTCACACGTAGACTTGGGTATACATAGCATGTGCTTTAGACAAATGAAAGTCTTAAAATGTCACTGATTACCTGCACAGAGTTTGCAATCGCTGCTCTATTATCTCTAATGTTTCAATGCAAAGTTTGAGGTAATAAAATACCATATGTTAATCCAAGTAAAAACTTTGAAGTAATGCCTCCATTACTTTACTCCACTTGCCAATATTCCCTTATTAATTTGTTAGGTCCTTTGAGCACAGCACACTGACATCTCACGCAACAATTCAAACCATTTTCAGATAATAAATTCTAATTAAAAATTGTTAAATGTCAATCGCTCTTGACATATGATGTTAACTTGACATGCGTTAACATTTAATTAAAAAAAATTCGTCCTCTCCAAATGCAATTCCAAATGCGCCAAAAAAACCAAAATTTACAAGCATTACGTGCGTGCATATTCTGCATTTATTTTCCCTCTTTCTTTTTTTTGTTTGTATCAACAACTTTGCTCATGGCTTAAAAACCACAAATTGGTTGTCTAATGTTGCAGGGCTTCCGTGTTTCTTTTGATTTTTATATGCAGCTACATATGTACATACGTAATAAGTGTGGCGTTAGGCATTATTGTTGCTTGTTGCAGCTGTTTGACCAACTAACTAAAACTAAGCCTAAATTTAGCAACAACAACCACATTGAGCCAGATAGGACCAAATATGGAATCCAGCAGAAGTACTAGACACGCATCACAAAATGCCTGCACACATTTGGCTAGACCGATCAAACAAACATAGCGCATCGCATCGACTCGCACCGGTTCGGGAGCGTGTGAACATAGGCAATTTATAAATGTACGAAGAAGACTAAATTTGAAAAAGGAAAAAGAAAAAGTAATAAGTGAGAAGTAAGAAGTAGGAGATATAGGTGATATACAAGGTGATTTTAAAATAGTTTAGCAAAAAATTGGCACATCTTTCTTTGTATTATTCCGAAGACAACTTTTCTGTTAGCAAAAAAAAAATATTCTTTTATTTTCCAAAAGTAGATACATATGATGGAGATCTTTCTACATATAATATGAGCTTGTAACAGTCGCTTTAAAGACCAACATTTTTACGATAAAATGTTTCGTTATAATAGGCTAACAAAGAACATAAAATAATCATTATATTGTGGAGTTAAAGAGTACTTAACCTGCGCTATGGTTTACTACTGTTTACTACTACCAAGTCGTAAAACAATTAAAATTTTCTATAATATTTAAGCTGGCCACTTGTTCATCTTCTTCTCACCAAACCGACTAAAATTTATTTAAAAATGTTTGATCTTTAAAAAAACATGTTCTAATCATCCCCATTCTGCTCCATCTCTATCATTTCAGATGCAACTCCAAAGCCTCTTACTTGCCACGCCAGAGTCTCGAGAAGCTCAACAATTTGGATCCGGATCATGGCAGTTACAAACTTACGCTCACCTCAAACGAAGATTTGGTGGCGACGAATGCCAAACCCGTCACCGCCTACGACATACTCAACACACACAATGGCAAATTGCCGCCGCCCAACAATTTACCCGATGTACTGCCATTGGGTGCGAAATTTCAAACGCAGCCTTCGTCTCCCAGCTCTGGCAATGCGTCGCCGCTGCGTTATGCTTCCAGCGGTAACTTGAATGCATCAACTATGTCCGCAACCGGACAACAACAACAACAGCAGTCTCAGCAGCAGCAGCAACAGCAGTCGGCACAAACAGCCACGCCCAATTTTTATCCAGCCTATCCTCCTACTCAAAACCGTTATTCGTCACCAACAATGAATTCATACAATAGCACTGTGCTGGGCGGCGGCGGCGGCGGTGGCAACACTGGCAAGTCGCCACCGAACTACACTCGATCTCAGTCGTTTGATGTGCACAATAATTCGCTGCAAGGCGGTAGCAATCCCTACCAACCCCATCAAGGCAACCCCACAAGTCCCACAAAATACATGTCACAATCCACCATGGATTTGAAGCGCGCGCAACACCTCGAACCCACGCTGGAGGAAACCACTGCAGCGCTGCTCAACGACACTGCCAACACTAACACCTGCGTTTTGTCGCCCGCGCAATCGGAAAGCAGTTTGAGTAGTCCGAGCAAACATCAGCAGCAGTATCGTCAGCAACAGCAGAATCAGCAGCATCAGCAAATGATTGCCATGAAGCCGCTCTCAAGCCTCGGCAACTCCAGTGACAGCGGCAGCGGCAGTGTCAGCGGTAGCACGAGCGGCAGTGAAGGTCGCATTTTCCGTGCAGAATTAGTTAATGCCACACTCTCAAACTCGCTGAATGTGCCGCCAAAAACCGTTATACGCAAGGATTCACTACGTGAAAATATCGAAAAGATAACGCAGTTGCAGTCGAAATTGATGTCGGCGCATTTGTCGGAGAGCAATCTGATTGGCATGTTTGGCTCTAGGACGGCGCTTAACGCTGCGGCACAGTTGCCAACAACCACGGCGACCACAGCAACAGCGCCAACGGCAGCCACGGAAAGTATACTCGCACAAACGGATGAAAGTTCCTTGAAACAGACTGCTGTTGCTGGTGATGGTGATGGTGAAGAAGCACAGACGAACGACCAACAGAGCATCGCAGCGCCGGATGGTGGCACAACTAAGCCGGAAAGTGATTCGCCTTCTGCCACAACGACGACTTGCATTTCTTCGCCCACATCAAACGTTGTCGCTCTACCTCAGCCTGCCGCCGCCACAAACACAGTGGCCGCCAGCACGAATACCACAACTGAGGATCTCATCCCCAACACTGACACCGATAGTCTAAAACTCATGCAACGCAGCGAAATTGTGTTGCGCGTGCATCCCTCAACCACCGAGACCGCCTCGCAAACCGATGATGATCTACTTTTGTCTGCCGTTAATGACACCGATGAGCGCAGACGACTCACCGAGCAACCACATGCCAAGGAAGATGCCCAACAGCAGCGCATCACATTGCAACCGCGCCAACGTCATGCCATCGAAATCGATTGTGAGGAAATGTCATTGGAGTTGGCAACGCTGTTGACTTCGTCGAATGAGAAATTAGTGCAAATTTTAGCACCACCAACACTCAAGTCTGTAACGGACTATGTAAGTAATCTGTACAATCCAAATGTGCCATTACGCCCGGCGAAGCGAGATGTCGGCACCTCAACGTTGCTGCGCATGAAGGGACACGAGCCGCAAGATAACAAGATCACAGTGGAATTGCAATATGCGGATGTAGAGGTTCTGCTACCGAATGGTGATAGTGAATCGGAGTCGTGTGATATGTTGAAGAAGAAAGTGGTGAGTGGTTTGAGAGAGATTTGTGGAAGACAACTGAACTTGCTATGATACTTAAGCGTCTTATTTTCTATTACTTTTTTCAGGATGAGCTCATGAAGCAACTCAATCGTAAGATACGCATACTCAATAATGAACAGGTGACTGTTCAGGAGGAAGCTGAACTCAACGATGAGCTAGGCAATAGTTTAGTCAATAAGCTAACGGATAAAGTACGTCCGATCGAGGCAACCAAATGCCGTACGTATATAGATGATGTTGGCCAAATTACCAGTTTGTTGCTATCGCTATCGGAACGTTTGGCGCGCATTGAAAATAGCCTAAGCACTGTGCCGGCTGAAAATGGCGCTGAGCGGGTGAGAATACAAATTATTTTTTATCAATCGCAATAGAGATATATACTTAAATTTTTTCATACCTTCTCTCCTAGAAATCACTCGAATTGAAACGCGATCGTCTGCTCGATCAATTAACCGAAGCGAAGCGCTTAAAGGAGGACATCGAACGTCGCGGAAGCAGCGTTATTGGTATCGTGGAGAAAAATCTCAGCGCCGATGAAATTGCCGATTTCGATTATTTCATCAATATGAAAGCGAAACTAATAGCCGATGCTCGTGATATTGCTGACAAGATCAAATGTGGCGAAGAGCAATTGCATGCTCTGAGCGAAGCGCTCATACAAAGCGATTGTTAGAAAAGAGGATAGATATGTAGATAGATAGAAGAGGAACAGAGCTCAGGTCAGAGAATGTTCTCTGCTCAGGTCCCTTTAAATGGAGCGGAAGTTTTAATAAGCTTATTTTGTATGCGCATATTTATGTAAATAAGTAGGATTTTCCATGCCTTCAACAGCAAAAAGTTGAAAGATTAATGTGAGAATCAAAGCAAGGTAGGGCATGAAATGGAGGTCAAACCGTGAGCGGCGGCAATAAACTGCAGAGCCACGTATTCTTTGACTTTGATATTTCAAGAGCGTTTGTTAAGGTGCTACGCTTTAAATGTGAATGAGTAAATGCTTAAGTAGAATGTAGCTGTGACATTACATAAAAAAAAACTCAAGATATATATAAAATAGTAATTAAAAAGAAACAGATATAAAAAGAAATGTATTAAAATTTAAAACTAACTTTTTGCAATTAGGCAAGCATTGTTATTTTGAAAATATGTATGAATATGTAACATATCTCAATGCAATCACTATATATGTAAAATAATAAATAAATGTAAAAACAAAATATTTAGCGTATAATATGTGATTTAAAAATACTATTTTATGTGTCTTTAGTCTTCAACACAATGCAAACTATGTATTTGTTTGCGCATGCGCAGTGCCAGCAAAATTGACTGCGCATCAAATGTGAGAATGGAGCAGAAATCGTTTAGGCATTTGAACAATGGAGGAAAAGCAAGAACATACATACATAACTTCTAATTTAGTCTAAATAAATTGTTTATGAATATAAAAAAAAAATAATAATAAAACTTAAGTGACTTAAGCATAAATGCAGCTTTTCATTATTTTGACTTAAAGTGAGACAATGCGGCAGTGCAAGCAAGCATTTTTAGCCAAACTCTAATATAAAAAATAAATGTCAATAAAAGCAAATATATATGCATACATAAATATGTAAATCTAAATTAAATGTGTTAAATATGTAAGTGTAAATTGTTTGAAAATTATAATACATACATATATAGTATAAGTATAAACTAAAGTAGATATGTTTTCATGCAAATTATTAATTAATCAATAACTCATTTAATTGTGTACTTATAAATATGTCAATGTGCATTTTAATAGATTTGTGGAAGAAAATTGCAAATTAAATCCTTTTAATTATATTCCTAGATACATACATAAGTATATATGTATGTAAATATGTACGTGAAATAAAATATTAAAAAACAAATTGAATGAGGGCGGAGTTTTTTTATGCAAATTCTAATGGAAGCGTTTCTGCATTATTCTTCTTACTGTGCTGAGTTGATTTAAAGTCTAATTTCTAAAAGCAATAGAAAGTTATCTACTGTTGGAACTCCGATAGAGAAAGCGAAAGGTTAGCGGAAATGTGACGAAAAAGAAAACGGAAGCGGGCGGAAATGAAAGGAAGGGGAAAGATAAATCGAAAGGAAAAGGGAACGAGAAAGGAAATAGTAGGAGGAAAGGAAGTGGGAGACTAATACGAAGAAAAAAACGGATAAAGACGTGAAGAGGCCAGACATTTAAAAACCCCATTTTTTCCTTCACTTTTTTTAAACTTATCTGACATTTGCTGAGGTCTGCAGCACGAGGAAAAATCGGTTTCTAGATACGTCCAACTTATTTTAAAGTGGGCCATTAATTCGCTTCTAATGCCTATAGATAATGAGAAGTTGGCCAAAGCAAAGCTTGGTCGGATACAGCTAGTGTTATAGTAAATTTCACAAAAGTTCATCTCTTACCTTGTATAGCACTGAATCCGATTTGCAGGCTTAAACTTTATTGGTAAATATGTATGTAAATTAAAACATTTTGTGCAAAACACCACTTTGACCGTTAAATATTATTTGCAATACAAAGATCACTTAAAAAATAACATTTCAACACCGTAATATAATAATACAATGGCGCAGACCAATTTGAGTTGTGCTCCAACTAAAAAACTAATGGCGGCGGAAACAGTGATGCCGTTTTGATACAATCGTATCAAATGTGATACTTTTTTAAGCCCAGGATACGTAGATACTTTTTATTTTGACGTAGAACAAATTTGATACCTTTTTAATCAACATCAAATAATTTTGATACGATTTAATCAAAATCAAAGAATATTAACCTATTCTTTTTCATTTTTAAGATTTTCTAAAAATTGTAACAACCTGCCCAACTAGCACAAATAGTCGTTGAAACGTAGCTACGACCAATGTTTTTACTTTAAAGTGTTGTGGCACTAGCCATAGGCACGTAATAGGAACGTTCTTATTACGTGTTTACGCCCAAAATGGGGAATGATTTTCGGTAACCACAACGTTCCAGAGTCGTCGCCGCAACGTGTTCGGCAACGTTCCATTGTCGTTTTAGATACGTAGTGGCGACGTGACAGCATGGTTAGTACCACTTTCAGGGAACTTAGCATATATTCTTCCCTTTTTAACTTATGGTTTGCTGCATCTTTCAACTTATTTGCTTATTTTATATTTGTTTCATTTTATATTCAGATACACGTATGTGAAACTTGTCCATTCTGTAATTTGGAGACTAAAATTGCAACATAATAAATTCGTATTAATAATAATGATAATGAAAGGAATGGTTTTGCGATAATTTGCATCAAAAAACTAATGCGAATGAAAATCTATTGTGAAATATGGTGAGATAGGTTTAAATTTTTCATGCGCCATTCGAATCATTTCTTTTGGTATGTTATTTTTTATTAGCGTTGGTTTGTGCGAAATTTTCAAATTATGTTTCGCACTTTCACAGCCATAGGCATTTGCGTTTGCATATTTTAACTTTCTGTAAAATGTAGTTGAATGGCGATATTTTTTTTCTTTTTTTAAGGCTTTAACAGACGCCATTACTAGAACAATTTTATTCGTAATACATACTCGGCACTAGATAGAATTTTTTACTTCATGGTGAGCTTGAGAAGTAACATGCACTTTGTAGTAGCCGTTGGCAATTAGGTCGTGATTTATAGGTAATGGATACCTTATTATCACCACCGAATATTACCTACAAGTTTCGTGACATTAAGCGGGCAATTAACGTCCCAAAAACGTAACCGAAACTATTACTGTTGCTATAAAGTAGCTGGCACTTTAAAGTTGCATTTAAGTAACATGAATTTGTCGCCGCTACCATTATTTGCCACGTATAAGTTTTAAAAACTTCGAGGTACTTTTACTAGTAACCACGACGTTTCTACTACCGGTAATGTCACTAAAAATCCACTTAACTTTAAAGTAACAATTATAGGTAGAAATTACCACGGAGCGACTGGGAATTTGTCAAACAAAGTTAATTTCTCACCGAAGTCATACATTTAGTGAATGCTACGTAATTGCTACACACCTAAGGTTCCCGTATCCGTCATTGTTACTTAGGTGCTAGTTGGGTGTGTTTGCCGCGAAAAATATGTATTGTGAAAGTCTTGAAAATACCAAAAATGGGCAACATTTTATCAAACTGTATAGTAGGCATCACTATCCATGGCAGGCTAGAGCAAAGAGCGTTATGTTTTATATTAACCATTATTTTAATAGCCTTTATGGTTATCTTGAATTAAATTGAATTCGAAAAATCTAAAATGATACTATTCATTATCTTTATATTTTTATATTGGTAAATGTAATAAAAAACGATGTCACGTTAAAAACACGAAAGCAGCTTCTTTTATTAATTTTAATTTTTTTTCAAAAATTTTCTGTGATACGAAAAAAAAAATTGCCGTATCAATTTGTTATACGGGTTAAAAGCCCGAAAACAGCTTTTTTTTTATTAATTTAAGTTCTTTTTCCAAAAAATTTTCGGTGATAAGAAAAAAACCATGAAAGTATCAATTTTTGATACCAAATTTCTTGAGGCTGCGGCAACACTGGACGGAAATCATATACTTTTCAAATTTTGGCGCAGCAAATAACAGTTTGAAAGCCACTGAGCTATCCGCAAGTGTGAACGCCCATAAGAGTGATGGCACATTCTGAGTAATCGATTAATTAACGACTACAAATCTTTATTAGTGGAGCACATTTTTTTGTTATTTTGCAAAAAACTCAAATTATTTGTATAAATTTATCATATTTAAATGGCAAAAGCGTATCACGGTAGTACTAAAAAGTCCAACTGGTGATCGTCAGTTCGCGATAGGGTAATTTTTACGACTTCCGCCAATTAATCGATTAACATTTTTTACCATACCTACGAAGTGTGGTGACAACAAAAGTAACAATAAATTTGTTTGCAACAACAAAGACGGCAATATTTACAAAAACAACATAAAGAAGCATGATGCTACCAGCTGATTTTCTTATTAGACATAAAACAGATAGCAAAAGTATAAAATAAAAGCAGAAAAACCACATTTATTCCAATTACTGAATGTCATAATCGACGACTAGCTGCTGCGCTGCTATTCCGAAGGAAGGTTACCATAATATTTTGAGCTACAATCATTTGTTGTACGAAAAATATTGCTGCTATGTTGAATAATATTTCACAATTAAATTACATACGATTAATTATAGCAACAACAATAAATCGACAAATTTTCACTACTGCAGCTACAACAACAAACACGTCCGCAGCGACGGTGTTATCAGGAAGAACGAGCCACTGCAGGAATAGAGTTCAAAAATATTTGCTGGAATTGGAATTCAGTCGGTGAGTAAGACTAAATCAAGCACTCTGAAACTGGAGCATCCACATTTAGGTTTCATGCTATCCTAATGCGCATCACCTTTATCATCACGAGCAATCCATACGCAATAACTCCATAAACTTTTACTGTTACTTGATTCTATCTTAACGAGAGGTATTTTCCATTTAAATAAGCTCGCCAATATACCGAAAAATGTCCGACAACGCGGACAAAACCCCACGTACTTCCAAAACAGCCGAAGCACAGCAAAGTGCAACAGCAAGTGGTGGCTCAGCGAAAGCCTCAACCACGCACACAAATCGTTTGATCAATGAAAAGTCACCCTACTTGCTTCAACACGCCCACAATCCCGTCGATTGGTATCCGTGGTGCGAGGAAGCCATTGCACGAGCACGCGAGGAAAACAAATTGATATTCCTTTCGGTAGGCTATTCGACTTGCCATTGGTGTCATGTGATGGAACACGAGTCGTTCGAAAATGAAGCGGTCGCTGCAATAATGAATGAGAATTTCATCAATATTAAGGTGGATCGAGAGGAAAGACCCGATATCGATAAGATTTATATGCAATTTGTTTTGATGTTGAATGGCAGCGGTGGTTGGCCAATGTCTGTGTGGCTAACGCCAGACTTGACGCCGATTACAGCCGGCACTTATTTTCCGCCACACGATCGGTAAGCGCAAAAGGAAATTAGATATTAGTTAGTTAGTCTTGTGTTTAATGCTTATTTTCATACAGTTGGGGCATGCCATCCTTCACGACCGTGCTCAAAACCATTGCCTCCAAATGGCAATCGAATCAAGAGGAGTTGAAGGTTACAGGTCAACATATTATTGCAGCAATACAAAAATCACTCAGCGAAAAGTCCACAACAGCCACTTTCAAACCGGGCAGTGCAGATGCCAAGCTGCAAGAGGCGTTGCGCATCTTCAAGCGACGCTACGATCAGCAACACGGAGGCTTTGGCACACAACCCAAATTCCCAGAAGTTGCACGCCTCAACTTCCTCTTTCATGCCTACATAGTTACCAAAGATGCGGACGTGTTGGATATGGCGCTACAAACACTCCAGCACATCGGTCACGGTGGCATACACGATCATGTGTTTGGCGGTTTTGCGCGCTACTCGGTGGATCGCATGTGGCATGTGCCACACTTTGAAAAAATGCTCTACGATCAAGGTCAACTAATGTCGGCATATGCGAATGCTTACAAGCTAACAAATGATGACATATATTTGCGCTATGCGGATGGTATCTTTCGTTATTTAATGAAAGACTTGCGACATCCCGAGGGAGCTTTCTTTGCAGGCGAAGATGCTGATTCCCTGCCGACAGCAGATGCTGGCACAAAAGTAGAGGGCGCCTTTTACGCATGGACTTTGGCTGAGGTGAAGGCGGCAATGAATGCAAATGCAGAACTTTACAGTGAATTAAAATTGGATATGGAACGTATAATCGAAACCTACACCTTTCACTATGATATACGTGCGGCGGGTAATGTGGAGCCCAAAAGCGATCCACATGGTCATCTAACAGCAAAGAATATACACATTGTACGTGGTTCCGACAACGAAACGTGTGATAAATTTGACATCAGCGCAGAGCAGCTACAACAACTGCTGAGCATAACGAATGAAGTGCTGCACAAGATACGTGATCAACGACCACGCCCACATTTGGACACGAAAATCATATGCGCTTGGAATAGTTTGGTGTTGTCCGGCTTGTCGAAATTGTCCAATTGTGGCAGTGCAAAGCGTGAGGAATATGCAAACGCGGCAGGAGAACTCTTCCGCTTTATACAAAAGCATTTGTACGATAGCAAGCGGAAGGTGCTGTTGCGCTCTGCCTATGGTCTGGGCACCGGCAATGCAACGCTAGAAAGCGTGAGGTATACCTACACGATTTTGTTTAACACATTTTTATTTAAAGTTAATAACAAAAAAAAAAAACAATCTCCTGCAGCAATCAACCCATTGAGGGCTTTCTAGACGATTACGCTTTTCTCATACACGGCCTGTTGGATTATTATAAGGCCACTTTGAAGGGCAGCGCATTGAAATGGGCACGTGAATTGCAAGATATACAAGATGCGCGCTTTTGGGATGATACACATGGCGCCTATTTTTATTCGGAGGAAAACTCACCGAATGTAATTGTGCGCTTAAAGGAAGGTAAAGTAAACGCCATTTTGTGTATTTTTAACACTTTTCTTGAATTTTTCTTTTTTCTACTTTCACTGTAGATCACGATGGCGCCGAACCTTGCGGCAATAGCATAGCGGCACGCAATCTTATACTACTATCACACTATCTAGACGACAACGCCTATAAGGAGCGCGCCATCAAACTCCTACATTTCTTTGCCGATGTCAATCCATTCGGCTACACATTACCAGCTATGATGTCAGCATTATTGTTGCATGAAAATGGCTTGGATTTGGTTGCAGTTGTTGGTCCCGATTGCACTGATAAACGTCGTTTCGTTGAAGTATGTCAAAAGTTCTATATACCAGGCATGATAATATTGCATGTGGATCCGCAGTATCCGGATGAGACGTACAATCAACGTGTGCAACAAAAATTCAAAATGATTAATGGCAAAACAACGGTGTATATATGTCATGATCGGGTTTGTCAGCTGCCGGTAACCGATCCAGAGCAACTTGAACAAAATTTAAGGGAGAATTTCTTTAAGAATGAGCATTAAGCTGGGTATTATTATATATTTGTATGAATATTTAATTTTGTGTATGTACTATGTCTAGTATGTAAGTGAGCACTTCCTTGTTAATAGGTTTAGCGACGAAGTTCTTGACTTACGACGAATTGTAGATATTTGTTTTTAGTTTGTTGGACATAGTTTTTTTTTTTTTTTATATAAGTTATAAGCAGTTTTCTGTCGCTAATTGTATTTGCAGCTTACTTGTATGTACATTGGTTTTGACACCCTATTATACATAATACGAACATATATATGTAAAAATAATAAAGGCAATTAATGATTTTATTGCAATTACATACCAACGAGTATGACTTTTTATTTTAATTTTAAACACCTTTTACACCACCTCCAGATGCATTTTAGAAAGCGTCAACTGGATTTTAGAAGGGGGAAATTAGATTTTAGAAAAGGGAAATTGGATTTTAGAAGGGGGAAATTAGATTTTAGAAAAGGGAAATTGGATTTTATAAAAGGGAAATTGGATTTTAGAAAACGGAAATTGGATTTTAGGAAGGGGAAATTGGATTTTAGAAAGGGGAAATTGGATTTTAGAAAAGGGAAATTGGATTTTATAAAAGGGAAATTGGATTCCAGAAAGGGGAAATTGGATTTTAGGATAGTCAACTGGATTTTAGAAAGAGGAAAGAGAGAATTGGATTTTAGAAATGTCAATTGGATTTTAGAATAACCAACTGCACTTTGGAAAGGGGAAATTGGATTTTAGAAAGGGTAAATTGGATTATAGAATAGCCAACTGGATCTTAGAAAGGGGAAATTGGATTTTAGAAAGAGAGAATTAGATTTTAGAAATGTCAATTGGATTTTGGAAAGGGGGAATTGGATTTTAGAAAAGGGAAATTGGATTTTAGAAAAGGGAAATTGGATTCTAGAAAGGGGAAATTGGATTTTAGAAAAGGGAAATTGGATTTTATAAAAGGGAAATTGGATTTTAGAACGGGGAAATTGGATTTTAGAAAAGGGAAATTGGATTTTAAAAAGGGGAAATTGGATTTTAGAATAGTCAACTGGATTTTAGAAAGAGAATTGCATTTTAGAAATGTCAACTGGATTTTAGAAAGGGGAAATTGGATTTTAGAAAAGGGAAATTGGATTTTATAAAAGGGAAATTGGATTTTAGAAAGGGGAAATTGGAATTTAGAAAAGGGAAATTGGATTTTAAAAAGGGGAAATTGGATTTTAGAAATGTCAATTGGATTTTGGAAAGGGGGAATTGGATTTTAGAATAGCCAATTGGACCTTAGAAAGGAAAAATTGGATTTTAGAATAGCCAAATGGATTTTAGAAAGGGGAAATTGGATTTTAGAATAGCCAACTGGATCTTAGAAAGGGGAAATTGGATTTTAGAAATGTCAATTGGATTTTATAATAGCCAACTGAATTTTAGAAATGAAAAAATGGATTTTGAAACTTCAATTGGATTTTACACCATTTCCAGATGGATTTTAGAAAGCGTTAACTGGATCTTAGAAACGATAATTGAATTTTAGAAAGAGAGAATTGGATTTTAGAATTGTCCATTGGATTTTAGAAAGGGGAAATTGGTTTAGAAATGTGAATTGGATTTTAGAAATGTGAATTGGATTTTAGAAAGGGGAAATTGGATTTTAGAATAGTCAACTGGATCTTAGAAAGGGGAAATTGAATTGGATTTCAGAATGTGCGTGTGAAATAAATTTTACACAGAATTCCAATTTCCCTTTTCTAAAACCCAATTGACATTTCTTGTAAAATCCAATTTCTCCTTTCAAAAATCCAGTTGACTATTCCAAAATCCAATTTCCCCTTTCTAAAATCCCGTTGACATTTTTAAAATCCAATTTCTCCTTTCAAAAATCCAATTTCCCTTATATAAAATCCAATTTCCCTTTCTAAAATCCATCTGCAAATCGACGGCTGAGAATAAGATCGCCCTATTTCAAAAAATTTTTCAAAAACGCCCTATTTGAAAAATTGTTTCAATAACGTCCTATTTCAGATTTTGCTTCAAAAACGCCCTATTTGAAAAAATGTTTCAATAACGTCCTATTTCAGATTTTGCTTCAAAAACGCCCTATTTCATAGAAAATTCCATAAATATTTCTTTGAAATAGGGTGTTTTTGAATAATTGTCTGAAATAGGACGTTATTGAAACAAATTCTGAAATAGGGCGTTTTTGAAGCAAAATCTGAAATAGGACGTTATTCAAACAATTTTTGGAATAGGGCGATCTTATTCTCAGCCGTCGAAATGATGTAGTCCTCAAATAAATAAAAAACCCATATGTTTTTAATTTTATTATTTCTTTTTAATGCAGTATCATTCTATTTATTTATTTCTTTCACAACGAACACAGCGCTTCTTGTGCTCGTTCGGCGCTACACACACATTTACAAAAATCGAAATCATTTACATTATTGTTAATTAAAGTGATAAATGTAAACAAAACAATTCTCACACACAAAAGGGCATAATGCAACGTGCATACATACATGCGATACGCAAGCTGCGCTGCAACCATACTGGCGCGTTGTTGTTGGGCATCTACGCGTAGGTATAACGTTGCGACTACAATAATTTTTTTTTTTTCGTTATAGGCTCATACATTATATTCATCATTATGTTTTAATTATAATTAAATTTAAAATTTTTCTTTGCATTTTTTTTTCTTTAAATTTTCTTAAGAAATTATAAAAAATATGAAAAATATCTATACGTAACATTTAAAATTAAATGCAAAAAATTAGATTGTACTTCTACAAGAAAACGAACTACAAAGTCTATTTATGTATGTATGTATATATGCATTTAATTTGTGTAGCTCGCTAGTTAAATAATTATAAATATTTATAATTTAGCAGCAATTAAAAAAAAAACATAGTATTCATCACATTGAGACCCATTTGAAAGATGGACGATCACGTCCGCAACTCGTGCAATGCCTGCGCACAGTGGAGTAATATTGCGAAAGCGTTTTGGAGTGTTTTGGTTTGGAAAATATATGTATGAATGCAAAAAAAAGTTTTCAATTAAAATCAAGTAAATAAAATCTAAGGGTAGTGATTAAGGTAAAAAATGTAAAGAAAAAGCTGCTTTAAAAAGGAATACATACATACATACGCTTTTAAAACCGGTAAAAAAAATTCCAAAAATTAATTCTCCACTCTACGCCGTCATTACTAGTAGTAATTACTTTAAAACTTCTAACTTATAGTTCTCTTATACTACGCTCGTGCTGCTGCTGCTGTTCAATTGCTGCGTGTTCGCCTTAGAAGTTGTTTTATGCTAGTCACAGTTGCCACCGGTTTCGCGCTTGAGAATGATAAAATATAAGCCGCAAGACGGTTGTTGACTTCCAACATTTTTTTGCCCCTTCCCCCTTCTTTTAGGCATCATTCATATTCATCGCAGCATCGAAATTTTCCATCATGGCATCCATGCGCTCCTGATGTTCGGAACGCAAAAATTTCGCCAATCGTCTCTGCCGTTTAGTTTTTGGCAATCGACTACGCAGCGCATTGACGAACTTAAGACGCGCCAAGCGTCGCATGCGTCGTCTCTCTTCCAGCTCAGCATCTTCGCCATCGCCATCGTCACCCTCTCGCTCGTCATCGTATTCCGGCGCCGACACGGAGTCTTCGCCTGCATCATCCGCAACGAGCCCATTTCTCGCCGCTGCATCTCGAAAGAATTCTTTTGGATTACGATGGATTTTAAAGATTTTCGTAGTCGTATCATATTTTCGTATCACACGAGAATTGGCGCTAATACCACGTTCTGGTGGAAATTTCATAACGGAATGAGCATCCAAGAGCGCATTAGTGTTATTGCTGCTAGCAGAAGCGCCACCTCCACCACCACCACCGCTGCTGCTACTATTACCACTACTGGTTATTGTAATGATATTAAATAGTTCAGCTAATTCAGCATCGGTGCGTTGTTGTTCCTTGAGTTTCTTTTTGTACTTGGGTGCATAGTCGAGAATGTAGAGTAAACTTGAGAGGGGCTCATCATCAGCGACTAGCGTAGCAGCAGGATTGCCATTACCGTTGACGACATGATGACCATTGTGGCTTAAACCGTTGAGGCTGCTGGCGGCGGTGGGCGAGGGCGAGGGTACTGGCGTCGTATTTGCCGTCAGTGATGTAGGTGTGGACGGCGGCGCCGGCGGTGCACCACCACCATGCGATACAGTGTAACGGCGATGCGGACGCTGGCGTCGCTTCACAACCTTCCAGGAGAAAATACTGGGCTCTTGCGGCACCAATTCGACATCATACATATCCCCCGTGTACTCCGGGTGGTGTAATGGGGCTGATGATGACGGTGGCGTAGTACATAATTCCACATCGAATTCTTCATCCGATTTGGCCATTTCGATGGTCTGCTAACGTTAATGGCGACGGCGGCGGCGGCAGCCATAATAACATTAGTAAAACAGTAAAAATGCATTGTACAAACAACACACATCCGCGACGGAAGCGTTTGAAGGCGTGAAATAGAAATGGCAGAAAAATAGATACATAAATTAAATAGTCCGAAAATGAAAATAATAAAATTAGCATGGAATTTTCTTTTGTCTTTACTAGCACCACACCACTCTACTCACCTGAAACAGATAATCGGCTTCGCTGTATTTTTGTTCAGAAAGTCGATGGTATTCCGCCATCATTGAGTAGTTTGGAAGTCGGTCGGTCGATTAGAAAGAAAAGCGTGTGAGCCGTGTGTGCCGATTAGGAAAATAAACAAAAACAATGTGAAAAATGCCGAGGAAAATCACGATAATGAAGAGAACGGAATTTTTCCCGAAATTTTTCACAATCTCCTCTACTTCTACTTTGTTTTCGTTTCTGCTTTCTTAATTCTTGTTGTTATTTTATTTTCTTCACTGACTCGTGTATTTTTGTTTTATTTCTGCGTTTTTGTTATTTTTTCCATGTGTTATTTTTTGATTGATGGTGTGTGGGGAAAATTTTCAACTCACCATTGTGTTTACAATTAGCCAACGGAAGTACTTATGGTGGTTTTATAGAGGGCAACTTTCGTTGTGGGAAACGTTTTTTGGTTGTGGCAACTTGTGCGGCCTTATCACGGGTGGCAAGGCAGATTTACAAAGGTAGGCCCGGTGGCGAATTCAGAAATTTCTCATATATTTTGTTAATTTAATTGGTAGAGTGTAAGGTAAAATTTTAGACGACGATACCCCGGCTAGAAAAAAACGGTTTTTTTAGGAGGTGGGTGGAGAGGGGGGAAGGGGGCGGAGGGGATCACAAAACTGAAGACCCCACCCTGCGGAGGCCTATGGTTCCCGAGATATACGTCATTAAAGTTCCGATATTTCCCATACAAATTTCACCGAACACCCGCCAGGGTTACCGTTGGGTGTTGGGTTGGGTATTGCCGTTTGGGGAAAAAAATGGTGTAAACCAAATTTAAATAAAAATTGTCAAAAAGTTTTCTGCGTTGGCGGCCTTCGGCAGCGCTTATTTAAAATAACCCTGGGCTACGCCACCAAAGTCCGGACGTGTGCCCTAACCGTGGCTAACGGTGATGTCCTTCTGCGTAGTACACCGCGCGATTTTTTTTTTTATTAAATTTTGGTATTTTTAAATAAAAATCGTCAAAAACTTTTCTGCGTTGGCGGCCTTCGGCCGCGGTTATTTAAAATAACCCTGGGCTGCGCCACCAAAGTCCGGACGTGTGCCCTAACCGTGGCTACCGCCACGGTGATGTCATTCTGCGTAGTACACCGCGCGATTTTTTATTAAATTTTGGTATTTTTAAATAAAAATTGTCAAAAACTTTTCTGCGTTGGCGGCCTTCGGCCGCGCTTATTTAAAATAACCCTCCTGGGCTACGCCACCAAAGTCCGGACGTGTGCCCTAACCGTGGCTACCGTCACGGTGTTGTCCTTCTGCGTAGTACACCGCGCGATTTATGATTAAAAATTTTCATATTTAGGTACCTTTTTCTTACATACTTACCTCGATATGGCAACACAAACAGTACTGTATAATACAACCCTGCATGTAGTCAGAAACACAGAAGCACACATAACTCGTCGCGATTAGTGAAAAAATGTACACAAATTAATAAAAGCGAGTTTTTTATAATAAAAACGTAAAATTCTCCCGAAAATATAAATAAAATCGAAGTTTAAATGTAATCAAAAGTTATAAAAGTGAAAAGTATAAAAAGTATCGTTCCAAAGGCAGTTGAATCAATTTTCCCACATAAAATTTTGCTTTTGGGAAGGGTGAATTTAACAATAAATTACATGAATTGTGTAATTAAAAAATCTGTGAAAATGATTTATTTAGTTAAATTAAAGCTAGAACTTGCATTTTGGTCACATTCCAACTGATTTTTGTGGTGAAATTGCCATTATTGCGCATTTTAAAAAAGTGGATATCGACGTCGAAACTCTAGCCGAGTGTAATGTCAAAATGATATTTCGCCGTGGTTAAAATCTGAATTCGCTTGGGACTCGCCTACGGCGCCAGTAGGCGGAAATGTCGAATACTGCTTACGTCACAGGACCAATAAAGCCGCGAACAACCAAACAAACAGCTGTGCCAATTGCAAAAGGAAATGACGTATGAGGACCTGATACTTTTTTCTAAAACCGAAAGAAATATGGCGGCCAGCGAACTGACATGACGTTTTAATTGGATCATGGACTCGCCCATTCCCAAGGTTGATCCATAAGGTTACTGTAGTGCAGAAAAGCAACCATGCAATACATTTTGTTGTTGCCCGTTTTACTATCTCAATTGTCAAACGTCCATTTTTAATTGGCCAAGCAACACATGCATGAGGACCTGATACTTTTTCTAAAACCGAAAGAAATATGGCGGCCAGCGAACTGACATGACCTTTTAATTGGATCATGGACTCGCCCATTCCCAAGGTTGATCCATAAGGTTACTGTAGTGCGGAAAAGCAACCATGCAATACATTTTGTTGTTGCCCGTTTTACTATCTCAATTGTCAAACGTCCATTTTTAATTGGCCAAGCAACACATGCATACAAGAAAAGCAACAAACACATAAAGTTTGACAATTTAGGTAATTAAAAAATATAATCAGCTGTTTCTACGAAGGCAACCTTATGTATCAACTAGGGATGGCAACTATAACCGGAAAAACGATTATAATCGGTTAATTTCTTTCGGTTAACGGTTAAAATGTATCGGTTTTTTCCTTTTGATTATTTTTTCGATTAACCTTTTTCCTCTCAAGTCGAAAATAATCGAAAGGAAATAATCGAAGTTGAGAATTACTGTGTAACCTAATACAAACGCAAGTCGTCACTTAAAGCACGCACGCAAATTTTTCATATGCGTTGAACCGAAATTGACTTGCGTGCGTGTACAGATAAAGAAATAGAAAAATATAGAAAATCAGAGAAAATCTTATTTTGTGGAATATGTATTTAACACACGCGATATCAAAAGCAAGTGTCAATTTTTTTGCAAACAATCACCCACAATGCTTAATTTCAACTGTCACGCAAAACAAAAATTGGGCGTCGAGTTTTTACGCACGCCGTTCAATTTCTGTTACTCCCATACAAGTTGTATGGGCATGAGAAATTTCTGACAGTAAATTGACGGCGTGCGTTTGTATTAGGTTACACAGTTACCGCCTTTTCATTCGCAATAAACGTTCCCTCCAGCCAGCGTTGCCGAATTGACGATTTTAGCGTCCTTTTGACGATTTTTCTAAGCAATGATTTGACGATTTTTCCCAAAAATGACGATTTTTTCGTTTATTATATATTTTTTTAAGGAAAGTGGCATTATTAAAAATTTAAACCATCTCAGTACAATAATTAAATGGTTATCTTCATGAAATAAATCCTTATATTTTGTAAATTATTTTTCAAGGCAAAATGTTATGAATTAATATTAATGAATGATTGATGATGTTATTTATTTATTTTATTATATAAGTAAGCGCATTGTGTAGATAAATGTGCACAGCTTTTTTAAATATGATTTCATTTATATACGAATTTGTATGAATTCGCACCTCTTTAAAATTGTTTTTGGGAAAATTTTCCATTAAGGAACAATGCCCCGAAATAAATGACTATTTCAGGGGGGGGGAGGGGGTAGAGGGGCTGTGACAGGACTTGGAACTGAAATCAAAAATTTCCGGAGGCTTGTATTTTACAAGATATTTGTTGTTTTTTAAATATTAAAATTTACCAAACAAAACACGAAAACTGCGATCTATTGCTGAGATAAAAGCAAGTATTAAAACGAGCAAATGCATATATGTATGTGTGTAGAACAACATTTTGCGTTGGCCGCCTTCAGCCGCGCTTTAAAAAAATAATCCTCAGCTGACATAATTCTCTTTCTGGGGTAATTATCTCGTAAACTGTAAACTTCCTGCAAGTTTTGATTTCAGTTTTGAGATATCTGAGAGGCCCTGGAAAAGTAATTTTTTTTCGTGGTGCGCTTTCTTAGTGGAAAGCCGACACTTTTTTTTGTTTATAACGTGTTTTTAGTAAAGATGAGATAGCAACAAAATATTGACGATTTTTTCGCTGAAATGACGATTTTTTATTATTATTATAAAAACGAACACACATACATAGTATGTATAAAAAATTAGCTTGTTTGTCCTCTTGGGGTACTACGTATTAAGAGCCTATACACACTTGCGACTCAATCGATTTAGTCGAATGTTGATTTGCATGGGAATGTATGGAAGCATTCACACTACATTCAATTAGTTGTACAACTGAAACAGTTGGATTTGCAGCCCAATTTCATTCCAACTGAAACAGTTGTACAACTGCTTGATCAGCAAGGCGCCCTTCTACGTATTCACACTTGAGACAATTTAGTCGAACGACTACAACAACAACAGTGATATTCGTAGTGGAAAGAGTTGCCATGCTGACAGCACTACTTTTATTTCACTTTTGGTAAATTGTAGAGATTGAATATTTCAATTAATATTTTCAAAATGTTTAAAAACAAAAGGTTCGTTTCTTATTGACTACACCATTTTCAGATGGATTTTAGAAAGCGTTAACTGGATTTTAGAAAGGGGAAATTGGATTTTAGAAATGTCAATTGGATTTTAGAAAGGGGAAATTGGATTTTAGAAATGTCAATTGGATTTTAGAAAGCGTTAAAAGGATTTTAGAAAACAAAATTGGATTTTTGAAAGCTTGAATTGGATTTCAGGATGTGCGTTTAAAATAAATTTTACACAGAATTTTTCGAATAGAAATTCTTTATTGCGTATGAAAGTATAAATTAATAATTATATAAATTTTCGAAAATCCAATTTACAGTTTCTAAAGTCCTATTTCCCTTTTCTAAAATCAAATCGACATTTCTAAAATCCAATTTTCCCTTTCTAAAATCCATTTGGCTATTCTAAAATCTAATTTCCCCTTTCTAAAATCCAATTGACATTTCTAAAATCTAATTTCCCCTTTCTAAAATCCAATTGACATTTCTAAAATCCAATTTCCCTTTTCTAAAATCCAATTGACATTTCTAAGATCCAATTTCCCCTTTCTAAAATCCAGTTGACGCTTTCTAAAATCCATCTGGAAATGGTGTAGTTATAGACAAGAATTATCTAACTAAGGATATTTACTTCCGTTTTCATATGTTTCTTGATATTGTTGTTCTCTTCAAATGTCATTAATCGCATTTTAAAATAGAAATAATGAAAATGAAATTTCATGAAAATTATTAATGGCTGATTTTTACTATTTTTCCGTTTCTTGTACTTCTGTTCGTTTCGCCTTTATGAGCGTAATTCCTTCCGTTTTTCTCTTTTCATTTACTTGACAGCTAGTTGCTAGTTTAATAAGAAACAAAGCCAAACAATGTATGCACTTTTTGTTTATTTTATTGTTTTTTATTTATTAATCAAGTTGACAGCTGACAAGAAGGTGCTTTCATGTAAGAATGCAGATAAACTTTAACAATTTAATACTTCATCACTTTATATGAAGACCACTAATGTAAAATTTGCTGAGTAAAATGTGAACATTGGCAACACTATGTCATTGTCAATCGCACGACTATTTAGTCTCAAGTGTGAATAGCTGCCACCGATTCGACTAAATAGTTGGAGTAGTGTGAATACAACAGTCCAATTCGACCAAATCGATTGAGTCGCAAGTGTGTATAGGCTCTAATTTATCAATAATTGTAATCGAAAAACGGTTATAATCGGTTAGTTCCCTACGATTATTCGCGATTAATAATCGAACCCTTTCGATTAACCTAAAAAACGGTTAATCGATTATTAAATTTTTTTTGCCATCCCTAGTATCAACCTTGCCCATTCCTATTGGCCAGGATGTGAATTCGCTGGGATTTTGACATTACACTCTACCTTTGTAAATAAAAAAAAGTTGATTCTGAATTCGCCACCGGGCCTACCTTTATAGATCTGCCTTGTTTCCTAGTCTATTTTCGTCGTTCAACCAAAATCGACCCATTAGTGGTTGTACAACAAATCGTCACATTAGTGGACCTGTTGTACAAGTTGGACAGACGGTTGGATGAAGATCAAACGATTTTGATATTTTGTCGCGTTGTACAACAAATTGGAAGGTTAGTGAATATGTTTGAGAAACTTCATTATTTTTTCTCGCTGAGGTGAAAGCATCGCGCGCATCGCGTTGAAAATAAGAAATAAAAGTGGTAAAATTTAATAAATTGCTACAAAAATATTGCCAAAATGGGCAATATTAAGTGCGAAAAATGTAAACATTTAACTTAAATGTTTTTATAATACAAAAATTAGCATTTTTTCAATTATTACATGTAGAGCCAGCACAATCCGTATGCATTCGCTTGTTGCTTACTCTACAAAGCGTCGGTAAAAATGATGTTTGACGATAAATCGACGTTGAAGTTGGAGCGTTGGTGGCGAAGCATGCGATTTATCGTACGACGGTGTAGTACGATAAATTGTATGGTTAATGGGCGGCATAAGGCCGCATTATAGCGCCAGAAAAATTTTCGGGTAGTTGGAACTTTTTTTATCGTGCAAAATTAAAAGTAAAATATTCCAATGTGCTACCATGCGTTGAAAAATAGAGTTATTGGGGTTGTAGCCGGAGGATGTTATAGTATACGGAAATTAACCGGCTCCGATTTTATTTAAGCAACACTAATGTGAAAGTGGAAGAGTGTAGCTAAAAAAAAATAGCGCTAACAATAGACATAACGAACAACTGCTGGGATATGTGAATACACAAACCATTTTTTGTAATTCTATAGTATGGCTTACAATACAGATTGTCGTGGTAAACCAAATGACAAATTACTGTTTATAGCCGTTCAATATATTGCCTAAAGCAGCTTTTGTTCTTGTTTCAGATGAAAAACGCAAGCGAAGTAAATACAAAGAAAATAACGGCTAATAATTTGACAGGAAGAAGTTTTTTTTATGTAATTTACTATTTTATATGATTGATTTGTATTTTAGAGCCAGATACGTCTTGTGTAGACACGACCTTGTTGAAACCACTTCTTTTCCAAATACAACCCTGCAACTTTTTGTCATCATTGCCAGCCGACAGTGATTGTCAAAATGACAGTTGGTAATTTTGACATTTGTTCGGCCGGTGAAATTTGTGGAGTCTTGTGAGATTTTTTCGTGTATGAAATTTGTGAATTTCTTTTACGGTGATAAAAAAGTGGCAAAAAAATCCAAAGGCATCCTGCAATCTAGAGCATTATAAAATAAAATATAATGGCCGCTTTCCCGGGATCGATCGCCTTCGACGAATATGGTCGTCCATTTATAATTTTGCGCGAACAGGAACGCGAAAAGCGTATAACGGGCACCGATGCTATCAAGGTTGGAAAAATGTTCCTTCTACTAAAATTAAAAATGTTGGTGGAAGAATATTTAGATTTTTGTATGTAAATTTCACTTATTTCAAAGAATTGGGCGTAGAGTATTTTAAGAATTAAGTACGGAAAGCTCCACCACCATTAAAGCACAGCTGGTCGCCTTAGGCCGGTTTTTACATTGAATTTATGAAAAAAGATTTGAGAAAACCTATCAAAAGTGTTAGTTAGTTCTGAAATTTAGATTTTTTCCGAACAAATTGCATGTTTCCTTGCTTTGTCCTTAAAGTTTTGTGTCAATTATCTCAGTTCATCTACTCTGTTTTTGTAACCAAATTTGAGGTTAAACACGGTCAGCAGTTTTCTGTGAGTCACCATTAGTGCGAGTTTTATAAATGAAAATGAAAGAAAAAGTTTTTATCAATTTGAAATGTCTGTAATCTGTGTTGCGCTAATTACATATCATACAATCACTATTCCAGAGTCACATAATGGCTGCACGTCAAATAGCTGGCACCCTAAAAACTTCCCTCGGCCCCAAAGGTTTGGATAAGATTATGGTAAGCGCCGATGGTGATGTCACTGTTACCAATGATGGTGCCACCATAATGAAATTGATGGAAGTCGATCATGAGATTGGCAAACTTATGGTGCAGTTGTCACAATCGCAGGACGATGAAATCGGTGATGGTACTACCGGCGTAGTTGTTTTGGCTGGTGCTTTACTTGAGCAGGCCGAAAGTCTGATTGATCGTGGCATACATCCCATCCGTATTGCCGATGGCTTCGAATTGGCTGCACAATGTGCTGTCAAGCAGTTGGAAGCCATAGCTGAACCTTTCCCTATCGACCCCAACAATAAGTTACCACTGGTACAGATTGCTATGACAACACTTGGTAGCAAAATAGTGAATAAGTGTCATTTGCAAATGGCCACAATGGCAGTTGATGCTGTGCTAAATGTGGCGGATATTGAAAAGAAAGATGTCAACTTTGAGTTGATTAAAATTGAGACCAAGGTTGGCGGACGTATGGAGGATTCGATGTTGGTAAAAGGTGTAGTAGTGGACAAAACTATGAGTCATGCACAGATGCCTAAAGTATTGAAAGATGTTAAACTAGCTATACTCACCTGCCCATTTGAACCACCAAAGCCCAAGACTAAGCATAAGTTGGATGTGACTTCGGCGGAAGATTATCGTAAATTGCGTGAATATGAACAAGAGAAGTTTGTGCAAATGGTGAAGCAGGTAAAGGATGCTGGTGCTACGTTGGCCATCTGTCAATGGGGCTTCGACGATGAAGCTAATCATTTATTGTTGCAACATGAATTGCCAGCAGTGCGTTGGGTGGGTGGTCCAGAGATTGAGTTGATTGCTATCGCTACTGGCGGTAGAATCGTACCACGTTTCGAGGAGTTGACACCCGAAAAGTTGGGTTCCGCCGGTTTGGTGCGTGAGATGTGTAAGTAAAGCTGGAAGATGTGCTATTGAATAAATTTTAAAATTAATTGTTGCAACTTTCTCCTTGCAGCTTTTGGCACCTCTAAGGATAAAATGTTGGTTATTGAGGAATGTAAGAATTCGAAGGCTGTTACAATTTTCCTGCGTGGTGGTAATGCTATGATCATTGCCGAAGCTAAGCGTTCGATACACGATGCTTTGTGCGTTGTGCGGTCGTTGATTAAGGTGCGGATTTAGACACGGGAAATCTTATTATTATTATTATTGTTTAGTAGTATTTCTCATTTAATTACAATACTTCTTCCTTATTTTAGGATAACCGCATTGTCTATGGTGGCGGCGCTGCCGAAATCAGTTGCAGTTTGGCTGTTGCCAAAGAAGCCGATCAATTGTCTACTTTGGAACAATACGCCTTCCGTGCATTCTCCGTGGCCCTCGAGAATATTCCATTGGCCTTAGCGGAGAATAGCGGTTTGCATCCAATTGAAACTCTCTCCGAATTGAAGGCTCGTCAAGTGTCGGAGAAATGCCCAAGCTTGGGAGTTGATTGTATGTTAACTGGTGATTCCGATATGAAACATCACAATGTTGTCGAATCGCTGCATTCAAAGAAACAGCAAATTCTATTGGCAACGCAATTGGTTAAGATGATATTAAAGATTGATGATGTGCGCTCAAAGGATTCGCAGTAATTAAAGCGAAATGTGAACGAAAGGGGCAGGCATTATAGAATTACATGCACACTAAACGTTTCATACTATTTCTTACATACATAAATACATACATACATTTATCTTTGTCAGCAGTATGTCTTTTCTTTTGCTAATTTTAGTAATTTTATGTTTTGAAATTTATATTGTATTTGCTTATAATTAATAAATTACTAAAATAATGAACAAATTTAAATTAGGGTTTTAAAAAGCTGTGCATCGAATAAATATCCAGCGCTCCGCTGGGCAGGTCATGTCGTGAGAATGGATGAAGGTGCTCCGGCCAAGAAAGTATATCTCTAGAAACCCGCTGAACGCAGAAGAAAGAGGAGACCTCCACTGCGTTGGGAAGATCAGGTGGACAGTGATGCTGACTTCCTAGATATTGCCAAATGGCGCCATGCTGCACGAAACAGAAATAGCTATGTTGGACTCGGCCAAAATCGTCTATGTAGACGGTTACGTGCCAATTAAGTAGTAGTAAGTAGCATCTATTTTTCACACTGCGGCTATTCCCGATATTTACACATCTTTGGCAATATCCATTTAGCCCCCCCCCCCCCTCCATATAACATTTGCAGTTTGTAGTCAAATTGGGATTTGATTTGCTTAACTGCTAGCTTAATCTAACAACAATTTTACTAAAGAAAAATTTAAACTTAAACTAGCTGTAGGATTTTAGTCAAGGTTATGGTTAAATAAAAAAAAATTACTAAATTGCACTTCCCATGGCCATCACACCTACACCTTCTTTCCATTGATGTGCTTCAGCTGCTTTCTATTCATACGGTCGAAAAATAATAGCCCCGCCGCACGCTCCACCGTCTCGGGTGGCACTTGGAACAATTGCAGTGGCGTATCATCACTAATCTTTTGATTCGGCATAACATACGCCTCCATATCAAGTTCTCCAGCCGTCGTCTCACCAACAATGATTTTGTAGAAGTGTGTCGGCACCGCTACCGTATTTGCACCAATCACTTCATATTTTACATACATTTTACCATCCGCCTCATCCTTACGTGGCAAATACAATGGTCCCGTACACACATAAACATTTGGATATGTCTGTGTTAGCTTTCGCACATACATCTCCAAACGATTCCATGAATCCCGGTTAAAACCCTGTCCTACCTGTGGCGCCATATTCGTCAAGTAGAAAGTATCTTCGCAATGCTTTTGATGCAGTCGATGATTACCAGCTGCCGCCATATGGCCACGATCATAGCCGGAACGGCGATAGTCGGTATTTTGTGCGCGAAAGTACGGATGTATACTCTCATCAGCGCGAAATTCACATTTCGAACGATCGACAGCCTCATTCCGCGCAACCGATGCGGGTGTGAGATGTTCGAATACCCAATGCGGTACACGATTACGACGATCATAGGAGAGCACGAAATCGGAATAGGAACGTACATGATCCATGCCGGGAAAGCCGTATTTCATAATTTGTGATACGCGCGCCGGCGTTGCGGTGAGATTTATTTCGTTGTGCTCAGCTGGTACAGGTACGGCAGCCGAAACGGTGCCGTATATGGGCAAAGCGGGAAGGTGAGGCAGCTGTTGAGCAGGAGGAGGAGGCAATTTGTTTAGTATGACGTTGTGTATGCTCTTTGTTATGAAATCCACTTACCGTTCTTAGTAGCGATTTATCACTTTCTGTTTCTATTTCCAGCATTTGTTGTTGCGACTGTTGGCGTTCCATGTATTTACCGCCGTAATAGGCAAAGGTGGCCGCTGTCGCATACGCCAATACATTTCTAATCAGCCTTTTATTCATGTTTCTTTTGCTTAAAAATGTAAGTGATTTTTTGCAAATTTACTACGCGAATAATTTGTCGAACCGTACGTGCATTGGATAGTTGGGCAATTGTCAGACGATCAGCTGTTTTATGTTGTTCAATCACGCGAACAGCTGTTGCACAGTGGAGCAATCACGTAGTTGCTACTGTAAATATACTTACAGAAGATATTTTACACAGCGGAGTTTAACCCTTTCGGTTATTCTATGCCGTACGGCATAGTCGCACTTCAGTGGCAGATTTATGATATAAAACTTCAACATCCAATTTTTTTTTTTATTTTTTTATTTTTCTTTGAAGAATTCTGAATAAGAAAGCATTGAAAAATTTTTGATTACTGCAACCAGTAACTCGCGATAATTACAAAAGCAATCATCTCTTTTGAGTCTTGTTTTTTGCAAGAAAAAGTAACTTCATAAATTCAGTTATTTCACGGAAAAAAAATTTATTGGGCAAACTTTTGTACATGTATTAGTAGAAAATTATTGATTTTAACATCTCGAAAAAAATTAGAACCCTGGACTTTTTAATAAGGCTGCAGGATTTTTTTTATTTCCTACCATGCCATACGGCATATATTTCACTCAATGGAAATAAAAAAAATGTATGGGATGAAATTAGTCGCAACGATTGCGTGTTTTTTTTTGAGAACAGAGGCCAACAAAATTGTCACCCGGAAACCAGTGTATACTTTTCCGAAGGTTCAACTATCTCAAATCACTTCAGTTTTCGAGATATCCTGACCTAAAAGTGTAAAGATTGGGGTCTTTCCCTTTATTTGAGGTAATGTGGCATAAAATAACTCTTTCAGTCAAGAAAATTAAATTTATCTAAAGGTACGAGTTATCACCTTCCAGATTCCGTTGAGCTTGCTAAAATATCATTTTTCCTCGCTGAGATATTGCATTTTTAAATGTGCATGTTTGCAAAGGATGCGAAGGATATTCGTGTTGCGCATTCTTAATGGCCCGAGGAACCGTTTCAGATGATACCATAAAAGATAAAGTAAGTTATATTTGCTTCTAAGAGACATGTATATATATATTTTATCTCATTTTTATCTTTTTTCTTCTTTGTTTCAGGACTGATACAGAGGTGGATCTAGTAATTTCCTAGAACAAGGGCTGAAATCGTTTACACTATAATTCTAACGTTTTAAAGCGAATTTAAGCTTTTATCTTTAATGTTTTTTGTTTTATGAATGGTTTATGTCAATGTATTTAATTATGCATGACTTCTATCTTTTAAAATAAATACATTATATCGTTAAATCGAAATTGTATCTCGAATATCCTTTGCATCCTTTGCAAACATGCACATTTAAAAATGCAATATCTCAGTGAAAAAAAATGATATTTTACAACGGCCAACGGAATTTAGAAGTAAAAAAATTTATACTTTTAGATAACTTTAACAGTATCTTGACTGAAAGAAAAACTTTGATGCTAAATGATCTCGAAAACTGACAAAAAATGTAATTTTTACAGTTTTGGATAAGGATATCTCGAAAACTAAAGTAAATTGAAATATTTGGACTTTCGGGAAAGTATATTCTAGTTTATGGGCCACAATTTTGCTTGATTTTGTTTTCAAAAAACACGAATTCACTGCGACTTGATTTCATTCTATACATATTTTTATTTCCGTTGAGTGAAATCTATGCCATATGGCATAGTGCCAAAAAACCACTTTAAAAAAATTTTTTTTTAAAAATTCCTTTTGATTATTCATAACAAACCCCTTAACAGTAAATAAAATGCAAATATAGATTTTTAAGGTCAAAAACAAAAAAGAAGTTCCGAAAGGGTTAAAACACCGACAGGTATAACTTTGTTTAGATAACGGTAGTTTGCAACATTATAAATATGGTAAAGTACATTTGTACATTAAAAATACACGTGTGCGTATTTACATATATATCCATATACTTACTCCTCACGTATTTAACGTATAAATAAATGAAGCAATCATTGTTATGAATAATGTTTTATTACTTTATTGCACGTTAAATAAATGTAAAACTATGTATATTAGACGATAGACAAAAAAATATGTATATAGCACTTTTAAACTAAGTATTTATTACTAGACGGCAGATAATACATACATTTACGTGTGATTTATAGTGCGTTCGCTAAAGTTATTAAATCTATTGGGATCGTTTAGTGTATGCTGAATTACTTAAAAACTAGTTTTTCATATATTGCTTATACATACATACATATTTATTATTTTTGTTATATATTTTTTTTTTATTATTATATTTCTTTTATTGTTATATTTTTTATTATATTTTTATTAAATATTTTTTTATTATTATATTTCTTTTATTATTGTATTTTTTAATATATTTTTGCTATATATTTTTTTATTATTATATTTTTTCACATATTGCATATACATACATATTTATTATTTTGATTATGTATTTTTTATTATATTTATTTCATTATTATATTTTTTTATTATATTTTTTTGATACATATATTTTTTTATTATTATATTTTTCACATATTGCATATACATACATATTTATTATTTTTATTATATATTTTTTTATTATTATATTTCTGTTATTATAATATTTTTTTAATATTATATTTTTTTTTGATATATTTTTTTATTATTATATTTCTTTTATTGTTATATTTTTTATTATATTTTTATTATATATTTTTTTATTATTATATTTCTTTTATTATTATATTTTTATTGTATATTTTTTTATTATTATATTTTTTTTAAATTATATTTTTTTATATATTTTTTTTATTACATTTTTTTTATAAACCTATCGTCTGCAGAAGAAAAAAAAATGTGATTTGATTTCCAAAGGTGAGAAACCAAAAATCGCATTCGAGCATAACTCCGATATTTTGAAAGACCACAATCTGCGCTTGTGATATCTAAAGAAATTCAAGAACAATATCGATCTGTTTTTATTTTGAGTTTTCGCTGTTGTCAATATTTTTGAAGAATAAATGCGTAAATTGAGATTTTTCTCTTGAAAAACTATGCTTTAAAACTTTCAAAATTTAAATACTGAAAACGACATCGTTTATTTGCAAAAAAGTGTTTATGAAAAAATTTCAAATCTCTTTTAAACATCACTGACATACATAGTTACTTATTGCAAATTCCTTGCGCTGCAAAAATTACAAAAAAAAAAATATATATATAAAAAATCTATATACTTAAATATATTTAACATTCTGGCATTAACATTCTCTGATTCCGTATCTGCACACTCTCTGTTAATGGATAATGTTAAATTAACAGTGCTGTGCCAAAGAATATTGATACTAAGGCCCGGTTTCACCAACCATACTAAGCTTAGTTTAGTCGCAATTTTGATGCTCTCGGTTTCACCACTCGTTCTTAGCAGTCACAAGTTAGTCAGCTGGCAGGGTTGCTGGGTGCAAAACTCTTTTCTTAGACTATTTGGTGGAACCGAAAAGTTAGTTTAGCGCGGAATCTCAACTAACTTAAGTCGTGACTAAAGCTAAACTTAAGCATGGTTGGTGAAATCGGGCCTAAGTGTTTTCAAGAACTTAAATTGCGAGTATTTGCAAAGTTGTTGAACACACCTAATTTTGTGTTATCATTAACAGTACTGTTACTGTTATGTTATCACTAACATTTCTCTGCTAGCACGTTTCCTTATTGCAATCAACAAAATTACTAAATTCCGTCGAATTGGGCGGTCCTTCACTGTACAAATATGTAACAGGCCACAAACGAGCAGCGGTAAAATCACTCAAACTCTGTAAGCCACCCGGTCGAGGCGGTCGCTGATATTCATTACTCGATTGATTGCTATCGCTGCTGGCGTGTGTTTTTTTCTTATCACCTTTATTGTGTGGTGAAAATTTGATATTGGAATGCGTGTGTGAGATTTTTGTGGACGTTGACGTCGATGGCGCAGTCGCTGTCGCCGTCGTTGCTGTCGTTTTATTATTGCCAGGATAATAGCGATCGCTGCATTTACGCCACTGATCTGCCTCATCGCCAACAAAACACCTGCGTAGTAGTAAATAAGGTTGAAAAGAAATATTAGATGAAAAGCAATATTGGATGACAAGCCTGCGAAATTGCAAGAAGCGCTTGCAAGTTCCATTTATGCCACTCACCATGGATAATCGAACCCCTGCGAATAGCCACAGGGGTGCTCTGCCTTACAGCAATAATCCCACGAACCAATCTCACCACCATCTATCTCGCACGAATAGAAACCGGTTACAAGATTCTTTGCGCATGGACTGCTTGTGCGGCAAGCCTTACCAGTGACGGTATAATGACGCCAGGCGACATCTCCTAAAGAGATTTTATGTAGTTTCGAAAAATATTAAAAAAAAAAAAATATGCGAATTTTATAAATTTGGTTTATTTACTTGTTAGTTGTACCAATACCAAAAGATTATACACCAGTGTAGCGGAATTTTAGGTATGCATATATGTAGTAGGTATGTATGTAGAGTTGGAATTGGGCGCTAAAGGGTTAAGCTATTTACATGTACTGCCAATTACACGTTTAAGGCAATAGTAGCAATGGGTTTAACGGAAAATTATGCAAACTAGTGATTTTCTATGTACAGTTACATGATAGGGGACAAAAAAGGTAGTTGCATATACCCAGCAGCGAGTTTTTGATGGTAGAAAAAAAACCTTATTTTGTTTGAAAAACAGCGTGTTGTGTATAGAGTATTAGATTATAGATTTAAAAAAAATTTGCTAAGCGCATTCGCTACCGGGTATAAAATGCTGAGTCAGTAAGTTAAATTTTTTTTTTGTTATTTTTACAAGAATTATAATTTTGTAGCATTTGATATATGTATGTATGTACACACGTATTTTTTACTATTTTCCAAAAAAATACTATTCTAGGGAACTAACACTAGTATAGATACTGGTTTATTTTGGTTTACTTAAGTTACTTTACAAGAGAATTGCCAATATATTCTTCATTCATTCATTTATTTATTGATTTTTTTTTAATTTATTACTATTACCATTTTCGTTCAAGTTTCATAATTTTAATACTTCTTATATCTTACTCTAATTGAAGTAATTGTTATTTACACAAGTACTGAGGTGCAACAGGTTAGAATTTTCAGTTTACCCGGTTCACGGAATATATCCATGCGACGATCATTATTCACACGAGAACCGCCAATCGTATTCACTTTATCACGACAAGTCCAATCGAATGGATTCCAAGCGAATAGCCAATAATCACCATCATCGGTATTTTTATAGTGTACATTCAATTTGAGCTCTGTCTGATCGAGATCCGATAATTCACAATTGTAGGACTTGGCATGAGAGCTGGAGGAAACGAAAGAAATATTAAAAGCAAAGAAAAGTATTAAAAGCTTTAACGCTAGAATCTAGGGCCTCAAACAAAGAGTGAGACACTCTTAACTTAAAATATCACCGCAATCTTACCCATAACTAAACGAGTAACATTTGAACGAAGTCGTTTCACGATAACGTATACACTCTTTTTTGCATGCCAATTCCGATGGTACCGTGATCACTTTCTTAATAGCTGTTGAGAGTAATTTCGCTGGCGAACCATAACCCAAATAACAGACTGCTGTAGGTGCAGAAAAGAAAGCAAAAATAAATAAAAATAAAGCAAATTCCTCAAAAAAAGCATGAAAAAGTTCAAAGCAACCAACATTTCTTATGTTTTTCATCTACAATCGGTTGTATCTCACAACCATGTCCATAACTTGCGCGCTCAAACACATCGAAGACCGCATCTTTTATGAGATGACGTTGCTTATCCATATCGCGCACCGGCCAATCGCTCAGCTGGCAATTATCGATGACGCTGGCGTGACGTTGCTGCCCATAGCGATAAGCGAAAGCGCGACAAGTAAACTTTGAGGATTTTATGCATTCCATTTCGCATTCGCCAACCGAGCGAACTGTCAGCGAATCACGTACAATGGACTTGTAAAAGCGCGTTGAGTCGATGGCACGGAAGAAGCATTCTGTGGGGGAGAGCAAATAAAAATGATAAGATGAAGTGTTGAACACACTGTTGAGGGAATATGTAATAGGTATTCAGAGGAATACGGTATACCAACACGATAATCACTTGGAACATTAGGTATACTCACGTGCATTTCTGGGATCTGCAAGCGCCGTGCCCGGCCCTGTGCCATAATGATTCGCTGGACCATCACTTCGTGACGGCTTACGGCAAACATCCAAATCATCAGCCATCGAATAGATATCATAATCGCGATCGGGCTCAATGTCCACATAATAGTCCAGCGAGTTTATGGGCCGATCGCAAAGCATGCAATTATCACGCCCCGCTTGATTGTAACGATAACTGTAGGTGTGACAAATGAAATCATCCTGACCGGAACATAAACGCTCACATTCCACCAAAGTGGGCACAGAAGTGGCATGTTTTATGGCGGTCTTGTGTAGACGAAAACCTTCACCAATTTTGGCCGAACATTCTATGAGAGAGTGCGAGAATGAGAGACAGAGAGAATGAGAGAGAGAGTGGAAGAGAGGGACAAAAAAGACAAGTATAAATATAACAGCTGCTTTTACACACTGCTCCACAAAACACAACTCACCATCCGGTCCCGGTCGCCTTGTCCACGAATGCCTATAATCATGTCGATCTCTGTAGCCATCTCCACCATAAGCGCCATAACTCGAGCCTGGATACACCGAATTTTGTTCTCGCGATGGTGGTCCACCTTTGGAGCCACCACCCAATGCAAAGTAATTAAAATCGTATGGATCATGTCGTCGATTTGTTGTGTATTCACTTAAACCCCAATAGGATGATTGTTTATTATAACTGCCGCCATAACCGCCACCATAGCTAGCCTTATCCTTCTCCTTGTGCTCGCCAATCAAATAGGGTACATATTTTGTTGAACCTTTATGACTGCTTGGTCCATCACGATCCAGATAATTATGTGTGGACGGTGGTGGTGGCGGCAGTGGTGGTCCAGGTCGATATGAATCTGCGGGTGCCGATGGTCCAGTCAACTCATGTGATGCCGGTCGATAGGGCGAGTAACCGGTTGCTGGTATATAGGGTGGACGATAACGGCTTGGTGGTTCGGGTTTTGGTCGATAATGCGAACCGCTGTCGTAGCTCGGACTACTCGGTATCGATTCCCAACGATCTATCGGTCTATCGGGTCGATAATGCGAATGATGTGGATGATGATGATGATCGTCCGGCTGTATGTAATCATCATAACGATCGATGGGTCCCGAACCGGTGCCGCCGCTACTGCCATAACCACTCGGTGGCGTGTGCTCATAGTACGATGAGCCATGTGATGAGTATTCATAACCGCTTGAATGATGATATTCAGATGACGATGGTGGCGGCAGCGGCACTGGTAGCGGTGGACGATGATCGTATTTGTGCGAAGATGATGGTGGTGGTAGTGGTGGATGATAATGATCGATGGCTGTGCTCACAGCGCTAGGCGGCCGATAATGATGCTCATCGCTGCCATAACCAGTAACGCTCGGTGGTGAGGGCAAATAATGATGCTCATCTCGATACGGTGGTTTCTCATTCCATCCTCCACCCGGTTTTATATAAAGCGGTGGACTAGATAGTGTACCACCTTTTGTGCACTCACGACACGCCGAACGCCTACAACTCGGCGGTGCATTACGATCTCGCTCGTAATAATCATAGTCGGGATGTTGCAGCAGATTCGCGTCGCGTCGACTCGAGCTGGAATAGAGATCCATTTGCGCGAGCGGTATCTCGATGAGTTCACAATCACCCTGACCATGACCAGATGGATCGAGGCGATAGTTGAAACCTTCGCACATGAAACGCTTTTCAATGCCACATTGACGCATACAATCCTCGACACGTTCGCAGGCGAATGTGCGTCGCACCCAGCGTGGAGCGATGCGTTTGCCAGCCAATACGCGCCGGAAACAGGCTAAGAAAGAAAAAAAAATATATATATGTATATGGAAAGTGAAGATGGACGAAGATTAAAAATGTATACATACATACAGAGATACAAAAAATTTTATAATACGTTTCTAACTAGCAGTGATGGAATATAGATTAGAGTACTGTAGAGTGGCGTAGTGGGGTAGAGTCGCAAAGGAAGTTTGTTTGTATATCAACTGGAATAAAACATTAAATTAGCATGTTTAAACAACTTCAATGCAAACTCAATGGAATCACAAGCGTAACGTGAAGGCCGCTTGGCTTACAAGCGCGCTGTTTATCGGAACACGAGAAAAAATGCAACAATAACAAAGCAAAACTGAAATCTAACACTTTTAGCTGTTTATCTGTTGATCATTTTATAATTTTTCGGCGTCTGCATTTGAGTTGATTTGACCTTTTTGGCGCCCAGCCATGCAAGAAATATGAGTTTAGAAAGAGTTTTGCACAAATATTTTATATGGCGGTGTGAATATCTACCGCAAAAACGAAACAAAATTTATGTTCAACAAATAAAAAAAAGAGTGCCTTACCACAACACTGAGTACGAGAAGTACCTATAGATAATGGAACTAATTCCTGAGAGGTTTCATCAGGCACATTATGCGCAATCACCTCTAGGAACAATTTACCCATAAATTAGCTGCATTTGGAGCCGCTAATCTTGTTTTTTCCAAGTTGCTGCAATGTTGAAAAATTTCTGTGAAAGCTGTGAAGCACTAAGACTCACACCACCTAGGCAGTGTACAACTGGGGTGAGTCACTTTATGATTTTATTATTAATACAGATTTAGTAGTGTGTAACAGGGAGAATATCCCCACGTTTGTCTTCCCACGGCTTCTTTTGTTGGGCGGGAGGGGGTGCTGTACCTATGTTACACTACTTAGTGGAGACAGCAGTATTCGGGTTGGTAATTATAATTGGAAGGCATCTAAATGGAAATTTTTTCCAATCACAGGTGGATATTTTTTAACATTGACTTTAAGTTAGTCAATCCAATTCGCTCTCGTAAGCCGAGGAGGGTAATAAGTTAGGTAACCATTCTTCGAAGGAGATTTCGAAAGTGGAGGACCGCAATGCCAGCAGTATCAAGCTAGAAAAGGCAATGGGGTCTGCCTTATTCATTTTGGTAAAAAGGCTTTTCCTCCCTGTTGTAACTCAGATCTTTTCAGGCCCAGGAAAGAGTCTAGCAGACTATTTAACCGGAGCTATTCGATTGGCAATTGGCAGCCGTACAAAGATAGCCTCAAGTGCTACAAGAGAGCAATTCGAAAGGCAAAAAACAAATCCTGGAGGGACTTTTGCTCTTCTATCGAAACAAGCAAGGTGTCTTCGCGGATAGGGGAAATCTTCTCAAAAGAAAAATTCTGTCTATCCATTGTAAAGAAAGATTATGGATATTGGAAAGTGGAAAATTGCCGCAGATCTCTAAACGAGATGGCTGAGCAATTTGCCATACACCTCTTATGGGTGCCTGGACACTGCAACATACTGGGAAATGAGATGGCGGACGAACTTGCTAGAGAGGGCACATCCGCTCCACTTTCAACGTCGTGGAAAGGTTTAGGTATGCCGCTCGCTACAAGTAAGCTCAAAATCAAGGAGCTATACTGCAATGAAGCTAATTGCAGGTGGCCTGGTATGAGTACATGCAACTATACTAGGCTCTTATGGCCTAACTGGGACATCAAACGGACGAAGAGTCTACTTGCACTCGGAAGGCCTGAGCTTGCACTAATGATAGGGCTAATAACAGGCCATATACACCTGGGGAGGCATGCAGAAAGGATGAATGCTCCATATTATGATTACTGTAGGGCGTTTGAAGACGAAGAGGAGCCTGAAACAGTCGAACACCTGCTGCGCGATTGCCCAGCACTAGGAAGGAGGCGACTAAAACATTTAGGAGTTTACCAATTTAAGGAACTAGGGGATCTAGTTATAATAGAATTTAGGAAAATTCTATGATTTGTGGAATCCACACGATGGTTCGAGTAGGGGGTCTTCGGATCCAAGTGGTATCACAATGGGACCTCAGGGTCTAAGTGTGCTATGAGTTATAGCAGCCACTGCAACCTAACCTAACCTAATATGGATATTGGAGAAGCAGCTCCGCGGAAACGCTGGAACTGCTCGTAAAAACACATTTTCCAATATATATGTAGTTCCAATCAAATGGAATCAGCTCATAGATGAGCTTATATCTCCAAAATAGATTACGTGGGCAAACAATAGGTTTTCGCCATACACATAAGTCACCAGGTCCGGATGGAATTTCCCTAGCTATACTGCAGAAAAGGCGTGCACCGGTGACTGCATAGTTGGAATGCATTTTCAGGGCTAGCATTCGGCTAAATCATGTCCCGCTGAATTGGAGAGATGTTTTGGGTCTGTCATCAGCTCAGCATGCCTATACCAAGGGTCGCTTAATAGAGACCGCATTGCACGAAGTGGTACACAAGCTGGAAGCATCGCTTAAGAGCAAAGGGTTTACCCTGGATGCGTTTCTGGACATAGAGGGGGCCTTCAACAATGTTTGCCGGCAAGCGGTAGAGGACTCTCTCTCTGCTCTGGGTGTAGAGAACGCATTAGTAAACTGGATGTGGTAAGGTTTGCGTTCCAGAACTATTTATAAGCGCAAAGCTTGGAGCAAATGAGATCTGGACACACCCAGGGAGGGGAACTCCTCAAGTTGGAGTTCTATCAACCTTGCAATGGCTCTGATTTGTAGATGAAATACTTCGCCAACTCAATTGGAATGGAGTAAAAGTAGTGGCTTATGCGGTAGATCAGGTTAGTATTGCTGAGTACCACTTCAGTATAAAAGAAAATCAGCAAGAATAAATACTTATTTGCAATTTTCTTCAGCAATAAATGAAAATCGGTTTGGAACTAACTGAGATGTGCAAACTTTCAAAGAAAATACAAAAAAATATATTTTTGCTGCGAAGAGACTGCGGATGTGATGTGCCAAGTACCAGAAATACAAATGTTTTTTTTTTACCAATTTTTACCACATCCGCTGCTTCTTTTTGTTTTCGTTTTTGTTTGTTTTATTTCAAGAAGCATCACCACCTTCTGTGTGCACGAATACTTTTAGGCCCAAAAGCGCTTTACATATGTAAATGTGCGTTTAAATCATGTGTTGCTTTAGCGTTGTTGTTGTATGCGTATATATGTATAGCTCAACACTTTTGTAAAAGAAAATTTGCATATTTTACTCGTACATGCTACACTTGCAACATCAACTAAAATGCTGTTAATACTTCGGCGCGCATTAAGTAAGGTTGCTCTAACAATTATTCTATTTTATTCATTTCAAGTACAATGACTTTTAATTTAAAATGATCTGACCTCACAAGAAATTATGCAAAAGAATTACATTTAAATATTTTTAAGGTTGTACAAGTGGTACAGTGAGTAAAATCGCTGATATCTTTGGCTGTGCCAAATGCTTTATACCCTTCATGAATGGTTTTAAATAAAATGGTTTTAAATAAATTACTTTGATTACTTATTACCCAAAAAGTTGGCTGGAAAAGTTATACCTGAAAATATTCATATCTGAACTCTCGGTTAGGCGCTATATATACCATATATCTTGATCGAGTAGGTTCACAAGTGACTACTGATCAGTTGTACATAAAAAAGCACTAATTTGTCAAGTTAATATCATTTAGGTACACGAAACTCTCGAAAACTTTCGGAATATTTGGCATTCACGCAGACAACCAGACAAACATGACTTAATCCACAAAGTTCATCATTCTGATTACATCGTTAAATCGCCGTTTAAACTTAATAACCGCTTAAGTCAGACTTAAATAACCGCCTAACCGACATTTGTGCCAAAAATTAAAATGGAATTCCGGACGCCTAGTTCTACAACTTCAGAGCTGAAAATGACATTAAAAGGAAATATGGAGTTTTCCGAGCTTCCCAAATACCAAATTTTCGGCATGGATCGATAGAGCTAGGCGTCAGGATTTCAAGTTTGGCAAATATCAATTTTGGCATAGCCGGTTATGAAAGTTTCACTTTGGTGGCTATGAAATTTAGAAGGCGATATGAACATATATGCACTTTGGTAGGTCTGCTAACTCTCCTTCTGTTAGTTCAATTTATTGTATTTTGTATCAAAATTATATACCATTTCAAGTTCATGAAAAAAAACCTTCACTTTTTCACACATTTCTTTCCAAAATACCTCTCTTATCCTCGACAATTATTATTGTACTACCAACGCTGCCGCTACCGCTACCGCTGCTTGGGCCGCCACTTGCATCACCACCGCTAGTGCTGCTGCTATAACCGAACGACGTTACGCGCACCACATCACTCACAACGATAATCCACCAAATCAATAAAAATCGTCGTCGTACAACAGCCAATGCCACATTGTGCAACCGCATTCTAACAAACAAATTTTAACACTAAAATGCTAAACGAACGAATGCGCGTAAATCAGCGGCAAATGAAAACGAAATCGCAAAATTAATGTGCGCGTTTTGATGATGATGCTCAATGGCGACTAATTTTTATTATATGCGACAAACAACAATAAAAAGTGCACACACACACATTTACATCACAATATTAACAATAGTCGCATGTATCTATGTAGCTAACGATGTGTGTATGTACAAATGTATTTGGGTAAGTTAACTAAATAAATAAAAAATAATTGAAAATTGAGTTGCAACACACACATGAGGCACAAATGAATAGCAGAAATCTAGCACGCTTAGTCGCTAAATCACATTTTGTTTTTATTATTTTTTATTTGTTCTTAATTTTTTGTACTTATTATTTATTTTATTATTTTTTTTTTATTTTTGCATTATTTATTTTTTTTCAGTTTCCTTTTTAACTCATTTATGCTTATGCTGAATTAAACAGCATTTTTCCCAATTACGTAAGCGCGCATATTTCTCACTTCAGTCAAAACGCTTTATAATTCATCATTATCATTAGTGATGGGCGAGTCCGAGATGTTTTATTCGATTCTCTCGATTGTTGAAACATCTCGAATGCTCTCGATGGTTTTCATTCGTATTCGAGTCAAGTCGTAAATGGCCGTCAGTCGAAACAATCGCTAAAACATCTCGGACTCGCCAACGATTCCTCTCGTTTTCAAAGCAACCCTACAACATCTCGGACTCGCAGCAAAAAATACATAATATTTGTTGTTGCCGCTTGAATATAAAAATTGCTTTACAATTGCTTTGTATTTGCCTCACTTCCATTAAAAATCCTACTTTCTTTATCAACAAACCTCATTCAGTTTATTTTATCAACTAAAACATATCAGCATCGCAAAAACATCTCGCTTGTGTAGTCGAGATGTCATCGAAACAACCTCCGACTCGCCGACTCGGAACAATCGCAAAACCATCTCGATTGTGTAGTCGAGGAGCGAGTCAACTTTTGACTCGATTGTGATTTTGCAACGATGGCGATTCTCTCGATTGTCTAAACATCTCGGACTCGCCCATCACTAATTATCATATTTTGTTAGAATTCATTATTAAATGAAAATAGAAAAAAATTTCAAATGAAAAGCGAAAAAAATAGTTTTGAATGTCAAATACATTAGGCGCGCGCGATGTCACAGCGTTGGCGTTGCGTTCGCAGCTATTTACACATACACATACATGCATATATATACTCGTATATGTATGCCTATTTCATATTTGCCTTTATGTCGCTTGTGAATTTTTGATTTAAAATTTTTCTGTTGTTATTTTCTTTTGGAATCACTAATAGTTAACAAAAAAGCTTTTATTTTTTGTTTTTATTTTGCTTTTATTATTTATTGCTCATTCGTTTTATGTTTCATTGCGATTGCGTGCTGCGTTATCCTTGTGTGTATTCAATGCGCTTGAAACGATTGTAATGCAAATGAGATGATTACTCAAACTCACACACAACTATACACACACAGCTCACACTAAAAAATTTTCCTATTTAATAACACTAATTCGCTTATTTCCTTTTCTTTTTAAAATTATTTCTGCTTCTTTCTTTGGCAATTTTTATTATTTGCTCACATTTAGAATTTTTTTTTTGTTATATTTTCTATAACTATGTATTTCTGCTGACGTTCAAATTAAAACACTTAATTACATTAATCAAATTATATTCTCATTTAGACTACACATCCGCAATGAATTTTTTCTATTACTTTCAATTTGTTTTATTCTTTCACTTTAGTTTTGTTTTTTTTTTTTTTTTATGCGCTACTTCTTCCCATGCTAATAATTCCGTATGTAATTAGTTAGTAATTAATTATTAGAATTTTCTTTGCTTAGATATTTCGCGAATGCGCTAATGTTAACGCCGCGCCAACGACTGAACGCTTCCAGCATAGCGCATCTTGATTTTATATCACGCCAATTTGCTTGTTATACTCAAACGTGTGTGTGCTGTTTACTCCTCCACCCATTGTTGGTAGTAAAGTGTTGTGCTCAGAGTTAGTAAATTTGATAGATCATACTTAGCGGTTGGGAAATTTGAAAATTGTTCAGTCTAGCGTTTAATCAGCATTTGAAAAAAGTTAGAGCAGATTCTAAGTGAACTTAGAAGAAGGATTTTTGCTCTTTTTTCCTATATAAGATCCATAGTATTATAGAGTCATTAACGATATTAAACTCCAAGTATTTGAAGTCTCTCCCTTTCAACTGCAAAAAACAAGCAGCTCTTCGGCGCTGTTCATTAGTTTTTGGAATAAAGGCATTACTCGAAAGACTAAAGACACGAACCTGTTTACTAAAGATATCCTACAAATTATCCATACAATCTCTAATTTTATATTAGACGGCAAAAAAGCATAAATTTTTCTCTACATAAAATAGTTTAAAAATGCAAATTCTTACTTTTATGTTTTTTTGTATACAACAGCACATGATAAGTATACGCACAGATGAGCCAGCAAGGCAAATGTATAATATAATATACATTGTATATGTACATGAAAAAATGAGACAATAATAGGCATTAATAATATTGAATTAAGTGACTAAATAGCGGCAAGCCACAATATATGTATGTATGTGTGTGAATGTATGAATATGTACATTAAGCCGTATCACGTTATATGGACAAAAAAAAGTTGAGTGTGTGTCAGTTTTATTTGGACACTTATGTCGAAAAAATATTTTTGGTGTAAAAAATTTTTTTTTAGGCCCGCGTTAAAAACAGCTAAATCGCGTTTTTTGTAATAACTTCCTTATTTGATGTCGGATCTCTATGATCTTAATGTCGCAGAAAAGTTCTCGCTCAGCACTATATTTGGCCCATATAAAGTTTCGACCTCAAAGGTTGTTCTGAGTTTTACCTTTAAAACTTTTGAAGTTACTATCCCTAGATTTTTTTATTTTTATCACTAATACAAAGCTCTCAAAAAACAATGAGGAATCCCCCAAAAAAATTCTAGCCTTTATTCACAAACAAAAAAGTTATAACGTTGTAAAATGAAACACTTGTTTTTTTTATAAAAAATTACCACAGAGAAACGGCGAAACACGTCAGCTTAATTTTTGGCTCTAGATTACGATGGCGTTTTTAGAAAATCCGGATTAGCTCCCATTTTCGAGATATTTAAGAAAACATTTTCAGTTTTCACATACAAAGCGATCCGATGGGGGGCGTATGAGTAACTATTGTTGAGGTAATAAAAATAAAGAAAAGGGGAAAAACTATACGTACATATATGTATATAAAATGCATATGAGAGGAAAGAGAATACCCTGCACATAAATTCCAATTTGTTTTAAACGTTCGAAACCTGAATGTTTTAAAGGAAATTGTATTCAAAACAATGAAAATATGTCTTTAGCGGCGAATCATTCAGATTTTTCCATAATCAGAGTAATTTTTTTTTGAGTGTGAGCAAAGTAATATAAGCGACGAAGAACTCACTTTCAGAGCTCTGAAACTTCTTTCATAAATATCTCAAAATTTGGAGGACATCGTCATTTTCGTTCTCGGTTATCATAGATAAGATGTTTTCGGGATTAAAGTAAAGTGCGTTGTTTTCACTTGTAGGCTGAATAATTAACTGCATTTCTAGGGGCAGACGACGCATCCAGCGCAAGTATTGATAATACATTTAGACTTCCATTGTCTCTTTAGGCGCGTATAATTTTACAACGAACTCTAGCAACGAACGGATGCAGAAATCGTGAAGCCGTTGTAAGCCAGCGCGCTGTGCTTAGAGATCCCACTTGAATACTTACCAAATCTTCACTACAGCCATCAGGCGCGGATCCAGGATTTCGGCAAGGGGGGGGTTTTGAAAATTTCTTTTTTTGGAAGATGTTTTTTAAGGGCAGACGCTGCACATAGGTAGATTTTACGAATTTATGCGGCCAAAATTGAAAATTTTAAAATTGGTGCAAATACAAAATCCAAAATCGCTCTACGTTTATAATAGACCGGGCGATAATAAACCGGTTTTCTCGGCTTTTATAGACAACGGGGGTGTCCCTGCCGCTAGTCGAAACTTCTTATTCTCCCACTTTTCGATTTTTTATTTTTTACGTATTTTAAGTAACCCATTTTTAAACGTCAATATTTTCAGTTTTAAGACAGTTATCAAAGTAAACATCATGGATTCGAGTGCTTCAGGTAAATATCATTATTTATTGAAGAAATCGTCAACCTAGCATAATAAAAGACCCACAATTTTGAAGCTTTTAAGCATATTGGCCTTTCTTGAAAAAATATTGTTAATTTTTTAATTCAAAAGCATTTTAGTTATATTATCGCCTCCGATCGATTACCCGTCAATTTCTATACGGAAAAATGCAAAAACAGAAATTATCAACAATGGATTAAAAATTGGCCTATTTGGAAAATTACCTGCTTTCGTATTTTTAGTATTTCCAATTTTTCAAAGTCAAGGAAATACTTATCATAAAAAGGGGCTAAGAATCCTAAAGCTACATTTTTAGAAGAGTTTTGAGTATGCAATTTTGCAGCTCATTCAATTTTAATATAACAATATGCAACATTCAACTTTTTGAAAATCTCCTCAAAATCTTCTATAAATTATGGCCTTGCTTTGAAATTTTTAATCCACTTTCAGCAATTTCTACGATTTTTCAGATTTTTTCCATAAGCTCAGAAATCCTGCTTAAAACGATTTTTATTGAAAAATTTTCTATATTTTTAAACTAAAATAAGAAAGTAAAATTTTCGACAGAACTCTTTGAAATAAATTTAAAAACTTTGGCGTATGATTTATTTTTTGAGTCACTGTATATATTTTTCAATAAAATCGACTTTTAACTCAAAATATAAAAATTTTGCATTAAACAAGCAATTTGGAATAGATGTAGACAATAAAATATTTTTGGCCGCATAAAACTTGAAAATCTACCTATGTGCGCTGGTGAAAATATGGACTAATACCACCTACTATTATTATTCTATATACTAGTTGCGTCATTTCCCGCACCTTAAAAACACCAAACTCAAAACCCTCCAAATTAACAATATGTATGTCATCAAATCAGTGTAGGAGATTTCAATTGAAGTTCTAAATAACATGTATAACGTATGTATGTATATTTTTGCATTGGTACGTGCGAATGAGTATCGTATGGTATTGGTGGGAAATTGATCATCAATTTGACTTACCCTTGCATTTAAAGCCAAAATAAATAAGAATATATGTATGTAGTACTTTTTGGTTATATTTATATTTTTAATAGAATTTTTACTTTATTGAAGTTCTTGTGTTTATATACTCAAATTTTTAAAAGATTAATTTAAACAAGAATTGCGAAATGCCTCTGAAAAAGGCAATTTCTCCAACGATTCAGACATTTCTGACCAAATTAATTCTGTACAATCCCGATAAAAATAGGGATAAAAAGGAAAAGAAAATAAATTTGCGATTTGGCAATTTGCGAATAGCATTTGACAAATTTGATTTTATGCACGTGCGTCCAAAGGTACCTGCACGAACTTTTTTCGCATGTAGGTACATATTTTGGATGTTATGTGGTCCAACCATTGCTTTTGGAATGATAGAGTTTTCCTTGATCAGTTTGGGAAATTTGCGCAGAATCTATAAAGGCATTAATTTGGGATCTATGATAAACCACAAGGGGGGGGTTTGAACACCCCCAAACCCCCCCCCCCCCGTGGATCCGCCACTGACAGCCATTATCATTCAATATAAATAACGTTGATTAGCACGAATAGTCCAATCATCAATAATTTTTTACATATCATGTATCCAGTATTGGTAGCTGTTCCATCGCGGTACAACATTCTCAAGTCAAGCGAGGACTTAGAATACTTTTTAATCAAAAACTCATACTATATGGCGTTACTGCCTCATATAAATAACAACTTGGGATAATTTTTCAAAAAACAGGTTCTCTGATTTTAAAACGGTATAACTTTTTTGTTTGTGAATAAAGGCTAGAATTTTTTTGGGGGATTCCTCATGGTTTTTTGAGAGCTTTGTATTGCTCTAATAAATAAAAAAATCTAGGGATAGTAACTCCAAAATTTTTAAAGGTAAAATTCAGAACAACCTTTGAGGTCGAAACTTTATATGGGCCAAATATAGTGCAGAGCGAGACCTTTTCTGCGACATTAAGATCATATAGATCCGACATCAAATAAGGAAGTTATTACAAAAAACGCGATTTAGCTGTTTTTAACGCGGGCCTAAAAAAAATTTTTTTACACCACAAATATTTTTTCGACGTAAGTGTTCAAATAAAACTGACACACGCAAACTTTATTTTTGTGATACGGCTTAATGTACATATATGTGTGTGTACGTACGCACATCATGTTTTTGTTAGGAAGCATAAAAAATCAATGTTTTACATTTGTAAAAAATGCATTCTTACATTGAACATACAAGTATACACAATTCATTGCAATCACAGTGATGTGTGTATCTACGGAGAATGTACATACATACATATCTACATATGTAGATATGTTATTTTGTTCAACGCTTGCGCAAAACCTAGCATTGTATGCAAATTAGTTGCAATGGACTATACAAGAACATTTACTGACCATCACTGCCACTGCCAAATGGCGAGCAGAATTGGTATAAGAATAAAAAAAAAACTAAGCATCTTGTAACTCAAACTTCAAAAGGTAAATATGGGTATGTAAAAAAAATGCCACATGCACACTACATACAAAATAAGCAGCCAACACAGCTAGCCGCCTTCATAATATGTTGTACATCTTTGTCTGCTTATAAATGAATTTGCGTCAATGTTTGCTATTGCTACATTTTTTTTAAACTTTTGAGTTTTTCATTCATTCTTCCACTAGCGGAAGTGCTATTCCGCGCCACATATATATGTACATATGCATATGTATACATATGTTTGTAAGTGTGCATGTATTTTTGTCGGTTGCCAATGTTTGTTTATGTCTAGGTTATTGTAACTACTTCTACTTTTTCTTTTTCGCTGCTTATTCTCCTTCTTGTAAAAGGCTGTTTGCCGCTGGTCATATCCATGTTAGCATTGTGTTTTAGCTTTTCATATGCCCTTACTTATGTATGCATGTTTTTTTGCTACAAATCTTGCCGTTTTGACAGTTACAATGCATTTTTGATAAACTCATCTTTTTTACTAATTCGACTTTAGGATTTCATCATTTTGTAGACGTTATTTATGTGAAAAATTTAATAATTTTACTTAATAACTTTGCTTGTTAGCCAAACAAGTTCGTTGCTTAAGTCTATTGGTTGGTGCAAATTACTGCGGAAGTATAGCGCCTAAAGGTTTTATTGCCATAGGCAATATGTAATTTATACTATTTATACCTTTCATGAGAATGAAATGGTATTATAACTTTGTGCCAAAAATTTTTTGTCGAAAGTACCAGAGGGAAGCGTGGGGGACCCACCAAAATATATACCGATATGATCAGAATCACGATCTGAGTCGATTAAGCCATGTCCGTCTGTCTGTCTGTCCGTCCGTTCGTCTGTGTGAACGCAAACTAGTCCCTCAGTTTTTGAGATATCTGAATGAAATTTGGAATACAGGTATGTTGTTATGTGCAGCTGATCATTTGTCGGAACCGGCCGAATCGGACCACTATAACATATAGAAAACGACCGATTATTCAGATATATATGAACATTTTTGGTTGTAATTTCTGCATAACTTCCCCATTTAAACAGCTAAGGACATGAAACCTTGAAGTATTTGTACCCATGTTGGCCTAAACAAGGTTACCGAAAATTGTCAAGATCAGAGCACTATAACATATAGTTCCCCAAAAACCGATTGTTCAGATATACACATTTTAGGGTATAACTCCTCCATTTTAACAGCTAAAAGCGTGAAATTTTGAAGTATTTGTGCCCATATCGGTCCAAATAGAGTTACCGAAAATTGTCAAGATCAGAGCACTATAACATATAGTTCCCCAAAAACCGATTGTTCAGATATACACATTTTAGGGTATAACTCCTCCATTTTAACAGCTAAAAGCGTGAAATTTTGAAGTATTTGTGCCCATATCGGTCCAAATAGAGTTACCGAAAATTGTCAAGATCAGAGCACTATAACATATAGTTCCCCAAAAACCGATTGTTCAGATATACACATTTTAGGGTATAACTCCTCCATTTTAACAGCTAAAAGCGTGAAATTTTGAAGTATTTGTGCCCATATCGGTCCAAATAGAGTTACCGAAAATTGTCAAGACCGGACCACTATAACATATAGCTCCCATACAACCGATTGTTCAGATATGGACATTTTGGTGTATAACTCCTCCATTTTAACAGCTAACGGCGTGAAATTTTGAAGTATTTGTACACATGTTGGCCTAAACAAGGTTACCGAAAATTTTCAAGATCGGACCACTATAACGTATATCTCCCATACAACCGATTGTTCAGATGTGGACATTTTGTGGTATAACTCCTCCATTTTAACAGCTAACGGCGTGAAATTTTGAAGTATTTGTACCCATATCGGTCCAAATAGAGTTAAATTATAAATTATAATTTATACTAAATCAGGCTATGTACACACATACATGCATAGGTAACTTTTCATTTCCCCACTCATGAAAGGTATGAAGTCTTCGGTACGGCCGGCCGAAGACAGCCGCGCTTTTACTTGTTTTAATTTAATTTAATGTAGTGCAAAAACATTCTTTTTGAACTTGGCATTTTTTAAAAGACTTTAAAAGATTTTTTTTAAAAGTCTTTTTTAAAATGCTTTGCAAATTATTTTACAGTCATTGAGATGTTCTAAAAACTTAATTAACCACTTTTTAGCCGTGTCTAAGTCCAATGTTTCTATTAACATATAAATTGAAAATTAAAATTTAATTTCAACCCATAACTTACGCGCCATTTGTATGTCTGCTTGCATACTTTGTTTTTTTTTTTTGCCAAATTTTTTGAGTAGATATAGTTTTTGCGCACAAAGCAGCGTTTTCCTCATACAGTTTGCATTATCTTTGTTTTTATTTTTTTTTATTTTTTGTCTGCTTGTTTTACGCTTTTGTGCCAGACTGTCATGCTGCGCCTCATTAACTTCGTCTGAGGTTTCCTGTTTGGTTGCAATTTTTTTTTTTTAACATAACTCACCTTCATTGTTTTTTACAAAAGTCACAAAGCGCTTAAAATGTGCTAGATATATGAGTGTATGCATATTTCCAGGAACAAAAGCCTTTATCCAAATGCTTACACGCTAAAGTAATTGTTTTCGTACATTTTCTTTATATTCACATAATTTTCATTATTGGCCTTTGAGCAACATTAAACGATTTACTTATTAGTCTTAATCAAACTTAAATTGCCAACAGTTACAGGCTTATTTACCTAAAAATGCATTTTAATATTTAAATATGTACAACATTAAGATCTCACTCAGAACGTTGTTTGGTTGTGCAGTCATGCATGTGATTTCATATTGTGTGTATGTTTTTACCTTGGCGGTACACCTATGCGTATACGCATCCCCATTAAGTTATTAGTTAGTGATCTTAAATAGATATGGGCATGTGTAAGTTTGTATGTGGATTCGAGTTTTTGCATATTTTGATGCAGCTTTTTATTTTGTACTTTGCTTCTAGAGTGCAAGCGCAAGGTATTGTGAGTATGTATGTATATGCAAATATTTATTATGGGCAATAAAGAATAACAAGTTCGTGTCTTAAGTCTTTCGATGCTAATTTGAGGGACCGAGGTATACATATCGCACGTTTTATGCAATAGGGATTTAACTCAAAAAAATTTTTTTTTTGGAAAAACGCAAACAAACTTTTATAATTCCAAATAGTTTCCTTCAACGGCTAACTACAAAATCACTTTTATTTACGCCATTTTGATCTGTTTGAGTATTTTATAAGACTATACTCAAAGGCATGACCCAGTTATTGAAATATATGGCAAAATCCCAGAAATCGAAAATTTCGAGTTAAATCCCTATTGCATAAAACGCGCGATATGTACATATACAGTTTTATGTGAATACGACGAAGGTTGGCTGCTAAGGCAGATGAGTTTTTGTGTGAGAAAATTTTCAATGGCAAAGACAATTCGGATAGCTTGTAGAAAACAGCTACTATTGGGTATAGGATATATTTTATCTGAATTTTGCGCTTTGAATATACAAAGAAATATCGTTATTATTGATTGAATTTTCGATACACCTATAGGCTTATTAATTTATGTAAATATGTAAAATATATGCGCACGTGTCAAACGACTACTTTTTTTTTGCATTTGTGGGCTAATGACTTTTACTAAATAATACTATGTGCGCTTATGATCAATGTCGAACTAAAGTTTGTTGGCTTCACTTCCTAACTCAAATTCTTTGTTTCCAAAAAAATCTATTAGATCATAATACAGCCAAATATATGTACATTTATGTACACATGCCAGAATATGCCCAGATGCCTGAATAAGCTGTTTTATGTACCCAAGTATAATTGTCATGATCGTCATACTCGAGTTGTTACAATTAAAAAATTCATAGACAGAATAAAAAGGAAGTTGTTGGTTGACTTAAAATAGAATTTAAATCATGTACATATATGTACGTATATTAATATAAAAATATTAAAATATTACTCACTCATATTACGAATTCTCTTTGTGCAGCCACAAAAAACTCATATGTACACATGCGTACAGATATACAAACATACACACATACATACATAAATACATACATTCATACATACTGGAATTATGAAGTCATTTAAACAACCCTTACGCACCAGCAAGCCGAGCAATAAACATTATTTTAATTATAATTTAAGCAGATAAGCTAAAAAAAGAATAAGTTAACATTTACATTATGAACAAAAAAAGTAAAAAAAAAACTTTATGATTAATTGCAAAAAACTTCATTAGTATGATTATTTTTTCAGACACCAAAATTTTTATGTTCATTATCTGCAATTTGCTTTGTTGTTGCTTATTTCCTTCACGAATTGGTTTATTCTGCGGCTTTTGCTTTAAGCGTAAAAAGCTCATATTTTCACAAAAGCTCTGCTTACGTTGCTTTGTGCTTTTTGTGGTTTTTGTCTTTGCATGCGCGTCATGAGTCATTCAACTTGAGTTGCGTATTTTAGTCTTCCGACGACTTCCTCTTTGTTGAGTTAATAACCGCGCTGTAAGATTGTTTAGATAGAAGTTTAAGTTGCTTTTTTTGCGCATTTTGCATGTTACAACGCAATGAAAGCGACTTCCTCATGCGATAAAAGAATTTTCTCAGCAAATTGTTAACAGATAATTGTGGCCGGGAAACCCTTAAATTTTTATTAATTGTTTTTTTATAATTATTTTTTGTTTGTTTAGAATTTTAATTACATGCATGCATGTGTTCTTTTAATTATTTCAATTTCCTCTCAGCGAGCATATTAGACAAAAAACATGTGGTATTGTATAAAAAAAGTTCATATGTACGTACATTTATGAGAATAGCACTGTACAACAGCAAAAAAAAATGCAAGAGGTTTTAAAAGTGTATCTGACGTGTTTTTGTCTTCTGATAACGAGGGTGTTTTTATTTTTTTCGGGTCAGGTAAAATTATTTTTTATCAGGCTTTGAAGTTTTGAGGTTATACATATGTATGTATATATAGAAATTTTCTGTGCTTAAAAACTCAAGAATGGCTTAAAGCATATTTTCGGTATAAAAAATTTGAGGCTTGCCACCTTTTTAAAAATTTAGATTACATAAAGAGACTATATAATAAACTAAAGGGATAACAACATAATTTGTATTTCGCCGAAGAAATTTAATAAAATTCATCACGATTTTATTTATATTTTTAAGGGTTGTCATATCTTTGAAAATTTTAAGTTTAATTATGTTTATAAAAAGTCATAAAACATGGAAATATGGGTACCAAACTAAAGAGGATTTAGAGATACGATCGGTGATATATATTTTTAGTAGGGTTGCCAACTGAATAAAATTTTTAAATTTAATTGTGTTTATTAAAAGTCAAAAAATATGGAAATATGGGTACTAAACTAAAGAGGATTAAGATATATAATCGGGGATATATATTTTTGGTAGGGTTGCCAACTAACTAAAATTTTTAAATTTAATTATGTTTATTAAAAGTAAAAAAATATGGAAATATGGGTACCAAATTAAAGAGGATTAAGAGATACGATCGGAATATGTATTTTTTATAAAAAGCCATTAAGTATAGATATCAAATTAAAGAGATTTAAGAGATGCGATTGTTGGATATATTTTTGAAAGAGTTGCCAGCTGTTTGTTAATTTTAAACTCAAATAAAAACAAAAAATTTAAACATATGCTTTATATCAATAAGAATAGCAATAAAGAAATTAGTTTTAGTTTTTCAATTGAAATATTTTCAAATTTATTTAAATAAAAAACTGTACTATATTAATGCGATCATCTTACGCATCGACTGTAAGCCTCATCGACATTTTCTGGTTTAACACTCCAGCAATTCTCAGCAAAGATTTTAATCCTAACATTAATGAAACGAAGCTGCTCTAGAAGATTCTATGTAGAAAAGGGAATAGCATCATTTTCGAGGTTGGCACAAAACTTATGAACTCTGTTCGTAAATCACGGCAGTCATCATGACTAGAGGTCGGAAACTATCAATAGTCAGCACCATCGATAGTGTACGATAGTTTTTTGCAAACTATCGATAGTATATCGATAGTTGACGATTGTTTCGTGTGAATTGGGAGAGTCTACGGCTACGTTCACACTGTAACCGCCTTTTGCCGTCCGGCAGCAAACACATCCACAAATACATCTGTTTTAAATGAGCTCACCCGAATGTAAACAAACTTTGCCCACCTGTCCTGGTCTTATTCTTACCAATACATGAAAGTAATAGAAGATGATCCAATAAAACTTTTCTCAGTACATTGTTTTGTTTTATTTATTTATTAGCCATTTATTCTTGTTCAAAAAAATTAATATATTAACCAATTATAACAAATAAATATAAAAATCACTTGATAACAATTATTGAGCAATGGAAAAATGTTTCCATCATCAATAACAATTACTCAAAGATCGATATTTTTTCGATCAGATCATAATTGTTTTGAGCAATTGATATTTTTTTCGATGTTCTATAACAATTTCTGGATGATGGATATTTTTTAGATCAGCTCATAATTGTTACTAGCAATTAATATTGTTTTCGATCTTCCATAACAATTAATTAAGACTCGACCAAATGATAGCCCTAGCCAAGCGCTTTCATTTGATACCCATTTTGCGGTGTTCGGTAGTCCAAATGAAACCTGGGGCCATCCCCTTTCGTTTGGTACCCATATTGTAGGGTAATATTAAGGTTTTTGGGCCATCACATTTTGACCGATAACTCAGTTATCGATAAATTTATCGAAATATATCGAAGTTCAAATGAAACCTGGGGCCATCCCTTTCGTTTGACACCCATATTGTAAGGTAATGTTAAGGTTTTTGTGCAATCAGATTTTGACTGATAACTCAGTTATCGATAAATTTATCGAAATATATCGAAGTTTAAATGAAACCTGAGGCCATCCCCTGTCGTTTGATAGCCATATTGTAAGGTAATATTAAGGTTTTTGTGCAATCGCATTTTGACCGATAACTCAGTTATCGATAAATTTATCGAAATATATCGAAGTTTAAATGAAACCTGGGGCCATGCCCTTTCGTTTGATACCCATATTGTAGGGTAATATTAATGTTCTTGGGCAATCACAGTTATCGATAAATTTATCGAAATATATCGAAGTCCAAATGAAACCTGGGACCATCCCCTTTCGTTTGGTACCCATATTGTAGGGTAGTATTAAGGTTTTTGGGCCATCGGATTTTAAACGACCATGCGACTAGAATGCATAGTCGTATTTATGTTGCTTTGACTACTTGCTAGTCAGCAATCAAACCCTGCATGGAATAGTTACCGTTTGTTTGGTGCCTAGTGGCCACATTTCAAATTTTCAATAAACTATCGATAGTTCAAACGATAGTCGAAAACCATCGATAGTGTAAACGATGTTCAGAAACCATCGATAGTTTCCGACCACTAATCATGACATCAAAGTATGCTCCCTTCAATCGGTTAATGTCAGATTTTATCCAATTGCTCGACTCTTTAAATTCGATATTCGGCATATTAAGCATACTTTTGGGTTGCATACGCTTCTACAATTATAAGTCAATATCATATTCATGGCAGCGATATATGATCATTTGTAATTGCATATCCCAAATTCCAACCTTAATTCACATATTTGCATTGCTCTAATTGCACAACTTTGCTATTTTGAATATTTTATTGCTCCGAAAAACAAATACATACAAGATAGTACATACATACACACGTCCAAATGAAGGTGGTCACTAAATTATTTAGTACGAAATTATTTTTTTTCTTTTGGTGTTGTTTATAATTGTGCAGTAATTTAAACAACCAATCAGTTAACAAAGTTAATTTGCACATACATATGTATGTCTGTTGGTTTTTTTTTTTTTAATTTATTTTAGAACCTATTTACATACACACAAATTGTAGCTGCTGCACACGAATTTTTATTTAATGGTCATTACGATAATTAAGACGAAAAAAACAAACGCTTAACAAAAATGAGCAAAAATGGAAGTTTTAGAAACTTAGGAATTTTTGTTGGAACTCTACATACTATATCTCTTGTAATTAACGTGATGCTCTATTCGGTTTCCAAGTTTTAAGAAACGGTTTTACTAATTAACATAACCTAATTTTATGGAAGAAGCAGAATCTATTGGTTATCTACTGTAAGTGCACCATTTTCGCATAAATATTCTCATGAGCGCGGACACAACTGGGTATATTATGGAACAGTTCTAAAATCTCATCAAACTGACATGTTCAAAAAAGGTGTGTGCAATAAATATATATATATATATATATATATACATACATATGAGTAAACATACATATATAATTATATACATACATCGAAATTGACATATCTTTGCGCTCAATTAAACAAACAAAATTGGTGATTGAAAACCACAATGTTCACTGCCTAAGCAAGCAAAAAAAATAAAAACATATTTACATACAAACACACATTTTTGCAAATCATATGGGAACACACAAAATGTGTGTCAGTTCAATGACCATTTTGGCAGTTTTGATTTGAACTTTTAAATGACATTAACTGTTATTCTTATTGTTTGCTTAAATTAAAAAATAAATAAATTAAATGAAAGATCAAATGTCGTAGTTGTAGGTGTACAAAAATAGGCATCACCTACAGCTCTGGTGCTTGATTCGGCGTTATTTGAAATTGTTCTAGTTACTTATGCAAATTTTTGAGGTGATTGCATATTTTAATCTATAAATAGATGTATATATGTATTGGCTATGTGGGCACTTTGACATAACAGTGACTGACTAATCACGTTTGTACCAAAAACTGTGCCATTGAAAGGGCGTACATATAAACGTGGGTAGGATTTCCTTTATTTTTTGTCTGTACATACTATTTTATTTTTTATGTTCATTTTTATTTGTATGGAATATTATGTTCCCTGTAAAAAAAAATCGTTGTTTTTTTTTACTGTCGCCTAATAATCGCAAGACGTTTTGTTAACTGGTATTTAATTATAAAAATTATCACTTTATTGTGCATATAAATTGGAGGTTGTTAAATGGTAGTTTGCTAAGGTCAGTTTTTAGCGCTATAATTATGCTTAACTAGCAAATACCTATCCCGATTCGCAATGAGGAAAAATATTTTTACGTAATAATAACTTTCCCTTTTCTATCTCTATCTCTATCTCTATCTCTATATCTATCTCTAACCCTATCTCTATCTCTATCTCTATCTCTATCTCTATCTCTATCTCTATCTCTATCTCTATCTCTATCTCTATCTCTATCTCTATCTCTATCTCTATCTCTATCTCTATCTCTATCTCTATCTCTATCTCTATCTCTATCTCTATCTCTATCTCTATCTCTATCTCTATCTCTATCTCTATCTCTATCTCTATCTCTATCTCTATCTCTATCTCTATCTCTATCTCTATCTCTATCTCTATCTCTATCTCTATCTCTATCTCTATCTCTATCTCTATCTCTATCTCTGTCTCTATCTCTATCTCTATCCCTATCTATATCTCTATCTCTATCTCTATCTCTATCTCTATCTCTATCTCTATCTCTATCTCTATCCCTATCTCTATCTCTATCTCTATCTCTATCTCTATCTCTATCTCTATCTCTATCTCTATCTCTATCTCTATCTCTATATCTATCTCTAACCCTATCACTATCTCTATCTCTATCTCTATCTCTATCTCTATCTCTATCTCTATCTCTATCTCTATCTCTATCTCTATCTCTATCTCTATCTCTATCTCTATCTCTATCTCTATCTCTATCTCTATCTCTATCTCTATCTCTATCTCTATCTCTATCTCTATCTCTATCTCTATCTCTATCTCTATCTCTATCTCTATCTCTATCTCTGTCTCTATCTCTATCTCTATCCCTATCTATATCTCTATCTCTATCTCTATCTCTATCTCTATCTCTATCTCTATCTCTATCTCTATCTCTATCTCTATCTCTATCTCTATCTCTATCTCTATCTCTATCTCTATCTCTATCTCTATCTCTATCTCTATCTCTATCTCTATCTCTATCTCTATCTCTATCTCTATCTCTATCTCTATCTCTATCTCTATCTCTATCTCTATCTCTATCTCTATCTCTATCTCTATCTCTATCTCTATCTCTATCTCTATCTCTATCTCTATCTCTATCTCTATCTCTATCTCTATCTCTATCTCTATCTCTATATCTATCTCTATCTCTATCTCTATCTCTATCTCTATCTCTATCTCTATCTCTATCTCTATCTCTATCTCTATCTCTATCTCTATCTCTATCTCTATCTCTATCTCTATCTCTATCTCTATCTCTATTTCTATCTCTATCTCTATCTCTATCTCTATCTCTATCTCTATCTCTATCTCTATCTCTATCTCTATCTCTATCTCTATCTCTATCTCTATCTCTATCTCTATCTCTATCTCTATCTCTATCTCTATCTCTATCTCTATCTCTATCTCTATCTCTATCTCTATCTCTATCTCTATCTCTATCTCTATCTCTATCTCTATCTCTATCTCTATCTCTATCCCTATCCCTATCTCTATCTCTATCTCTATCTCTATCTCTATCTCTATCTCTATCTCTATCTCTATCTCTATCTCTATCTCTATCTCTATCTCTATCTATATCTCTATCTCTATCTCTATCTCTATCTCTATCTCTATCTCTATCTCTATCTCTATCTCTATCTCTATCTCTATCTCTATCTCTATCTCTATCTCTATCTCTATCACTATCTCTACTTCTATTTCTATTTCTATTTCTATCTCTATCTCTATATATATCCCTATCTCCATATCCATATTTGTCTATGTATATAATTTTCTCTTTACCCTTCTATTTTTCTTTTACTCCTACTCTTTCTCTCTCTCTCTCTTTGGGTTTTCTTCGCTCTTTTTAATATGAGTAGCACGTCTTGAATATCAGTGAAAAAATCTTCGTTGTAATTTGGATAAAACTCGGCAAACTTGTGGATATTTTTATTTGCCCCGGGCGCTAAATTTCCCAGCCTTTCCTTAATTTCCAAATCCCATATATTTTACCAGAATATACACAGCCACACCTCAAAGCGATTTTACAGCATTTTATATCACAATCAGTATTTTTGATTTTTTTGCTAAACAACTAAGTTTCAGTTCCCTCAATCATATTCCCACGCCATCTACATTCTCCATTTCCACCAATTCCCGTAAGATTTTTACCATGAACCACTTACCTTTCATTTGATCCATACTAAACATGCCATCATCTCGGTCATCATACCCACTGCTTGGACGATCTGAGGAAAGAAAATATTTTCAATAAATAAATAACTTGTTAAATACTTTACTAAATCTCACTCTTATTGCCATTCATGTAGTCCTCCGGATTGAAAAAAGTCGCTATTGTCTTATCACCATCATAACCACCACCATCCGGTTGTCCAGCTGAACCATTTCGACGCACATAGCCATAATCACCAGTTGGACCAACACCACCATAACCCGTGGACATAGTGCTACCCGATATGCCCGGCTCACGCATTGGTGGACGCATCGAAGCGCTCAAACCATTGGGTGGATCTGGGCGATTTGTATAATCAACAAAGTCACCCGTTGGACGGGATGATGATGGACGTTGCTCGTAGGAAGGACGCCTATTCGAATTATCGTAATCAGGACGTGGGTTGTAAGGAGATGGCGAGGTGGGACCATAATCATTGGGTCGCGTTGATGGGCGTTGCGCATACGATGGACTATTTGGATGATCAGGACGGTTATTGGGATAAATATCAAAACGATTTGGCTGTTCATTCGTATTGGAACCCGGGCGGTTAGGCTGATTATGCGGATAAGCACCAGGGCGGTCGGGACGCTCATTTGGATAAGCATTCGGTCGCTGATTAGGATCGTTGGGATATGAAGACGGCTTGTTGGGACGATCGTTGGGCAATGAGCCAGGCCTTTCATTCGGGCTAGCCAGTCGATCGGGACCAGCGCTAGAATATGAACCCGTAGGAGGTGTATAACCACCACTGGGACGATTACGATCGGGTCCACCATCATCTTGTGTACTTGGTAAATATGGTCGCGGCGTTGTTGAACTTTGCGAGTCTGGACGACCATAACTGAAACCATTGCCATAGCCCATGCCGAAAATTGGACGTGGTGGATCATGCGGTGGCGGTGGCGCATGCGTGCCATCCACACCGCCATACTGACCAGGTGGCCGATAATTGCCATCCACTGCGGGCACATTTGTTGCATAGCCACTTGTGATGTAAGCATCATCATTTGGCGCTGGATAATTAGGTTCGTACAGGGAGGGTTGCTTGTACAGTGGATAAATATCTTGCGAAAAATATAAACGATCACCATTCGGTGTGGTGGCGCCGCCCAATGTAGGATTTACACTACCCGCATACACACCCGGTGTAGTGCCATGCGTCGACGAAACAGAAGTTACAGAATGTGATGAAGGGCTATAGACACCAGTGGATGGCCGCTGCTCATCGGCATAGATTGTGCTTGTGGTGGGCGTGGGATTAACGACGAGCAGCGTAGTGCCGGGATCCACCGGACGATTTGGTAGCTGCACAGATGATGTAGGTGATAGATTGCTATAGCCACCACCCTCATCGGCACTAACTACTCCGCCACCACCAACACTACTGGCGCCAACTGTCGTGTCTGTGATTGTGTTGTCGCTCAAATCGAAACAATTCGATTTGCGTATATACAAATCGAAATCGGGATCGAATATAATGCCACTCGGTCGACCGCCTGCAGCGCTAAATTTCTCTGTTGACAGCTGACAAGTACCGTTTCCGCGTCGATGCACACTGGTTGGATGAGAAACACACAAAAAGAAAAAAAAACGAAATAATAACAAGAACAATTAAATCGATGAAGTAATGTGTAGTTTAGACAGACGAAAAAAAAATGTGTGCAAGAGACAATAAAAAATGCTGGCGCGTATTGCGAGAGCGCTAATTTAGCAGTGTTGCAATTGTGAGCACAATTAAATCTATTTACACTCATGGCCAATGAAATAGCTGCATGCATAAGATAAGTATCTATGAGTTGCGTGTTTGCTGGGCTTTAATGCCTAAGCTACTTACTCAAGGAATTATTTTGAAATCTATTTATCTTTATCGTGTATGTATTTCTATACATCAATTTCGGATAAACAATCGTTTACCTATTCCATTGACCACTAGCGTGCTATGGCTACGATTTTTTGTATGCGCCACATTTTCAGTTGCAAAATTAATTTTTAGAAAAAAAAAAATTAACTGACCCAAATGAAATGGCTTGACATTTCTCGCCCGCTTGTATGCACCTCTCCTTACACATCTTTAGCGAATTGGTGTCTTCGGTGCGAAATGCTTTTTCGAATGGCAGCATTGCCTCCAATGCGATACGCTCGAAACAGTCTGTAAGGAATGCAAAGAAAAAATAAATAAATGAAAAGAAAAATGCTAAAAATAGATATAGTGAATAATTTGTATTTATGTATAAGAAAAAAAAATTATAAGAAAAAATAAAAAATAGCAATAGAAATAGTTATCCATACAATTAAAGCTTAAAAAGAGGCAAACATTCGAAGCTAAAATGCAACGCGTCGCGACGTAAGTGATTGGGCAATTGAATAAATTTTATTTGCCGCTGTGATGTCAATTAAAATTTCTAAATCTTTTTTTATTGGCTCTAGGAATTTTTGTACGTTTTACTAAGATTACAAAAATAAATGCAACAGCTGAATGTTTTTGTGTTTATAAACTTAAAATGGGTTAAATGGTTGATCATATTTTCACACCTATTTATTTGCCACATTAATTAATAACAGGAATTTTACAACATTCCAATCATGGCCGCAGCAAGTGAATGGGAAAATGTAAACAAGCCTTAAGTTTGAATGAATGAGTGAATATGTTGGTGGGGAGCTAGAACGAGAGAAAGATGCTTATTTTATGGCGTGATTTGTGATTATTATTTCCTCTGGTTTTTTAGGTTCTTTGTATAAAGATCTTGTCTGAGGCGACCCCTAGTGAAATTTGATGACAAATAATTTTCATAGAACATTTTAACCCTCTATCGACCTTCAAAATACTATTTTTTCGTAGTTTAAAAAATGGGTTAAAATTACTTCTTCGTGGAGGTGTTAGCGGGCGTGGAGGTGTTAGCGGGTTAAAGTATTCTACGAAATTGAAGCCCGTATAATTTTATTATATGTTTACTAGGAATATATTTCTATACGGAATGTATTTTAACCCTATTTTTCTTTTATTTAAAAATTACTCAGGCTAAATTTCGAAAATTTACTATGGCAATAAAAAAAGTTGAACTCAGGGAGCAAACGGGTTTTGGGGGGTTTACTCACACCAATTTTCAGTACCCTACTAAAATATTTACAGAGACATTCGCTGTGAAAGTTTCAGTTTGTATGGGAGGTCCCCATACCTGCTTTACCAAGATCTAGCGTTTTTACCCGTTTAATACATAGGTATCTCACATGCCCTCACGCCAGTTTTCAGCACCTTACTACAAATATTTCCAGAGATATTCGCTGTGAAAGTCTCAGTTGTATGGGAGGTGCCCATCCCTGCGTTTCAAAGACCTAGCGTTTTTACCCGTTTAATACATAGGTATCTCACATGCCCTCACGCCAGTTTTCAGCACCTTACTACAAATATTTCCAGAGATATTCGCTGTGAAAGTCTCAGTTGTATGGGAGGTGCCCATTTAGCCGTATCACGAAAATAAAGTTTGCGTGTGTCAGTTTTATTTGAACACTTACGTCGAAAAAATATTTGTGGTGTAAAAAATTTTTTTTTAGGCCCGCGTTAAAAACCGCTAAATCGCGTTTTTTGTAATAACTTCCTTATTTGATTTCGGATCTCTATGATCTTAATGTCGCAGAAAAGGTCTCGCTCTGCACTATATTTGGCCCATATAAAGTTTCGACCTCAAAGGTTGTTCTAAGTTTTACCTTTAAAAATTTTGGAGTTACTATCCCTAGATTTTTTTATTTTTATCACTAATACAAAGCTCTCAAAAAACCATGAGGACTCCCCCAAAAAAATTCTAGCCTTTATTCACAAACAAAAAAATTATACCGTTTTAAAATCAGAGAACCTGTTTTTTGAAAAATTATCCCAAGTTCTTATTTATATGAGGCAGGAAAGCCATATAGTATGAGTTTTTGATTAAAAAGTATTCTAAGTCCTCGCTTGACTTGATTATGTACCGCGATAGAACAGCTACCAATACTGGACACATGATATGCAAAAAATTGTTGATGATTGGACTATTCGTGCTGATCAACGTTATTCATATTGAATGATAATGGCTGTAGTGAAGATTTGGCAAGTATTCAAGTGGGACCTCTAAGCACAGCGCGATGGCTTACAACGGCTTCACGATTTCTGCATCCGTGCGTATCGTAAAATCATCCAAGTCATTTAAAAAAAAAACTGCTAGAGTTCGTTGTAAAATTATACGCGCCTAAAGAGACAATGGAAGTCTAAATGTATTATCAATACTTGCGCTGGATGCGTCGTCTGCCCCTAGAAATGCAGTTAATTATTCAGCCTACAATTGAAAATAATGCATATTACTTTAATCCCGAAAACATCTTCTTATCTGTGATAACCGAGACCGAAAATGACGATGTCCTCCAAATTTTTAGATATTTATGAAAGAAGTTTGAGAGCTCTGAAAGTGAGTTCTTCGTCGTTTATATTACTTTGCTCACACTCAAAAAAAAATTACTCAGATTATGGAAAAATGTGAATGATTCGCCGCTAAAGACATATTTTCATTGTTTTGAATACAATTTTCTTTAAAACATTCAGGTTTCGAACGTATAAAACAACTTAAAATTCATGTGCAGGGTATTCTCTTTCCTCTCATATGCATTTTATATACATATATGTACGTATAATTTTTCCCCTTTTCTTTATTTTTATTACCTCAACAATAGTTACTCATACGCCCCCCATCGGATCGCTTTGTATGTGAAAACTGAAAATGTTTTCTTAAATATCTCGAAAATGGGAGCTAATCCGGATTTTCTAAAAACTCCATCGTAATCTGGAGCCAAAAATTAAGCTGACGTGTTTCGCCGTTTCTCTGTGGTAATTTTTTATAAAAAAAAACAAGTGTTTTATTTTACAACGTTATAACTTTTTTGTTTGTGAATAAAGGCTAGAATTTTTTTGGGGGATTCTTCATGGTTTTTTGAGAGCTTTGTGTGATAAAAATAAAAAAATCTAGGGATAGTAACTCCAAAATTTTTAAAGGTAAAACTCAGGACAACCTTTGAGGACGAAGCTTTATATGGGCCAAATATAGTGCTGAGCGAGACCTTTTCTGCGACATTAAGATCGTAGAGATCCGACATCAAATAAGGAAGTTATTACAAAAAACGCGATTTAGCTGTTTTTAACGCGGGCCTAAAAAAAAAAATTTTACACCAAAAATATTTTTTCGACATAAGTGTTCAAATAAAACTGACACACACTAAACTTTTTTTTTGTCCATATAACGTGATACGGCTTAGTGCCCATCCCTGCTTTTCAAAGACCTAGCGTTTTTACCCTTTTAATACATAGTTATCTCACATACCCTCACGCCAGTTTTCAGTACCCTACTACAAATATTTCCAGAGATATTCGATGTGAAAATTTCAGTTTATATGGGAGGAAAGTGTCCATCCCTGCTTTACCAAGACCTAGATTGTATATCCGTTGAATATATAATTATGTATTATTTCTTCACACAAATTTTAATTATTCTAGTAAAAATATTTCAAGAGATATTACGAAAAAAAGGAAAATTTTGTATGAGAGGTGCCTTTTAATTAGATTAAAAATATGCCTATAGTAATTACCGAGTGAAAATACCTAGGTGTGCAAAGTTTCGTGAGGATCCGTTCAGCGGTTTTCTCGCCAATTGAGTTTAAACACAATTTCCATTTCACATTTATAAGATTCCTAAAACAATGTGCACCCACAGCTCCATAAGACATTAGAAAATCAAGCTTCGCGTACAGTATACCTATGTACAATTTAATACAGCCGCAATGCAATTCTTTGCAGAAGCTTATCGCGCTTTAATTAATACAAATTTCTACTGTGACAAATTTTGAATTGTAAGCAAGCAAGTAAGCCAGCAAGCAAATGCGCATGATTCCACAAATTAACAAATGCATAAGTGGGTTTTCCTATTCCCATGTAATTAAGCGAACTAATCTGAGGCAATTGAAGTGAAATTCTCTCAAAAGCACAAAGACTTCTAAATAACTGGACAAGATGCGCTTGATTATAGAAGGAAACAAAGCAAAAAGTCATTATCTAAACTTTTTTCTTGTAATCACTCGTGATAATCAACACAGTCACAGCGCCACATTTCACTAAGAAACTGTGCATTGGTTGGGTTACAGAGATTTTTGGCCTTATTTATATATGTATGTATGTACCTGCAGTTTAGCGACAACAAAATAATGACGAACGTAACAACAACAACTAACACTTTATGATGGATGAGAGCAGAACAAACAAAGCGCACAAGTTCTATTACATTTTAGTACTTTGTTTTTTTTTTCTTTGCCTTTTTTGTTTTTGATGCTTTTGTGTTTATTTTATTACTTTAGCTTCATTAATCTATATATGGCTTTGGGAGTTTTTATTCTATTTAATTAATATTAACTTTTTATTGTGGTTGTTGTTACTATTCTTTAAATGTGTGCACACTTTCTGGTGCATGACGAACACATACAGCGCTTCTGTGTCACATGCAAATTCTCGCGAAATGTGACAGACAACAGTTAAATAAAAAAAAAACAACAAAAAAAAACATAAAAAAACAAATACAACAATAAAAAATAATAAAAAAGCAAATAAAAACATACAAATGACATAAAAACGCGTACGAAATGCATGCAACATAAAACACATAACCCGAACAACAACAACAACGTCAACGGCAACGGCAACCAAAGCAACAGTAGCAGCGTGCATAAACGCACATAAAAGCTGTTCAATGTTGTGTTTATGTGTCTTTACAATTTATTACATGTGTATATACCCTGCAAAAAATGCGATCACTCCGGGATACATCCGGGACAACTCGCAAGGGAGCATGCGATTACTACCCATTTGTATCTCTTTATATGGGTTGAAGTGTTCTCTTTTGTTTGAGCATGTCCTATGAAGAGACTAATTATACCCAGTTTGTACACGAACGGGTAGCAAAAGCGCACAATTGTACCCGTTTTGTACCCGAACAGGTAGCAAATGCGACACATCCATTTGTGCGACTAATTGTACCCGTTTGATACCCTTTCGGGTACAATTCGTCTACAATTAGTATACATATGTACCCGTTCGGGTACAATTGGGAACAATTGTAGACTAATTGTACCCGAAAGAGAGCGCTCCCGGACAAATCTTTTTAGAGACTCGTCGCACACTTTTTTACAGGGTATGTACTATGTATGTATGTATGTACGTAAAGAGTATGTATCATATATTTAGGCCTATATTTATGGCTTTGGTTGAGGCAACAATTTCAATGTCACAATACTGGTTCAAACCATTGGCGCACACAAGGGGGGGGGTTTTGGGGTTAAAACCCCCCCAAAATTTGACAACACCATACAAAAAATTATTTTATAAAAGATTGTACATTTACAAATATTTGTGTAAATACATGTTGTAAAATCAATGAATATTCGTAGATGTACATTGCCAATGTTTGTCAATAACTACTGATTATGTTTATTAGCAAGCAGTGTGGAGACATTTCCCTAAAAGTATGCTGTGGATATTAGCTGAGGTTTGTTATACTGAGATGTACTAGTACACAGAGTATTAAAGTTTTAATCACATAACGGTGTATTTTAACAGAATGAAATAATCGACATATGTAGATAAAGACTTATATATATCAAAATGATCAGGGTGAAAAGAGAAATCGATTGAGCCATGTCCGCCCGTCTGTCCGTCCGTCTGTAAACACTCTAACTCGCGCAAAAATTGAGATACTTTGATGAAATTTGGAATGTAAGTTGGTATCGAGACTGGGACGGTTGGTATTGAAAAAATCGGAAATTTAGTATCTCAGCCACTAATGTAGCTGGAGCGATGAAATTTCACCTACGTATTTAGCTCAGGCCCTTATGAAGAAGTATGGTGAAATTTTGGAAAATGGGCGGTGCCACGCCCACTTATTAAACATTGAAAGTTTTATAGGTCATAACTCAGAAACCGTAGCAGATATACATATCGACTAAATTTGGTACGCGTAATTTATTTACTTAGGCAAATGTTTGGACGAAAAATTGCAAAAATCGATTGACGACCACGCCCAAATTTATATATGGGTATTATAAAGTGACCTAATAAAAACATTTTAAGCGATATCTTTGTCAAAAATAAAGATAATTCATTGAAATGTCTCATGAATCCAACTATAGACAAAAAACAAAAAATATAAAAATGTTGGAAAATGGGCGTGGCACCGCCTGTTTTCAGACAAAGGAATCTACGAGATTTCGGAACCCATAACTCTACAAATAATTAAGATGTTATGACGAAAATCAGTTTGAAAACTTTAATAACTTGTGGTAATACATGCTAAAAAATTTAGCGAAATCGGTTTATGACAACGCCTACTTTTTAATAAAGATATTTCTGGAAAAAATTTAAAAAAATGGGCGTGGCTGCGCCTACTTTATGCGGCACTCGATTCATATAAAATACACCCTAATCGAAAAAACGCAAACAAATAATGAAAGCATACAGCTGAGTATGTAATGTTCGATTCCACTCGAACTTAGGCTTCCTTACTTGTTAGTTTTAGTTTAAATACAGAGAAAATGCAATGAATTGAGATTTAAAAGGTGCCTTTGTTTAAAAATTGTCTGGACGAGTTTTAAGTATTTTTTTTTAATTTTCCGTTGGATATTGAAAACCCCCCCAAAATATTTTTCTGTGTGCGCCACTGGTTCAAACGTACTTGTGTACTTGTTTTGTCGCCGATAAAAGCGCAGATAACTGTTGTGATGCATATTATATGCAGAGAGTAAATGACATAATTATAACATCGACAGTGTAAGTCAAATTTATGTAATAAATCACAAGTCCATATAAAAATCATATAGACGCTTGAAAGGTTAATTTCATGTTTGATTTGATTTGATGTTTCTTTATTGTACTCTAGCAAATACCCGTCCCGCTTCACAGTGACGAAAAAATGTTTTTACATATGTATGTTACAATGAGTCTCTACCTTTCTCTTTCTGTTCCCTTCCCTTTAAATTTCATTTTCCTTCCCTTCTTTCTTTTTTGCTTTCCCTATCCCTTCCTCTATCACTCCCTCTTACCACCCATATTTTTTTCCTCTCCTAATCTTTCTCCCTAACTTAACTACTCCCTTTCCCTCTCCCAACCCTTTTTCGATTCCTTTTCCCACTCCCTATTCTGCCCCATTTCCTTTGCCTTTGCTTTCCCCATTCTCGTTAAACTTTCTCCAGCATTTCCCTTTCTCCTTCCTTTTACCTTTCTCTAAGGAACCGGGTTGGGCTTACATCGAAAAGAGATTTATAGGTATGGAATCCCTGATTTCCTCTTTTGATTTGATAACAATATCGACAAAAAAAATATTTCAGAATTATACAGGTCCATGTTTTGGGCTATATCTGGGAATCGGACTTATACATCACAATCAAAATAGTTCTATGTTGAAGTCCTCCTCAATGACTTTCATTCGAAACCAATATCGCTCAGAATAATTTGGGCCTGTATTCCGGCACTCTTTTATGTGTGTTAATGCCATTTGAACTTACTGTGAAAATTTAATTAAGATCGGTTGGTTACTTTGGGAGTTCATAAAGGACACAGAGATATAGAGACACACAGGCGCACATTCATTTTTAGCCCAATAAACACAACGGATTCGCCTCGAATTCGCGTCGGATTCACTTTCTCTGATTATATTATCGCGGCAATAGTTCGCGGCGGTAGATCGGCGAATCCGAATTCGTAGGAATGTCACCTATCACTAGCGATTCGAATTTTTTATCATTAGCGATGCAAGAATTTTTAATTTCTCTGATTGCTGGCGATTCGAACATTTGTACATTCTCGGATCGTTGGCGATTCGAATTTTTTATCATTAGCGATTCGAGATTTTTTATCAATGGCGATTCGAAAAATTAAAAATTCTCGGATCGGTGGCGATTATTGATGTTTATGTCTTTTTTTATTATAACTTTCTTATTTGACTTCAAAGTACTAAAGGACATTACATTACATTACTGTCACATCCCCTACACTCCCCAAAACCTTCGGGGAGTGTCTTGGTGGCTACAACAACAACAACAACAACAACATTACAAGAAAATATGAGCTTCGAAATACGAAAATAATGACGTATCAATTTTAAAAATCGGATGTAAAATAAAAAACTTACAATAAAAAACGATTTCGGCGGTATTTCGCGGAGTCAAAAAAAATTTTTTTTTGTGTCCCTTAACCCTCTCAACATAAACTTCATACTTAGGGCGGACTTTTTATTTCGTATCGGGACCAACCCCGTCTAATGTACATGCATTAAAACTCTATACAAAAGAATTGTTCCCATATTAATTGTGAATAAAATTATGTGTTTTTTCACGCAATTTTTTGCTAACGATTTTTGTTTTGGTTGGCGACCTAGTGGGAATGTAATCCTCCATGGAACTCAGATTTAGCAAATCTGATTTTTGGCGTCGCCTAGGCGGTTCTGAAAGTTCATATTATACTCGTAGTTGCTTACCTAGATCAATTTTACGATTTTTTCCGTGAGGTTGTTCCTCAAATGATTCAGATGCACTCGATTCTGAACTGGAACTAATCCTTCGCTTACTTATGTTGAAGTTTTTTTGCTTTGATTATAGCTCTGTTCAATAACAAAAAATTGTTACGAATTTTTCCTAAAATGTGTCATTTTTGTATGGAGAACTGCCATTTTTTATGAAAAATTCGTAACAATTTTTCGTTATTGAACATAGCTTATTTAATATGTTTCTTTAATTCCAAATTGAAATTGATTACAATTTGTTTGACTATACAAAAAAGTTGTTGACATTCAAAACTATGAAAAAAAAAATAAAAATAAAAAAATGATATCGCGAAAACTGATTTTATCGGACTTGCCTCGAACTTCGGGCGAGCTCGAGGAAAATAAAAAAAAATTATATCGCGAAAACTGATTTTATCGGACTTGCCTCGAACTCTAGCCGAGACCGAGGAAAATAAAAAAAATGATATCGCGAAAACTGATTTTATCGGACTTGCCGCGAACTCGAGGCGAGTCCGAGAAATTACATTCGCGAAAATCTGCTTTCGCGAACTCGCCTCGAATTCGCCGCGATATCATCCTCGCGGCTGTGTTTATTGGGATATAATAGATATGTAAGTATGTATATTTCAACCTCTGATGTATTTACCAATATTTATGTATATGTTCAACTCATAAATTATTCATTAAGGTCACACAAGAACCGCCACAAAAAGTGCACAACGAACTACAAAAATCGGTGACAACAAAGCACCACAACAAAAACGAGGCCCCAGCCTTTACACAATATTATTGAAAACGGCAGCATTGCAATGAAAATAAAAATACATTCTCACTCGCCAACTTCCTTTCACGGCTGTCTCATAAACACCCACGTGCCTGTCGACCAGCCGACTAGCCGTTCCAACTTTGCCAATTCAATTTCATATTTTTGCGCATTGCCAATTTTTCATATTTTTAGATTTTTAATCATTTTCATATTTTCGCCTCGCTTTTTTCCACTCTGTCGCCATTAGCTTTATTGCTATGATTAATGTTTGTTAACTCTTATTATTAGCCAACGTTCGTTGTTACGTTTAGCACATTTTGTAAAAAAAAATGCAAATAATTTAAACTAATAAATATTTACTGTGGGTACTTATATAATTTCTATTTAAATAGAGAGTGGCAATAATACATTTACTAAATGTTGGAACAATGTTTTTTTTTCGCTGGCTTTTTTCAAGGGCACTTTCGTTAATAAACATATTTTGTGTCTATTGTTTTCGGTGCTATTCTATGGTATGAATGACAAATACGTATATATCGCACCCTAAATCATAAAGTGACACAACTCAACATTTTTCGAAATCGGGGTTTTTCCATAAACAGGTACCCAGGGCATATCTCTAGCGACTGCCATAAAATTTTTTTCCATAACTATCTCTTTTGACTGAAAAATAGCCATTATGCCTTTTACCATATAATTCTTTATAAAGAAAAAAAGTTTTTTACCTCTACTGAAAATTTTTGAATTTTGAGTTGTGTCACTTTATGATTTAGGGTGCGATATGTATGTCTGGTCATAGTAAAATTCATTAAAGTAGCATCACAGACACATTTATTTAGCACCGTATCGAATTCATACACGTATATATGTAATTCATAGTTAAGTACTAAAAATAGTTATGTCCAAAGCGAGACCAACACATACTGGAAATGAGAAGGTTATTAAAAAAAAAAAAACTTAGGTAAACATGAAATTGTAGGTCGAAAATAACTTCTAGGTTAAAAGAAAAAAAGAGCGCTTATAGAAGGGATGCATTTCGTTCATGAGTAATTTTGCACGAGCACACAGTATGCACCTCGCTCTACAACCTACACTGAGAAAAAAAAAATATATGGAGGGGTCAAAGAAATTGTTTACCTAGTTTGAACACTACTTTCTTTGTTTTGAGTAAATTTTCCTTAAAACATGTTAAAAGGTTTATAAAATATTGTTGTTACATGCGTTACCATGGTTTCATATACTTGTTTTGAAAAAATTCATACATTAAAATAATGAAAAATTCTTTAAGCGCCATTCCATTCCCAACTTTCCTTGTTCTGAAGACTTGATTTCTTTAATTTTGAGAAATTAAATTCCCATACAAATCCCCATGGCAACGAATTTGTTTGAATGTTTTTTTATGTTTTTTCCACATTTTTGAGAAAATTTACACAAAACAAAGAAAATTTTGTATTGGGACGCGTGTTCAAAATAAGGAAAATTATGTCTTTGATCGAGAGAAATTTTTTTTTTGAATGTATAGTAAGATAACGATAATTATCGATATATTATAATTAGATAGAAAATATTTCAAAGAACTAATTTTAAGGTGCTGTTACTAATGTTAGCCTCGAGGGCAGCTGGGCTCTATACATATAGTTATATGCGTACGTATTAGGCACTTTTGTCTTATATGGAAAACAAATTTTTTGGAAAAAATTTCCGATATTTTTTTTAATGCCGCTAGATGTCCGTAAAACACAATTTTGCATATCTTCGGTTTTTTAAGTTTGATCTCTAAGTTTAATAAACCCATGTATTGGACTTGAGAAAAAGATTTCGACTATACAAATCGCATTAACCCTATGTGTGCCATTGTGGTCACTTCCACCCACGACTTAGTTTATACCACCTTAATGTACCTTTTTTTTTGCCTGCATGTTAAACGGCGTCAAAAACCATTACTATCTTGCAAAAGAAGGATTTTAATGGCTTCAGTAGAACCCGAAATTAAACACACTCAACAGTTTGAAGAATAAAAAAGAGGTCAAAAAAAAAATTAAAGCGTGAATAACAGGTATTCGTGAACAATTATGTGTAAACAGTTTGGAAATCGGATATTTATTCCCTTTTCTTTATTCCTTTTTTCCTGGCTTTCTATGGATTAAAAGGCGACTATCGTTTTTATAATTTTTTGTTGTCATTGTGACTGCTACTATTTTGTTGTTTTTGTTTGTTTTGGTTTTTGGTTTTTGACTTTTGATGTTGTTTTGTTTTGTATTGCTCAGAAACATGCAAGATCGTCCGAGTCCACGTTTGACCCATATCTGGAGACCCGGCCTATGAATCATAAAGAGTAGAGCTCCGTGTAGAAGTCCTGCTCAACACCTTTCATTTGATACCAATATTGCTCAGAAACATTCCGGGTTAATATCGGGTCACATTTTGACCCATATTTGGGGACCCGACGTAGGAGTCATAATGAATAGAGCTCTATGTGAAAGCCCTGCTGAAGACCTTTCATTTGATACCAATATTGCCCAGAAACATTCAAGGATCATCCGGGTCATCGTTTTGACCCATATCTCGGGACAGGACCTCGGAATCATAAAGAATAGGGCTCTCTGTAGAATCCCTGCTCAAAACCTTTCGTTTGATATCAATATTGCTCAGAAACATTCAAGAATCATCCCTCGTATTGCCCCATATCTCGGGACCCGACATAGGAATCATAAAGAGTAGAGATCCGTGTAGAATCCGTGCTCAGAACCTTTCATTTCACACCAATATTGCTCAGAAACATGCAAAATCATCCGTGTCCTTGTTTAGACCCATATCTTGAGACCCGGCCTAGGGGTCACAATTAAAAGAGCTTCAGATCAAAGTCCTGCTCAAAACCTTTCATTTGATACCAATATTACTCAGAGATAGGTAGATGTAGGTATGCATATCCAAACATTTGCATACATGTTAAAAACAGGTTGGTCCTTTTTATTTTGCCTATTTGTCGCATTGGTGCAGAAAACAACAACTTCACTTCGCGTCGTTGCTGTTGTTGTTGATATTTGCATTTGCACGGCTATGCATGCAAGCATTTGTAAGTACATGTCTATCTACCTACCTACCACTGACAGTGCCAAGCGATTCACACGGACGCAGCAGTGCACTAACACAAAGGTCATTTACGTTTACGCGTAAACTTTACCTGTTTTTCGAAATTACTCGTAGCAACAGCAAAGATGTTTACACATCAATAAGCCTTTCCTTCATATATTCAACTTCAAATGCGAAAAAGCCTCTTTGAGCATCACTTTTTGATGGGGGAGAAATAAGTACTTACAATGCAAGTCGAAGTTGAATATAGCTCTACATTTTAGTCACATCTCTCCCATTCTGTATTAGGATGGAGTTAATTAGGGCTTTTTTTGAAATCATTATTGCTCTACCTGCAGAAAGTTACCTTTCTAGTACAGAAGTAAGACTGCAAAGTATTATTGGCCTTGTCCTTTATTTGGAGATGCCCCAATTCCATTAAAGAATGGACAAAATGCTCCAGATGCATAAAATTTATTAGCTAGATAACACTAATTTGCTAATTTCTCATAAAAATATATGTATGTAATTTTACGATGGAAAATGTTTAAATCACTGTCTCCAGCTTATACAAAAATTCTGAAAATTCGAGGAAATTTCAAAAATTTTCAAAATCTTTCTGCAGGTAGAGCAATAATTATTTCAAAAAAAGCCCTAATTCACTCCGCCCTATTCTGTATGTCTTTCACGGTTCATAAAGACTAACAGTAGATGACATTAAGGTCAACAGAGTTTGATTTTCGCGAAAATTTCATTTTTATTAAAAAAAATTTAGCGGAGACTGAATCTTTAAGTGGTGTGGAAACTGCGTTAAATCAAAACCTAAAAGCTTCAACTCTTTGTTTATAACATCCAGAACAAAAACCACAAATCGCTACTCTACTCACCATTTCTCGCCGAAACCAATTGATTATCCACTGTGAGTGTTGATGTTAAGCCAATAAATATCGTGTGTAGCAGCAGAAGTATGAAAAATTTATGCGCAGAAATTATTTTCGCCAAACCATTTTTGAGACGAGACATTTTATGATTTTTGATTGATAAATTTTAAAATTTTGATTATGGCCAATTCGTGTTTTTTTTTTCAACTTTCACTGTGTAAATGATTTTTGCTTGTTTTTATTTTTATTTTTAAACGAATATTTTTTGCTATTTCGCATTCGTTGTCACTTAAATGCACAGCAAATTTTAAGCTCATCAATCAATTTTAATTATTTATGCCGAATTTATGTATACATATATAGATACTTGTACTAACACAATTTTGTATGCATGTATTAGTTTCATGTTGGAAATATTTAATAAATTGTTGATTTCATTTTGCTTTTAAACATTTCTATTAAATATCACATTTATATAAAATAAGCACATTTTGGCTTTGGAGGCACTCCTCAATTCACGTAACTAAAATTTCGATCATTGTGTTTTAAAGTAATTTTATAATAATACCTTTTTTCTTTTCTAAATTTCTTTTACCACTTTCTTAGAGTGCAAGCGGCCGCTTTTACCGAAATTCGCATAACAACTGAAGCATCAAGTTACAATTTTTCTGTGGATGTTACAAAAAGAATCGCTTGAAATTACTTTCTTAGCGTCACCCAACACGGCGCACGCCGCTAACGATGATGATAATGACGTTGATGGCAATAATAATTATGTATGTATGTATGTTGTTAATGATTTAGCATTAGTTATTGTTGTTATTATCATCACCATTCTCACTCTTCCGTTTGCTTTGGCAATTTCTTTGTTGCTCGCCAAACGCTTTAACACCTGTGCGAAGTGTTTTTAATGCGCGTGCGCGTGTGTTGGTATTAGGGACCGTAATAATTAGGATTATTTGTATTTTATATATTTAATCGTCAGAAAATTATTATGACTATTTTCGACCAAAAAGATTAAGGGCCGTTTACTCAACCTCTGATTAACGCTAGCCGGAGGATAAAGGACCGGTTAAGTAATGGGCTGCATTATCGACCAGATGATAAATGTATGGTTTGATGAAGTCGATAATTATGTTTAACCGGACTTTAACCGCGGATAGCGTTAATCAAAGGTTGAGTAAATGGCCCTAAAAGGCCGAAAATAATCACAAAAAACAATTTTATTACTCGTTTTACTAGTTTTTTTTTGTTATCGGCTCAACCTCAATTAAAACTAAATTAACTTAAGAAAGTTCTATTTACAGCTGAGAGAGAGAACATTTTCTCAAAAAAAAAAAAAAAAAAAAAAATCACAAAACTATTATTTTTGGTCACTGCTTTCTCATATGGTTGCTACTAAATTATTGTTAAAGCTTTTATTGCTCATTTGCTTTCTTTAACACTAAAAATTATTAAAATATTCCTTCTCTCCATGAACTAGAGTACATATTTTGCTCTTATTCCTTCTCCAATGTTTATTTTTTTTTCAGAGAAAGATTTTGTTTGGCTGGCATTGGACCTAACGAAACTTTTCTAATTGCTGCGAAAGAGGTAGTATGAAAAAGAAAGAAAGAGCGAAAAGTAGCAGAAATTACTGAAGTTTTTTGCTAATTAGAAAAAGTTCATTGTAAAAATGCTTGAGCTCTTTGCTCTAGTTTTCAAATTAAGCCGGCTCGTGGCAGTCGCACGAGTCTTAACAATCAACGCGAAAGTGCTAAAAAAAATAGCTAGTTTTCTGCATTAGCCACTGGCGAACATGATTTTTTTATTATTTTTGCCTATTTATTTTTTGTTTTCGTGTCAGTGACCTGCTACTTACTTAGCGAGGCGTGCTGAAGCCGTACATACTTAAGTACTCTTAAGTAACGGAAGTATGAACTTTTAATTTGTTTTTTAACTTTCTTAAGCTAATTTAAAGCTTACATTTCTTTATTACATTTATGGTTTTCGTCATTGTCAGAAATGCTAAAAATCGGAAAAATTCAGAACAATGTCTAGTTGTGCTCGTCGTAATGACTTCATTTTTAAGCAGGCTTCAAGAAAGTATTGCTACTGAAATGTATTGTGGAACGAATTTCCGTCATCCCTTGTCAAGTTTGATCTGGTTATGAAACGGTTTCGGCTATGTGCCTTCTTCAGTATCTTGTTTCGTTCTCTCAGTATCTTGTTTCGCTCTCTTATACGATGATGACACATATCCGAAACCGGTTTATAACAAAATCAAACTTGACAAGGTATGATGGAAATTAATTCCACAATACATCGCACTCCTACCCTGTCGGAAAAGCAAAAAAAAACTAAATTACTACTGAACTTCCTAACCTAACAGCAACTGAGATTAACAATAGTGTAAAAAGAGATATACGTAGATACTAGGGATTCCAATTTTTCCGATTTTTACGATCCCGGGATTTTCGAGATTTTTTATTTATAATCCCGGGATCCCGGGATTTATCCCGGGATTTAGACATTAATTATACAGGCCGACAAAATTTCCAAACATTTTCTAACTCAAATAAAATTCTACTTTTCTAAAGGATTTCGGTGCCCTGAATCTGAATCTGAAGTCGGATTTTCGGTAATACTTGTAGGTTTTGAGATATTTATGCGATTTTTTGCTATATTCACTGCTCAAGCTGTTAAATTACTTACTTTCATTAAAAAGTGATTGCAGCTATTGAAAGAGCGAACAATTCTCTTGAAAACAGCGCTTTGCTTTCTCGGGTTTCTTATTTATATATCTAGAAATATATGTTTTTGTATAATAAGGTATTTTTCTTCGAAATCAACGGCAGTATTTGTAGCGCTGTTTTAATCGAAATCAAGTTTTGTAGCTGCTCTGCAGAATTATTTTTATTTCCGTATAGAAAATATAAACATAGTAGGCCACTGATTGGAATTTTTGTTTCAGTCACGCAAAATTTAGTCGTATTTTCGATAAATTAATATAAATTAGTTCACTTATTTCATTCTAACGCACAGTTTGTTGTTAATATAATAAACTGCCTAATAGCAATATTGCAAGCTACAAGCAAGATATCCGAAAAAGCAAAACATTGTCTTCAAGAGAAATGATCGTGCTTTCAATAGATTTAATCAGTTTTTAATGAAAGTGAGCAATTTTAAAGATATTGAGGAGTGAATATGGCCGCTGTGGTGCAGTTGTTAGAGTGCTCGCCTGCTATGCCAGTGGTCTCGGGTTCAAACCACAGTCCGAGCAAAACACCAAAACAATTTTTCTAATTAGTAAAAATCCAATTATTGGGTTTTTTAAGAGCAGCGGTCACCTCTCGGCAGTGGGCAGCATACCCTCCGAGTGTATTTCTGCCATGAAAAAGCTTCTCACAAAAAATGCATTCGCCGTTCGGAGCCGGCATAAAACTGTAGGTCCACCCAATTAGTAGGAAAAACAAAAAAGGAGCAAATTGGGAGAGAAGCTCGGCTATAAAACTCGTCAGAGTTATAATAGCGCCATTGTATTATATTATTATTATTATTAATATGGCCAAAAACCGCGTTTTTCGCCTCTTTGGACATGAATATTTCAAAAAGTGCACCGAAATCCTTTTGAAACGTAGAATTTTATTTCTGTTAAAAAAATTTGTCGACCAGTATTATTTTCCCACATTTGAGGTTGAAAAATTAAATATGTATATTTTCGAGAAACGCTACAACTTTAATATGCAAAGAAAAAATAGATTTTTATTGCCATTTTTTATTATTTCATTACTAACAAAATAAAATAGGAACGTAAAATCATGCTTATTATTTAATAACACTTAAGAGTTACTTTAAAAAACAAAATCAACAAAGAAAATTAAATACATTTGGTAAACAAAACATTTTCCTTTATAGTTGGTACTTTTAGGATATTAGGATAAAAAGGTTTGCGATCATTTGATAATTTCCAATAAAAATTTTTAGAATTTAACGACATATTAAGCGAATATTTCCAAGCTTGCCGAAAAATTCTGAAAATTAATGCAACTTCCGAAAATATTTAAAAATCGGAGGCACATATTTTGATATGAATTCCGAGGATGCAGCTGTGTATTTAATTTTAGTTGAGTAATGTAAAACTATCAAGTCTAATTAAAATTTTGTTTGCATTTTCTTCCATTATTTACTTTCCATATGGGAAAATTCCAAAAACCATTTGGGAAATAAATGACCAAAAATCAGGAATAGAAATTATCAAATGAATTTTACCACAAGAATTCTAAAGGCTTTTAAAATACCTAACGTACGTTTCTTTACAACGCGTACTTCACGACAAAAAATTTGATTATTAAAAAAAACATCAAAAATATTAATCCTTACTTTGACTAATGGACTTTTTTATTCTGGCAAAACTGTCGCACTTTCTTCGGGCTGTCACATTTTTTGTTCTCTTCCACACAGACTCAACACTTTTTTAAGGCTGTTTGTTCTATAGACAAAATATAAAACTGGCCCGACTACGGGGCAACATCTTCTGCTCTTAGCACATTGCATTATTTTTGTTTCATTCATCACATGAACAATGCAACATTTATAGGGCACAGGGCACATGTTGATAATGGTGCAATGTAATAATGCCACATTTTCATGCAGAATAGGAAATGCTATTAGTATACAGATCTGAGACCACTAAAAATTATATAAAATACAACTTTTCTTTGCTATAATAGGGGAATATTCTGTCTTTATCTTATCCCAAAAATCCCGGGATAAAATTCTAGCGATCCCGGGATTTTCGGGGTGTCCAAAAGGGCGGGATCCCGGGATCCCGGGATTGGAATCCCTAGTAGATACTCAATTTTTATTACTCATCTCCATTGTTACACAGTGGAAACAAAGTTGATCAAAGTCCTTATCTTTAATGCATACGAGTATACATTTCTTTTAACGCTTAGCCTTGGTAAATGGAGTTAATAACCCGTATGGAGAATGGGCATCATTGGCAATGACTTGGCTTACTTCTGCACAGCTAATTATTTCCTTCGTATTAATAACACAGTCCAACAAATTTACAAAAAATTTTACTCAAACACATTATCAGTGTAACGTATTGCCACTTCAGTAAGTACATTGGCAATGAACGCAAAAATGCTTTGAAAGAACAATTGAAACAGTTCATCGTTTTACGCAAAAAATAAACGTAATAATAATAATAATAAAATCAGAATCTATGTACATAAAAATGCAAAAACCTCTAATTAAAATTCAGCAACTTAGCATTGACGTAATCATATGTACTCGTATATTGAATTTGAATTTTCAATTCGCATTTTCCGGCTTCCATTTATGACCTTACTTGGTTATTATGATGTAAATATATATTTTTGGTAGATGAGCATACATATGTGTACATATTTCCGTAAGCAGTACACAGAGCCAAAAGACCACCTAAAATGCCCTATAAATTAGAACAAAATTTAGCGGATTTCTCTACGCTTTCTCTCCAATAAGATGCCCGTCTTATTATGACTGGATATCTCATTTTAATAAAACTAAGTAGATAATCTGTAAAACTAATATGAAAACCTTTTCAATATTATTAAGAAAATAACCCGTGGATTTTAGATGAAATCATTTCCAGTAAAATTTAATGGATAACCTATAAAACTAAGATGAAAACCTCTTATATAAAATTACGAAGATGACTCCTAGAATAAATATGGAAACCTTTTCACATAAATTTAGCAGATAACCTGTAAAATTAAGAAGAAACCCTGTTTAATATTATTAAGAAGAGAATCTTGATTTTCATCGGAAAACATAATTAGTCAACTAGTATTTTCCTAGGGCTTATTCAGACAAAGGCAACATTTCATTTCATATAAGTGCAGATGGACATAATAAACTCTTTATACCAAGTGCTTCACTAATCGTTTCAGAATTGTAGAAATGTGCAAAGCCGTTGTGAAATTGACGAACGGAAGAAACACATAAGAGCTCTTTTAAAAATAAAAAGTTCTCCCTTTTAATTTCTTGAACATGTTATTGCACACATACAAAAAAAGTGGCTGATGCAATAACTGTTATGCATATTTCTAGTATGTACGAGTATATCCATACATGTACGTACGTTAAGACGTTTATAGCAAAATTTTAATTAATAAGGGCTCTTTTAAAAATAAAAAGTTTTCCTTTTTAATAAATTCAAAAAGGTTCTAGTAAAAATTAGAGGATGTCCTTATTGATTTGCTTTATACAAATTTTCTCATAAAAACAAGCAGATTTCTTCTAACAATTTAATTTTTTTGACAAAATGACATAAAAAATTAATAAATAAGAAGTTATCTCCTCGTTTTCAGACGGTATCCTTTTCAATAAATTTAAGAAGAAATTCAAGCTAAAATCTAGAAGATTTTCTAGCAAAAATTCCTTCAATTTTGTCTCCTCTCGCTCTCCTTGGCCAAATAGCTTTTTTAGATTGCAGTCTCTTTGATTATAGGTGAACTTTTTGGCTCTGTGTATGTTCGTTAACATTATTTTGTACTTCAATGGAAAGTCATTCAAATATTCTGTGTACTACCTGCAGTTGTCTGTTAATGCTCAACTGCTCTAACTAGCTATACATCCACTTAAAATCTCCGAAAGACATAGTGCTCCCCGATTTTGTTAAAGGAGCCAAATCATTCTGGTACTTACTTAATTATACTTTCTGATTTGGGGCTGGCAAGAGGGATTTCGATTTGTAATATTTTTGCTATTAACTTTTCTTAGAGTTAATGACAAGATACACCATTATGTTATACTAGTAAACCCGGCCACGCGATGCTGTGGCTTTCAATTACACTGTGCGACAATTTGAGGGCGAAAGACCACTTATTGCCACATTTGAAAATTTTTTGATATACCTTCATGGTTACTGGTTATTTTTATTTTCTGTGGACTTAGATTTTTTGACCGAGTAGCCCCATATTGAAGTTTTGTGCCGAATATTTTTCTAGACTATGGTAACCTTAAAGCGACCTCGAAAAGGCCATTTGGCGCGCTCCTCTTTTTCTTTCTAGTTCTCTTTCTCTTCCCCTTTCCTCTTTATTTGCGCTTTCTTTCCCTTATATCCGTCCCTTTCACTTTATTCTTCCCTTTCCTTTTAATACCCATCTTCAGTGCTAGGCCTTGTATCACTCTTCAAATTTAAAAATGAGATAAACTGTAGCACAAAACTGAACAGGTGGCAACCCTTTTTGTAAAAAGTTTAATAAATTACTCATTACCAGGTCAAGCCCTTTCATATGACACCTCAAATTTAAAAATCAATCAAACTGTGGAGTAAACATAAATTTTGAAACAGGTGGCAACCCTCTTTGTAAAAATTATGATAAATTACTCATTTTGAGGCAAATCACTTTCATATGACACCTAAAATTTAAAAACACACAAACTATTGCGTAAAACTGAATTTTTGAACAGGTGGCAACCCTTGTTGTAAAAATTGTAATAAATTACTAATTTCCAGCTCAATCCCTTTCATATGGTACCTGAAATTTATAAATCAAGCAAACTATACAGGACAATTAAATTTTTTAATAGAAGGTAACCCTTTTCAAAAAAATTAAACCTTCCTGCACATCTACAGGCCAAACCCTTTCATATGACACCCCATTTTGGAAAATCGGTATAACGATGTAAGAGTTATGGTGCGTACAAAAAATCGCTTAGCGTAATATATATAAAGAATATACCTAAATATCATCTAATAAAGAAATAGTATGAAAGCAGGGTAAATACATGTGATCTGGAGTTGAAATCACTCAAGAAAGAAGGTCTGACAATAAATATTGAGCGGTTTACTTTCCTCGGAAGGCCTTTGAATCAAATTGCCTGTATCGTTTGATTCTATTAATGTCTTTGAAGATCTCTTTCTATCTTTTCTGTCATGATCCATTTCTTTTCAACCAACACCAACATCAAAATACATACATATATCACCTCAGCGATGAACATGCAGAAAATTTCTTTATGTGCATTAACGCAATTTAGCTAAGTTGAAATCGTTTTAATTTCGCATGATGAGTTCAAATATTTTTTACTGTAAGTAATTAACTTTATTTATTTTTTTTTTTTGGGAAATACACCGCACAACTGTTATATAGTTCATTTTGCTATGTTGGTGGCGTAGAATCTATTTCAACTTTCTTCATTCGATATTTCTCACTCTTTTTATTTTTTCTTCAAGCAATTAATTACGTTATTAACGGTTTTTTGCGAATTAAACATTTCATATTCACATGCGCTAGTCATATCCGGGATACGATTGCGCGTTATTCGTTCATCTTACATTTGTTGTTGATTCGCATGCGAAATTCTCAACCAAAAAAAAAAGCGCAAAGCACAGTTATATTAAATATGAATTTTTGTGTTTTTTTTTTTATTTATTTTTATAATCTTTTATTTAACTCCACTTTTTTTTATTTTTTATTTTTTGCTTCACTTTCATTTCATTGCCCCAATTCCGTTGGCCAATTATTTTACGCTTAATTCATCGAAATGCCACAGATTGATTTGTGCGATAGACATGCGATGACATTAACATTAAAAGGTTAAAAGTAATTTAAATTTCTATTCTATTTATTTATTTTTATAACAAAAAAAAATATAATTTCATTAAATTTATTAAAAAAAAAAAATCACGAACAGAATCATTTAAAACTTAAGCAAATGCAGCATACTTCACTACACTTGTTCTCTTTAACATTGTTGTTACTATTTATTCCATTCTTACAAACATTATTTTAATTATATTTGTTGTTATTTGTGTTAAATCCGCTGTGTCATTGCTCCCATCAGCAGCGCGTCCGCACTCTCTAAACAATCAAAACTGAATAAATTCTAAATTAGTTTTGTGTTCCAATGAGTTTTTGAATGAAAATAAATATAAATTCTTTTTTCCTTTCTTTGTAATTTTGTGTTTTAGTTTTTTGTGCTCATCTCTTTGCTATTTAAATATGTACTATGTATATATTTTGTTGTTGCTGTTGTCTCCATTGTTGTTGTTGTTTGTGCCTTTGCCATTTGTAATTGACATTTATTTAGTGTTTTTGTTGCTTCCATCACCCCCATGCCCCCAACGCTTAGTTCATTTTTGTTTCGCTCGCTTCTATTTGTTGTTGCTTTTGCAGTGCTCTCCGTACAAAATGTTTAACACAAATTTAGTTTTAGAGCTTGACGCTGACGCAGGAGCGTTAATTGCTATTTATTTTCCATTCTGTTGTTACCCGATTTTTTTAAATTCTTTTTTTGTTTTAGTATGTTTTCATGATTGTGTTTTCCTGCTTTTTTTGCTGTTTTAGCATAAAGTTCGCAACGTTTGGTTTTTTATACGAAACAATGTAGCCCTTTGTGGCAGACAGTAGGATAATACCATACAAATGCTGCTTAAAATATTTTTAGCTTATATTTTATGGCGACAGAAAAGGTTTTAGTTAAAATATGAACTCAGAAGATCAAGCGGTATATTTTATATTGAATCAGCTAGAGAGAGGAAGTCAATATTACGCTGAAAAGACAGTTTGACTCCTGCAGAAAGGCTGCAGAAAATTTTAAACCACTAAACCCTTAACCTTCAACCACAACATTGGCACGTCGGCTGTCTGAAACTTAAACCTTATATTATTTTATTGATTGTTAATCTACTGATATCTATTTCATTCCTTTGCCTTCTCAATAGATTTATAAAATTCTTCCGCAGAAGTCGCTCTTGCAAAAAAAAACTCTCAGGCTCTGCTTAAATTTATTGGTTTTCTCCACTGTACAATAAACAAGTTGTTAGTGATTTTATTCATGTTTTCTTCGCCAATGATGTGTTGTGCTCCTGTTGTTTTTATTTTATATTTTTCACCTCATTCTCACTACTCCCATCAACGCACATACTTCGCGCTACATCACTCTTTGTACCGTTGAGCAAACTACTCATCTCCGCTGAGCTTGAACGAAATGAAACGGGTAGTGTGTCTGAATATAAAATTAGCGATTCAAAAACTCATTGATTTGGTTGAGCTACGATCCAATATACTTACATACATACTTATGCACATATTTACATACCTATATAGATTTATAGCTAATTAACTAAAAGTTCCCACATCGCTTCGTTTATGTGAATTAAGATTTGTTCTTCTTATTGTCTTTACCCTTCTGCTGCTCACAAACCTTTTATTTGAGTGGTTTGTTTAGCTATTTTTCTTTCTTCTTTGTTTGAGTCGCAGTAATGCTGGGCGGGATGGTTTAGTTGTGATGGAAGATTGGGAAGTATTCAAGGAATTTCCGTCATTTGATATCAAGCTTCTTTGATTCATTATAAATCCATTTATTATTTGGTTTTATAGTAATTTAAATATTTTATGCAATTTAAATAAAGAAACACTTACAATTGGTATGGGTTAAGGAGTTGATTAAACATCGAATCGAAAAGAATTATTTCTCTTCAATATCGCATGAATTAGAAAAAGGGCGCCTCTTGATATATGCATTTGGTTAAGCCCTGGATCAAACAATTTAGTAACTCAGGTCATGGCTGGACTTATAAGCAGTCTCATTTAACATTTTTATATTTTTTTTTCAGATCTGTTGCTAGTCTTGTAGGTTTAAATAACAGTGAGCTCACGCTGGATTGTATTTTTGTCAAACTACTTGGTGATTTCTAAAAATCACTTCTACCTTAAAAAAAATATTATTATTAAAATTAAATTAAGGAAATTAAAGTGTGTATTATGTATTTAAAAGTGTAGCACACCTAAACAAAGATACCACACAACGAAGAACCCAAAAATGAAGTGCTTGGAAATTACTTACATAAAATTCATTACTGACATACATATAAACAACTAAACTCAGAATGAAACCTTAGCAAAGCACATTGCTCTTAAAAACCATCGAATGGAACAATTCTTATTTAATAGCTCACACACATGACGGAACAAGAATGATTTTAATTTGTACGTAAATTAACTTCAACATTTGTCTGTTGCTGTTCCTTTTTTAAAAAGAAGAAGAACCAGCACAATCCCTGCAAAAAATGCGATCACTCCGGGATACATCCGGGACAACTCGCAAGGGAGCATGCGATTACTACGCATTTGTATCTCTTTATATGGGTTGAAGTGTTCTCTTTTGTTTGAGCATGTCCTATGAAGAGACTAATTGTACCCAGTTTGTACCCGAACGCGTAGCAAAAGCGCACAATTGTACCCGTTTTGTACCCGAACAGGTAGCAAATGCGACACATCCATTTGTGCGACTAATTGTACCCGTTTGATACCCTTTCGGGTACAATTCGTCTACAATTAGTATACATATGTACCCGTTCGGGTACAATTGGGAACAATTGTAGACTAATTGTACCCGAAAGAGAGCGCTCCCGGACAAATCTTTTTAGAGACTCGTCGCACACTTTTTTACAGGGATATGACGCAGCGGTTGGAAGCGTTCTAACAATTACAGATACACAAAGTAAGATAACGTTGACTTCGCTTTGTAAAAATCACTGACTGACCAGTAGTGCTGGAAAACCATCGATTGAACTATCGATACTATCGATGGGGCCGATGCCATAGCGATTATCGATGGTTTTTTTTAACCATCGATAGTATTTTACTTGGTACATAACTACAACGTCTGTTAAAAAAATTAATCAAAAAAACTGAGATTTATAATTTTTAAGGTACTTGATTGTTATATGTGGGCTGTGAATATATAAATAAAATATTAGTGAATAATTTTATGAAAAAACTTGCAAATAAAGCGGTTTTTTGAGCAATTTAGGTTTTGATTTCGCCTCTCCTATTATTTTGTGGACAACTGTATACGTACAAATGTGTGTATGTAGTATTCTTACTTTGAATAGTTATTGATTTATTTTTTGTATTGAACTTTTTACATAAACTTTGGTTTTTATTAATTTTATAATATGTTTCTAATAAAAATTTATATTTTTCTTTTAAATATGAGAAATTATGTACTGACATGCATGCATATGCAGATTTGGGCATTATTCGAATAAATTTTTATTTAGATAATTATTTGAATAAAAATTTATTTTTCAAATTTTATTCAGATAAATTCCCTACGAATAATTATTCTGAGGTTTATTCGTTATTTCAAATAATAAATAACAACTTAGGGTACAACAAAAAAAAACAACTGAGTAATAGTAAAAAAAAATTTGTCTATTTTTTTGTTTATATGTTTGTTTGTGTTTACATATGTAAATGAAAATTATCTATTATTCGAATAATTTGGTTTCTGAATAAACAAAACTAATATCGCCGGTGGTCGAAATTCGACCATGCAATTTATTTTTTCAACTTTGTATTGGTACAAAAATTATTCCTTTTCGCGGAGATAAGCAACACTTTCCAAATTCCAGTTGTACCGCAACACTGATTTGCCCTTTTGATCACGGTCCGACGCGAAATCATGGTCAAAATCAAGGCAGATCTAGGAAGGTAGGCCCGGTGGTGAGCGCTTTTAAATTAAATCGACTCTTCAACTGTGTTTACGATATTTGTAAACACGTTTACGATATCTATTTATATTAACTAAAAATTTTATTTATTAATTATACAGAAATTAAATAATTTATAGAAAAAATTATATGCCTATGCATTGCTCCTGACTCATACGAACACATCCATATCAATTTTATGTGGATATGAGTATGTTAAATGTGCAAAACAGCCTGGCAATTGTTTGTATGGGAAAAATGTTAGCCTATTAATATATAGATAGTGGGCACATTTGCCAACGAAGCAAAAACGAAGTAAATCAAAAATGGTACAAAACTAAAAACTTTATTTATTAATTATAAAGAAATTAAATAATTTATAGAAAAAAATATATGCCTATGCACTGCTCCTGACTCATACGAACACATCCATATCAATTTTATGTGGATATGAGTATGTTAAATGTGCAAAACAGCCTGGCAATTGTTTGTATGGGAAAAATGTTAGCCTATTAATATATAGATTATTTATTATTCAAATAAAGATTAAAAAATTTATTCATCTATTATTCGTTATTCGAATAAATTTTGCCCAACTCTGTACATATGTCTGTATATGTGCATTAAATATTTGAGTACCACCTTTCCCTCTAACGGGCCACCTACGTACATGTATTAAACCATCGATACTATCGATGGTTTCCTTTAAAACTATCGATGGTCAATCGATGGGACCACTATCGATGGTTTTCCAGCACTACTGACCAGCGCATGAGTAATGAGAACTCTGCTCTCCGCCCCCACTCCTGTCATACTTCTTTGGTGCTACATGTTTAAACACGCGCTTGAATTACAATCTAATTGTACTATATCTCAAATTGGTAGTATTAAGAATAAGCTGCAAAGTACATATATTTTATATTATTTTATTTATGAATTCAATAAATGTTTTCTTGATGAAAATTGAAAATCTAATAATACAATTTTTATTTTTTTGATATACCAAAATTTCAATGAATAAAAGATAAAATATTTAACAAATAATTGAAAGTAATTACTTAACAAAGTAACTCCTACACAAAGTATATTTACTCCTAAGTCATTAAAGAATTTAGTACAATTATTCGTTTTGCTTTTTGTATTTTTCTAATAAAGCACGCGCATAAGCAAAACCGCCACACACGCAAAGTTTTATATGTTGGTCTGTAATGGGTTGGTTGTTTATTAGTGTGGCAGCTAACATAATAGGCTAGGTTTAAGATTTAATTACATACATACGTACGTATTTATATACATACATATGTACGTGTGTAGTTAATCAAATGCCATGTCTTATTATAAATGATATGTTAGATATGAAGCTGCATATAAATATATATGAACGTTAAGACTCTAAAGGAAAAAAATAATGACTCATTGTCGAATAATAAACAAGTTAAAAATAAATTCACAGAAAGAGTTTCAAATTTTTTTATTCCAAAAAAACTTTAATTAGTTAAATATTAAAGAATCTGTAAATGACTAATTATAATAACATAAAAAAAGCTCATAGACTGTTTCACGGAAACCATATTGTTTGGGTTTGTAGACAAATTGTGATTATATGTTATATCATGTTCAGACATAAAAATTAATTAAGTCAATTGGGGTTGATTGAACATCTTTAGATTTTAGAAAAAAAATTTGAGGGGGTAATATTTTTTGTTTTTTTAATTTTTTTATTCAAAGTCGAACAAATTTTTTTTCTTATCGACATTTTTTGGCAATATTTGAAAATTCATATAAATTCAATAGTGAACGGTATTTACAACTACGTTATAATTTCTGAAAGCAAAAATCATTATCTATGTAATGATGTATCACTCGAGTTCGTATATTAACAATTAATTGAGATAGAGCATTTTGTATGAGGTGTGTTCATTGAGAAAAAAAAGAACCTATTTTTTGATCAACTTTGGTCACCCTGTACAGCTAAACGAAAAGATACTCAAAAATTTTTATATAAGTTTTTTTTATTATAATTTGATGTAACTGTCGATCTCTATTAAAAAAATTGTTTTACTCATACTTTAATTTTGAATTTATTTTTGGCCGCAATCACCCATTGTGCGCCATCGCCATCGCCATAATAATAATAGTAATAATAAGAATCAGAAACAGAAGCAGCGGCAGCAGCAGCAGCACGAGTGCAGTTTGCATAGATAAAGCAACAAAATATAAAGAATGTTTACATTGTAGCAAAAAAAAAAACGATGGAGAAAAAAATGAAAAGTTCAACAGCAAAAAATGAAAACGAAAACCAAAACCAAAAAACGCTTAGCGCCTCGAGCGTCAAAAGTCAAGAATTGCTATATCACTTGTTTTTTGCCGCTTGAAAACATGATTACCCGCGCTGACGCACAGTGGGGGCACCTCCATACAAACGCGGCCAAAAATAGTAATAATTAAGCTAGAATCTTGAAACTCGGAACATAAGCTTTTTTGGTTGAAGTTAGTAAACTGTGAAAATTTGAACAAAATCCACCCACAAATACGCCCACCTCCCATATAACGGTATTTTTGAAATTTCAGCATTTTCCTAACTATTATAGCTAAAATGCTCCATTTTGATTAGTGTATACATTTTTGAAATATAAATCAAATGCGGTAATCATTTTGGAAAAAGGGTAAAGCACTTCACCGTTTTTAAATTAAAAATATATGCACTTTTAAGTATGTTATAAGCATTTATCATAAAACTTTCATACAAAAAAATCGCATTTCAAAAAAATTTTATACCGGAAATGAAATTACACTTTTCTAAAGGATTTCAGTGTGATAAACCTGAGTCTGGAGTCAGATTTTCCAAATTGTTTCTAGTTTCTGAGATATTCATGCCCAAATAGGAAAAAAACACGTTTTTTGGCTCTATTCCCTGCTTAATATCTTTTATATAATTACTTTCCACTCAAGTTCGATTTAACCAGTTGAAAGCACAATCATTACCCTTGAAAACAGCGTTTAGTTTCTTCGAATATCTTAATTAGAATTGGAAATATCGATATTTAAGTTGCACCATTTTGACAAATATTCCCCATACAAAAAAATTGAAGCTTTTTGAAGCATACTTCTGGGCATTTTGTATGGGAAAAATGTACCAAAACTCAAAAAACACCTTCCATAAAAATGTTCATAAAACAAAATGGAGCAAACGAATTTTTACAATTTTTTCGCCAGTTTTTAAAAGACATTCAGGAGCATCAAATATTAAAAAATTGAGGAGGTAATATTTTTTGTTTTTTTTTAATTTCATTTTAAAATTTTAAAATTTTAACAATTTTTTTTTTTATATTCTAAAATAAAAAAGCTGCCAAAGATAACAATTAACGCTGATAAAAAAAATTACCTCATAGTTTTAAAGTATGAACCATTTGCTGAAAGACGATAGAGAAATATTCGATTAGTCGCCTAAATATACACGTTTTTCATAATGTCAAAAGTAACATAATTAATGCATTTTTAATTTAATACATATTTAATTTACTTGGCCCATTTAACAGGTCGGCTCAAGATACATACACACATACACGCCGTGAGCTGAATATCAAACTCTCGTGACCTAAATGTCAAAATTGCAAGGAGGACGAAATAATTTGACATTCATCTCACAATTTTTACCAATCGTAAACACGAATACATGTATAAAATAAGCAGAAATAAAAACAAATTTGATAGGCGATGAAGAAGAACAAGAATGCAGCTGATCTGACGAACCAACCTGTTTAGTGGACACTGACGCTAATCACATTTCTCTTTTCATGACATTTCATTGTACTTATGAAACAAGCCTTTTAACAGGGTTGCATGCAGAATTGTTCTTCATTAACAACTCATTAATTTCTAATGAAGCATTAACTTGGTCAATTTTTGTATGGTAAATTGAGAATCATTGGGCTTGAAAATTGAATGAAGGCTCTTAATGTTCAATTAAGGTTGTGTCTGAACATAACATTAGTCCGGTCATGCACACAAGAGCTCTCTGGAGCTACTCGGCTGCACATATGAGTCGTGTGTGCGCTACTAGCAAGCAATTATTCTGTCGCCCTTTCTTCGGCGAATAAAACAAGTATTTTGTGGTCTCGCTATTAAGACAGCGAGTCAATAATTGATTGTTTATTGAACAAAATCAATCCCTTTTATACACAAAATTTCTTATGTACTACTTATTTACTATAATACATATTTACACTAATTCTTACTAGCTATGTAGATATGTATGTACATATGTACGGCTTATGCATTTAAAGTGTAGTCAAGTGCCCGTGCACATACATACGTACATACGACTTAGCTTAAAGGCAAATGCGACAAATCAGAAATACGGCGTCAGCATAAAATTTGGCTGTTGTTTGTTTACGTTATAAATTTTAATAAATGAAATAGGTTGAATGCACTTTTAGTGCATTCCATATTTTTGTGTTTTAAATTACGAGTTGAATGTGCTCAAATATTTCTGACATGCTACACCTCCTTTCCTAAAAAGAATGCTTATACATTTGTAGGGTCAATGTATGAGCATTCTATTACATTTAATGGATTGCTTATTTTACTTGCTTGTGTTTATTTATTTATTTCGGTAAAATTAACATTTCAGTTTTTGTTTTGTGCTTACATACTTACATTTATTGGAAAAAGTGAAAATTTCTTATTATATAGGTTTAAGTCTATTTTTATGTACTATGATTTTCTTATTCATGTAGCTTAGTGAATAATTATTGTGATTATTAATATTTGTTACTCTATAGGGAATTAAACTATAGTTATTATGTTTATCAATACCTATTACTCTATAGGGTCCCTTATATCTACTGTCTAATTTATGACCTGTTTCATCTTTTACTAAGACTAAATCTCCTATATTTATTTCCTTATGCTGAATTTTCCTATCGTAGTAAATTTTTTGTTTTTCTTTTGCTTGTCTTACTAATCTATTAGCTCTTTCTTGTGCTATTTGAAGTCTATATTTAACTTCTTTGTCATAAGCCTCATAGTTGTACAGTGGGCTGATTGTATCTTCTTGTAAAAATTCGTATGTCGGTGCTGGTTTTCCGAATATTAGTTCAAAAGGACAGTAACCATGAACTGTTGAAGGTGTTGTATTATAACAATAAGTAAAGTACTTGAGGTACTCATCCCAATCGTCTTTGTCAATGGATATGTATGAACGTACATATTCATTGAATGTTCTATGGCTACGTTCAACAGTGCCTAACGTTTGATGATGGTAAGGTGTTGAGGTTTTGTGTTCAATTTTTAACAATTTACTTAGTTCTTGAAAAACGTTATTTTTATATTCGGTTCCCATGTCTGTCAGTATTGTTTTCATACATCCATAAATGAGAATAAAATGTTCGAATATAGCTTTGGCTACTGTTTTTGCGTGTTTACTTTCAATTGGAATTGCTACTAGATATTTGGTTAAGTCACATATTATGGTGACTGCATACTCATTTCTATTCAATGATTTTGGAAATGGTCCAATTGTGTCAATTTGAACTACATCGAATGCCTTAGTTGGTGTTTCGGTTATAGTCATTGGATCTTTTAAATGTATTCTTGTTTTATTTTTATTACAATGATCGCATTTTTTAATATATTGTTTTATGTCATTTTTCATATTTTTCCAATGGAATTTTTGTTTTATTTTATTTGTTGTACGATTGATTCCTGGGTGGCCACCATTAACAGGATCATCGTGATATTTATGAAGAATAGTTTTAATTTTTTCATTATCTGTCACATGCATAACCTCCGGAGTTAATGCAATGATTAAATTTTTGAGAACTTTGGTACCTTTATCTTTAAATTTATCTACTCGAGTATAATTATTCTTAAACAATTTGTCTCCTAAGGACAATTGTATTTTGTTTATTTTCAAATTGCCGGCTTCTTTCATAAGCCTGGCAAAGAATTGATCTAAATCAATCTTCGCCTCAACAATTAAATTATCAATATTTATTTCGCTACAAATTTTCTTTCCCTTTTTGAACTGCAGTTTCGGGGGGTCGAAAACGAGCTGAGCTAGCTTTTTTACTTCACATTTATTAAGCGCTTCGTATATTATAGGGTTCTCATTGTGACATTTTTCTTCATTTTTTATATTATTACTGGATTTTTCCTTAGTTTCCGATCTTGTGGTAACTTTCAATATTTTACATGCTTCAATTGACATTTCTTTTAAATCTTGTATATCTATACGCGATAGTGCGTCTGCTACATAATTCTCTTTTCCTGCTATGTACTCCACCCCAAAGTCATATTCTTCCAAATCTAGTCGAATTCTAGTTAATTTTGATGATGGGTTTTTCATCGAAAAAAGGTAAGTTAAGGGTCGATGGTCTGTTTTAATTGTGAATTTTCTGCCGTAGATGTACGGTCTGAAATAAGTGATGGCCCAATGAATGGCTGCTAATTCTTTTTCAATCGTTGCTTTATTTATTTCGCCTTTTGTGAAAGATCTAGAGGCATAAGCAACTGGTAATTGTTTTCCTTCGTATTCTTGACTTAGTACTGCTCCGCAGGCGTATCCGCTTGCATCTGTTGTTATGTAAAATTCTTTATTGAAATCGGGATATTGTAAAATGTTTGGGCTAATTAATGCATTTTTTAGATAGTTGAATGATTTCTCACATTCTTCTGTCCAATTAAATACTACTTTCTTTCTACAAAGTCTTGTTAATATTCTAGAGTATTCCGCGAAATTTGGTATAAATCTTCTATAGTAATTGCAGAATGCAACGAATCTTTTAGCTTCGTCGGCATTCTTGGGAGTTGGATAATTTTGAACTATTTTGTATTTAGTGGGATCAGGTAAAATTCCTTTACTTGTGCATTTATGTCCAAGATAAGTAACTTCTTGGTTGAAAAATAGACATTTATCTGGATGCAATTTTAAATTGTATTTTCTGCAAGTTGTGAATACATCTATTAAGTTTTTAATCATATGCTTTTCGGAGCATCCTAATACCACTAAGTCGTCCATATATAAAAATGCTTGTGATGGTTTTAGACCGGCGAATGCTAAAGTCATCATTCTTTGAAATGAATTTGGGGCTACTTTAAGACCGTAAGGTAATCTTTTGAAACGGTAGGTACCATTGTCTGCTGTAAACGATGTTATATCTCGGGATTCTGGGCTTAATTCTATTTGATGAAAACCGGACATTAAATCTAAGCAAGAAAAATATTTTGCTCTACCTAATTGGTCTAGAATATCGTCGATTCTTGGTAATGGAAATTTATCTGCAGTTAATTTTTTATTTACCTGTCTATAGTCAATAACTAGTCTCCATCTTTTATCGTTATTACCTGGGAGTGATTTTTTCGGTACTAGTAGAATAGGACTATTGTATTCTGACATTGATGGTTCTATTAAGTCGTCTTGTATTAGCTTATTTACTTGTTTATTAATTTCCTGTTTGTGAGCTTCTGGTATTCTATAGTTTTTTACATAAACTGGGTTGTCGTCTTTCATATAAAGTTTTTGTTTGTAAAAATTATTAGTGGTTATAGGTTCTGATTCTAATGCAAATATATCAATAAATTCTGAACATAAAGTATTAAGTTGAGATTTAGCAAATGATGGGAAATTTTTATTTAATCTTTCTAATTTTTCTTTATTATTTGCTTCATTTTTCTGTTTATTATTTATAATTATGTAGTCGTCTAAGTTTTCTGTGTTAATATTGTAATTTTGAATAGTTGCATTTTTATCTGTTGTATTAATAATTCTAACAAATGCTTGATTTGGATTTACTATTGAATTGGCAATAAAAATTCCTTCTGCTAATTGTTGATGTGGTATGAATAATTCAGTATTGTTATTTTTTATGTGAATTTGTCGAACTACTTCTGATCTAGCTGGTAATGATATGCAATTAATGGTTGGTTCATTTGTCATTTGAATTGCTATATTTTCTGGATAATCATATGGTCGTAATATAAGTCTATCTTCATTATTTCGGTAATCTAAAATGCAATTATACTTTTTAATGAAATCGAGTCCCAAAATTCCGTCGCATGGGATTGGGAAGTCATCTTCTACTATGTGAAATTTGTGTCGAATCAAAAGATCGTCACCCTTTAAATCTGTTTTAACTGTTCCAAGAGTGTTTGTTATACCCTGACCAATGCCTTTTAAATCTGTTTTTTGTAATTCATTAATTTTAACATCATTTTGAATTTGACCCTTTTTTATTAGTGATATGTCAGCTCCTGTATCTATTAGGAGAGTTGAAGTTGAATTATTTAAAGTTGTTTTGGTGGATATGTAGCTGTTTAGGTGTAAATTTAGTACACAAATTTTTTTTTCTATGTTTGGAGTGGAGTTTGTTGGTTTTCCTGCTGGGTATAATTACGTGGCCGCTGTGGTGCAGTGGGTAGAGTGCTCGCCTGCTATGCCAGAGGTCTCGGGTTCAAACCACGGTCCGAGCCAAACAAATTTTTCTAATTAGTAAAAATCCAATTATTGGGTTTTTTAAGAGCAGCGGTCACCTCTCGGCAGTGGGCGGCATACCCTCCGAGAGTATTTCTGCCATGAAAAAGCTTCTCACAATAAATGCATTCGCCGTTCGGAGCCGGCATAAAACTGTAGGTCCACCCAATTAGTAGGAAAAACAAAAAGGAGCACACCTCGAATTGGGAGAGAAGCTCGGCCATAAAACTCGTCAGAGTTATAATAGCGCCATTGTATTATATTATATTATATTATTATAATTACGTACATTGCGAGTGTTGTTGGTATTGTTGCGATTATTTTGACGCTGTTGGTTACCAAAATTCCTATTTTGTCTTTGTGAGTAATTGTTGTTTGATCTGTTAAAATTGTTATATCTTTGATTAGATCGATAATTTCTATAATTGTTATTTGGAAAATTTCTACGAAAGTTGCCGCGGAAATGATTTTGTTGTCTTATATTCAATATTGCGTTTGGGTTGCCTGTTACTTCAGTGCAACTGTTTGTAAATTTTGAAATTGCCTCGTTCATTGAGGTGAACGTTCCGGCTTGCATGATTAGTTTTACTTTATCATTAGAACAATTTTTACACATAGCCTTTACAGCTGCTTGTGTAGCATATTTTCCTGCTAAATCTGAGGTTAACCCGTCAGATATATATGCTCCTTCTAATGATTTTGTTAATTTTTCGATTTCAGTAGTATATTGGTTGGCTGTTTTACTGCGTTGTTGGATGTTTAGCAGTTTTGCTGTTAATACTTCTACTGATTCGCCTTTGATTGATCTTTTCAATTTTAATTTTATATCTTGTATTGTATTCTCATTCTGAATACAATTTCTTGCTGTGCCTTTTAGTTTTGTTTTTATCATAGACACTGCAAGTGCTTCATGAGTATCCTTGATTTGGTCAAGAATGTCGAGTGCATCTATGAAGCTATTTAGATTTTCTGAGTTGCCATCAAACTCTGGTAGGACAGATGAAGCTGTTTTAATAAAATCTACCGCTGTCTGAGGCATTGTGGATGTGTTTGAATTATTGGTACTTTCTGAATGAGTTTTAGTTTCTTCTTTATCGTTTGAAGAATTTTTGTTTTCGGCTTCCGTTGGATAGTCCGGTAGTAATAAATTTGTGTCAATTTTTATGTCTTTGTTGAATGACGTGGGTACTTGTTCTTCAATCTCGTATCGTGCTAGCGATGAAACAAGTTTATCCCTGACGTATAGGTATATTTGGTATGCCTGCTTTTGATGATCGGCTGTAAGCTTACTATTTATATTCCTCAAGGCGTTTCCTATTCTATTTAATGCATCTATTATAAAACCTAAATGCTTAATAATTGTTTCTCTTCTAATAAAAACATTCTTGTTAATGCACTTGTATGATTTTTCTGCAATTGATTTTTCATTTAGTAGTGATGCATATATATTATCCCAATTATCCATTGAAAAGGATCTATTCGGTATTGATTTTTATACCTTGTCTAATCCATTTGCACGACTAATATATCGCTTTTTTAAAATTTTGTTGTGTACCGAATAAATCTTTAGAAATAAATTTATACAAGATACAATTGCAATAACAAGAAGAATAAGCTTGATTGAATCTAAAGCTTCGCTGTGATCAATTTCTATGGAGTTAACTACATTTGCGTTGGGTTTATCAATTTTTGATGTTGTTCCACCCATATTGATTGAATATTAAAAAAAAATTCCTAAAATCTGAAAATACCGAATTTTTCAAACATGCGTTGTGTTTCTTCTATTTTTGTCGTGGGGTTAATGACGTCTTCTAATGTTGGTTCCCTAGTCATGCCTATGATACGCCAAAGAGTCCTTAAGGATTCTAATTCCCTTATTAAGTCCCTGTTCTCTATTTCATTAGGAAGTGAGCCTACTGAATTCCTTGATTTAGGCATTATAATCACAATAATTATTTTTGTATGTATATATATTTATTTATTTAATTAAATCATTAAAATTAGTATTGTTGTGGCTTAGGCCAGAAAAATGTGTATATGTAAAAATGCAAAATTTTTAGTATCGAGAATTGACACGGCAAGGATTTTTGGTCTCTTGCCCTTCAATAGGCAGCCGCAAGGTTGCCATAAGATTAGTTAGTGATCAGTTAATAAGGCCATTAGTAAGCCTTTCAATCGCTATTAGTTTTTTTTATATGCTTCCGTTTTGCAATAGAATCTGCGAATACTAGTTGTTGGTAGAGTTCGGCAACTCGTCGCCGCGCTTGGTATTTTTTACCACCACGTCTCCTGTGGTATAAAGGTTTTTGTGGTTGTGCAGGTTCTCTGCGAGCTGGGCGTTGTTGCCGTCGCCTGTACTCCTCGATTGTAATTGCTCTAGGACCTTGTCGTTCTGGCTGCTGTTGCTGTTCTTGTTGATGTTCGGGTTTAATTTGTTGTTCTTTTTCTTGGGCTTGTTGCTCTTGTTGTTGTTCGGGTTTATTTTGTTGTTCTTCTTCTTGGGCTTGTTGCTCTTGTTGTTGTTCGGGTTTATTTTGTTGTTCTTCTTCTTGGGCTTGTTGCTCTGTCTGCCGCTCACTAAAATACTTTTCCCATTTCTCAAATATTGCGTTTACTTCGTCCATCACCATGTAGTGTAAACGACTGGTTAATGACAGGATCTGGCAGGATCAATGGCAAGGATCCTGGTGTGTTTAACAGGCAAGGATCCTGTTTGTCTGGCAAGGATGCTGGCAAGGATGTCTTGTTTAACTGGCAAGGATCCTGTTTGTCTGGCAAGGATGCTGGCAAGGATGTCTTGTTTAACTGGCAAGGATCCTGTTTAACTGGCAAGGATCCTGTTTAACTGGCAGGATCCTGTTTAACTGGCAGGATCGCCATATTCTGTCGCCCTTTCTTCGGCGAATAAAACAAGTATTTTGTGGTCTCGCTATTAAGACAGCGAGTCAATAATTGATTGTTTATTGAACAAAATCAATCCCTTTTATACACAAAATTTCTTATGTACTACTTATTTACTATAATACATATTTACACTAATTCTTACTAGCTATGTAGATATGTATGTACATATGTACGGCTTATGCATTTAAAGTGTAGTCAAGTGCCCGTGCACATACATACGTACATACGACTTAGCTTAAAGGCAAATGCGACAAATCAGAAATACGGCGTCAGCATAAAATTTGGCTGTTGTTTGTTTACGTTATAAATTTTAATAAATGAAATAGGTTGAATGCACTTTTAGTGCATTCCATATTTTTGTGTTTTAAATTACGAGTTGAATGTGCTCAAATATTTCTGACATGCTACACAATAAATACCATTGCACGCAAACTAAGCGAAATGTGATTTCGTCTAATACTTACATATGTATGTACGCGTTTGAGGGAAGAAACGCCTTTCTTAGCAAATAAGCGAAATACATTGAACGCCATATAGCTCAGCAAGTACCGCCTAAAAGTATGCTGTGCTTAAAGGTCTTTTTATTTTCTTTCTCATTTTACTATCTGCATATAGTCTTGGTTTTTGTTCGATTTTTATGAAGATTTTCCATAAGTGATTTAATTCAGTTTCTTAATTTATAAGTAAAGTAAAGTAAGTAAAACTTATAACTAAATTTTGCAATGAAATCATTATATGAATCTACTACGAGCATACTTTTAGGCAAAATTGTAAAATATTACATTTCTGAGATAAAAATTAATTCTGCATGAGATACGAGTTCCTTGTCGTGCAGCAACAATGAAACGAAATCGGCAAGCAGGCAACATGATTTATTTTGCTCCGAAAGAGAGATTGAATATTATCAGATTTATTGCACCTACTGGCATAATATAAACAGAAAGGAAAGAATTGTCTTATCAATAGCCTTCGCCTCTAAGCCATGCTTGTAGACATATCAAGCGTACATAGGTACATATAAATACGTATATATCTCCACCATTTAAGTTAAAATGTTTCTGCATTAATGTATGTTTTTCGGAATTGTCGTAAGCCTGCATCTAAGGGACGAAAATGTTTAAGCCATATGCACATTGGACCGTATCGCGAAAAAAGAAGTTCGCCGTACGCCCTTAAAAATGCTATTTTCCTGACTTTCTAGAAAACATCTTAAATAACCCCTTTATAGCGGTGATAGGGGGTTAAAATATTCTAGAAAATGATTCGCTATAAAATTTCAGTAGGAGTCCCCCCAGAAAAAATCTTTGTAAAATGAACCTAAAAGACCACAGAAAGTGAAAACCCTTTACTTCTCGAAATGTTGAATGTGTTTTATTTGGGGTTCTACTGAATTGATCGAAATGCTTTTTTCGCAAAAGAGTAATAATTTTTGATGACGTTTAACATGCAGGCATAAAAACGGTACATTAGGGTAGTAAAAACAAAGTACTGGGTGGTAGTGACTCCAATGGCGCACAAAGGGTTAATACGATTATATATTCCTAACACTGCTCTCAGACCAAAGACTATGGTGTAGTAAACTTGGAGAACGGACCGAAGATATGAAAAAATATATTTTAGCGACATCTAGCGGCGTCCAAAAAAATTAAAAATTTGTTCCGTAAATGTTTTCCAAAAAAGAGATCATACGGTGGATTTGTTTTATTGGCCCATATAAGGCGAGACGACCTAATTTAGTAGGTACATACAGTTGTTAGAGCATTTTTCAAAAGACTTAAGAAACGAACTTTTTTCTTTGAGAATTCTTTGTTATCATTTCAGATCAATCACACCCTCACATTTACTTTGTGATTAGCATTCATTTGGTTTAACACCTAATTGCTGCTAAATCTATAATAAATGAGCCTATGCAAATGTAATTATCTATCTACTACCTACTTGTGCAAATCAATTGCCTGCAAATGCAAAGGCAAGTTAAATCTTTTAATTCCATTTATCATTGCATTTAATGCTGTTACATTAAGCAAATATTTTAGATAAAAAAGTTAATATTTTTCATATGTTTATTATACAAATTGCAATTAGTTCAGTCAAATGCATATACTTAAATATGTAGTACGTATTTGTATGCTAATTTTTGTTTTACTTCCATTAATGGCACAATAAATGTCAAAATATTATATTTTTTTATAATGAAATAGATATGCAAAGTTGTCAATGTAAAAATGAATGTGTTGGGGATTTGAGTACAAGGCTATTAAAATGCATGTGTATGCATATAAATACTTACGTATATGTATGTATTAGAATGTGGATGCTAATGAATTGTTGAGGGAAAATAAATGTTATAAATAAATGTTACTTAAAAATTAGCCAATTTTGTAACCATTTTTGATTATTCATTGTTGTGTCTTATTTTTAGTGTATCACAACTGATTTCATTTGTCATACAATCAAGCTTAAGCCTGCAGTCCAGCTGGCTACAAGCAATATGTGGCAAGTATTTAAATATGCATTCATTTCCACATGCAACGTCGCGGCATAGCCTAAATCACGTTTTAGTTTATAAAACTGCCTATTATGGCACGCGCTCATGCGCAAAGCTGAAGAAAAAACTGTCCAAATAAAGTTAAAGACACGCTACGTCAAGCCAAAGTAAATGCCACCGCACAATGACGGCGACTTTTCATTTCAAAACAAGTGATTTTGGGGCTCAAATGTGGTGAGTAATACAATTATGCATAGCTTAAATATATGAAAAATGGTCGCAGAGTTTACAATAACTACTCCTACTAAGTTTTAGTTGCAAATATTATAATTTTTAGTGCTCAAGCATATGAAAATAGCAAACGGAAAATCAAAGTGAATTTATCTTGTTACGTATTCGCGTGAATCGTGCTGTAACCGGCACTTGAACTGCCCACAACATTTTCAAAATAAATTTGTTCAGCTCACATGCATATCTACGAGTACATTATGCTAGCAATGTAATGTCATAATATCGCGAAATTTTACAGAAAAAAAATTAAAGCACATGCGCAGATTTTGTAATAGTTAATCGCACTCTCGTTTTTATTTTTATTTACATATGCAATATGAAGATCAGTGTGTCAAACGTGCTTAATTAAGCGCAGCAAATAAAGCAGACGAATTTATTGCATAAATTTGTATAGAAAATAGATAAAACACAATAGAAATGTATAAAAAAAAATAGATAAAACCAAAAAAATTTAATTGAGTATGTGCAAAAAATCTTTAAAATTCACAGGCAATTTATTTATTTTTTCTTTTTTGCGCCACTTTTTTCCACTACACAATTTTATTTTGGAACAGCAACAGAATTTTTAATGAATTTACGACAGACACATGTATTCAATAGAAAAAATTGTAATGCACAGCTGCTATGATATAAATCAGTTGGATTTTGTCTTTCAATAAATATGTAAGTTATGCATTATGTCATTTCAGCAGACGTGCATCATTTACATTAATGTATAGCGTGTTGCTGGTGTAGAAAAATATGTGCAGGAATGTATGCGCACAGAGATTTTACAAACTCACAATATATGGATTCATATGGTACTCTTTTGTCTTCTTTGTGCTTTCCTTGTGTCTAATTTTCTGTAATATTTTGATCATTTCCTTTGAGACCTGTTATTTCGGAACTTTCCTACTATACCATAATTTTGCCAATCTATAGTGAACATAATCCTTCGGCTATCATATTTTTTTGTCTTCAGAGACTATAAGCCACCCTTAAAGTTTCCTGCAAGCACGATTTAATCTTTAGTTTAATGTTTCGAGACTCTGGTGGTCATAGTTCGGAGCATTCCATGGAAAATGGTAAATTTGTCCCGTACAAACATTTCGATTTCTCACACATATATATACCAGTTTTTTAAAATGCAAGCTTCTGCTTTTGTTTAGAAATTAGCCCCACAATATTGGTGTGCTAGAATATACCCGTGGTAACGAATGCCTGTCGTAAGAGGCGACTAAAATCCACCGGCGATAATGGCCAAAAAATCGTTCACACGACAGTCGGGCTAGTATCAGAAGGGAGTAGTACACGAGCGTACCGGATTTATCCTTCGGGGAGTGTCTTGGTAGTTACAACAACAACAACAACAACAACAACAACAACAACAACTAAAAGTGAACTTTCCCACGACTCCTATAATATTTATCCACGCCAAATTATTGTTATTTCATAACTATACTTTTGTCCCCTCGTTTTCGTTTAATAAACCCATTCCGTGATAAATTAGACTAACATTAGCTCTAACCTGCGAGTTAAAAAAAAGAGGGAAAGATTTTATCTTTTCAAAAGCTCTCCCCTCTTCATGTCCTTAACCCTTCATCTTCGTATTAGTCTCGCACTCCCTTTCCCTCTACTATTCCCTTTACCTTTCATTACCGTTTCCGTTTTCTTTTCCTTTTTCCGTCACATTTCCATTTTCCTTCCCTTTCACCATCACTACCGCTCTCCCTCACCTATCCTTTGCTGTTCTTCTCCCTTTCTTTCCCTTCCTGTTCCTTCTCCCTTTCCCGGTTCTACTCCCTCTCTATCTCTCCATCCCTTTACATTCCATCTTTCTTTCCTTTTCCATATCCTTTTCCGCCCATTTTCATTTCCTTTTCCTTTTCTCTTTCCCTGGAACTGGATTGAGCATAATATTGCAGAGAATTCTGTATTGAAGCCCTGATTACGCCTTTAATTTGTAGCAATATTACTTAGAAACATTAAGGGGGCATGCGGGTCCACTTTTTATTCACAAATGGATACCCGACCTAATAATCTTAATGAAAATAGCTTTATATAGCAGACCTGGTCAACACCTTTAATTTTATATCATTATTGCTCAGGAGTATTCCGGAGTCCACGTATTGTCCAATATTTCAGGACCCTGCCTAGAAATCATATTGAATGGATCTCTATTTCGATGCCCTGCTTAACATTTCATCTGCTTCTTTTATCGCTCAGAAACATTCCGGGGTAATCAAGGTTCCCATTTTGACCCATATCTTCAACCCGATATAGTAATCATAATTAATGAGTACATTTCTATGTAAAAGCGCTGCTCAGTACCTTTCATTTGATACCAATATCGTCCAAAAATATTCAGGGGAAAGTCGGGTCCACGTTTTGACTTTTTCTAGGGAATGAATTTCCTATTTAAAAAAATAATATGCATATAAACCATCTAGGCCAAGGCACTCAGCTGGTGTGTAAGTTTGTTCATCTTCGCATTTGGGCAGTATCCAGCGACAAAGAAATAGCTTTGATTTATATATATAAAAGATAATAACTTTTTGGTTGCTTGTTTTTCCGACAGGGTAGGAATATGATGTATTGTGGAACGATTTTCCGTCATCCCTTGTCAAGTTTGGTTTGGAGACAAACCGGTTTCGGCTAATATGCGCCATCTTCAGTGTCTTCAGATATGTATGTAGATATGTTTGTAAGTGCAAAAAAGAGGGACAAATAAAGAAAATAAGTACATACATAAATACTAGTAAATACATACATACATACCACCCACAAAAAAATCAAAGTATTTAGTTTCAGCATTTTCTTAAGCTCACGCTGATTCATGACCTGTAGCAGCAAAATTTTTATTTTTTACAAAACTAGTAAGGAAATTTACAAAAAACAAATGTTTTACAACGTATAAAAATTGTTTAAAGTTGTAAATTGGCTTAATAAACAATCGCACATGTCTAAATAAATTGGTACGCTTAACGGCGCACATATGTACGTATGTATGTATGTATTTATGTACTTAACTATTTGATTGTAAACACCTTAAGTCTGTAACGGCCAACAACAATAATTGGAGCGGAAATTCGCTCAAATATGTCTTAAAGCGAAATTGTAAATGGGTGAACTGCATTCGTATGTATGTTTCGATAAACACATTTAGGTATGTACGTATCAACACCTAGTGACGACCGTTGCAGCGATTTTTGTAAGCGATTTTTTTTTAATATTTCTCCGATATCGATATTTTTTTTTTTTCAAATACAACAATAAACTGCTCATCCAAATGGTTGCGCGTTCTCGAGTTTCTGCTCCAAATAAACTATAAATCTCAGTAAGCTTTTCTCTTCTGAGTTGGGTGCTCTAACAATAGCTAGATTAGATTAGAACATCGACAGTAATAATGATACATATCTTACCATCATCCTCATATTACGTCCTCTTTTTTCTTTTACGAATGTTTTGGCTTTTTATTGTACATACTAAAAAAATTACATGATTGTCAACAAAATAGCAGCTATCAATTTTATACCATCTCTAAAGTGTGCTTTCTTATGTGTACGTTCCTACATATGTATGTACATTTTGTGAGTCCTATTTATCTATTTCAAAGTTTAATTTACGTACATAAAAAATAAATAGTGCGCCTGAACTGTTATGCTATGATTCCACTGACCAAGTGGACCAAATTCAGCCACAGCTGGAGGGCGCGTACTGGCATCGTCAGTCGGTGCTATTGGTTTGTGGGCAAAATTAGAGCAAAGCTTTTAAAATATTATGAAATAAAAAAGGAAAAAAAACAGAAATTAAAAAAATATTTATCAAAGAATGTTAGGTAATAGCGTTTTAGAAATAATGGGCCTAATGCATACAAATCGAGCTATAGCTCATACTCAGTTTTTTCGTAAAATGTGGATTTTGTATGTATAAAAATCTATATATTAATAGGCTAACATTTTTCCCATACAAACAATTGCCAGGCTGTTTAGCACATTTAACATACTCATATCCACATAAAATTGATATGGATGTGTTCGTATGAGTGAGGAGCAGTGCATAGGCATATAAGTTTTTCTATAAATTATTTAATTTCTTTATAATAAATAAATAAAATTTTTAGTTAAGAGAAATAGATATCGTAAACGTGTTTACAAATATCGTAAATACAGTTGAAGAGTCGCTTTAATTTAAACGCGCTCTCTCTATTTTATATGCATTGGCCCAGTTTACGCTCAGATCAAGGCAAATTTATTATGGTAATGACAGAGCGAATTCGGCAATATTCGCCTCGATTCGCTTTAAGTTTTTGGCCAGCAGAATGTAAAACTCAAAGTCAAATTTTTCTTTGTTTGAAATTCTCCTGTATTCTTCTGTACACGGCGAGTTAAAAACGAGAAGAAGAAGAAGTCAACTGTTCACGTATCATTACCATATGAATGAGTTTGCCTTGGCTCAGATCAAAATCAACGCGGCCAAATATCTCCTATTGCTTTTCCATTAAAGCGAAAAATGAGAGAGAGGGCGGGAGAGCACACTGAGTAATTTTAATTTTGACCAAGGCATATCTAACAGGTAGGCTCGGCGGCGAATTGAAAAACTTCTTTTTTTATTTACAAAGGTAGAGTGTAATGTCAAAATCAAAGCGAATTCACATCATAGCCAATAGGAATGGACGAGCCCCAAGCGAATTTTAACCACGGCGAAATATACTAGTTATTATAATTGCTTGCCAAACAAATTTGGTTTATCTCATAAGAAAATTAAAAAATTGTAAAACTCCATCCAGTAAATTGAAATTATTTGGTTATTTCTCGGGATCAAGTTTGAGTTGAGTCTCTTGAGAAAAAACTCAGTTTTTATGCATAAGGGCCAATGATTTATTAAATAAATGAAAGATTACCACTATTTATTAAATATTTTAAAATATAAATATAGATCTAAAACTATACATAAAAAAATAGTGTAACAAAGTCAAGACTATAACTAAAATTATTAGTAGACAAAACATGCAATGGTATGGCTAGTACTCGTATATCATGAAAAAATATGAGATTTTATTGCATTGAGGTGCAAAAGTTAATGTTTGTATGTAATAAATAATATTCACGCTCATTGCATGTGTAAATCAATAACAGTTAAAAATTTTAAAACCTTTTTACTGCCACTTATATAAATCGTTAAACTAATTAAGCGCAATAAAATGTGCATAAAAGCCAGACACTGCCAATAATTACACTGTGAGAAAATTTTAGCGTTTTTCATATGTTTTTGTTTCAATTAAAAATTGCTAAATGAGTTTAAGACATATTTGTGGGGAATGGGCGGTTACCACTTACACACAGAGTAGCTTAATTGAAAATTGCCAGCATTTGCTATATTCAAAATGTAAAATGTTTTCCACTACAATTTGCAGATACGGAGTTATTAGACTTTTTAAACTAATATGTATTTCTAACTTAAAAATCTTTTTTCGTTCAATATGCAATAAACACATATAGAGCAAAGGCAAACACACTCAATCAGCTGTTACTTGTTATTTGTTTTTTTTTTCTAGTGTAACTTATTAAGTCATATGCCACAGTAAAATTTAAATTGTATTTCACTCCAAAACTTAATTGCCATTTTACCATTTCACTTGCCGCTCGACAAACGCGAAAACTGTGCCATAATCAATAAAATCAAACCAAAACACAAAAAAAGAAAGAAAAGGAAAAAGTAAATTAAACAAGAAAATTTGGCACACTAACACAAAATCTTGTTTGCCTACTAACGAAAAAGTTGCCGAAAGCAGACACTTCGATGTTGCAATCAACTCAAAATATATGTATGTAAATAAAAAAAAAAAACAAAATTGGCCAAAAAGTGTTACAATCGCATGGGATTGTTAAAAGTTTATACCCGATAGGTGAGTTTGACATTTATTTTATTATATGCTCATAATCGATTTTTAGTGCATATTAGATATGTATGTACTTCCTGATTACAAATTTGTGTGAGATCTTCTAAAACTACGCAAGTTTTGTAAATTTTTAGACATTTTGTCTATAAATATCGTGCATTTACTCGATTTGAGTTTTAGCAGCTAAATTACAACTCATTTTAAATGCTTTAGAAATGCGAGTTCGTTGCTTAAGTCTTTCATTCTACATCAGCTACGGCGCACAGTGGGGGTACCTCCATACAAACGCGGCCAAAAATTGTAATAATTAAGCTAGAATCTTGAAACTCGGAACTTAAGCTTCTTTGGTTGAAATTAGTAAACTGTGAAAATTTGAACAAAATCCACCCACAAATACGCCCACCTCCCATATAACGGTATTTTTGAAATTTCAGCATTTTCCTAACTATTATAGCTAAAATGCTCTATTTTTATTAGTGTATACATTTTTGAAATATAAATCAAATGCAGTAGTCATTTTGGAAAAGGGGTAAAGAACTTCACCGTTTTTAAATTAAAAATATATGCACTTTTAAGTATGTTATAAGCATTTATCATAAAACTTTCATACAAAAAAATCGCATTTCAAAAAAATTTTATACCAGAAATGAAATTACACTTTTCTAAAGGATTTCAGTGTGCTAAACCTGAATCTGGAATCAGATTTTCCAAATTGGTTTTAGTTTCTGAGATAATCATGCCCAAATAGGCAAAAAACACGTTTTTTGGCTCTATTCCCTGCTTAATATCTTTTAGGTAATTACTTTCCACTCAAATTCCATTAATCCAGTTCAAAGCACAATCATTACCCTTGAAAACAACGTTTAATTTTTTCGAATATCTTAATTAGAATTGGAAATATCGATATTTAAATTTCACCATTTTGACAACTATTCCCCATACAAAAAAATTTAAACTTTTTGAAGCATACTTCTGGGCATTTTGTATGGGAAAAATGTACGAAAGCTCAAAAAACACCTTCCATAAAAATGTTCATAAAACAAAATGGAGCAAACGAATTCTTACGATTTTTTCTCCTGTTTATAAAGACATTTAGGACTATGAAATATTAAAAAATTGAGGAGGTCATATTTTTTGTTTTTTTTTTTAATTTCATTTTAAAGTTTTACAATTTTTACACATTTTTTTTATATTCCAAAAGAAAAAAGCTGTCAAAGATATGAATTAACGCTGATAAAAAAGATTACCTAATAATTTGAAAGTATGAACCATTTACTGCAAGACGATAAAGAAATATTCGATTATTCGCCTAAATATACACGTTTTTCATAAAGTCAAAACTAACATAATTAATGCGTTTACAAAAACGCAGTTTTAGGCCAATGGGAAAAAAATTATAAAAGTAAATGGAGCAAGTGGATTTTTAAAATGAAAATGTAGTTTGATTACGAATATATTATTTCAAAGCATAAAAAAATTTGAGGAGGTCATATTTTTTGTTTTTTTTTTTTAATTTTTTTATTCAAAGTCGAGCAAAATTGTTTTCTTATCCACATTTTTTGTCAATATTTGAAAATTCATATAAATTCAATAGTGAACGGTATTTACAACTATGTTATAATTTCTGAAAGATAAAATCATTATCTATGTAATGATGTATCACTCTAGTTCGTATGTTAAAAATGAAATGAGATAGAGCATTTTGTATGAGGTGTGTTCATTGAGAAAAAAAATAACCTATTTATTGCTCAACTTTGGGCACCCTGTACGGCTAAACGAAAAGAGACTCAAAAATTTTTATATAAGCTTTTTTATTACAATTTGTTGTATCTGTCGATCTCTATTTAAAAAAATTGTTTTACTCATACTTTAATTTTGAAATTATTTTTGGCCGCAATCACCCATTGTGGCGGCGACTGGATGCATGCCCTATACAGAACTCCTGGCTTCTTTTTGGCATTACAGCAACCAAAGCGGCAATAACAATGGCAGTAGGAACAATAACAACAACAGCAGCAGTAACAACAACAGCAACAACAACAACAACAACAACAACAACATGAAAAAAAAACAACTAAAAGCTATTTTTGAAGAAAATAGCTGTGGTGCAGTGGGTAGAGTGCTCGCCTGCTATTCCAGAGGTCTCGGGTTCAAACCACGGTCCGAGCAAAACACCAAAAACAATTTTTCTAATTAGCAAAAATCCAATTATTGCATTTTTTTAAGAGCAGCGGTCACCTCTTGGCAGTGGGCGGCATACCCTCCGAGAGTATTTCTGCCATGAAAAAGCTTCTCACAAAAAATGCATTCGCCGTTCGACTGTAGGTCCACCCAATTAGGAAAAACAAAAAGGAGCACACCTCGAATTGGGAGAGAAGCTCGGCCATAAAACTCGTCAGAGTTATAATAGCGCCACTGTATTATTGTATTATTATTATTAAAAAATATACTACATAAGTAAATATCCCCACTAGTGCTTTTCAAGCGCATTACCTGCCTTAATATGTCAAACAATGCACACATGTCCACTTTGATGGCCTCCTACATTCATACGTTCATACATACATACATATATATATATATCAACATAAATTGTCATGCTTAAGACTTTACATAGGAACGCGCTTATGCCATAAAAAGGGCTTATCAAAGCAATCAGTAATAAAAATTGCAAGCAATAAATATTTATTTGCATACGCAGAAGTAGACCAATTTTATTTTATGCATGCACATACTTATACATACATACGTTGCATAAGGTCAAAGCGCTACCAAGCACCCAAAATGTGCCAATACTTTCGAAAGCAATTCGTAAAGCACCGGCTGAAAATGAAATTACTTATTCAAATGAAAAACTCACTTAACAGGAAGCCAATTGAACAGATCAGCATCCTGCAGTACATTGTCAGTGCTGGCGCCTGACATGCATATATACAATGTATCTGTATATCTGTGGTCACAAGCAATAACCGCTTAAGTCGACTTAGGAAGATTTTGAGTTATATATACCACGTTATTCTCCTTTTAAAACTCTATATTTCTGTAAAACCCCCATGATTATAACTTAATTCAATAAAAAGATATAAATAAAAATATTTAGGCTTAACTTACAATAGAGGTATATTAAACTGGCTATAACAGCCAAAGTAGGTTTATAAATTTAAACAAATTTCTTCATGGCATTTTGCTTTATTTACAAAATTTGATCGTTACATTGTGGATGGCTCAGTGATTTTGCGTCCATAGTTTTTAATCGACTTTTATGATTTGTTAAGAATCACCTACGAATATAAAAATCAATTTATCTCGAAATCATATTTTTCGACTTAAGCGATTATTGCAAATTGCCACAGATATATATATATTATACATACACATATATGTATTTAGATAGTATGAGCTGGCATTTGTGGCAGCCGCTGCCAACCGGTTATATGAAAGTGTAAACATTTCTTTTGATTGCAGCCAACAATTGGCCGGCTGGCTGAATGGCTGGCTGACTGGGTGGGTTTGGCTTGACTTGGCCTAACGCTCAAGGCGATGTGAGTAAAATCTGCATGCTGGAGACAGTTTTTCTTTTTTTTTGTAGACATGAAGACTCACAAATGCATAAATGCACGAGCAGCTGATGGCTTTACTTTCTGTTTTATAGCCAGCTGTGGTTTTTTTCATAGATTTTATATACTTTGCTCATACGTCTGTGTGTGATGCAGTTTTTTCAACTCAAAACTTTCTAAATAAGCGAATAGAGCTTGACAATGGTATATTATTTCTAAGAATAAAAGAATGCAGAAAGAAATTCTTTAGAAATTTTAAAACATTTTTAACCAAATTCAATTATTTTAGGTTAGGTTGCGTTGGCCCAGATACACTAATTCCTCACATAGGCCCCATAATGTCCTTACCCAGCAAACACAGTCTCTAACGTTAGAAATTTTGTCGAGATTACCTTAGATAAGTAGTGTAATTCTCTATATATTCTCAAATCGATAACTAGGGTTGAAAACTACACTAGAATTCGATTAGCGAGTGATTAGAGAAGGAGCCAAATCTCACGCCTTTTATCAATTCTCAATATATTTCTGTGATATATTGAATATACATACATATATTGAAATTAGATACTAAAAAATGGTAAAGTTAATATTACCGTAGTACAATGTTTTCCATTAAAAAGTACAAGAAGTACTTTTAATTTAAATAACAAGACTGAGTTTTGTTTAAATTTCAGTTCTTATAAATGTGGTAAACATATACATGTCAATATATATAATCATATGCAATTTAGGCACATATTGCGTTAATAAAATCTAAACAATGAAAAAATCGTGTAAAAGGAGACAAAGCTTTGTTTTTATTTCAATTGGAAGTATTTGCAAATTCTGATTAGAATCTCATTAGAGAACTACATTAGAATTCGATTCGAGAATTATAATTTTCTCGATTTGAGAATTAGGTACCCTTTTGTTTGAGAACGCTATGATTCTCGATAGATTTTCGAGTCGTCCTCTAACGTTAGAGGTTTGAGAATGAGGCTAGTTCTCGAGTCATTCTCAAATCGATAACTAACCTCAGTGTTTGTTGGGTTAGTACTGTTGGTAAAGCATATCGGTTACGTTATATTATTCTTGACATGCAAAACTTTGCAAGTTCTAATATCTTGTGCATTTTCTGAAAGTAAAGTATGGTATATTAAGCAAACTTGCAACGCTAAGAAATACTGCACATTTTCAGATTTGCATTTCTTGTATAAAATCGGGCGCTTTTTCTATTATGTCTGCTTGTTACGATATCTACATATTTTCTTATTATTATTTTTTTTTTATGTTATTATTTGGTTAAGCATATCAGTTGACCGTTGTATAAATGATTACATCATGTGTTACATATCTCTTAGAAATGTTAATTATTTTACGATATGCCACAAAAGCGTTCACGTATGTACCAATTTTATGATACTTGTGCGCATAATGAATAACAAAAAATTGTAATTTAAATGAAAATATCTTAAGTCATACATATATTTACATATACCAACAAACATACATATGTACATATAGTTACTGCATCATTAGCGATTTAGTATGGCGCAGAAAATGGCAGAAAATTCGGCAGAGAGACGGGCAAAATGAAAAACACACTCTTAACTTGCTTGCAACACATTTGACTTGCTCTCACACATCCACACACACATAGCAACAAGAAACTGTTGTTATTAAAAAAAGTGCTTTTCAATTTCTTTAGTTGCGTTCGACTTTAGCGAACATTGAACTCGAAATAAAAGTGAGCCAAATTTGTTTAAAATTAACGCATATTACTTAATTGCTATTACAATTTTTCGGTCAGCTGATTTTGACCTTATTTCAAGAGTAGCTGCTACTTACTCGTAAATGTTTATATGTTTATTCACATGAATATATGTGTGTATGTATGTGTTTTTAACGTAGCTAGGCCAAGTTGATAATTAATATTAAATTCAGTCAATCATAAAATGTTTTAAGCAACTTGATATCATGATTATCATTAATGAAATATGAAATAAACGCTGTTGCTTAAGACATTTAGGCAGTAAATACGAGGTTTTATGTTTTCTTACATTTTTTTCTGCCATTATACATAAAAGCTGCCAATGCTTGCACAGTAAATTCACATATTTTTTTATTTGTACTTTTATATATGTTTTTTGTATTTTTTTATTTATTTTCTTATTTTCTTATTTTATTGTTTTTTTGCAATTTTTTGTTTTTTTTTTGTTTTTTGTTTTTGTTTTTTTGTTTTATTATTTTCTATTTTTTATTTATTTATTTTACCTGTACATACTTTTTGGCATGTAAGTGCAATGTGCAACACTCGCTTGCTACGCTTCGTCACACACAAATGTAGGCGACAATTTTGTACTTGCTTAAAAAGTGTTGCTTAAATTGTGCAGAAATATATATATGCAAGAAAAATCTAAATTAAGCAAACATGCACACATTACACATACTTGCAAAGCTTCTTATATGACATAAGCGAATAAAAGAGTTAATGAGCTAAGACTGCTTGAAGTCATAGATTTTTCCGATTCGCGTGCTGCTCCTTAAATGTTTACTACAAATTGTGTGTATTCTATAGTTTGTATGCCGACTCCAAACGGCAGTTCGAAGTTTCTTCGGGAGAGGGTATTACGTCGACTCGGTCCCGTCGGGTGACCGCTGGTTTTTTTAGTTCTGATGTATTATCGGCCCGAAATTTAATCCGGTAAATCTAACGCATGCAAAGCGAATACCCTAACCCACTATGCCACAGTGACTGCGACACAGAGAATAATAATAATAATAATATAATAATACAATGGCGCTATTATAACTCTGACGAGTTTTATGGCCGAGCTTCTCTCCCAATTCGAGGTGTGCTCCTTTTTGTTTTTCCTACTAATTGGGTGGACCTACGGTTTTATGCCGGTTCCGAACGGCGAATGCATTTTTCGTGAGAACTTTTTCATGGCAGAAATACTCTCGAAGGGTATGCCGCCCACTGCCGAGAGGTGACCGCTGCTCTTAAAAAACCCAATAATTGGATTTTTACTAATTAGAAAAATTGTTTTGGTGTTTGGCTCGGACCGTGGTTTGAACCCGAGACCTCTGGCATAGCAGGCGAGCACTCTACCCACTGCACCACAGCGGCCACACAGAGAAACTAAGGTTAAATTAGCTTGCTAATATCGCTTACATAAAACGCATTTTTACATACATAATATTGAAATGAAAAACAAAAAAAAAAAAACAGAAAAAATTGCGAAAAAAAACAAATTACGTGTATAGTTAATGAAAAAGATTTTCCGATTTAGTTGAATTTTCATTGGATTATTGTCCCTATCCCTCTCTCTGTCTCTCTCTCTCTCTCTCCCTCCCATTAAATCGCGTAACGCCAATCATTAAAATTTCTATTTACGCTTTTGCTCTCGCATTATATAGCATTTATTGCGTTTGAATTCTCATACTATTTAGTAACTAATGTTAAGCTTCAAAATGAAATCAATAGCGTTGTTTGTCGCTGAGTGTGCGCCCTTTCGCTTTCAGTTATGCTGGTGATTGACCTATTTGTTACGGCTTTAATGCTAGAGTGTGAGTTTTATATTCACATGTAATTATGTATGTATGTAAGCGCTTAAATATATCAATGTGAATATAGTATGTACATATATATATGCAGATGTGTAATTTTTAATAATTTAACAAAGCTAATATCGTCTGTTTATTGTGTGAAAATAAATGTGTATTATTACATGAAAAATCCAGGGACCGGGAGTTTTATTCCTTTCATAATAAAACACCAAAGAAAAAATTTATATTTGGAGGAATATTTTATTTGGACAAAAATAATCAATCAACTTGGAGTTTTATTTTTTAAAGACAGCGATAAAATAAAAATTTGGTGTTTTATTTTTAGCACCAGCGATAAAATAAATACTTGGTGTTTTATTTTTTAGCTCCATCGATAAAACAAAAAACTGGAGTTTTATTTTTTAACTCCAAAATAAAACTCCAGGGCCAATAACACTGGATCACAAAATGAAATTTTTTGTCTGTACTTTGGACGTGACTATCCTATCTATATGTAAAATCGGTCGCTGATTCCGAAAATCGGGTTCATTTTTAATTCTATGGGAAGGTTTTTGAGATATCGGCAATTTACCGTTATTTGGCCAATGGGTACACTTAATCCAGTATAGCTCTTTAACACAGTGAGTTATCTTCTTTGGGGTGACACCATACGAAAGAAAATTAAATTTCTTTTTCGCGGCTCCTATAACATTTTTCTCTAACTCTTATAGTTTCTGAAATATTGACGATTAAATTTTAATTTTTTCGATTTTTTACGATTTTTTGAAGAAAAAATTGACTTTGTCAGACAATATCTTTAAAACCAATGTCTTCACCTTCGGTTTTAATCTTTTACGTGAAGCTCCATTCCATTAGCAAAAAAATAAGCTATCAACGAAGAAAATCCATGGTAAAATGGAAAAGTTATAGGCGATCAAGTAAATACAGCCAAGTCGCACAATGCCTCTACACGGGTATATTTTATGCATGTTATACCCGTAAATGGGCCTGTATCTACCGCGCTGCCAATGTGCTGCTACTGCAGATGTGTAGGTATTGGTACAATATGCATAGAATATACCCGTGCAGAGGCATTGCGCGAGTTGGATGTATTTACTTGATCGCCTATAACTTTTCTATTTTACCATGGATTTTCATCGTTGATAGCTTATTTTTTTGATAATAGAATGGAGCTTCATGAAAAGGAGTAAAACCGAAGGTAAAAATATTGGTTTTAAAGATATTGCCTGACAAAGTCAATTTTTTCTTCAAAAAATCGTAAAAAATCGAAAAAATTAAAATTTAATCGTCAATATTTCAGAAACTATAAGAGTTAGAGAAAAATGTTATAGGAGCCGTGAAAAGGAAATTTAATTTTATTTCGTTTGGTGTCACCCTAAGGAATATAACTCACTGTGTTAAAGAGATATACAGGATTAAGTGGACACATTGGCCAAATAACGGTAAATTGCCGATATCTCAAAAACCTTCCCATAGAATTAAAAATGAACCCGATTTTCGGAATCAGCGACCGATTTTACATATAGAAAGGATGGTTGCGTTCAGAGTATTTTTTGGCTGTAGAGCAGTGTAATTAGTGAACCCCTTAACCGAATTGCATAAATTTGGTATCAGATGAAAGGTAATTCAGTAAGCTTTTTAATGTTGCCATCCATGCCAAGGTTACCACTCAAACCAATGTTGCCACCTATTTTTTTTAGTTTTTTTTCCAATTTAGTATAAGTGCCACCTTTCATCTGATACCAAATTTATGCAATTCGGTTAAGGGGTTCGCTAGTTATTGGCCCTGGAGTTTTATTTTGGAGTTAAAAAATTAAACTCCAGGTTTTAGTTTTATCGATGGAGCTAAAAAATAAAACACCAAATTTGTATTTTATCGCTGCCGTTAAAAAATAAAACGCCATATTTTTATTTTATAGCTGGCGTTTTTTAAAAAAAATCAGTAAAATTAATAGAGCCCAGGTTATTGATCCTGGAGTTCCTAGGATGAAAGTAAAGTTAATAGTTTTCCCCATGGACACAATCTAGCCCTGGAGTTTTATAGCATCGAAAAAAATAATAATTTTTATTTTCGGTCCCTGGAAAAATCAATTTCAAGGTTAATGATGTATCTATATATATGCACATATACATAAGTGACTATACAAATGCCACATAACAGATACGTCAATGGGAAGACCACATCTACATACATATGTAGTACATACATACATGCATATTGTACATAAACATGTCAGTATGTTAACACGTATAAAGGTCATTACAGTTGACCAATATTTACGCCATCGTTCCATCATTTCATCAGCAAGTAGCTCATGCGTATAAATGTGGCTACAAAACCAAAATAAACACATGTATACATATTTAAATATATATAATTAAACTGCAATAAAATACAAATATGTATATATGTACCTGTGTTTGTGTTGACTTCTTGCAAATTGTTTATATTATGCAACTGTTGCAACAAGTAAAGTTAAGTGGCTGTGTTGTCAATTAAATTTACTATAGACTGTCATATGTATATTTATATACTCATATATATGTATATTAAGGTGGAGTGAAAACATATGGAGATTTTTTTTTGTTCTTTTTTTGAACGTACTAGCAATGAAAAGTTGCCTTTATACGAGTTAATGAACCCCACAAAATTTTATGGCGATAGGACGACGTTTTGAACTGCCCCCAGCCCCGCAAAGTTGAAAGCAATAAGCACGATCTGGTACAAATATGAATTTTTCAAAATTATAAAATCAAAAAACGAAGTATGAAGATCAATAAAGATGGCAAAGCTGAGTATAAAAGGTGAATTTATTCTTTTTTGAAACAACAACAACAAATGTTATTAAAGGTCAAAGTTTATATTATGCATTTTTTAAGTTGCAATTTCTTAAAAACTACTGTACCGATTTCGAATGTTTTTATACCGTTAGATAGGCATTTTGATTCCCCTTAATTTGGTGTACATTTTATATATGAAAAGTAGGGAGGTAAAAGGGGGGTTGACCCCCGCAGGGGGGGTATTATGGAACCCAAATAAAATGTATATCAAATTATAGGGAATCAAAATACCTATCGAGTGGTATAACAGTATTCCAAATCGGTTTAGTGGTTTTAAAGTAATTGCAATTTAAAAAATGCATAATATAAACTTTGACCTTTAATAACGTTTGTTGTTCTTGTTTCCAAAACAAAAAAAATTCACTTTAAACTCAACTTAGCCATGTTTATCAATCCTAATACATCGTTTTTTGATTTTATAATTTTAGAAATCTTACATTTGTACCAGATCGTACTATTTTTTTAAACTTTTGGGGCTGGGAGCACCTCCAAACATGCGAGTAGGTCAATAAAATTTTACAGGCTTATTTCTGGGCTAGAAAGGTGCCGATCTGGCTTTGGAACAAATTGTATTTCCAAAAAAAAAGTTTCACTCCACCTTAATGTATATGCATATGTAATTACATTACGGTGGTCCTTAAAATCAATTTAGCCATTTTCTTTGGTCTCACCCCCTACTTCGGTAACAGTCATAGACTTCGTTTATTTGGGAACCAGAATTAACACCAAGAATATTGTCAGCACGAAAATCTAACGAAGAATCACTCGTGCGAATAAGTGCTACCTTGGACTAATTAGAAAATTGAAAGGTACAGTCCTCTCTCGACGAACAAAAATCACGCTCTACAGGACGCACATCGTTCCAGTCCTCATGTACGGCGTAGAAGCTTGGACGACGTCAAAATCAGATGGCATGGCACTTGAAGTATTCGAGATAAAAGTTTTTCGTAAGATTTATGGACCTTTGCGCATTAGCGAGGGCGAGTATCGACGGAGATTTAATGATGTGCTATACAAGCTTTACGCAGATATCGACATTGGTCAGCGAATAAAGATACAGCGTCTACGTTGGGCAGATCATGTCGTGAGAATAGATGAAGGTGCTCCGGCCCAGAAAGTATTTCTATCGAAACCCGCTCAACGTAGAAGACAGCGACGGTGCCTCCCTAGGTATTGCTAGAAGAAGAAGAAGAAGAAGAAGAAGAAGAAGAAGAAGAAGGGATGAGGCTCACGAAATATAATATGCAATTTGTCTCCATACATTTGGTGACTACCCCAATGTATATGCATGCATATCTGCTTATACATGTGGCTTTAGGAAGGTAGCAGATGCAACTGCAAAACCGCAACAACGAACAATAATAATTTCCAACTCACTTGCATGTTCAGCATTTTGCACAGTTGCACAATTACATAATAATTGATATACATACATACATACATATGTATATATCGTCGCCCGGATAAATTAATGTCGTATGTTGCATTTAAAGATTTTTAGGAAAAGAGGTTTGAAGTTTGGAATTTTATTTCTCCAAAACGTCTCATTAGTTTTTCTCCAAAGTCTCGCAGAACACCACTAGGCCACAAAATTTTTAAATTATTCTAATTTTATTATATATTGTTAATTTTTTTGGAATTTATAAAGGATTTTCTTCAGTAAAATTTTGTTGTATGTTACCTTTAGCATCAGTTTTGCAGGAAATTTGTATGACGTACGACAAAATGTGCTCCCGATTTGAACTAAATTAAAGATTTTTTAAATTAGTTAAATATTGTATTTTATTTATCATAAAAGTAAATAAATTAAATAATTGACAGCAATTAAAAGCACATTGGAAATTAGACGATATCGCTTGCGATCTTGCACAAACGACAAAATTCTGCTCAATATCTCTTAAACTAAAAGAGATAGCAAAAAACGGATAACGTCATTCGAAAGATCTTGATTAGTTTAGTATAACTGTATTATTAACTCAATTCGGCCCAAAATTCACATACGACACTAATTTATCCGGGCGACGATATACAAATATAAATATTTGAATACTTATTCATAATTGTGTGCTAAGTATGTCTCAGCTATGCCAATTAAAAATAAAGCAGCGGATAATCCACAACATGTTTATAGTATGATGTTTATCGTATTTTCAAGTGACTCGTATTTCATTCAACTGAAACTTTGATTCGATTAAATAACCATAAAAAAACTTCCTTGATAAGCCGCTGCCATCCTTTTCCCTGCGTGAATGAGTTGGATCTGGAATTTATAACGATGTGAAAATTCATCGCATAACGAATATTCCGTTTTACTAAACCACGACCTAGTTCTACAATTTTTCAATTTTAGTTCATTTAAGTTAGGGTTTTTTTGTAGAGCATTTTTTTTAATTTCAATTCGCAACGCATCAGTGGCTAGATATTACCGTTTACACTATTTAATGAATAATGCAAAAGAAGAAGCAGCATTTTTTGTATTAATTCAATTCAAAGCAATCAAACAAAATCAATGTCAAATAGACTTAATATGCGTTAGAGAAAAAAAAAGGTAACGGTTTATGGCAAATGCATGCAAACAAATATATTTTGCGCGCTCGATTACCTCGATATTTATGTATGTTTATTTTATTATTTTATACAAATCACGACAATTAATTTTTATGAGCTGATTGCTAAAATAATGTTTGAGAAATACAATGAGTGCAAAAAATAGTTTACTTAACATGAAAAAGAGGCGAAAAATTACAAAATTCATGCAAAATACACAATAATGGTAATTGGAATGAGACACACGCATGCGCCAGAGTAACTACATAGTCAAATAGCAATTAGATCAAGCAAATCAAATAAAATTTCATTAAAAAATCGGCTTAGAAGGTGCTTTACACAAATTTTTGTTCATTTGCATATTTATGCATGCTTGCGTGTATGTATGTGTGTATATAGTTTGCCCTGGAAAAATATTCTTATAGGTATTCATACCACTGTGCCATAGAGCAACACTAGCGATAGCTTAGTTGGATGTTGACAGCTCACTGCGGGAATATATTGGCTGATTAAGCTGTCAACAGCAAAGCATAAAATATATCAGCCAGCAATTAGCTGATACATGCTAGATATAGACATTCTTGCAACATATGTATGTGCATGGCATAACGCTCAAAGCTGCATGTATACATGCATACATACTCGCGGTGCATACATGTCTGTTTAACATTCTAAGGTCGAAAAGCCTTTAATGCATAGATAATAGAAACCATTAAACAAGTACATATTAATTTTTATCAAATTTTATCAATATATTCTAAACTTTGGGCCATAATTTTAACATAACAAGAAAATTTCGTAAATAAATTTTCGTCATTAACAACAATTAATTTTTTATAATTGCTAACACAGTGATTAATAACTAAAAATATGATATATTAAAATGTTCGTACATACATATGTATGTACATATACATATGTATATGTATGTATAAGGGAGAATAAACTTTTAAAACTTCAAATTAACATTGCCAGCCAATCATAAAAAGTATGTTGCAATATCTATCAAAATGCTGCCAAGTACGACTAAATGCTGCCGCATACGCATAGTTTAATGTCATGCAAGCAACAGCAATAACAGCAACAATGTTCGCATGCTGCACACTCACTATGTAGAGTCTAGACTGGTCAAGCAACAAATATTGTTTGTTTGTTTGTTTAACATGCGAAAAGTGTCACAAATTGGCACTTGCTCAGTTTTTATTATATACATACATAACTGTTCATCGAAAAATAATAGCTACACAATCAAGATAGCGCTAAATTATGAATGCGTGAGTCAGAGTTACCGACTTCTTCCGTTTGACTGGCGTTTTGAGCATCTTCTTATTTACACATTTCTCATTTTGATACTTAAACCCGACTGCCACGGAATGGCATATCTTCGCCAAAATAACTGTTTTCTAGAATTGATGTGAATGGAATTTTAAAGCCATAGTTTGTTGATTCTGTTTCCTATTCTCCTAACTTTTGCTGTTAAGCTTATATAAATACTTTAATTGCAATAATAAAATCACTCATCACTATCTCCTTACTAGTGTCGATTAGACCAAGTTGCGTTATAAAAAATCTGTAGTAAAATGTTTTAGTAAAATGTTTAACTAAGCAGAATCAAGCAAAAAACATGCGTGTATTCTATTTTCACCATTATCAAATATTCGTATTTACATCATTGCAAACTCAAGAAAAAACATTTTAAATTTAAAAATGTTAATTTTTATTTTAAGCACTATCACATTTTGAACCAAAAACTTTCGTTTTTATTCCATTAATTTTCATTTTTAATTTAAACATGATTCTGCTTAAATTCTAAATACATTTCAATTTTAAAAATTTCGTTTTTAATTTAAAAATTTTAATTTTTAAAATAAAAATGATTTGGTTTAAAACGTGCATTATAAAAATAAAAGTTTTATTTTTGATTCCTTTTCTCTGAGTGTAAAAAAAAGGTATCAGGAAAACAAAAATAAAAAAATACATATCGTCGCCCGGATAAATTAATGTTGTATCTTACATTTAAAGACTTTTGGGAAAACAGGTTTGAAGTTTGGAATTGTATTTCTCCAGAACGTCTCATTAATTTTTCTGCAAAGTCTGGCAGAACACTACTAGGCCACAAATTTCTTAAATTATTTTAATTTTGTTATATATTGTTTATTATTTTGGAATTTATAAAGGATATTCTTCAGTAAAACTTTGTCTTATGTTACCTTTAACAACAGTTTTGCAGGAAATTTTTATGGCGTACGACAAAATGTGCTCCCAATTTGAACTAAATTAAAGATTGTTTAAATTAGTTAAATATTGTATTTTATTTCTCATAAAAGTAAATAAATTAAATAATTCACAGCAATTAAAAACACATTGGAAACTAGACGAAATTCTGCTCGATATCTCTTAAACTAAAAGAGATAACAAAAAACGGATAACGTCATTCGAAAGATCTTGATTAGTTTAGTATAATTGTATTATTAACTCAATTCGGCCCAAATTTCACATACGACACTAATTTATCCGGGCGACGATATGAAGACAACAAAAAAGAAAAAAAATATAAACAAGAAAAAACAAACTTCAAAACAAACTAAAGTAATGGTTATGCTTCACATATAGGCTTACTCAGAAAATTTATGCTAGGTCCGCCACTGACATATACATATATTTGATTTACACTTACATTAGGTGCTCTGTGGCAGTGATGCCAGATAATCTCCGCTAAAATTCCCTCAGAAATTGGAAAAAAAATCCCTAATTTCTCATATTTTAAATAAAAAAAATCCCACAAAATTCCCCACGAAATTAAAGCATTTATTTCGGTAATATAAGAATATATAACAGACAAATACAGCTTTTTAATAGCTAAAAGCATCAGTTGTACAAATTATTTTCATTGTACAAGTGGATATGATTTTGTTGATTTTAAAGTTGAAGCAATTAATATTTTTGGATTGAAGGCAACTCTTACTTTACTTATACTATTTAACATATCAGTAGATAGTTTGTTTCGCTTTTTACATTTAACATCCGTTACAATTGAAAATTATCTTTCTGATTCAGCGTTTGAATGGGGTAACGTGAGCACAATTTCAACCAATTGCTTAAGATTATGAAACAAAAAATTGCTTTTAAGTGGCACCCAATTCTCCAAAATTCTTTCGATACACAGTAGGAATGTACACAATGAAAAATAAATTACCTAAGAGTGGCGATTATTAACATTATTTATTAGTTTCACCTGAATGTACGTATGTATTTATGTAAACAAGTTACGCAAACGCAGTGTAGTTCACTGTATGTTTACTTGTACGCATGTATGTATGTAACCGACCCCTTTTTGCATTGCATAAATTAACGCGAAAGCGTGTGTATTCACACAGAATGGGAGTGTTTCAGTGTGAGATGTGCTTATTTTAAGTTATACTATAAATTATACATATGTAGGTATGTAAACAGGCAACCAAAAAATCCCTTTTTTTATATGGACGACAACAAAATGTCCCTTTTTTCCCTCTCTAAAAATTTTGCAGTGAAATATCCCTCAAAAAGGGCAATTTCCCTCAATCTGGCATCACTGCTCTGTGGGATAATACTCTTAATTACACAAAAACTATTATGAGCTGTGTTATTAATATAATTATTATCATAGTACATACTAGTATATATATATAATTTAATGGTACATAAATTTAAATTGTTCAAATTCACCTGCAGGCCAAATGCGATTACCAAATCGCAAATTATAAACTGATGCGGCAACAAGCAAAAATTTACCAAAATTCGAATGCTTAAATGTTTATATTAATATAAAAGCAAAAATATATACATACCATTGGCGCACACAAGGGGGGAGGGGTTTTGGGGTTAAACCCCCCCCCCCCCCAAAATTTGACAGCACCATAAAAAATAATTTTATAAAAGATGGTACATGCACAAATATTTGTGTAAATACATGCTGTAAAATCTATGAATATTCGTTTATGTACAGTGGCGAGCATTAATGGATGAATGTTTCCCACTTCTGTGCTTATGTGTTCATAAAACCTAATCCAAGCGCCTAATTTCAACCAAATTTTTTTTATTAATTAGCATATATATTATTTTAATAGAAAACATACAAACAAATTTAATTCCATTTTAATTACCACGTTTTTCAGGGCGAAAAACTCAAACATCCACATTCATCCAATTTTGCTCGTGAGGAAAAAAATTATTTGGTATGGAGTAATATTATTTCCTCCGCAGCCCCTTATATTTTGGGGCTGTTTTAATGTGCGTTGGCATGCTTTCCTTTAGTTCTGCTATGGTTACCCTTGGTTTCTTGGCCCATTCGTCCTCAACTCGCGGCCAAAGTTGATTAAAATTTGTGGGAACTTTTTCGTACACAGCCATCCTCTTTTTTAAAAATCCCATAGATTTTCGATGGGATTAGGATCTGGGCTTTGGGCAGCCCACTTTATCACACCAAATCATTAGCTAGATAACCAGTTTCGCAAGATTTTCGCCTATTTTTGGGGTTACCGCCTTGCTAGAATAGCACCTCGTCTTCGGAATATGCGCTTATTCCGGCGAACTCAGGCAAATCTATTCTTAAAATATGGAGATAATCTTCCTTTTTCATAGCTCCACCTATTTTTATTAACGGATCAAGTTTCCATCAGGTGAAACCGCCCCAACCCCTATAATTTCCTCCACATTTTTCTTCGCTTGGTGCCTTTGGAGTGTTTCATGTGGCCAGTGCCAAAAGTATTGTTTTCCATCGGACTGGAAGCAATTTATTTTTGTTTCGTCTGACCATATAACTCTTCTCCAGTCTGATAGCAAACAATACTTTTGGCACTGGCAACATGAAACACTCCAAAAAGACCAATTAAAGAAAACTGTAAAGCATGGAGAGGGCAATTTTATGGTTTGGGACTGTTTAACCTCATGGAAACTCGATCCGTTAATAAAAATAAGTGGAGCTATTAAAAAGGAAGATTATCCGGAATAAGCGCATATTACGAAGACGAGGTGCTATTTTAGAAAGGCGGTAACCCCAAAAATAGGCGAAAATCTTGCGAAACTGGTTATCTAGCCAATGATTTGGTGTGATAAAGTGGGCTGCCCAAAGCCCAGATCCTAATCCCATCGAAAATCTATGGGATTTTTAAAAAAGAGGATGGCTGTGTACGAAAAAGTTCCCACAAATTTTAATCAACTTTGGCCGCGAGTTGAGGACGAATGGGCCAAGAAACCAAGGGTAACCATAGCAGAACTAAAGGAAAGCATGCCAACGCACATTAAAACAGCCCCAAAATATAAGGGGCTACGGAGGAAATAATATTACTCCATACCAAATAATTTTTTTCCTCACGAGCAAAATTGGATGAATGTGGATGTTTGAGTTTTTCGCCCTGAAAAACGTGGTAATCAAGATGGAATTAAATTTCTTTGTATGTTTTCTATTAAGATAATATATATGCTAATTAATAAAAAAAATTTGGTTGAAATTAGGTGCTTGGATTAGGTTTTATGAACACATAAGCACAGAAGTGGGAAACATTCATCCATTAATGCTCGCCACTGTACATTGGGTACGTTCAGAAGGCGCAACCGTGGCGCAACAGTTGCTCAACTGTTGTGTTTTATCTTCTGAACGCAACGTTGAGTATTTCTGATCAACACAACATGTTGTGATTTTGGAGACTTTTTTCCATCATAAATTTTTTACGCTCACTTTAGACAACATGTTGAGCTTGCGATTTTGACATATGTACAAAAATATAAATAGTGTTTATGAATTTTGGAATGTAATAAAAATGTTTAAAAGTCGCGAAATTATTGGCAATTACGTTGGGGATAATTAAAATAATAATTTGTTTATTTAATGGATCAGCTCGTTCAGAAGGCGCAAATTGTATCACTTTCCGATTACTGATATCTACACAACAGTTGTGCTCAACCGTTGCGCCTTCTGAACGTACCCATTGCGAATGTTTCTCAACAACTACTGATTATGTTTATAAACAAGCAGTGTGGAGACATTTCCCTAAAAGCATGCTGTGGATATTAGCTGAGGTTTGTTATACTCAGCTGTACTAGTACACAGAGTATTATAGTTTTAATCACATAAAGGTGGATTGTAACAGAATGAAATAATCGAGATAGATATAGACTTATATATATTAAAATGATCAGGGTGAAAACAGAAATCGATTGAGCCATATCCGTCCATCCGTCCGTCTGTCCGTCCGTCTGTAAACACTCTAACTCGCGCAAAAATTGAGGTATTTTGATGAAATTTGAAATGCAAGTTGGTATCGAGACTTGGACGGTTGGTATTGAAAATGGGCGAAATCGGACCATGACCACGCCCACTTTTCCTATATAGAAAAAATTGGAAATTTGGTATCTCAGTCACTAATATAGCTGAAGCGATGAAATTCTACCCACGTGTTTTGCTCAGGCCCCTATGAAGAAATTTGATAAAATTTTGGAAAATGGGCGGTGCCACGCCCACTTATTAAAGGTCAAACCTTGAAAGTTTTATAGGTCATAAATCAGAAACCGTAGCAGATATATTGACGAAGTTTGGTACGCGTAATTTACTTACTTAGGAAAATGTTTGGACGAAAAATTGCCAAAATCGATTGACGACCTCGCCCAAATTTATATATGGGAACTATTAATGGGCTTAATAGATATATTTTAATTGATATCTTTGTCAAATATAAAGATATGTCATTGAAATTTTGTGCCATGAATCCAGCTATAGACATAAAACAAAAAGTAGAAAAATGTTGGGAAATGGGCTTGGCACTGCCTCTTTTCAGACAAAGGAATCTACGAGATTTCGGAACCCATAACTCTACAAATAATTAAGATGTTATAACGAAAATCAGTTTTTACACTTTAATAACTTGTGGTAATACATGCTCAAAAATTAAACGAAATCGGTTTATGACCACGCCTACTTTTTAACAAAGATATTTCTGGAACACCCTTTGGGAATTTGTAACGTGACATCTTTGTAACTAGAAGTCATAAAGGAATGAAATTTTGCACTAACAATAATATTTATGTATATGCTTAGTTGGATGATTGATACAAATTTTGAAAATGGGCGTGGCTGCGCCCACTTTATGCGGCACTCGATTCATATAAAATACACCCTATATCGAACAAACGCAAACAAACAATGAAAGCATACAGCTGAGTATCTAATGTTCGATTCCACTCGAACTTAGGCTTCCTTACTTGTTAGTTTTAGTTTAAATACAGAGAAAATGCAATGAATTGAGATTTAAAAGGTGCCTTTGTTTAATGTGTGCATACGTAGGTCCACTCCCCAAACATAAATTTAAGTAAAAATTGTCTGGACGAGTTTTAATTTTTTTTTAATAATTTTCCATTGGATATTGAAAACCCCCCCAAAATATGTTTCTGTGTGCGCCACTGATACATACATACATATGCATTGCATATGAAAGCAATCTTCACAATGTTGAATGCATAAAAATATAAAAAAAACAAAAAACAAAGAAAACAATACAACTAAGACTAAATGAAAAAATATTACAATACACATTTTTTATTTGTTTTAATTCACTTGCTTTCAAAGCAATTTTTTCTTAATAAAAAAAAGTAAAAAAAATAACAGGCGAACTCTTGCCCCATCCACATGGAGGTTCAGCTCAAGGTTAGCGCTTATTGTTAGGTAAATTTTGGCGACAATAAAACTCTACATATCCATACATACATTGACATTTACACAGACACATGTGTGTCATCTTTGTCTGTCACGAATGGCGCCACAAGCAAATGACAAACGCGCTGACCAACTGGACGGCTAACAACGCTGGACAGACAGCGCATGCGCAACTGTTAGGAGAATTAACAGGCATATAAATATTGTGATGTTCAAATTACACAAATAGCACGTGCGAATTCGCAGAGTTTAAGAAAAAAATATACAAACAACAACATGCATATACACACACACACAAATGCTTTGCACACTCATTGAGCAAATCGAAAAGTCAGTTGTGATACGATTATTTATCACTTATAGCCCAGTTAGTCGAGAACGTAAACCCGTGTACCGTGTCAGCTGATCCAACCTATTTAATGGGATTTGTATGTAACCGATTATTCAACGACGTACGACGCAGAAGCCCGTACCGCAGAAATCAAAATCATTTTGATTTTTTACGTAAAAACGTGTCAGCTGATCGCTCGCATGGTTGCAAGGTAGAAGGGTTGCCAGTTGAACATTTTTAGTTATTAAATATTTAAACAGTAATTTTGACAGCATTATACAACTAACTCAACAAGATTGTAAAATGTTATCGAATATACATATATGTATTCACATGGAAAAAATAGTATGTCTACTTAAACGAACCATTTATTATTACTTTAATTTTTAAAAAGAAAGGAAAGAAAACGTTTATAAATTTTTTTTAAATCCCAAACAAAATGTAAATATATATATATATATATAAATTAATAACAAGATAATAGCTTTACTTTACTTGCAAGTACTTGCAAAAAGAGCGTCAATCTTAAATTAAGAGTAAAAACGAGAAAAAGAGAAAATTATCAACCAAAGTAATTGAACACAAAATCGTAAACATTCGCAAAAAAACAGCTGATACGCTGTTTTGACAATTTGATTTTTAGGTTAGGTTGCAATTGAAATTTTTGAAATTGGAAATGAATGGAAATAACTGAATTAGGAAAACAAAATTCTACTTTGGCTATTCCACAACATCATCAAGATTCGTTTTTGCGCTAACTTATTTAGTACACAATTAGAAATTTGCGTTTAAAATGTTTGTATATTTCCAATTGAAATTTTTGTGATCATATATTTTTGACACTTCTGTTTTTTTAAAGCTGCTAGTAGTTGCAAGTGAAAATTTTACTTGCAGCGTTTATCAACTCTCTCGAGGTCTTACTCTCTCAATTTGGCTCTCTTTTGCGAATTTTTTAGGTTATTATTCTCAGCTGTACTAGTACACAGAGTATTATAGTTTTAATCACATAACGGTGGATTGTAACAGAGTGAAATAATCGAGATAGATATAGACTTATATATATCAAAATGATCAGGGTGAAAAGAGAAATCGATTGAGCCATGTTCGTCCGTCCGTCCGTCCGTCCGTCCGTCTGTCCGTCCGTCTGTAAACACTCTAACTCGCGCAAAAATTTAGATATTTTGATGAAATTTGAAATGCAAGTTGGTATCGAGACTTGGACGGTTGGTATTGAAAATGGGCGAAACCGGACCATGACCACGCCCACTTTTCCTATATAGAAAAAATTGGAAATTTGGTATCTCAGTCACTAATACAGCTGGAGCGATGAAATTTTACCCACGTATTGAGCTCAGACCCCTAGGAAGAAATTTGATGAAATTTTGGAAAATGGGCGGTGCCACGCCCACTTATTAAGGGTCAAACCTTGCAAGTTTTATATGTCATAACTCAGAAACCATTGAAGATACATAGACAAAATTTGGTACGCGTGATTTACTTACTTAGGCAAACGTTTGGACGGAAAATAGTTAAAATCGGTTGACGGCCACGCCCACTTTTATATATTTGTATTATAAAGTGACCTAATAAAAACATTTTAAGCCATATATCTGTCAAATATAAAGATCTATCATTGAAATTTTGTCGCATGAGTCCAACTGTGGACATAAAACAAAAAACATAAAAATTTTGGAAAATGGGCGGTGCCACGCCCACTTATTAAAGGGCTAACATTGAAAGTTTTATGAGTCATAAATCAGAAACCGTTGAAGATATATCGATGAAATTTGGTACGCGTGATATACTTACTTAGTCAAATATTTGGACGAAAAATTTTCGAAATCGGTTGAGGGCCACGGCCACTTTTATATACGTATATTATAAAGTGACCTAATAAAAACATTTTAAGCGATATCTCTGTCAAATATAAAGATATATCATTGAAATTTTATAGCAGGAGTCCAACTGCGGACATAAAACGAAAAACACAAAAATTTTGGAAAATGGGTGTGGCACCGCCTCTTTTTATAAACAGGAATATACGAGATTTCTGAGCCCATAACTCGACAAATGATTTATATATAATGACTAAACTTGGTGTGTACACTTTTATTACTTGTGGTAATACATGTTGAAAATTTTAGCGAAATCGGTTGAAGACCACGCCCACTTTTATATATGGGTATTATAAAGTGGCCTAATAAAAACATTTTAAGCGATATCTTTGTCAAATGTAAATATAATTCATTGAAATTCTGTGGTATGATTTCTACAATAGACCGGAAACAACAAATAGAAAAATTTTGGAAAATGGGCGTGGCACCGCCTCTTTTTACACAAAGGGATATACGAGATTTCTTAGCCTATAACTCGACAAATAATTGAGATATTATGACGAAACTTGGTTTATGCACTTTTATAACATGTGTTAATAGCCACGCAGAAATTTATTGAAATCGGTTTATGACCACGCCTACTTTTTAAGAAAGATATATCTGGAACACTCTTTGGGAATTTGTAACGTGACATCTTTGTAACTAGAAGTCGTAAAGGAATGAAATGTTGCACAAAGAATAATATTCATATGCTTAGTTGGATGACTGATAAAAATTTAGAAAATGGGCGTGGCGACGCCCACTTTATGCAGCACTCGCTTTATATTAAGTGCACCGTGTTTCCATCAAACGCAAAGAAACAATGAAAGCATACAGCTGAGTATCTAATGTTCGATTCCACTCGAACTTAGGCTTCCTTACTTGTTGAACATAAATTCGTAACTATTCGTAAAAATATGTAAAAATTTTGAGATATTGAACACTCCTAATAAATGAAGATATTACTGAAAATTAAAGCAAAAGTTTTATTTATCCACAATGGTGGCGGTATTTTCTTAATTGATAACCCTTGGTGGTCTTCTTCTGCAATTTTTCTACATTAAAAAGTTATAAATTCCCACAATAAATCTGAGTTTCTGTAACAAAAGTGATGTCACACTAATACGATCCACACTTTGTCACCACCTATTTATACTAGAAAAGATATGAGTTACAGAAACTCAGTACAGATTTCTTATTTAAACACAGATTTTTGTGAGAATCTTGTTGCTTCGCAATATAATTTTTTTTATGGATTTTCAATTGTAAATTTAATGTTCTGACTGTGTTTTTTGTTATTTTATGTTTTAGTCCTTGATAACTATCACCAAGGTGTGATGGAAATATATTGGGCAGCAACAAAATTACAAGAAAAATGTGTTTTAATTACCAACTAAGCCGTAAAAAAGTAACTAAATTAATAAAAAAAAGTCGTCAACGACAACTTTAAAAACGATTAAATTAGTATTTTCTTGTCATTCGGCAAATAATGCACAGTTGTGTATTGAAGAGTAATCCGCATAACACTTTGAAGATTAGTAAAAATCTTGTTTGTTCAAAAATGACTAAACGGTAACCCTGCCAAAATGTAAAAAAACTATATATATATGTAAATATGTGTGAGTAAAACAGCTGATTGCTACGGGCTCAAAAAATCCTAAAAATTGCATACGGGCGTTTGCGTCAGCGAGCGGACCACACGTTCTCGACTAACTGGGCTATTATTTACGACGTCTCTTTAACCGCCTTCTTCTTCTTCTTCTTCTTCTTCTTCTTCTTCTTTTTACCCATATAGTCTCAAATTCGTTGTCTTGCTGCTTTAATTTTTCTTTTTTACCGCCTTTGGCCAAATGTATTAAAATTTTGCTCCACATTTCAAAATATTGCGGCGTTGAGTTCAAACCAGGTAGCAGCAGCAACAGCAGCAGCAAGCTCCACTGCCACCACTACACACAAATTAAGAAAAGTGAAATGAGAGAAAAATTAAAAAAAAACAAGTAAGGAAGCCTAAGTTCGAGTGGAATCGAACATTAGATACTCAGCTGTATGCTTTCATTGTTTGTTTGCGTTTGATGGAAACACGGTGTAGGTACTTTATATAAATCGAGTGCTGCATAAAGTGGGCGTAGCCACGCCCATTTTCTAAATTTTTATCAGTCATCCAACTAAGCATATGAATATTATTCTTTGTGCAAAATTTAATTCCTTTATGACTTCCAGTTACAAAGATGTCACGTTACAAATTCCCAAAGGGTGTTCCAGAAATATCTTCGTTAAAAAGTAGGCGTGGTCATAAACCGATTTCAATAAATTTTTGCGTGTCTATTAACACAAGTTATAAAAGTGTATAAACCAAGTTTCGTCATAATATCTCAATTATTTGTCGAGTTATGGGCTCCGAAATCTCGTTGATTCCTTTGTCTGAAAAGAGGCGGTGCCACGCCCATTTTCCGAAATTTTTCTATTTTTTGTTTCCGATCTATTGTAGAACTCATGCCACAACATTTCAATGAATTATCTTTATATTTGACAAAGATATCGCTTAATATATATATATATATATGTTTTTATAAGGTCATTTTATAATACCCATATACAAAAGTGGGCGTTTCGTCATAATATATCGATTATTTGTCGAGTTATGGGCTCAGAAATCTCGTATATTCCTGCTTCTAAAAGGAGGCGGTGCCACGCCCATTTTCCAAAATTTTTGTATTTTTTGTTATATGTCCATAGTTGGACACCTTCCATAAAATTTCAATGATATATCTTTATATTTGACAGAGATATCGCTTAAAATGTTTTTATTAGGTCACTTTATAAGACCCATATATAAAAGTGGGCGTGGTCGTCAACCGATTTTGGCAATTTTTCGTCAAAACATTTGCCTAAGTAAGTATATCACGCCTACCAAAATCCATCGATATATCTTCAACGGTTTCTGAGTTATGACTTATAAAACTTTCAATGTTTGCCCCTTAATAAGTGGGCGTGGCACCGCCCATTTTCCAAAATTTCACCATATTTCTTCGTAAGGGCCTGAGCTCAATACGTGTGTGAAATTTTATCACTCTAGCTCTATTAGTGACTGAGATACAAAATTTCCGATTTTTACTATATAGGGGAGGTGGGCGTGGTCATGGTCCGATTTCGCCCATTTTCAATACCATCCGTTCCTGTCTTGATACCAACTTACATTTCAAATTTCATCAAAATATCTCAATTTTTGCGCGAGTTATCGTGCTCACAGACGGACAGACGGACAGACGGACGGACATGGCTCAATCGATTTCTCTTTTCACCCTGATCATTTTGATATATATAAGTCTATATCTATCTCGATTATTTCATTCTGTTACAATCCACCGTTAGGAAATCAAAACTATAATACTCTGTGTACTAGTACAGCTGAGTATAAAAAATGCGTTCGCTTACAATAATAATAGCCACCACTGTCTGGTCGTCTGTAAGCTTTGCCATACCACTTATACACACGCTCCTTTTTACATGCACTTGCTTGTATGGTTTTTAATTTCTGTTTTCTTTTTTTTTTTTGTTTTGTATACAAACCGCATGCGCGCAACATATAAAAACATCACCGGCCAACTCGACGGTTATCAGTTCAATTTAGTCGCTGTGCACATTTGCAACGTCGCTTAAAATTTGCTGAATTTTCAGGAAAAAAATTACAGCCAACCAAACCAAAAATACAACAAAAACAAAAACACATTTGACGCTTATCACCAAAGCCCCAAATATGACAGCTTTGAAAGTTTTCGTAAGTGTGCAATTTTTTTTTTTTTTCAGTGTACAAAATGTGTTGTGTTAAAGGAATAAACAGCAGTTTAACAAAGAAATAAAGGCATTGGATGAACTGAGAAATTGTGCAGAAATAAAAAATTTATAATTTACTATTTTTTATAAAAAACTGTATTTAAGAGTGTAGACTAAAATTTAAAATTTTAAAAAGTGAATGTAACCCAATTTCAAAATGTGAAAGGGTTTTAATTAATATTTATTAAATAAGCTACAGTGACCTTAATTGAACTGAAGTTATGAAAGACTGCCTTCATGGTATTAGCAGATATTTTGGAGGCTCTCAAAATCCGAACGTCCCAGCATATCAAGCTAAAAATTATTAATTTAAAAAGGACGATGCTGTCATGAGTATGAGTTTTTGTGTGTCTGTTTTATCGAACAAACATATTTGAAAAACTAAGACAAGGCTTCGAAAAATGGTTTCCTAAAGTTAAAAGCATGTAGCAAAAAGAGATCTATATAAAACTAAACGACTTCTACGCTAAATTAAAATGGCTTAAGCGATTATACCTCATCCTTAGATATATTAATGTTCTTTTTTTTCGAATGATCCTTCTATCCAAGAATATAAAGGTAATGAATACCTTTCCGTACAGATTCCGCTACTTCCTTTGTAAATTCAGTAGCAATCAGCTCAGAAAAAAAAAATGTAGTTTAAAAAGATTCCTGAAAGACTATAGGCAGGGACTATGGGAAGATCAGCCTTACGTTCAAGCTCATCTAGCTTATGATCGCTCTTCTTTGACTTGCATTGCTATTATAGGTAATAGTAAAAAGATCTGCAAATAACTACAACATTTTGTCAGTTGTGAGAATCCCTCAAGCTTAAAAATTATTTCATCCCTCTTTGTTGATTTCTATACATAATATGTTTGTTTGTCTGTCTGAAAATAACGAACATATATATGTATGTATAACATCGTCAAAAAACGTTATACACAGAGCCAAAAAGTTCACCTACAATCAAAGCGACTGCCACCTAAAAAAGCTATTTGGCCGAGGAGAGGGAGAGGGGACAAAATAGAAGAAATTTTTGCTAGAAATTCTTCTGAATTTTAGCTTGAATTTCTTCTTAAATTTATTTAAAAGGATATCGTCTGAAAACGAGGAGATAACTTCTTGTTTATTAATTTTTTATGTCATTTTGTAAAAAAAAATTAAATTGTTAGAAGAAATCTGCTTATTTTTAGGAGAAAATTTTTATAAAGCAAATCAATAAGGACATCCTCTAATTTTTACTTGAACCTTTTTGAATCTATTAAAAAGGAAAACTTTTTATTTTTAAAAGAGCCCTTATTAATTCAAATTTTGCTTTAAACGTCTTAACATACGTACATACATACATATGTACATATATACTCGTACATACTTGAAGTATGCATAACAGTTATTGCATCAGCCACGTTTTATGCGTGCAATTACATGTTCAAGAAATTAAAAGGGAGAACTTTTTATTTTTAAAAGAGCTCTTATGTATTTCCTCCGTTCGTCAATTTCACTACGGCTTTGCACATTTCTACAATTCTCAAACGATTAATGAAGCACTTGGTATAAAGAGTTTATTATGTCCATCTGCACTTATATGAAATGAAATGTTGCCCTTTGTCTGAATAAGTCCTAGGAAAATACTAGTTGACTAATTATGTTTTCCGATGAAAATCAAGATTCTCTTCTTAATAATATTAAACAGGGTTTCTTCTTAATTTTACAGGTTATCTGCTAAATTTATGTGAAAAGGTTTCCATATTTATTCTAGGAGTCATCTTTTAAATTTTATTTAATAGGTTTTCATCTTAGTTTTATAGGTTATCTCTTAAATTTTACTGAAAATGATTTCATCTAAAATCCGCGGGTCATCTTCTTAATTATATTGAAAAGGTTTTCATATTAGTTTTACAGATTATCTACTTGGTTTTATTAAAATGAAATATCCAGTAATAATAAGACGGGCATCTTATTGGAGAGAAAGCATAGAGAAATCCGCTAAACTTTGTTCTAATTTGTAGGGCATTTTAGGTGGTATTTTGGCTCTGTGTAGAGAACACCCACCGACTCATCAGACATCAACTTTGAGGCAATGTTCCAATCCAGTCTGGTGGCTCTACTCGCCATGCCGCATACCTGCATATCTCTCTCTCTGCGCTGAATATTATCCTGCTCTCCTGAAAATCGGTTTTTAGGAGAGTTTTGTAGGTTTCTACCATTGACGTGGTATATGATTTATCAGACATTTTGAGAGAGTATGGTCTGGCTGTCTGGTCCTTCTGAAACAACTTTCATAGCTATTACTTTTTGTTTATTTAGCCCTGCTGACTATTTCGTGTTATCAATGTCACTGCAAAAGACTCTATAAGAGCTTATTTTCGATGATCAAACTTTTCCCTTTTATTTCTTTTACACAATACGATATTCGAACCAATCTTCTTTTTACATGTTTTTTAACGCCCTGTTTAGAAGTTTCTTGGATCTTGTTCGAAGCTTGGAAAGTTCTGTGCTTTACTATGGAACCATTTTTCCTTTCCAGCTTCTTTTTAGCGGACATATCGAGCTCTACCCGCCATAAAAGTGTATCCAACATAAAGTAAATTTTACAGGAGAAGCTTTTTTTTAATTTTCTTTGCATACAGATTGTATGCAGCCTTGAAATATATTTTTATGGTCACAAGCAATAACCGCTTAAGTCGACTTAGGAAGATTTCGAGTTATATACCCCGTTAATCTCCTCTTGAAACTCTATATTGCTATAAAACCCCAATGATTATAATTTAAATAAAAACATTTAGGCTTAACTTACAAAAGAGGTATATTAAACTTGCTATAGCAGCCAAAGTAGATGTATTTATATACTTAATCAAATTTCTTCATGACATTTGGTTTTATTTACAAAATTTGATCGTTTTTAATCGACTTTTATGATTTGTTAAGAAACGCGTTCGAATATAAAAATCAATTAATCTCGAAATCATTTTTTAAGACAAGCGATTGTTGCAAATTGCCAGAGATTTATACCATGTCTCCACATAACGTGTTTCGCTCTTTTTTCTGCATTTTCTCTCTCAATCTTGTTTCGACACGGAAACCAGTGCCGAAACTCGCCAATTTCCATACAAATTTCTGGGAGCGAGTGAAGATTGAAACAATGTTTCATTCTGAATCATCTTGCCAACCTCGGTGATATCGATGTCTTCTCTAATTTTGTATCGAAAATCTATCGAAATCTCACACAGAGCAAAACAAAGACGCAAAAATAAGCAAACATACAGACATTTAAGAAGAACAAGAAAGAGAAATGTCAAACTGAATCACGATTAGCCACGTGGAGACGGGTTATTGAGCGAGATGTTTTGCTACATGTTTCTCTGGTGAATCAAGTTATGTGGAGACGGGCTTTTAGTCTCTAACTTCGAAACTGCACATTTCACGGCTATGAAATTTTGGAAGTTGATGCGTATGATAATAAGTTATTGATTTCCATAAAAAAGCTAAAATCCATAACTTTGTTGGTTACACTTTTATGTATCTCCTCAAATGCAAGCGTTTTCAATTGCTCGTAGATCGACGATCGGCAAAAAATATGACTCGTAGTAGTGAATCAAACTTTCAAGTCGAACCTTACTTCATAGCTCAACTGTTATGCCGTTTTCATTTCTCAAAAAAAAGTTGCTCTGTTTGATTTGCTTAGCCATCTTGTAAGCTTGTGTGGTAATTTCAGCGAATATTGACCTCTAACTAAGTCAGGGGCATCATTATCTACAAATCCAGCCACTTAAAACGAAGTCAGCTTACGTAATTTGATAATTAAGATATTAAAGTGTACATTTTATACCAGAATCGAAAACGCCTAAAGTTGTGCTTTAAAAACTATATATCTTAATTTCTGCTTAACCGCATACAAATAATCCTTGTTGATTTAGAGCGCATTCGAAACTATTGCTCTTTTAACACAAGCAACAATTTAATTGGTTTGATTTCAATCGTTATATGAACATAGCTACACTAAATTAAAACAAGTAGGTACTAACCACGCTATGAATAAAGTGCATACTTTTAGGCGCTGTTATTGTTACATTGTCGACATAGAAACGCATTTCCGTATTAGCGGAAGTTATTCAAACTTATTATATGTATCAAATAGATATCAAAACACACATAGTCTTACACTTGTAAAATACGCAATAAGTAGAGCTCGGATAATAGGTGAAAATCAAACGCCTAAAATTATACTATGTAATGTTTGTGAACACATCCAGTGGCAAGTTTAAGGGTGGGGTGAATTCGGGTCTAAGCCCCCCGTTAATGCAATTGGATTTTTTGCTTACTAGGATACCAGAAAAATAAATTATTAAGATTTTTTATGGGTTGCACGTGAAAAATTGCAAAGAAAGCTGCAATAAATAAATATAATAATAAAGAATAATAATAAATAAAGTATAATAAATAAATAATAAATAAATATATAATTATAAAGAATCAAGAAAAAAATTAAAAATTTATAGTGACTAGCTTAAATTTGAGACAAAATCTTCGCACGTGAAGGAAAAACAATAAGAGTTTCAAACCAAATATATTTTGAATGGCGAATTTTCCAGAATTTTGCACAAACTTTTTAATCTTAATATATTTGGTTTCTGTTATAGATTTTTTTATGTAACAAATTAAAATGATTAAAAACACGTAAGTAAATATATTTTGCGAATAAAATCACTTTCCACTGTAAATATGTTCATTTAAACTGCAAATTTTTGTAACATGATAAAGAACTTTTCTAATAAAATCTTCACCCACCATACCAATATGGTACCCCTTTATATTAAAATTGTAATCCCGCCACTGAAAGCAAAAAAAATTTACAATACGTAGCATAATTTGAGGCGCTTGATTTCACCTATTTTTCCGAGCTCTAGCAATAAGTTTCATAGCCAAAATTAACTTATTTTACCTTCAACTTATGACAATGTTAATTTTCAAAAGCTAACAATTTTAAATTTATTTCCCTAACTTATCTTTTAAGGTGATCTTCAGCACGTTGCTCGCACTCGGTTGTTGTGCGCCAAATCCGAGCTTCTTTGGCGGTGGCAAACAGTAAGTAAAATATAAAACATTTCATTCATCACCATTTTTTTCCAAATTACATTTATTGTTTTTTAATTAGCTTTATTTGACAACTTTTATGTATGCATGCGTGTATAATGTGACAAACCGGCCAAGAAATTCAAGCTTAGTTTCGATTGATTTTTAATTAGTTACTTAATTTTTTTGTTTGTATAAAATTTCACACAATGTATATATGTATGTATTTATTGGCATTCATGTAACAAAAAACAAAAAACCGCAAAAGACACATTGACTGCAACAAAATGACAACCGGCATGCAGAGGAATTTCTTGGACTCAATTAGCTACCAGAAATAACAAAAAAAAAAAAATAACAAAAACAAAAAAAGTACAAGACAAACAAGAAACACATAATTAGTTGTGATAAGCATAAATTATCGATAAATGTATGGCGGACATTGATCTTCTGCCAAATGATTTAACCGCAAATCCGTGCACACTTACACAGATACCCGTGTGCATACAGTGCGGCTAAAAATTAAGTGTACCATTTTTTGTGTGTTATGCTTAAAGTGTTACGCAATTAAAGCTGTGTCTCCACATTGTAAGAAATGGCTCAAGAAAAAATAAGCATATGTTTCTTAATACTACTTTTATAACTAAACAAAAAATAAGCTTTATTTTGTCACACACTGTACCTATACAATGTATGTATGTATATTTATGTATATCACAAACACGCACTCCATACACTCCCAAACACAAGACAGTTAGTTGTGTAGACAATCAGTCTGCCAGATAATTGCGAAACAGGCCAAATTTAGCCGCGTCTCGCCTCATTATGTTGCGCATGCGTGGCTCCAGGTCTTGTTTATAAAGTGTCAACTTTTTTCATTGTTGTACTGCATTCATGGCAATTGTGAATGCGGCAGCCAAGCAAACTACAATGTAATATTGGAATGAATTAATAAATTTCACTTTTATTTTAAATCCAAGTGGTGTGGATGCTTTTCCATTGAGCGGCCCAATCTAGGAATCGTTATTTATTAAAGAAACTGTTAAGTTACTTTAGTTTAGATATTAACTTGTTGCAGTGGAAGAAAAACTACCACGCCGAATAACACAGTTCCCACCTAATGCTAAGTCAGCTCAGCACGTATTGGTCTCGGACAATGTTAGGGCATACGTAGTAAGTACATCGACTTTTCATTCTTGGATTCATTGTATCGTGTGGAAATATTATTCTTTTTATCACCCTGATGTGATTCCTATCAGTTTTTGGGAACACATTGGCATTGAGCCATTTTAGTTCCAGTTCAAGATTCAAAAGCTCCTTAAAAGCACTTCATGTAGTGAACTTTGAGCTTTAAGTAAATTTTTCCAGTGATTGAGATTCTCTTTAAAAAATAGTATGAACAGAAAATAGTTTGAATATTTTCTAAAGAGCATTTGAATCAATGAACAAATTTACTTAAAGCTCAAAGTTCACTGCACGAAGTGTTTTTAAGAGAAAACGCACTTCTCGGGAGCTTTGGAATCTTGAAGGACTAAAATAGTTTAACTGCTGTAAGTTCGAACTTTTGCGGTATTTAGAACCGACTGTCGTTAGACCCGATTATGCGAATAAAGCTTGAGAACCTGCTGAGTTTTCGTAAGCTCATACATGCCAGCAGTGCTAGAGAACATATTAATATACTTAAGGTAGTCTAAGTTAAATACATCTTTGTATGTATGTACATGTCAGGGTTGCGCACAGTGCATTCAATTTTGATTGCATTCGAGCCTTGCATTCTCCAATCAATGATGAGTGGTGAATGTTTCGTTTTCAGTGGTAGTGCAAAAATGCCCATCCTTGACATATGTCACCATAAAATATAAACACCATGACTTTTACGAAAATCTTTACTCAATTTGTCTTCCCATTTTTTATCTCTTTCAACACAACAACAGTGAACATCACACCATTCATGTACCCTATAAAGTGCACACCATTCACCATCATCACATCAAGAAGGTGCCATACGAGGTGGTTAAAGAAGTTATCAAAGAAGTGCCTGTCATCAAGGAAGTGCATGTGCCAGTGCTGAAAGAAGTGCATATACCAGTGCATATTCATCATCAGGAAGAGCATCATCATATCGAGGAAGAGCATCATGATCATGATTTCCATAAGCGTCTCTGGTATTAGGTGTGAGACGAGAGGCTAGAGCTGGGCACTCAACAAAAACGCGAAAAGAAATTAATTAGCGTTGCGCACTCTAGTTGTAATAATGTTAGCTTAAAGAACTTTTGTATTACATAGTTTTTACTGTTAAATCAAATTGTTTTAGTTTTTTCTTTATTAATTTTTTGTCACGTATTTTCTTTTTTACTTTTTTACTATTTGCTTCTTATTTTTATTCAAGTTCTTTTTATATTTTTTTTAAGTTTATACTTTAGTATTATGTTTACATTTAACGCACGCGCGTTTGTCCATTTGTACAAATTTCATTTTACCTGACATTAGTTTTTTTAATTTTTATGTAATTGCATATACATATCTATATGTACATTATATTATTGTAATATTGTAATATTGTATTGTGTATATTATTTAAATTTAATTATTTTTATTTCCTCTCGACTACAATTTTCAGTTTTCTTACACATATGTATATAGTATTACCATTGACATACTCCCCACTCTGTTTATCTATCTGAATTTTCACTATATCAATTGTAAATAGCTGCCTCTAAATATATACTTACATACATACTATTACCTAGTATTTTATTAAATACAAAAAATCATAATAATTTTTCCATGTATATTAAATAACGAAATAGAAAAATACAAAAATAAAGAAGAAAAAACTTTACATTTATTTTAGTATAAAAATTGATTTTCTGTTTACACGCATAAACAATTACGAATATGCGTCTTTTATTGTTATGTACTCGTATGTATGTTAGACATATGTACATATTAGACCTCTGCACAATACCATTTGCCTCTTCTATATTTTCGAATACTCTATGCATTGTCCAATTAGTCACAGCACAATTTCAATGCAGATACGAATATAACCCATACTTTTCATTTGGAATACAAATACTAGGTCTGTTTGATGAGATTTTGGGTAGAATGCTATTTTATGTCAAACTGAAGATGAAGGCAAAAGTTCAACAAACGAAATGCTATTTAGTGTCAAAAATGACGCTTAGGAACAGTGTTGCCGCAGCCTCAAAAATTATGGTATCACAAATTGATGCCTTCATGGTTTTTTTTTTCGTGGTCACGCTTTCCTTTACCGATCGTAAAAACCGTTTATAAAAGGGGCGTTGCACCGTCCTCCGATCCCATATCTGAAGACGGAACAGTCCGGAGGCCGATAGTTTTCGAAATATAAATATTTGTTTTTTCAAAATACCTTTATTTTGGTGATAACGGGTTGAAAGGACCACATAATCTTTCTGGGGCAAAATCTACGTACCCATCCACAGTAATCCTGCGTGGAATACCTTTATCGCCTTCATGAGGGAGTACTTAAATTTATATAAAAAAAACACCTAAGCACAATTACATATGAATGATACGTACGTAGGCATTTTGACTTAAAGGAGGACAGAGCGACAAATATTTAAGAACTGATTCAATGACTCCAAATCAATTCCAGAATCAGCTCTGGCAACTAGATCACCCAGCTCGTTTGACCCATTGCATTTTATAGACCTTTTATATTACTCCGTACAGTACCAAAGTATTCATATTTATTTGCATGTGAAATTTAAGTATTATCTTTATATTTTTATTTTTTTCTCAAAAATTTTTCTGTGTTAGAACACCAAAAGCAGCATATTTTAATAATTTTAATTTTTTTTTCAAACATTTTTCGGTGATACCAAAAAAACAATAAATGTATCAATTTTTGATACCAAATTTTTTGAGGCTGTGGCAACACTTTACAATTTCTTCCTCTTCTTCAGAGATTTTGACACATTTTAGGAAAGTACCCACACAAATAGCTAGTTTTCTTTCTCGCTCACATCCTCTGATCCTCTCGCTCTTTGTGGTAAAATACCTGCAAATCATACGCTTTCCTACACTCAACAAACGCTATTACTATTTCTATTTGCTCTGTTGGAGCGATTAGTGTACACTATTCGCCACGATAGAATAGAACATAATAATAACCATGTTATGAAGTATTCGCAAAACCTTGTTGCTTCTTTGGTTTGTTTGTTTATTTAATGTGCATATGGCATTAAGGTGGACCAAAAAATAAAAGCCCAACAAACATATGTTCCATTTTTTAATGATAAGAAATGTTTTTCTTGTTCATTAAGGACTTTGAAAAAAATTATGTATCACTTGCACTTGCACGACCTCTAAATTTTAATATATTAAGGAAAAATTTTAGGTATAGATTTCCGTATTATATTCGCATGAAAATCGAGTTGTTCCGCGAATTTCGGGAGAACTTTATTTCCTTCATAAAACCACCTTAATATGCCAAATAAGTTTCCTAACTAATGCCGAAAAAATCAAAAGAATCGAAGTATTGGTTACCGAGTTATTTTAAAATATATAGAACAGTTGGAAATATGTAGATCGTAAAAAGCTCTGGTTCGAAATTTATTTTAGACATATGGTTTCTTGGGCAAAAAAGCTTGAAATTACCCAAATTTTTATAATTGCGATGTGTCCATTAATTTTTTTTTGGCCCCTACCAATCGACCCGCCCTAGTGTGTGTGCATATCGCACCCTAAATCATAAAGGGGCACAACTCAAAATTCAAAAATTTTCAGGAGAGCCAAAAAACTTTTTTTCATTACAAGCAATCGTATGGCAAAGAGCCAGGTATGATGGTTATTTTTCGGTCGAAAGAGACAGTTATTCAAAATTTTTTTTTGGCAATCTCCAGAGATATGTTCCGTATACCCGTTTATGAAAAAAACGAAAAATTTTGAGTTGTGCCCCTTTATGATTTAGGGTGCGATATGCATATACACACACTCACACTAGCAGCGTAATTTTGCTGAACACAACGTCTGGATGTGTGTTTATGAAAATATGTATGTACGTACATATATTTCGATTATATTCGAAGTATTCGCAAGTAGTGTACACTATTTGCAGAACCTTTTTAAGGTCATGTAATTGTCGCTACGAATAAGTAATTGTATTGGTTCTGTTTATGGTTGTGCTCTACTTGCGTTTATTCTAAAACGACAGAAACAAATAGGTACTGTAATTGGACGGCCGCGAATATTTTGTTGGCCGTTTCGAATCCATTCGTGCAGCCTTCTAGTACATATATTGCGTTATATTTTATTATAAATAGACCCAGAAAGACTTTCTACTTGCTATTTGAATCAGCGCAAAGGAGTATCCATAATTTTGTAAGAGAGGGAACGAATTGCGGCTTTAGTCCAGAAATTGACGATTAAGTCCACTCGACGCTGGATGAAGAAGCCTTCCCCACGTTGGAAGCACCAGGTGTAGAGAGAGAATTAAACTCTCTTAATGTTTCTAATTAGCGCCAAATATCACGAACCAGCAGCACCCGGATTCTAGAAATCGCCATCGCTAAGTGAGATCGCAAAAAATCGCTAAATTTATATCAGACGCGCCCAAAAGTATGTACCTCTTTTATTTATTTATATCGTCTCAAGCTACAGCATGCTGGCAGTCAGTTTTGTATGTCAGTCATTTTACCAGATATTGCATATTTTCAGGAGTGTCTGATATAAATTTAGATATTTTTGGCGACCTATTTTAGCGATAGCGATTTCTAGAATACGGGTGCAGTACCCAAAACTGGCTGATCATTGCTGCCAGCACGCTATAGCTTGAGACGATATAAATAAATATAAGAGATGCATAAGGTTAGGCTAATTTGGAATGAATTTAGCGATGGAGATTAGCGATAGCGATTTCTGGAATACGGTTACTGTTGTGTTTTATTGAACTTTGACAAAATTGTTTAGATGGTCAAACACCAATAAAGAAGAAGAAATAGTGACTTTGTACGGAAATTTCCTTGGAGCTATCATATCTCAACGTTCTTAAAACAATGAGAATCATATGTTACCAAGTATAGTAACGAGAGAAAAATGAACTTATTGTAAGAGAACCCAGACTCTCTTATTACATCTTAAGCCAGACTGGATTTTGAAATCAGCATGAAGCAAAAATACATCGTTTCTCTTTTTTTTAGGGAATGACTTAGTTTTGGAGCCTCTTCCACATTCATTGAGACATAAAAATAGATTCGTTTTCTAATTGTTTTTAATCGTTGTTTTCTTTCCTTTTTTCGGAAACGACTATTTGCACGATTGTGGTTCCCTAGTTGTAGTTGTTGTTGTTTTAGCCACTAAGACACTCCCAGAAGGTTTTGGAGAGTGTAGGTAAAGTAACAGTCCTTTGCCGGAGAAATCGGGGATGCTTACCCCTTACATTAGTCCGACTGACGTGCGAACGATTTTTTTGGCCATTGGGCCATTCTAATAACATCCAAGCAAATGCTTTTACTCAAAATTTAAGAAATTCGACATTAATTTGTATGAACCAAATTTCGAAATTTGAGTAAAAGATCTGAAATCTTAAGCAAAAGCAAATGCTTGAGGGAGTATTGGTTCCCAAGTGTATTGGTTTGCATGAAGAATTACAACTCGCAATTTTTCCACAGCCCATCCCATATGATGTATGCATTTTTGCAATAGTCTTTTTTATCTTACTTTTTGGTAATCATACTCGTAACAATTTAAAAACTTAAACTTATTTTTTTTTGTATTTTTCGAGATCACTCACTTATACATACATACATCAGCCCCTCCAACTACGCCTCTGTATATTTCATACACTTAAACGCGCAAGTTCATAAAAATAGTTATGCCTGTGTAATTTAATATATGTAATCTTATTTTCTGCATCACTCGATCGACAAACATACATGCATACATACAGAAATGGATAGCAACTATCGCCATAACGAAAGAAATTCCCAATCTCACTGTCCTCTACTGAAGTGACTTCAGTCAACAGTAGGAAATATTTACGACAAGCAATTAAATAAGCCATAATTTTTACAATAGTATGTGCAATAAAAAAAAAAGTTTCAAATTGTGGTTTCTTGTACGTTCCACGACGCATTGCTCTTCAGCGCGCCTGCATTTGTTGATTGCATTGTTAACGATCGCTCTGAATGATATAAATACGTACGTACTCCTATATGCATACGAATATATGACGGGCGCCGCAAAGGTAATTGCTATAATTTTCGTTTAAATGCTCGCAAGTTTTTTTTACGCAAAAGATGTGATAACATTTTTGCCACAATATTTATGTGCCGAATATTGTTTTTTTTTTGGTAATTGGGTTAAGACAGTCGAAGAGTTTACAATGTATACATATATGGAGCATGCTGAAAAATTGGGGCAAACTTGCAAAATGGTTTTTAAACTTTTATGATTTCCGATTTCCTCTCATTTTAACTCTTATCCCATAAAATGCCAGCTGATTATAGCTTATCATGTTTGTTCTTCAATTTTTATGTATACAAATAAACCTCTAAACCCCCTGAACGTGTTCAGTACTGATTTTGCAGCCTTTTTTACGTAGCTATGTATATTAGATGCGTTTTAACAATTTTGCTCTTGAATGTGTTTTTTTTGGGTTATTAGTGATTGTTTTATGGGGTTGAATAACCCCACAATGTAAAAAAAAAATATTGGTATCAAACTAAAGGTCTTAACTAGGGCTTGCATATGGAACTGATTATATGCCAATTTCTTAGCCAATTTGCGATATACTGGCCGATAAGTGGTCCAGAAGGACTACAGAATATTTTAAAGAATAGCGGCGTTATTTGAGTCTAATTTTTGGCTTATACATGTCGAAAAGGTTGAACCAGCAAAATGGAATGGCTTCACATTGAAGTCCTAGGTAAAATCTTTATATTGATACCCATATTTCCCACAAATGTTTTGGCGCCATCCGGCTCCACTTTTTGTCCATTATCCACGGTCTCGACCTTTCTATTTTTTTTTTTTTTTGCATTTATGGAGTTATCTATCCACATAAAACTATCACTAATAAAAAAAAAAAAAAACGTAAAATTGTTAAAAAAATTAACAAATTTTAAGGTATGTAAGCCCAATTATACCCGACTTAACTTCACTTAAACTTGATCAACTCAACCAAATATTATTCGATTTTTAATAGCTATACATTTCTGGAAAGCGCATTAAATAAGGCAGCCTACCGTGTCATTTGATTAAAAAATAATGTCCGCTTTCGGAAAGAGTATGGGGAAAGAAGTTGAAGATTCATGAGAAATAAAAGAAAACGATCACTCTAGGCCACGATATTTCCTTCCCTGGGAAGTGTACCAAAAAACTGAATACACAATTCGCTTTAGCGGTTAGTTCTACTTATGTGTTGGTATCAATTTTTTTTCTTGTGCAAAATCCTAACTCTTTTTTTATACATAAATCTAAACATACCTTGAAATTCTGGGAATTTGCGCGGTTTTCGGTGAAGCTCCATCTAGTTTTTGGAAAAGTGAAATTTTTTTTCAGTTTATTTACTCTAAAACACCCTATTTTTATATTCCGGTGCCGGAGGGAGGATCTAAAAAAAGGCATCTAATTTATATATGTATATCGTCGCTATAGAAGAAAAAAGACGCAAAGTGTTTTGTTGAGGCAGAAAGACGCAAACTTTTTTTTTCAAAGAAAGACGCATTAAAAATATTTCTCGAAAGAAAGACTTTATTGTTTTGATAACGAAGAAAGACGATATATTTTTTTTACTATGTATAAAGAAAGACGCATTTAAATATTTTTTTAGGAAAGAAAGACGTATTCGATTTTTTTTTTCTTCATCAATATTAATGCTAATGCGTCTTCGTTCGTCGAAATCTTTTTTAATGCGCCTTTTTTCGTCGACAAATTACTGGCATGTGTCTTTCTTCTTCCGGAGCCACGATATATTCATCATAATACTGCATGCTAAGCCTGTAACTTCTTGACCTAACAAATCATTTTCAGTTAATTCTTAACGTCAAAGTGTTACATGACAAACTACCATTGAATACATAACATTTGTTATTTAAATTACTCTCTCTAAGGAAAACGTAACTAAAACAATTTAAAATATTTCAACTAATTACTCGTGCGCTACATTTAATTGTTGATTTTACGGCATTAAAAATCTATAAGAAAAGACATTTTATTACTCGCAGTTACAAGTAACACTTTTTCATGATTCATGCGCAACAAAGCAAACAAGTTCTTGTTTGCAAATTCTTGATTTAAAAAAAATATCTAGTAATATGAAACTTAATGCATGTCGTTTTGCATTAAAATAAAGTTCAATAAAAATTCACAATTTATTCGAACAAAGCAAATACGGTGGGTGGTAAATACAATAGCAACTACAAAAACAGCAAAAAACGGTTGAAAAAAACATGCAAAACATGTAATCACATAACGATCATACAAACCATAAATGCTTAAAAACAATTTGGCCAAATAATTTGTTAAAATGAAAAAAATGCTCAAAGCACAAGATTTAGTAAAGCAACTAACTAAATGAAAAGCTATGAAGTGTGTGTGAAGTCTGTGTGATGTGTGTTTAATATACAGATGAAATATGCGAAGAAAAAATATAAATAAACGGAAATTTCGTATGGCAATGTACAGTATATAACCAGAAGCATGCTTTGTCGGAAAATAGACTAGACTAACTAACTTCTGCAATAGTAATTACAGACAGAGACTATTGTGCCAGGAATGCTCCGATGCCGAACAATGCTATCCATCTCTACACCGATTGAGCTAAGCTTAATGCTAGGTTGGGAGGAGGAGTCTATTCAGCCGACTGGCAGCTAAAAATCTCATTTTGCTTATCTGAAGTGAGTTTCTGTAACAAAATCGCGAAAATTTTCGATCAAAATGACGTCACATTAATACGTTCCACACTTTGTCACCATCTAAAAGGCAAGTGAGAATCTATCGATTGAAGTCATTTTGAAGTCACTCAGACGAAAACTTTGATAGAGTTCAGTTACAGAAACTCGTACTGATCACTGCGGTGTCTTCCAGATGGAGGTAGCGGCAATTGAGGAGGTGCTTGAGTCCTTAAAAGAAGGAACAACGAATGTACAGACGTTTACATAATAATAATAATACAATGGCGCTATTATAACTCTGACGAGTTTTATGGCCGAGCTTCTCTCCCAATTCGAGGTGTTCTCCTTTTTGTTTTTCCTACCCAATTAGGGTGGACCTACAGTTTTATGCCGGCTCCGAACGGCGAATGCATTTTTTGTGAGAAGCTTTTTCATGGCAGAAATACTCTCGGAGGGTATGCCGCCCACTGCCAAGAGGTGACCGCTGCTCCTGAAAAATCCAATAATTGGATTTTTACTAATTAGAAAAATTGTTTTTGGTGTTTTGCTCGGACCGTGGTTTGAATCCGAGGCCTCTGGCATAGCAGGCGAGCACTCTACCAACTGCACCACAGCGGCCAGACGTTTACAGCTTCTCAGATAGAAAGGCTGCACTAAAAGCGCTCCGGATTATCACATGTAAATCCACAACCCTGGAAAATTGATGCATATCTCTAATGGAGATGGCTGAGAGTTTGCCATTCGCCTCGTATGCCGCTCGCTGCCAGCAAGCTCATACATACTTTCCCTAATAACAGGGCTAATAATAATAATATAATACACTGGCGCTATTATAACTGTGACGAGTTTTATGGCCGACCTTCTCTCCCAATTCGAGGTGTGCTCCTTTTTGTTTTTCCTACCAATTGGGTGAACCTACAGCTTTATATCGGCTCCGAACGGCGAATGCATTTTTTGTGAGAAGCTTTTTAATGGCAGAAATACACTCGGAGGGTATGCCGTCCACTGCCGAGAGGTGACCGCTATTTATAATATATAATAATATAATAATAATTGGATTTTAATTAATTGCAAAAGTTTTTTGGTGTTTGTCCGGACTGGGGTTTGAACCCGAGACCTCTGGTATAGCAGGCGTGCACTCTACCCACTGCACCACAGCGGCCACAGGGCTAATAATAGGTCATATAATGCTTGGGAAGCATGCAGAAAGAATGCATGCTCCTTACTACAATCACTTTAGGACTTGTGAGGACGGAGAGAAGCCCGAAGCTGTAAAACAACTGCTGTGCTATTGTCCAGCACTAGGACTAAGGCAGTTAGGAGCCTACCAATTCAGGGAATTAGGAGATCTAGTGACATTTGAATTCAAGAAAATTCTAAGATTTGTGGAGTCCACACGATGGTGCTAGTAGAGCGGTCTTCGCATCCACGTGGTATCAGAATGCGGCCTTTGGGGCCTAAGTGTGCTATATAGCAGCCACAGCAACCTAACCTAACCTTCTTCTGCATTTGAGGTATGCTTCTAACCTGTCTTAACACGTATTGGATGGACCTAGAGTTTTATACTGATTCCGAAAGGAAGATGCGACAATTGTGAGTAGTTTTTCGTGGAAGAAATATGTATATTCGGAGGGTGTACCGACCACTGCTGAGGACAGGCCGCTTATTGCATTTTTAATTAATTATTTGAGTTTCTTTTCGATTTCTTCTTTCCTTAACTGGTGGAATATTCGCTGGAGATTTATTGACTAAACTATTACGACTACTACGTACATCTCGTACATATACTCGCCCGTCGCCCGGATCCATAAATTTTCCAGCGGACTACTTTCTTGAGCCAACTCATTTGATCATGCATGGCTTTGCGCCGTGCATGAGCATTTTTAACACGCTTTTATTAGTTCCACCTGTATGTATGTATGTATGTATGTATGTATGTATGTATGTATGTATGTAAACATTGCATACTTTTAGGTGAAAGCGTGTGTATTCATACACTGAAGTTTTTCAGTGTGAGATCAGGGATGCCACTTTTGGTCTTTTCCTACCAAAACTGGTAGGTTTTATTCCTTTTGGTAGGTTGGTAGGTCGATTTGAATTTTGGTAGGTTTTTGCCTTCGTTCAATTTACATCACTGATTTGGTACATTTGGTCACTTTTCCACAACACTGTTGAGAAAACGTGTCTTCTCAGTAGAGTTTTGTCACAAAACTCTGCTAAATAGAAATGTTTTCTTTGAGCTTCAAGTATACTTGCCCCCACAGACACAACTCGAGGAGATTGAAAACAGAAAGGCATCTGACATTTTACCCTATATGAAGCAACCAAGGTCGTTTGTCGACATGGTGTGTAATAAAGAGCTCAATGTGGTATCACAACAGTCCATCAGGCCTACCTAGGTAGTAAATATGTTAACTGCACCAAGTGGAAACAATGTCCGCTATTTCCCTCGATAAATCTTCTTACGTTTCCTTCAGGATCAGTTGCTTGCCCTCATTATTCCTCAAATGCAGGGACTGTAACAGTTATGAGTTATATCCAAAAAGTTGATGTTTTATAATTATTATGTGAGATTTATTTTCTGCTCAGAAAATAAAAGTTATTTCTTGAGTTTTATTTTTCGATCAGAAAATAAAAGTTATTTTTTGAGTTTTATTTTTCCCTCAGAAAATAAAAGTTATTTTTAACACGCTTTTATTAGCTTCACCTGTATGTATGTATGTATGTATGTATGTATGTAACTTCATCCCATCCTAAAAGTTGCAACGTTTAACTTAATCATTATTTTTTGAAACATTCACTTTACTTTTATTATTGTGTTCTCTCTTCTATTATTTCTATTCTCCTCTGGATTCGAAACCTGACATCAACATGAGACTCAGCCCACCGACATCATATAGTGCACATTCAACATTATATCCTATGCTTCATTGAGGCTTTTAAGTTACCTCTCTTCAAAATAGTCTCTATGAATTTCATTCAATTCACTCCCGGATGCAAGCCAATAAGAAACAAGCTTTCTGTTTTGTTGTTGTTGTGTTTGCAATAAAAACAACCGCATGTACATACATACGTATGCAAAGCAAGAACTGTTTTTTTGTTTTTCTTTGTTCCAATTCTATTATAGGCATCAATTATAGCAATTATAGCACGGTTGCCGATCTTGGTAATTACCAAAATAGGTTATTTTTTCGCTGTTAGTTTCTTGGTAACTTTCACATGTGTTTGACAATTTTTATTTTCTCAAGAAGTTGTTTACTATTTTTAACACGCTTTTATTTCGTTTAGGCTTCATTTTTGAGCTCTCATGACCAATGTTTTTTTTTTTATAAGGAAAAAATGTATGTGAAAAATTAATATTTTTGGTAGAAGTTATAAATATATATGTATGTAGATCTATTTCGGAGATCACCACATCCCTTCATCAGACTTCTTTTTACTTTTATTCTTGCGTCCGCATAAAACATCCTTTAATGAAAAATTTCACTAAAAAGTCAAAAATAAATAATAGCTTAAAAAAACTAAAAAACACGGGTGCTCAGAATGTCAAAAAATATTTAAAATCGCGTTTTTTTACTAATATTTTTATTTTGACTTTTTTGAGATTTCATATAACGTACTCTTTAATTTCTCAACTAGGTATGTATGTATATTTTTGTACTAGTTGTATGAATCGAAATATTATTGAGCACCCGCACGCTTTTCCTTAAATACTTATATTTTCTAACTTTTTGGTTGCTTGTTTTTCCGACAGGGTAGGAATATGATGTATTGTGGAACGATTTTCCGTCATCCCTTGTCAAGTTTGGTTTGGAGACAAACCGGTTTCGGCTAATATGCGCCATCTTCAGTGTCTTCTTTCGTTCTCTTTGTCTCCAAACCAAACTTGACAAGGGATGACGGAAAATCGTTCCACAATACAACTTATATTTTCGTTCATCATTTTGTTTCTAATTAAATTATTTCTCAATTTTTAGTACGATTTTTAAGATTAAAGCGTGTTTTTTAGTTTTTTTAAGCTATTATTTATTTGAGTTTTATTTTTCCCTCAGAAAATAAAAGCTATTTTTTGAGTTTTATCTTTCGATTAGAAAATATGTTACCTTTTGAGTTAAAAAAAAAGAAAAATTGGTAGGTCCGAAGCGATTTTGGTAGGTTTTTGGTAGGAAAAAAATTTTCTTAGTGGCATCCCTGTGTGAGATGTGCTTATTCGATCTGTTTTTTTTTTTTCTTTTCGTTGATGATAGCACTGCAGGGTATAATAACGACTGCATCAGTCATACTGCAACACTGCTACATACATACATATGTAAATATGTATGTATGTATGAAACGTGTTTTTCGGATGGATGTAATGAATGCAATGAATGTTGGCCATAAATCGAAGTGCCTAACTAACGAATATTAGCCATTATGTAGGCGCATGTGAACCATTTGGTAGGTAACCCCGCGGTTAGTTTTAGTTTAGTTTAAATCAGCGGCGCAGCATGGACCTGACCTTGAACAAATTTCTCATAATTAAAAGCCGCTTATGGCTTATTAATTAATTTATGCGATTAAGGCGCAGAAAGAACAAAATGCCGAGGCAATGGTCAATGGAATGGGCGGAGAAAAATGTTCATAAACAACTACATACGTATGTATACACAAAAGCCTTTATGGAAAATAGAAGGAAATAATTGAAATCAATGAATAAAACAACTTTCACTAAATAAACTTGAACCAAAACGACACACACACACACACACACACACACACACACACACACACCGCGTCCACCAATGAATGGGGTGGTGGTGTGGCTGCTGTGGTAGCGTTGACGTCTAAATTGACATTTTTGTGGGCGTTGCACGCATGCGCTAAAGTTTGATTGATGGCGGTGGCGGCGGACAAGGAGGTGGAGTTGAGAAATGTTTATATCTACGGAGCAAAAATATGTTCTTTTTTGCCGCTTTGATTAACGTATGTGTATGAAGTGTGTAAAGTTGACAAATCGCGCTATTTATGTGCACATTAACATGCCAATGCGTACAAGAAGTGGAATTGCGAGCAGGTTTTGCGTATGAACAGAGTACGCCTGGTAGTAGTAGGAAGGTCAAGATCAATAAATTGTAATGCGTGCTTTTTTTTTTTAGAGAATATAACATTTGTTGTTGTAGTTTGTTGACATTTTATGTTAGCGGAAAAGTATTTGTAGAAAACTTGTATTATTTAACCCTATCACGAAAGGGGTATCGCTTGTGCTTGTGATTTATTTTTTATAAAGATTTATGAGCTACAATACAGCAAATATTGGAGCTGGGACATCGCCGAAAGCGGGTTTTTTCTAATCAAAATTTGACAATGGAAAATCGTTCTACAATAGGTACATACACCCAGGGAAAAAACAACATAAAACCAAAAAAACGATATTGATTCAATAAGAAACATTAACAATAGTCTACATAGTAATGTCGAAAAGTCTTATTTCAATATAGCACAATTTTATTTTAATGTTGCGCAATATCCAACATATTTAATATTTTTCGGCATTGATTTAATATTTGATTCTTATCGAGTTGAGTTGTCATCTTATTGAATCAATATGAAAGAATTATTAAATTAATAGTGAGCATTGTTGATTCAAAACAGAAACAATATTAAATTCAGAATGCCAATTATTAATGTCTAATGAAAGCGTTATTAAATTAAAAACGTACGCTATTAGTATTAAGTTACGAAATTATAGACCCCTCCCCCTCCTTTACTACCCCCTTTAAGAAAATATAAACACAATATAATTTACAAAAGAGAACAAATTTATTAAGACAGCCATGCACATTGAGTAGGTATATCTTGAAGAGGTGATGTTCGAATGTCCGACCTTAAGGAATCTTCTTCACATTCAATACCAAACTAAAAATTATTTGAAAGAAAAAATCATTTCAAAATACTTGAGATAGGCTGCAAAGCACTACTTACCTCTTTCTTTCTCCATTCCATGAGCTTGCTACGAAATTTTGCCCGTAGGCCAATCGGTGGAATAGCTTTCTTTATGTCATCCCGCTCTAAGTACTGAAGGCTGTCAAAAGTTACCTGCGCATCTACACTTGTATATATACATATTTAAAATTAGAATTTGTTAATATTAATAAAAATAGACAAACTTGCTTTGAAGGTACACCAAAACTTTTGACAACCCATGATCGTTCAGCCATTCGACCAACTTTTTTCCATCTTCTTCGTCATTGGCTTCATCGATGTACACATTATTTTGGTCACTTTCACTGAAATTCGCATTTTCGAGTGCAAATTCTTGAACAATTGCGCTTTGTTCATGCATAATTGTAACAATTTCACCATTTTCGGTGGATAAAACACCGTCTTTTAAATTTAATTTAATCGATATTTTTTCCGAAGCACGCGTGATAATTTGCAGCAAAGAATGAATCAGCTGACTGATTTAAAATGTTGCCATATAAATTTAAAAATGTTTCTTATTGATTCAATGCATTGAAATTTTAACGTCAATGCTCAATGTTGTTTCAATATTGATTTAATGTTGTGCAATATAGATTTAAAAATGTTTTAACTTAGGGTTAGAACCAATATCAAAAAATTCTTAAAATAATATCGTACAACATTAAAATAAAGTTATTCCAATATTATTTTTGAAATAATTAATAAATATAATCAAATCAAAGTTGGAAATTGTTAAATTAATGTATTTCAATATTATTTTCCGCTAAGTTGAAAGTTATTGAATTAATATTTCGCGTTATTGTTTTTACAATGCACTTTTTGGCTCAGTGTACATATGTATATCATATACATATCTAGTTGTAATGTTCTCTTGCCGCTTAAATAAGCAACAGCGACAATTTTACATATGTATTTATTTATAAACTTTCGATTTTGAACATGTACAAAGTCAAATTTTTTCCGAATTATGACTATACTGTATGGAGGGTATATTGCATATTTTATTTTAGGTTTGTTTCTTATTAAACCAGCAGCTAGCTGTCAAGTGAGAAAAACGGAAAGAATTGCGCTCATAATGAGCGAAACGAACAGAAAAACAAGAAACGGAAAAATAGTAAAAATTAGCGATTAATAATTTGAATGCTATTTTTGACTGTTAATGGTTATTTTTTCTAAAAAAAAAAACATTTAATATTCATTATATCAAAAATTCAGAAAATTTCAAAAGTACCTAATAAAATCAAAAGTATTCGTTTGTTTATTTTTTGAACAGCTGTTTCTTACTTTGGCAGCAAATAATAGCTCTGTTCAATAACGAAAAATTTTTACGAATTTTTCATAAAAAATGACAGTTCTCCATACAAAAATGACACATTTTAGGAAAAATTCGTAATAATTTTTCGTTATTGAACAGAGCTAATTTCAGCTAGTGAAAATTTTACTACCTAAAATTTGGAGCTGTCTATGGCTCTCTTCTGCTATTTTTTGACTCAAGAAACGGTTTGCCAGCCTAAACTTGGCTAACTATTTATAACAAGCTAATAATAAACGAACTTTTTATGTTCGAATTCACTGTAAAATAATGCTCTAAAATATTTCAAATCTTGAGAAAAAACCTTCAAGTTTGAATTGACTGGGCTATAGTAGCTTGCAGATGGTACTAGCAAACCTTGCGTTAGAGGGTTAATGGTATTACAGCATAAAATTCCTCGTGTTTGCAGTGAAAAGGAAAAATATCTCAAACTTGGCCAATTATAAAAAAACACATATTTTAGGAGTTTTTTCTTATATTTTGCAAAATGAGATTTAATTGAAGTAGATCAACTCTTCCGGTATTGTCGGCCATAACAACCATTTTACTCTCTGGTAATTTGTAGAAATTCTTTTTAAATAGTTCAACTCTTTCGTAACTTTCTGTCATATACAGAATTATCTGCTCTATTCTTTGTACCTTTATTCAAGTCTTCTAGATACAAGTGCTGAAAGGTCTATTTTAGTGAGCAGTACCTACAAGTGTTAGAAATGTTGGCGCTCGTTTTAGATACACTTGACTCAATAATTAAAACTAATAAAATAAAATGTAAATATTCCAAGGCTGCAGAAATGCGCCAGAATGCATAGAAAATAACAAACCATATTTAAAAGCCCGAGAAAATGCGTCTATGTTAAGATACTTCCGCAGTCACCCTCAATAAAAAATCTAATATAAATTAGTCTCGGGTCGAGTGTATTCAAAATGGCACATGCACATTCTCTACACTCAGGGAAAAAAATTATAAAAACATATGAAAACGAGCTTAAAATGGACAAAAACGTATTTAAAGGTGATGTAAATACCAACATTTTTATTTTAAAAATGTTCATTGTAAAATTTTTAAATCAAGAAAAAAATTTAAAAATGTTTATTTTTATTTTAAGCACTATGGACGCTGCAGTGTTCTCTATATCATTTTCTCTTACGGATTCGAAATTGTATCCAATGGCATTCTCTTCATCTTCTCTCAATTCGAGTCCCAACTACAAAAATGTAGCCTCCGCTTCTTCTTCTCTTCTTTTCTACTTCGCCTTAACTGTTTGCTATCTTTATTTCTTATTCTCCTTATTCTCCTTTTTCTTCTTTATTTTATATTCTTCTCCGGATTCAAACCATGACATCAACATGAAATTCAATCCAACGTCATCACATAGTGGTACATTAAACATTATATTGAATTGTAGAACATATTTATAATTGCCTTTTCCTAAAAAAGAATCCATGAATTATATGAATCATTGTAAAACAAAATTTAAAAAAATCGATTCTCATTATTGTTTTTGTTGGATTTCTCACAAAAAAACATTTTCTCACAAAAAAAATTTTAAACAAAGAGCGAGTTTTGGAATCAACCTTCATTTTCATTTTTAATTTAAGTATGTTTCTTTTTAAATCCAGAATGCATTTTTACTTCAAAAATTTCATTCTTAACTCAAGAATTTCAGTTTTAATTTAAAAATTTTCGCTGTTAAAATAAAAATGGTTTGGTTTAAAACGTGCATTATGAAAACAATAATTTTATTTTTGATTTTAAAATGCTGTTTTTCCCTGAGTGTACCACTCGACAAGCTTCTCTGATTTATTAAAGAATCTGGAAAGTTTGGAGAGGAACGCTGATTCCATTATTCCACACTTTTCCATACACGCTGATCCTTTCTAAGAGCCTTAAGTACTTACAATGGGCAAATATGCCTGAGTGCTGGGGAAAGACAGAGTTTTACCGGCCTACCACAATTCCACTCCATTCAATCCCAATTAGGTTCAAAAACCGAAAAGAAATAAAATACCAATAACAATTCGCTGAGGACAATTGTAAAATACCAATTGCACATTTTATTTATGGACCACCAACAAATCTACTAAATATAATTATGTTGTATATTTATGTACATATTTTACAATTAACATTGAGAACTTCGCACGCTCTAAAATGGAGTAAGAAGATAGATATGTATGTAAGTATGTATATATGTATATAACTCGAGTGTAAACGATTGGACGGCAAGTGAAGCGACAGTTGCAGTTATAGTTGTAGTTGTAGTTATAGTTCTTTTGTTAAAGTTTGCTTGTGTAGTTGTTTGACGTTGTTCAGCATATTGCAGATTTTCAATAGGATTCCGTTGGTAGCAAAGACTCGGTGCGATAACGACATTTTTTCCAAATTTATGAGCAGTACGGGAAATTTGGGCATTCATGTGGCGACACACCAGCGGGATACAGACGTTCGGTGAAACCGGGTAGTGGTGGCGCAGCAACAGCACCATGATGGCCAGCATTCACATCACAGAATGGATAATTGGGGCAGGTGTGTGGATTTACGCCAGCTGGGAATTTATCACCACCAGCGCCATGTGCAGGAGCAGGTGCGCCCCAATGCTGGGCTTGTGGCTGCCAAGAGGGTACGGGCGCTTGCCAGGCATGGGCAGCGGGTGCTTGCCAATGTGGTGCGGGTGCCTGCCAGTGGGGCTGTGGTTGCCATGCGGGTGCTTGAGGTGCGCCCCAATGCGTTTGGCCGCCATGCAAACGGGCATTATCACAGATCGGGAAACCGGGACAATCCTGTGGATTCACGCCCGCTGGATATTGGGCGGCCTGTTGGTGTTGTGGTTGTGGTTTGGCCAGTGTGGCGGCAACAAGTGACAGAAGAATCTGTGTAGGTAAAAGTGGTGGGTGGAAGAAGAAAGTGAGTGGTTAATTAGTTAATTTATTGTAATCCATTTTGGGCGTTAGAAAGAAGAATTGTTATTTTTGAACTTTATTAGTTATTTTAATTTTTAGTTTTGGATTTTAATATAGAAATTTATATTTTTTTATATACATATTTTTTTTTGATGTAGCACACATGTAAGCAACTTGAACTTTGCTCAGTTTTGTTTTACTTTAATTTTTTATTTTTTTTGCATTTTCGCTTTTTTTTTAATTTAATTCTTTAAGTTTTTAATTAAATTCTTTAAGTTTTTAATTTAATTCTTTAAGTTTTTAATTTAATTCCTCTTTTTTAATTTTTAAGACTTCTGAACGATTTCTTAGAATTTTTCTAATTTTTTCCTTTAACATTTTTTTTTTGTCAACTCACCAATTTGCAGAACATTTTTATTTATTTTTTTATATGTATGTTAATTTATTGCTTAACAACAACAACAACAATGATGATAACAAATTTAATAATACTCAAATACGAAACTAGCCAATTGGACTATAATTTGTAAGCAATTCTTAAACTTCCAATTGGTATTCCGTACTAACTTGCACTGTGCCGCTGTTGACCGCCGCTGACACTTATATACCTGCATGCCATTAGAATTAAGCGGTGGCTTCGAGAGTTTCGTTGGGCATGAGTTCGGCGGGCGCGCACGCGCACACACGCTCAGTAATTCAACCCAAGCAGCAGCAGCAAGGGAAACAATGCTGCAGCGCTGCAATAGCATATAGAAGTCAAATAATAAAAATTAATAAAGAAAAAAATGTGAAAATGAAAATTATAACAAATCTCATGCGAGCTGCGGCGCGCTGTCCGAACTGCCTGCTACCCGCGCGCTGTAGCGCCATTCGACGAGGTGGAGCGCTCACTCACATTGAACAATTGCTCCAAGCGCAAATAGATACTCAAACACATATATGTATTTATTTATGTATGTAAGTATGTATTTACAGTTATATGTAAATAAATGCATGCTAATACAAACATACATACATATGTATATGCTCAGCGCACACACCCGGGCGTATACTTAATATACTACGAGTACATATATGTAGGTATGTTAATAGCATAGAATGCGACACCTTACACTCTGCCGCTCTGCATAACCCGGGCTATGGCAGCTGCGCGGCAGGAAAGGGCGAAGTAGCGTTTTTGAAGTCGTTCTCTGCAGTGTTGCCAGGTCATGAAGAAAAACGAGGCTAGATTGGCAAAAAAAAAAAAGTTAGAAAAGGCTGAAACTAAAAAAAAAAGAAGCTAAAAAGAAGTCAGCATTTTTTTTAAGAAATTCATTCAAATTTTATTTATTTAAGTTTTGTTCATTTGCATATAAAAACTATAAACATTACTTAAAGGAACTATTCATGTTTGAACACATATCAGGCACATTTTCTCGACTAGTACTGACTTTTTTTTAAATAAATGCTCCTATTTTTGGTTGTTGTGTTTATCACTGATTAGGGATGCCGTTTGCCGGCTTTTCTTACCAAATTGACATAGGAAGTAAGTATATACTTTAATATAATATAATATAATATAATAATAATAATAATCCGATGGCAAATATTAATTTCTGCTTTCGGGTTCGTTTTATAGGGGTTTTTCGAGTTGACTTGCGCATTATATTTATATGTAGGTATTAAGGAGCTGGGAGCTAGTGATTTTTTGCTCCAGCTCCGCTCCGGGAAGAGGGTTTAGCTTCTTTACTCTGGTGCGCTCTGGGGCAAAACATTAAGCGTGTTTCAATTACGCTGATCCTGAGCCACATAAAAAATTGTTCATATAAATTCAACAACAGCGACTTGAGCCCGATAGAACCACATTCATTTCTTGTTAATTTTATGATCCGGTTTTTCGATTTGTTTCTTCCGTGCTACCAGAGCTTTTTTGATATATAGCACCTAACACGTTCACACATTGTGCATGTGTTGCTGACATTTACATAACAATGATCCCGATTGTTTGAGTCAGTTTAGCTTGATCCAGAGCTTGGTGTAATAATTAAAACACGCCTATTTTCACAAGGTTGCTACAAATAGCTTACGGTCAGAACACATTCATGGCTACAATTACTTTACATTTAGAACATATTCATGGTGTTGCATATGTACAAAACGTTCATATGAATTAGAGCAAGTTCTCGTTGTACAAATTAGTAAAATTAACATTTGAGTAAAAATGCTAGAAAAAAGCCACGAAGCTAAAACGAAAATTATGAGGCTAAAGGACAAAAAGAAAGGCCAAATCTAGCCTCGAAAAGGCTAACCTGGCCACACTGGTTCTCTGTTGCCGCGGCAGCTTCTGCTGTTTGTTGATGTTGTTGCTATTGCTATTGTTGCTCTTGCTGCTATTGCCAATTTTAGTGGTTTGACTGATCGCATATTTGTTTGATTGCTCCAACAGATTATTGTTATTGAACTGTTGTTCGTTCGTACGTTTTCTGCTTATTTTGTTTTTGTTTTTGGATTGTTTGTATAGCCGGCTGTTTGGTTAACTGACTTCTTTCTGGCTCACTTCTTGTGAGCGCCTCAGCTCTATTTTGCGCGATTACTCGATTGTTGTTGCAAAACCCACGTTTTGTGCACATTCGCCGCTAGTTGCAAGCTGGTGAGTGAGTGAGTGAGTGAGTGAGTTGTCTGGCCGTCACAAAACTCTGCCGACATTAAACTTTCATTCATTTTAGGCTATTTAAAATAATAAATATAACATATGTAAGTACATACATACATATATGTGACTAGTAGGCCAGGAGCGGATTATTGTTGTGTGAGAATAGTAGGCGGATGCAAGCGGAAGTCCAATTTTTCGAGAGGGGAAGACAATTATTAAAGATGGCATTGAGCTTTAGAAGTAAATGAGATGTAAAAAAAAGCTTATTGCAGGTATTCATGGAAGGACGTTTAAAAAAATTGGCATAAAAGCTGGTCTACACAGAAGATGGTTAAGCAATTTCGTTCTAATACCAAATCTGAAAAACTTAAAAAGTTAAAAGGAAATATTGGGAAAGAATCAGCTGGAAAGAAGTTCTGGAACTTCAACAATGAACTAAAAAAGGAAGTAAAGGTAGTAAAAAATGAAGAAATATAAGACGCAATATAATTGTGAAACAAATGTGAGAAATCGGTCTAAAAATTATCCGAAAATTTGAAACAGTGTCAGGAAGAAGAAGAACAAGAAGATGAAAAATTATAAGAAGGAGAAGAAGAAGTGTATTATAAGAGAAGGGAAAGGAAAGGAAATAGAACAAGGAAACGGAAAGCCCCCAGCGGGTTAGGGGGCTTAGAGTATACCCGTGGTAAGGAATGCCTTTCGTAAGAGAGACTAAAATCCACAAATCGTTCGCACAAGAGTCGGGCTAGGGTCAGAAGGGACTAGTACCCGAGCGTACCGGATTTATCCGGCAAAGGACTGTCACTTCCCCTACATTCCCCAAAATCTTCGGGGAGTGTCTTGGTGGCTACTACAACAACAATAACAACAGGAAACGTAAAAGAAAAAGTAAAAGATAAAGAAAATTAAAGATAAAAATAAAAATAAAAAGAAAAAGAAAAAGGAAAAGAAAAAGGAGAAGTAAAAGATAAAGAAAATGAGAAATAAAAAGAAAAATAAAAAGAAAAAGAAGCAGAAGAAGAAAAGAAAAGAAAAGAAAAGAAAAGAAAAGAAAAGAAAAGAAAAGAAAATAAAAGAAAAGGAAAGAAAAGAAAAGAAAAGAAAAGAAAAGAAAAGAAAAGAAAAGAAAAGAAAAGAAAAGAAAAGAAAAGAAAAGAAAAGAAAAGAAAAGAAAAGAAAAGAAAAGAAAAGAAAAGAAAAGAAAAGAAAAGAAAAGAAAAGAAAAGAAAAGAAAAGAAAAGAAAAAGGATAGGAAAATGCGAAGACGAAAAGGAAGATAAAGGAGGAGAAGAAGAAGAAGAAGAAAAGGAAGAAGAAGAAGAAGAAGAAGAAGAAGAAGAAGAAGAAGAAAAAGAAAAAGAAATATAGGAAACGGAAAAGAAAAAGAAGACCCAAAATAACAAGAAAAATTTAAAAAGGAAGAATTTAACTAAATTGGACGAAGCCGAAAGAAAAGAGAAAAGGAAAAGAGTTTGCAACAAGACCCAGAAGGAGTAAGCATGGATTCATTCTACGCATATGCATTAGAACCAATGAGCTTAGCCGCCAAAGCATTATATAAATTTGCTTTGTAGCAATAAACTTTTATAATTATGTACAAATAAACATAACTTAAGTTAAAACATAGCAAATCTTAAATTAACTTCTAATTTATTAAATTACTAATTGGACCTTGAAAATTTTAAACAATTTATATGAAGACAACGGTATGCAGAAGAGATGAGAAACCTTTATTCGGCAATACAAGGAAAAACATAGCGAATTTGAGATAATTGTAACATAAACAGTGGTAATGAATAAAGCAAAAAAAAAACAAAAAAAAAACAAGTAAGGAAGCCTAAGTTCGAGTGGAATCGAACATTAGATACTCAGCTGTTTGTTTTCATTGTTTGTTTGCGTTTGATGGAAACACGGCGTATTTTACATGAAGCGAGTGCCGCATAAAGTGGGCGTAGCCACGCCCATTTTCAACATTTTTATTAGTCATCCAACTAAGCATATAAATATTATTCTTTGTGCAGAATTTCATTCCTTTATGACTTCTAGTTACAAAGATGTCACGTTACAAATTCCCAAAGGGTGTTCCAGAAATATCTTTGTTAAAAAGTAGGCGTGGTCATAAACCGATTTCAATAACTTTTTGCATGTCTATTAACACAAGCTATAAAAGTGTATAAACCAAGTTTCGTCATATTATCTCAATTATTTGTCGAGTTATAGGCTAAGAAATCTCGTATATTCCTTTGTCTAAAAAGAGGCGGTGCCACGCCCATTTTCTAAATTTTTATATTTTTTGTTTCCGGTCTATTGTGGAACTCATGCCACAAAATTTCAATGAATTATCTTTATATTTGACAGAGATATCGCTTAAAATGTTTTTATTAGGCCACTTTATAGTTCCCATGTATAAAAGTGGGCGTGGTCGTAAAACCGATTTCGCTAAAATTTTGAACATGTATTACCACAAGTAATAAAAGTGTACACACCAAGTTTCGTGATTATATATAAATTATTTGTCGAGTTATGGGCTCAGAAATCTCGTATGTTCCTGTTTCTAAAAAAGGCGGTGCCACACCCATTTTCCAAAATTTTTGTGTTTTTCGTTTTATGTCCGCAGTTGGACTCCTGCTATAAAATTTCAATGATATATCTTTATATCTGACAGAGATATGGCTTAAAATGTTTTTATTAGGTCACTTTATAATATACATATATAAAAGTGGGCGTGGCCGTCAACCGATTTTAACTATTTTCCGTTCAAACGTTTGCCTAAGTAAGTAAATTACGCGTACCGAATTTCATTGATATATCTTCAATGGTTTCTGAGTTATGACATATAAAACTTTCAAGGTTTGACCCTTAATAAGTGGGCGTGGCACCGCCCATTTTCCAAAATTTCATCAAATTTCTTCCTAGGGCCCTGAGCTCAACACGTGGGTAAAATTTCATCGCTCCAGCTGTATTAGTAACTTAGATACCAAATTTCCGATTTTTTCTATATAGGAAAAGTGGGCGTGGTCATGGTCCGATTTCGCCCATTTTCAATACCAACCGTTCCAGTCTCGATACCAACTTGCATTTCAAATTTCATCAAAATATCTCAATTTTTGCGCGAGTTAGATTGTTTACAGACGGACAACAGACGGACAGACGGACGGACGGACGGACGGACGGACGGACATGGCTCAATCGATTTCTCTTTTCACCCTGATCATTTTGATATATATAAGTCTATATCTATCTCGATTATTTCATTCTGTTACAATCCACCGTTATGTGATTAAAACTATAATACTCGGTGTACTAGTACAGCTGAGTATAAAAACAGAAAAAAACACAATAATACTACCCACCAATGCTACCATTAAACGTTTGTTTTTTTCTTTTTTTGTTTTGCCAGCCCTCTGTCTTGAACTAATAGCCTTAAAAAATGATAAACAATTAAATAATTGTAAGAAAAAAAAATTGGTAATGCATTTTAATATGAAACGAATTAAACTCTATAATGTTTGTATATACGTATATGTATCTGATTTTTGATTATTTGCATACATATATGTATGTATTTCACAGGTGCATATTTACATACATACATATGTACACACATACGTACAGTACATTTTTTTATAAAAAGTCGTTCATTCGCCATTTATTTATTTGAAAGTTACATTTTATTTTACTTTTTGTTAATTGGTGATACTAAGGCCAAGGCAAATCTTCAAGTACCATGTTTAACAAAACAAAAGCAACGAAACAAGAAGTAAAAGGCGCTTAGGTTAATATAAATTAAACCAAATATACATATTTACGCAACGCACTCATTTACGAATGAATTAGAATAATAATTATGATTATTAAATTTTGTATAGTTACCTTTTTGATTATAAATTTAATGTAATAATTAATGTTTTATAATAAATGGCATGGCAGAGAACATATGAATATTACGAATACCTTTTTTGCATAGCTAATATCGTATAAAGAAAAACCTTTGGCATTATTGTGAAAATTAGTAAATCAGGAAGCACTGTAAGTATAACAAGACTTGTAAGTTTGTACATTTTAGGAAATATTAAAAGTTTGTAGTTTAAGTGCGATCTCTATGCAGCAACTGCCATAGAAACTGCGCTTGTTCTATCCTGAGCCCTTTGGTTGAATTTAACATAACTTATCACAGGATTGAAAGCAAAAAAAAAAAGGAAAACAGGATTAAGAAAGTATTGCATCTGATTATAAAATAAAATATTAAAGTCGTTTGGAACAAACATATTTTCGACTGTAGAAAGTCGAGGAGTAATATTCAGAACTTTTATCTAACTTAAGCTCAAAATTCATTTGCAAATGCATGCAAAAACTTTTGAACATCAAGCACTGCAGTTTCAGCGCTACTCCCAAAAACCCATAACCGACCAACGCTCCTGTCGCTGACGTACTTAAATTGAAATACAAAACCTACATACATTACTTTTAAACTTCATGGAACTCTTTGAAGCCACAGAACATAAATTACGGCCAACATACATCTATTACATATGTATATGTACGCATGAATGTATATATTTACGCGCATATAGCCAAGAAAAAATCTATGCCTTTTTTCATAATTATTACAGAAAATTTAAAGGCTTCGGAAATAAGGCGCAGGGAAGCTAAGTGGTATGGACAAAGGCTTAAAATGAGGCTGATTTTCCTGTGCTGAGGTCATCATGCCATAAGGAATACTCTCTCTCTCTCTCTCTCTCTCTCTCTTTGAGGGCATACTTATTCTGGCCTGATATTCAGACTTACGTTATGTATGAATACCTTATAAATGTTTTAATAATAAGGTGTTTTTTGTTTAGCTGCATAATTCACATTTTTTGCATAATTTAATTTAATCGTTGCGGCAATTTAGCAACAAAACATATATTCTGTTAGGGTTGAAACGTTATTATTCAGGCATTTATATATCGTCGTACCATATTAAAACTAGCATACATTTTTTTATGGCTGAAGAAAAGTAACAAAATCGACTTTTGGCTGACGAAAAGTAACAAGTTCGACTTTTGGCTGACGAAAACTATCAATTTCGTTTAAACAACAACTATTTGAATGTAAAAATAGTATATAATTACTGATACTTTTCGTCAGCCAAAAGTCGATTTTGTTATTTTTCGTCGGCCAAAAGTCGATTTTGTTACTTTTCGTCGGCCAAAAGTTAAATGTGGTACTTTTCGTACAGAATTTTTTTATTGCTAGCTTTCGCCAGAAATTTTAAATATGCTAGTTTTCGTATGGTACGACGATATGTACATGTACATATATGTATATTAGAAGGCTGCACGAATGGATTCGAAACGGCCAACAAAATATTCGCGGCCGTCCAATTACAGTACCTACTTGTTTCTGTCGTTTTAGAATAAACGCAAGTAGAGCACAACCATAAACAGAACCAATACAATTACTTATTCGTAGCGACAATTACATGACCTTAAAAAGGTTCTGCAAATAGTGTACACTACTTGCGAATACTTCGAATATAATCGAAATATATGTACGTACATACATATTTTCATAAACACACATCCAGACGTTGTGTTCAGCAAAATTACGCTGCTAGTGTGAGTGTGTGTATGTGCATATGCATACACACTAGGGCGGGTCGATTGGTAGAGGCCAAAAAAAATTAACAGGGACACATCGCAATTATAAAAATTTGGGTAATTTCAAGCTTTTTTGCCCAAGAAACCATATGTCTAAAATAAATTTCGAACCAGAGCTTTTTACGATCTACATATTTCCAACTGTTCTATATATTTGAAAATAACTCGGTAACCAATACTTCGATTCTTTTGATTTTTTCGGCATTAGTTAGGAAACTTATTTGGCATATTAAGGTGGTTTTATGAAGGATATAAAGTTCTCCCGAAATTCGCGGAACAACCCGATTTTCATGCTAATATAATACGGAAATCTATACCTAAAATTTTGCCTTAATATATTAAAATTTATAGGTCGTCAAATGCCTCCAAATTTCTTTCTCCTTTTATATCAGTGATGATACATAATTTTTTTCAAAGTCCTTAATGTACAAGAAAAACATTTCTTATCATTAAAAAATGGAACATTTGTTTGTTGGGTTTTTATTTTTCGGTCCACCTTTATGCCATATGCACATTAAATAAACAAACAAACCAAAGAAGCAACAAGGTTTTGTGAATACTTCATAACATGGTTATTATTATGTTATATTCTATCGTGGCCGCTGTGGTGCAGTGGGTAGAGTGCTCGCCTGCTATGCCAGAGGTCTCGGGTTCAAACCATGGTCCGAGCAAAGCACCAAAACAATTTTTCTAATTAGTAAAAATCCAATTATTGGGTCTTTTAAGAGCAGCGGTCACCTCTCGGCAGTGGGCGGCATACCCTCCGAGTGTATTTCTGCCATGAAAAAGCTTCTCACAAAAAATGCATTCGCCGTTCGGAGTCGGCATAAAACTGTAGGTCCACCCAATTAGTAGGAAAAACAAAAAGGAGCACACCTCGAATTGGGAGAGAAGCTCGGCCATAAAACTCGTCAGAGTTATAATAGCGCCATTGTATTATTATTATCTATCGTGGCGAATAGTGTACACTAATCGCTCCAACAGAGCAAATAGAAATAGTATTTGTATTCCAAATGAAAAGTATGGGTTATATTCGTATCTGCATTGAAATTGTGCTGTGACTAATTGTACAATGCATAGAGTATTCGCAAATATAGAAGAGGCAAATGGTATTGTGCAGAGGTCTAATGTATATATAGGAATGAGGTAAGCTCGCGCGCTTAACCACTGAACACTTAATTGCATGTCAGTTGAAAATGGACTGAGGTGACAATACGTAATTTTTACGCTCGCCACACATTGTACTTTGCTCATAAAAATTGAATTTCCTTTCTCTTGGGATGTGTTAAAATGGAGTATTGAAACATTTGGAGCAGAGAGAATGAGTGCAGCAAGCAGCGCTGCTAGCATATTCCACTTTAACAACTTAGCTTCAGCTTAGGCTTAAGAGTCTGTTTGCTGGGTATGTTAACAAACACCAATATGCATAATGGTTTAATTATGTAAGTATGTACTTTTATAGCTTAAAGTACATGTTTGTTAACTATAAAATTGTTTTGCTCTTGTTATACATTGCCATTAAAGGCATACATATTTACATACATATGTAGAAGTTAAAGACTAGGTAATATATACTGTTATTAGCACAATTTGTTGTTGTTTTTGTTGGTGGTGTCATTTATCGCAAATTTTGGTTATGCTATTACATATTTTATATGCCACCAACCAACAATCAACAGCCAATACCATCATAAATATGTATTACAAATGTAATGCAATAAAAGTTAAGTATATATACATGGTTGGTTCTTGTACTTAAAGCCGTTGTTGTAATTATTATTGTTGTTGTTGTTGTTATTGTTGTTGTTGTTATTATTATTATAGTTGGTCTTGCCACTCTTTTTTATATGCCAAAACTAATTCTAAATTATTTCAATGAGGAATGTCTGACTGTCTGTTTTCTGATTTGGTTGAGCGCATGATTAGCTAGATGATTGGTCATTCATTTTATTTAGTTGCGCGAATGTGATTGCGAATTAACAATAAATTTATTGTTCAACGCTGAATGGCATGGATTAAAATACCAAGCAAATGTGAAGCATGTGAATATGTGAGAGAGTAAGCTAAGAGGTTACACCTCTTTACTTACATATGTATGTATTTATATATGTGTATTGTGTACAACTGCAAATGTTCAAACAAGGTGCTGTGAAGTTTAGGCGTTACTTGGATATATGTACATACGATTTGATCGCCCCTTATATGAGGCGACACCAATGTGTGCCAAGGCGTATGCGTGACCAATTTTAGATACAGAATCTTGAAAGTGTATAAATAAAACATAGAGGCTTTTGAACTAGTCTTTTTTATTTAATGCCTTTTTTCAGAATACAGAAAGATTTTTCAATCAATTTTTAGTGGAGATTGCACACCTTAAATACTGATACACAATCCAGCAAAAGCTCAATATCGGCAAAAATTTCACATAGACAAATTTGAAAGTGGACTACTCATATAACTATCTGGCCTATTTGGTTTGGTTTTAGCTAAGCTTTCTAAACATTATTATTATTACAAGAGCTTAGAGAAATTATCTTTCAAGAGCTTTTAATCAAGTATGACTCGTTTTTGACTATAAGTATTGCGTTTTCTTATCGATAGCCCAGCTGCTCAAGGCATCTTTGCCTAAATTCACGCAAGATAATGAAAAAATGTACATACATATTTATTTATTTGAAAGTAGAAATAGTATTAGCGTAAGTATTAACTAATTTAGCGCCACCTTGTATACAAAATCTTTATTCGCAACAACCGGAAGGTAAACGTTTTCATATATTAATCATTCGCATTGCAATTCTATGGCCTATCGCCTGCCGATAGCCGCCTGCTGCCCACTGTTCGCTGCCCACTGGCCACCTTCGGCTATTGCCCGCCGCCAACAATTAGAGAGCACCGCGGCGGCAGCGGTGGCGGTGGTGGCGTCAGTGTCGGTCTGGTTTAGTTTCGGCATGGCTACGAGCCAGTTTTCAGACATTTCGAACTTGCACCAGTTTCTCAATTGCATTTCAATTTCATTTTTCAACTTTACTATCAATAGAAACGTGTTATTAACTAACGGGCATAGGAATATTTGCACTCAAATAAGCAGCGAAGCGGCGCTGAGCAGCACAGCAAGAGTAGTTTAGAATGGGAGCAGGCGGCGCGCCGTGGCGGTCATACTCGTATGTGATGGGTGCGCATGCGCCACAGCAGTTTCCATTTGTGATGTTTGTTGTTGTTGTTGTTGTTGTTGTTGTTGTTGTGGTTTGCTAACTAGTTACTTACGCTTACTTACTTATAACAATAATAATAATAATTTCAACTTCGCCTCTGCATTTGTTTACCCTGAAATAATTTAACTCTAATGATTATATGTATGCACATACATACATATGTATGTACGTAAAAACTTGCATTTCTTGCCTTTGCTTTTGTAGCATTTATGACATGAATATTACTTTGTTGCTTTTTATACCTTTCATGAGAATTAGTAGGAAAAACAAAAAAAAGGAGCACACCTCGAATTGGGAGAGAAGCTCGGCCATAAAACTCGTCAGAGTTATAATAGCGCCATTGTATTATTATTATTATTATTATTATTATTATTATTATTATTATTATTATTATTATGAGAATGAAATGGTATTATAACTTAGTGCCAAAAAATTTTTGTCGAAAGTACCAGAAGGAAGCGTGGCGGACCCACCAAAATATATACCGATATGGTCAGAATCACGAGCTGAGTCGATTAAGCCATGTCCGTCTGTCCGTCCGTCCGTCTGTGTGAACGCAAACTAGTCCCTCAGTTTTTGAGATATCTGAATGAAATTCGGAATACAGGTATGTTGTTATATGCAGCTGATCATTTGTCGGAACCGGCCGAATCGGACCACTATAACATATAGAAAACAACCGATTATTCAGATATACATGAAATTTTTGGATGTAATTTGTGCATAACTTCCCCATTTATACAGCTAAGGACATGACAATTTGAAGTAGACGTGCCCATTTTGGCCCAAACAAGGTTACCGAAAATTGTCAAGATCGGACCACTATAACATATAGTTCCACAACATCCGATTATTCAGATATACACATTTTGGTGTATAACTCCTCCATTTTAACAGCTAAAGGCCTGAAATTTTGAAGTATTTGTACCCATATGGGCCCAAACGGGATTGTTAAGATCGGACCACTATAACATATAGCTCCCATACAACCGATTGTTCAGATATGGACATTTTGGTGTATACCTCCTCCATTTTAACAGCTAACGGCGTGAAATTTTGAAGTATTTGTACCCATATGGGCCCAAACGGTATTACCGAAAATTGTTAAGATCGGACCACTATAACATATAGCTCCCATACAACCGATTGTTCGGATATGGACATTTTGGTGTATAACTCCTCCATTTAAATAGTAAAGACACCATTTTTTCTAATAAATCTTTCCATAAATAACCCACAGAATTAAAATTATAAATTAAACTTAATCCGGCTATGTACATACATAGGTAACTTTTCATTTCCCCACTCATGAAAGGTATGAAGTCTTCGGTACGGCCGAAGACAGCCGCGCTTTTACTTGTTTATGGCTCACTTCTATTTTGTGATTAAGTAGAATTTTTGTGATAAATTCCATTGAAAATTTAACCGTGACCAAAGCTTTGACATGTATACTAATTTTATTGTATTAATAAATTTTTGCGCTATCACAGATACAAGATACAAAAAAAGGAACAAAATATTTTTTTTAAAAGGAGATACTAATAAAAATATATACATAGGTACATACATGTGTATTATTCTCATTAAAATGCTCAAAGCCATATTTAGCCATGACTCTGGCATTCGTGTTGAACTTTTAACAGTTTTTTGGGAAGAATTTGAAAGTCTTCTGAGCAATGATTTTTTTTGTTGCTAACTACATATGTTAGATGCGTTTTTTTCGGCAAAGTTTCTCAGATCTTCCCTCCGGCCACAGAATATGAAAATAGGATGTTGTAGGATAACTAAGCTGATTTTTGTTTTTTTTTAGACAAAAAACTGAGTGGGATACTCCAAAAACAGCGATTTTTTTTTAAATTCCATGATAGGTTTAGATTCATATATGAAAAAAACCACAGAATTAAAAACAAAAAAACAGAAGATACATATTCTCATGTAAAATTAACGGCTTAATCGAATGGTGTACTCATTTTTTTAGTGCGAGCCATAGGGAAGGTACCAAGATCGCCTAAAGTGGAATTTTATTTTTTAGTCACGAATTTTCAAGTTTGGACCCTGGTATTTCCAAGATACCTTAAATTTCTTTTTAATCAAAATATACAGGAATCTGCGCAAATTAATGCAGTTTTCAGAAAAGTTTATTTGATCGAAATCGAGCTTTTTTTGTCCAAGTACAAAATTCGAAAATTTATTATTTACATACGTATGTACAAAAAAAAAATGTTGTTCAATATGAAAATGATTTTGGCATGTTTCATTTGAACCAAAGGACAAAAAAAGCTCGATTTCGATCAAATAAACTTTTCTGAAAACTGCATTAATTTGCGCAGATTCCTGTATATTTTGATTAAAAAGAAATTTAAGGTATCTTTGAAATACCAGGGTCCACTTGAAAATTCGTGACTAAAAAAATAAAATTCCACTTTAGGCGATCTTGGTAACCTCCCTATGGCTCACACTAAAAAACTGAGTACACCATTCGATTAAGCCGTTAATTTTACATGAGAATATGTATCCTTTGTTTTTTTATTTTTAATTCTGTAGTTTTTTTCATATATGAATCTAAACCTATCATGGAATTTAAAAAAAAAATCGCTGTTTTTGGAGTAGCCCACTCAGTTTTTTGTCTAAAAAAAAACAAAAATCAGCTTAGTTATCCTACAACATCCTATTTTCATATTCTGTGGCCGGAGGGGTATGTTAGATCAAAAAAACGCATCTAATGTATGTATGTATGTACCTACATCTTAATGATGCAATGAGTATGAGATATGTGTGATTGAAATATGTGGTCTTAATATGTTTTTACTAAGGTCTTCAGTTTGCAGTATTTGATCTGGTATGGATCCCTCTTGACAATCACTGCTGCTGAGGTAGCTCTTTAATGTATTTTAAATAATACAGTGGATTAGTGTGAGCATAATTAATAATTTACTCCTATTCGTTAGTAAGTATGGGCTGAAGAGGTTACCAAATTATTTATCTAGTGCATAGATGCGCATGCCTATGCCCTTGAATCACATTTGTTTTTCCCCCCAGACATAGGCACAGATACAAATTCGCCCTTTGAATATAAAAATAAAATTTTCTTCCCCTGCCATATGCCCACAGGTATAAAAAATTTCAAATGAATGTGATTGAGTTTCTTATGGGAAGGGCGAAGTTAACGTAGCTTCGCCCTTCCCATATGAAGCTACGTTGGCGTCGCCCTTCCCATATGAAATTTAAAATTACACTAACAAATTGAAAATAAAATTTTTTTGAAAAAATTGAATTCTTGAATTGAAAAGCGACGTAACTCAAAACCCAAATAAATATAAAATAAATGGAAGAAATGCAAGAAAACCTTTTTCTTTACAAACGAAGCTTTGAAGTAAAACCTTGGGTAAGGAAGAAGGCTTTTGGTGGGAGGAGACTAACATTTAGCAGTCCCTAAATACGTTATTCATGGATTCAAAAAATGTTGAGTTGTGCAATTTTTTGATTTAGGGTGCGTTTGTAGGCAAACGAAAAAACTGAACAAAATTTCTAGTTAATATTGAAAAATGTGTGGCAAAAGTGTATTTCAAATTATTTGAAGAAAAATAAAAGCAGATTTTAATAAGAAAAATAGGAATTAGAGCTTTTTTTGCTGAAATATTATTGCAAGTCACTGTCTATGCTAATTAATTATAGGTACGTATATAAATAATTAAGGTAAGTTACATATTAGACAGAAATAAAATATGACAAGTATCCACTCATAAGAAATGAAATTTTAAAATACTTATCCATGTTCGGAAGCACTTATATTTGCGAAAAAGCCTTTTCTAGCCTTAAGTTAATCAAAACAAACCAAAGAAACCTTTTATCACAAAAGCATTAGGAAGCAATTCTGCAATTATCCACCTCTGATTCGACAATAAATATTAACAATTTATTAAACAGCCTTGAATAAACTTATCACTTATTGTTATTTTTTAATATGTAGATACATTTTTTTTACATGTACGAGTTCATATCTTAATTTAATATAAATAAAATATATTTTAAATATTGTACATACATATGTATGTATTTATGTTGTATGTAAAATTTTCCAATCGTACAATAAAAATTTACTTGTAGTTTGTAACTTTTTTTTTAAATCTAACACAATTTTTTCTCAGTGCACTAATAAATTTTTGTAGATGTATTGGAGTTTCCCCATTCAATACGAGAGCGTTGAGCACCCTTGATCTAGTGAAAGTACCTACATATGCCAGGTGTGGGAAGTTCTGAACATTGTGGGATACAATTACATACTTACTAAGAGCTTCTATGGTAAGCCGCTCTGGCATCAACTTGAATTCTAAGCTAAAACGAACACAACTGCCTCAATTAATGCTTCCTGAAAACATTTCCTTCTACATTATTGAGCGGCCTTATGAGCAATAAGTCGATATTCTATTCCAACAGAACCTCCCAGCTTAGAGCCTTCAACTCAGTTACCTTTAGAAATTTTAATTTACGTAACGTTACTTCTTTTCTTTATTTTATAGTCTCATATATGTATATCTATATATCTGTGGCAATTTGCAATAATCGCTTAAGTTGAAAAATATGATTTCGAGATAAATTGATTTTTATATTCGAAGGCGTTTCTTAACAAATCATAAAAGCCGATTAAAAACTATGGACGCAAAATCAGTGAGCCATACACAATATTACGATCAAATTTTGTAAATAAAACAAAATGTCATGATGAAATTTGATTAAGTATATACATCTACATCATAATGTTGCTGGCAACATGTTGCTGGTATTTCTACTGCTCATGTTTGAAGGCGCATTTTTAGTGAATTTTTGGAAAAAAAGGAAAAAAATAATAAATAATAATTATTGTTGTTTTTGCTACTGCTACTGTTACTGATATTGCTTCCAGCTCAAAGACAAAGGCATATGAACAGCCAAATAAAAATGAAACCAGTCCTATAGGCCAAAATTCATTACGGGATTTTGTTACTAGAGGGCTAAGCTTTAATTTTCTTTTGGTTTCATCAATTACGGAGACACGAACCCTCATTTTGTATCACAGTGTATTCATCCAACGATATGAAGGTCAAAGCTCGAGGGAAACCGTGAAGAAAAAAGAAATCGGATTAGAAGATGTGTTGATCTTCTTAATAGATATGTATACTAGATGCATTTTTTTGTTTTTGTAGGGGATTCTTCAAACCTTCTACCATCAAAATAATTTTTCAAAATTAAAATTTTCCTTAAAAACTGGTCAAACAAGCTTTCTTTTTAATTTGTTCCTTTTTATTGTTCCGGGTTATACATAACTTCCGCGCATAGTGTGACCGCCAACAACAACAAACGTCATCGTTATTAACATACACATGTTCCTACAACAAAAGCAACACTTTTTTCATCTTATTAGCAAATAATTCTAATGGTAAACAGTTAATTTTGTATGCTAAACAATATGTAATTGAATTCCCCACCGTAATTAGATGTTTAGAACCACTGAACTAGACCTTAGCCTTCGACGTTCAAAATTCACCAAATTACAAAAAAAAAAAATATTTTAATGTTTCAACATAATAAAAGCTAACAGAATCATGCATATTCACTATTTAATTGAATAATTTTTGTCATTTGAGTTTTTAATAAACCGTATCTACCATAAAAAACTGTGTATGGATTCTGTATGCTAATTATAAAAGGTAGTGCCACGTCATTTTAATGAGTATTCAATAATTCTAAGTATTAAAAAAAGAATGTGCATACATTTATACAATCATACATACATACATATTTATATGTGTACAGATGTGAATGCTTATCAGGCCCGACGAGATGGGGGGGCTGAGGGGGTCAATTGCCCCGGGCCCGGGCTTTAGAGGGCCCGGGAATCTCAAAATGATATCCAAGTTTTTGCTTACAGAAAATAAACGAACAACACCTTTAATCACCTTTCGTAGATAGCAATCATTTTAAATTTCAACAAATTTTATAAATCTCTTACAGTGTCTGCACCCCACTTAAGGAATTGTTGGTTTTTGGCGTCGACTTTGCAGCATAAATTTGAATTCGTTTTCTGTTGCAACAGAAAAATTCGGTATGATGCAAATTCTTATACAGCGATATGGGTATATCCTGGGCGTTTCGGACGGTATGTTCGCACGATTTTTTGAACTTTTGAGGCAGAAATATCGCGAAATATTGTATCGTTTTATGATAAAAGGAAAGATTTAGGCCACAGCTAATGATTAAAGTATGTGAGCGACAGAAATTTAGTTTAATGCCTCTGTTTTAGCCACTTAAACTGCGTTCCGGACGCTACAAAAACACGTCCATTTTTTTTTTTTTTTGAGTGGCTAAAACAGAAGCCTGGCATAGCAGGCGAGCACTCTACCCACTGCACCACAGCGGCCATGTATAGATAAATTAAAGTTCGTAACTATATATTCATTGAATTTTGATTTTGAGAATTTGTTCATTTAGTATGGGGGCCCCCTAGTTATTTTGACCCCGGGCCCGGATTTTCTCTCGGCGGCCCTGATGCTTATGTTTCATGTGTAAAATCATCAAAGTTTATATTTTATAGATAAGTATGTGCATAAGTTGACGTAGTAAAAAATGGTATAATTGATTTCTTGCAAATCATGCTCTGCGGTTTGATTGTGTTTACATGCACCCACAAGCATTATAATAATAATACAATGGCGCTATTATAACTCTGACGAGTTTTATGGCCGAGCTTCTCTCCCAATTCGAGGTGTGCTCCTTTTTGTTTTTCCTACTAATTGGGTGGACCTACAGTTTTATGCCGGCTCCGAACGGCGAATGCATTTTTTGTGAGAAGCTTTTTCATTGCAGAAATACACTCGGAGGGTATGCCGCCCACTGCCGAGAGGTGACAGCTGCTCTTAAAAAATCCAATAATTGGATTTTTACTAATTAGAAAAATTTTTTGGTATTTTGCTCGGACCGTGGTTTGAACCCGAGACCTCTGGCATAGCAGGCGAGCACTCTACCCACTGCACCCACAAGCATTGGAGCGTATAAATACATATAAACATAAGTGGGGACTAACGTAGATTCGTAAAAAATTATAATTTTTTTGTTGGGGGTAAGTTCAAAAGAATATTTTTTTTTTGTTTTTGGAGTATCATTCTGATGATTGTGCGCCAAATGAAGCCAGTCATACCAATGAAGGTTCGAACATAAAATTTAAAAAAAAATGTTGCTTTCCCCGATATATCTAATAGAATATTTAAAATCCACTAATAAAAACATTTTAAGCAATGTTCAGCAATTCTTATGAATAAATAAAGTAGAATCATGTCACATACATATGTATGTATAAGCAGCACAAAACTTTCCAAATATCCCTCCAGAATTGTATAGCTTTCAGCCAAACAATAATCGAAATTTTTTTGCTCCATCTCTCCTCCTTTGTTTCCATATAGTAAGTACATATATAAGTGGCCGCTGTGGTGCAGTGGGTAGAGTGCTCGTCTGCTTTACCAGAGGTCTCGGGTTCAAACCCCAGTCCGGACAAACACCAAAAAAATTTTCCAATTAATTAAAATTCAATTATTGGGTTTTTATAAATAGCGGTCACCTCTCGGCAGTGGGCGAAATACCCTCCGAGTGTATTTCTGCGATGAAAAAGCTTCTCACAAAAAATGCATTCGCCGTTCGGAACCGGCATAAAACTGTAGGTCCACCCAATTAGTAGGAAAGACAAAAAGAGCACACCTCGAATCGGGAGAGAAGCTCGGCCATAAAAATCGTCAGAGTTATAGTAGCGCCATTGTATCATTATATATGTATAAGTTATGTGTGTAATGCTAGACATATTCATATATGCAGCTTTACGGCATTACTGATTGCTAAACTCAAATATTCCATTCGAAACTAATTTAAACTAATTGCAAATAATCAGAAATTATTAGGTGGTTGTGTTGGTGATTTAATTTTACATATTTTTCATGTTTTATACATAGTTTTTTTTTTTCCTTTCATGGCTTAGACCAGCCACACATGACGGCAGAAAACGCGCAGAACTTGGGCAGAAAGCCATAAAAACGCGCGTCTTCATGTGTGCACATTGGCAGAAATACAGGGAAATCGAGGGTTTTTGTAAACCAGCGTTTTCTGCCTGCTCAAATTCTGCGCGTTTTCTGCCGTCGTGTGTGGCTGGTCTTAGTTGCACTGAAATTTTGACCAGTATACACGTTTATTATTTAGAATAGAACACCCATATGTATCTAGTAAATACTTACATATGTATGTATGTAAGTATGTTTTGCAAGTTCAAAGAATTTCAAGCGGCGTGATAGAGCTGACATAATGATTCAAGGAGTAAACTGGGTGTCACCGTATGGTTTATATTATTCAATACATATAAGTACGTATACATAAATACACGTAAGCATCGATTCTTAATAAATTCATTAAAATATAATTCTCATCTTTCAGAGTTTACCAGGTATCGAACTTGAACATACATAGGTAGGTATGCAGCCATGGCACTACCGCGTAGTAAATACTATGACATTCTCATAAAATAACTACATAGCTCAAAAGTATCTAGTAAATTATTTTACATACCTGGCGTCTTCCCAAGAGTCTTTCATATACATATGTCATCGAAACAATGGCTAATTGTTGAACTTATTTGCCAGACTTCCTAGGGAAGGACTAAAATCTAAGAATAGAAGATGGTTTATGGAGTTGACATGTATTGTAGCAAAGCAAGTTTAGGATGGTAAATGCATTAAGAATTTCCGAGAAATCTCGAGGACATTATACGCCGAATTCGGCGAGTCATTTTTGGTTAAAGAAAATATGTACATATTGCGGACCTTAAATTACACTGTTCTACAGCCAAAAAATACTCTGCACGCCACTATCCTATCTATATGTGAAATCGGTTGCCTGTTCCGAAAATCGAGTAGGTAGCTCGATAAGTTTAAGTAATAGGTATACAAGATAAAGTGGAGCAATTGCCAGAGATCTCGGGTTCAAACCCCAGTCCGAGCAAAAACCAAAAATTTTTTTCTAATTAGTAAAAATCCAATTATTGGGTTTTTGAAGAGCAGCGGTCACCTCTCGGCAGTGGGCGGTATACCCATATTATATTATTATTATAATTGACCGAATAATGGTAAATTCCCAATATCTCAAAAACCTATAGGAAAAAATTCTGATTTTGTGATCAGTATTTAACTATTCTGTAAATTTTTATACTTTGGCATAAGCGGAAAAGTCCAAGTAACTCATACAGCGATGCTAGAAGTGATAGCTATTTCGAAGTAAAAACACTTTCTTCATCATCAGACTTCTTTTCGGGAGCACACCAGGTATTGAACCTACACTGAGAGAAAAAAAATATATGGAGGGGTCAAAGAAATTGTTTACCTATTTTGAACACTACTTTCTTTGTTTTGAGTAAATTTTCCTTAAAACATGTTAAAAGGTTTATAAAATATTGTTGTTACATGCGTTACCATGGTTTCATATACTTGTTTTGAAAAAATTCATACATTAAAATAATGAAAAATTCTTTAAGCGCCATTCCATTCCCAACTTTCCTTGTTTTGAAGACTTGATTTCTTTAATTTTGAGAAATTAAATTCCCATACAAATCCCCATGGCAACGAATTTGTTTGAATGTTTTTTTTATGTTTTTTCCACATTTTTGAGAAAATTTACACAAAACAAAGAAAATTTTGTATTGGGACGCGTGTTCAAAATAAGGAAAATTATGTCTTTGATCGAGAGAAATTTTTTTTTTTGAGTGTAAGTACATTCCAACCATCAGTAGTCGAATATTAGCGAAGCGCTATGCATCGCGCTGATCGATGGTCCTGCTGAGCTGTTGGCTTTTCGCTTATATATGCCATTGTTCCATTCATTCTAACCCTACTTTTTCTCACTCCAGTAAGCTACACTCCTCAGTGGTTCTTTCGTATTTACATACATAGCACATACTTACAAATTTATTGATTATGATTCATGAACCTACTGACTGCTAAAACGTTGTGAACCATTATTCTAAAAAATATATCTTGAAGTATTATTGACTTCATAGTTTTCTAAAAAAAAATTCAAAATCCAAACATAAATTATTATCTAACTATGATAAAAGTAATTAGTAACTGCACCAGTTAACTTTGTAGAACAATTAATTAAGTTTATGACACGTATACACATGTGTACATATGTAATTGTTAACACATATAAATTTTTAAACTAATTACCTACATATCCGCCCCAAAAGCTTAATCTTGCAGCTCAGTTCATTGAGCGTTTATGCTTATGTGCATATAGTATAAATATAGTATAAACAAATAAGCATTGATATCAGTGATGCCACATTTTTTTCCTCCAAAATCCCTACAAATGAGGTAAAACTCCCAAGATTACCCTACGCGTTAAAAAAAAAGTACCTACAAAAATCCCTACATTTTTTTCCTTGCGGAAATATTAAAAACCGCATATAATTTATTGAAATTTTTTAATAGGACAATGCATATACATAAATAATCAAAAATAGGTATTTTTTCAGATACTTTTATTAGCTTTACAAAACTTTAGCGAGGTATTTATACATGTATATATATGTATGAATGTGTACAGATATCTACATCTAAATTTTAATTCAATGTTACACAAAAATGTATATAGAAAGAGAAATAAATCGTAAGAGCACATGCACATTTATAAAAAAAAGTTAAAAGTATTTAATGGTGGTCATAAACAGTTTTGACAACCACATATTTATAAATTGATTCTGGACACCTAAATGAAACGCAGTCAAGGGTACATAAGGTGTACCACATTTATCGATATGTAATGCCAATGATGTACAGAGTTGGCAAAAATTTTGTTGGTCAACACAGGGCACATTTTGCGCCTTGAATGTTTTCCGTGTAAAAAACCCCTACATTTCCATGTAAAAAAAACCCTACATGAAAAAGCGGACCTTTTACCCTACGGGCACATTTTTTAACCAAAAAGACCTACAAGTAGGGATAAAACCCTACGTGTGGCAACACTGATTGATATACCTAAAATACAAAAAAAAAACAAGTAAGGAAGCCTAAGTTCGAGTGGAATCGAACATTAGATACTCAGCTGTATGCTTTCATTGTTTGTTTGCGTTTGATGGAAACACGGCGTATTTTATATAAAGCGAGTGCTGCATAAAGTGGGCGTAGCCACGCCCATTTTCAATATTTTTATCAGTCATCCAACTAAGCATATGAATATTATTCTTTGTGCAACATTTCATTCCTTTACGACTTCTAGTTACAAAGATGTCACGTTACAAATTCCCAAAGGGTGTTCCAGAAATATCTTTGTTAAAAAGTAGGCGTGGTCATAAACCGATACCAATAAATTTTTGAGTGTCTATTAGCACAAGTTGTGAAAGTGTATAAACCAAGTTTCGTCATAATATCTCAATTATTTGCCGAGTTATAGGCTAAGAAATCTCGTATATTCCTTTGTCTAAAAAGAGGCGGTGCCACGCCCATTTTCCAAAATTTTTCTATTTTTTGTTTCCGGTCTATTGTGGAACTCATGCCACAAAATATCAATGAATTATATTTATATTTGACAAAGATATCGCTTAAAATGTTTTTATTAGTACCACAAGTAATAAAAGTGTACACACCAAGTTTCGTCATAATATCTCATTTACTTGTCGAGTTATGGGCTCAGAAATCTCGTATATTCCTGCTTGTAAAAAGAGGCGGTTCCACGCCCATTTTCCCAAAATTTTTGTGTTTTTAGTTTTATGTCCGCAGTTGGACTCCTGCCATAAAATTTCAATGATATATCTTTATATTTGACAGAGATATAGCTTAAAATGTTTTTATTGGGACACTTTATAATACCCATATATAAAAGTGGGCGTGGTCGTCAACCGATTTTGGTAATTTTTCGTCCACTATCAAAACTATTATACTCTGTGTACTAGTACAGCTGAGTATAAAAAAAAAAACCGACCGCAGCAATGCACTACAAAATTGAATTCTTGCTCCTGCTTCAGCGGGAGTAGTGGCCTGCCAGCCATGTAAGTGGTAGTGGTCAACCGCTCTGTGGTGAACAATTCGTTACGCAGTTGCTTAAGAATGCAGAGATCGAAATTAATGTATTTTTATTATATGTACATATGTATGTACTTGTCATAATCATGGAATGAAAAGATATTTCAACGATTATTCACGTAAACAAGACTCAACATCCATTGGATAGTTATATGTACATATACGATATTTTCGAAAGTTTCCCACATTGTTTATAAGGATTATTAAGACGAAGAAAAACAACTATTTTGGTATTTTTAATTTTTAATATGTAGTTTTTTTATTATCATTACGTTCCCTGAAAGAATGTCACATACAGCAGAGCTGATGTAATCAGCGCAACATTACACTGAGCGTACCAAACGCTGATCGGGGTGGTCAAAACAAGGCAGTTTTGGGCAACACCTCTGTCGCCATGCACCACGAGCAATTTATGTGTGTGAAATATGTACATATGTATGTATGCATGTATTTATTACTGTGATATTGGTGTTATATTACAGTTATTGCTGTTGTTCTTCTTATTGTTGTTGTTGTTATTGTTATGCTGATCTATGACCAACGCCATTGAGTATGTTGTCATAGATCTAATTGAAATTGGCTAAAGGCGCATTACCGCCAAGCAACCAAGTCAGCTAACAAACCAAGTCAGCTAACAAACCGCTAAAACACCGATAGCCTATTGTCGAGTAGGTGGCAACAGTATGATATAGGAGTAGGTATATGTAGCATGTGTGTGTTTATGTGATTTTGTATTATTTCTGTTGATTTCAATTCACTTGCAATCTAAAGTTTGTACTATTTGTTGGTGCAATAATGCGGTTGAGCGGACTTTCTGGGATTGCTGACAAGTTTGGCGTTTTTATTGATAATTTTTATTTATTTTTTTTTTTTTGAATTTTTTATTTACACTATTGTTGTTGTTGTTGTAATGTTAGCCTTGATAAATGTGGTGTGCGGAAAAATATTCACCTCCCATTGTGTGCGATCGTCCATATCAGCGTTTGGCAACAGTTGTGGCGTGAAAAAACAAAAGAATTTATCGATTTTTTGGTTATTTTTGTTTATGGCAGTGGTTATGGCGAGGGGCATATCATATATATTATTTCTAATTGGTGTTTTATAAATATCCCTTTTCCTGCTCATATAATTTACCAAAATTAATAAGTAAGGCATCGTTTTAAAGGTATTAATTAGCTATGTATGCGAAACGGTGTTTTATTGGGCGTGGTACTTTATATGAAAAGTAAGGGGGTGTAAAAGCGGGGTTGACCCCCGCAGGAGGGGTCAAACATAAAATGTATATCAAAATAAAGGGAATCAAAATACCTATCGAATGGTATAAAAACATTCAAAATCGGTTCAGTAGTTTTTAAGTAATTGCAATTTAAAGAATGCATAATATAAACTTTGACCTTTAATAACTTTTGTTGTTGTTGTTTCCAAAAAAAAAAATTCACTTTAATACTCAACTTAGCCTCTTTATCAATCCTCATACTTCGTTTTTTTTTTATTTCATAATTTTAGAAATTTCACATTTGTACCAGATCGTGCTATTTTTTTCAACTTTGTGGGCACCTCCAAACATGCAAGTAGGTCAATAAAATTTTACAGGCTTATTTCTGGGCTAGAAAGGTGCCGTTCTGGCTTCGGAAAAAAAATTGAATTTCAAAAAAAAAAATTGTCACTCCACCTTAATACGAGTATATACGATTATATCAAAACGATCAGGATGAAAAAAATGAGTGAACCATGTCCGTCCGTCCGGCCGTATACACTCTAACTTGCGCAAAAATATAAATATTTTAATGAAATTTGGTACACAGATTCTAATGGGAACAGAGAAAGTTGGGGTTGAAAATAAGGCATAAGTATGTGTGTATTTCGAAAAACACGTAAAACATGATAATTCAGTCACTAATAAAGCCCGAGTGATGAAATGACGTTATGCCGTTATGAGGAAACGTGCTGAAATAAAAATGGGCCAAGAGGAGCAAATTTTCAAAGATTTATAAGTAAAAAATCAAGAACTGTAGCAGATAAATCGAGTAAGCTTAGACCACTGATTTGCTTGCTAAAGCAAACGTGTGGAAAAAAAATTACCCAAATCGGCAGGGACCACGTACATATGTATATATAAAAATATATGTAAAATACATAAAAATATAATACACGATATGTTTGTCAAACATATACATAAGTAATTCATTGAAAGTTCCATAAGTTCCACTGTGGACATAAAACCAAATAAATATAAGTTTTTTAAAATGGGCGTGACAGCAGAAACTATATCGACTGGCGCCGTATGTTTTATTTTTTTTTGCGCAAGATGCGCACGGGTCCAGCTAGTTGACTTTAAATACTATTAGTACTTTTTGTACATACATATGTATATTAAGGTGGAGTGAAACTTTTTTTTTGGAAATTCAATTTGTTCCAAAGCCAGAACGGAACCTTTCTAGCCCAGTAATAAGCCTGTAAAATTTTATTGACCTACTCGCATGTTTAGAGGTGCCCCCAGCCCCGCAAAGTTGAAAGCAATAAGCATGATCTGGTGCAAATATGAAATTTTGAAAATTACAAAATCAAAAAACGCAGTATGAGGATTGATAAACATGGCTAAGCTGAGTATTAAAGTGAATTTTTTTTTTTTGGAAACAACAACAACAAAAGTTATTAAAGGTCAAAGTTTATATTGTGCATTTTTAAATTGCAATTACTTAAAAACTACTGAACCGATTTCGAATATTTTTATACCATTCGATAGGTATTTTGATTCCCTTTAATTTGATATACATTTTATGTGGGTTCCATAACACGCCCCCTGCGGGGTCAACCCCCCTTTTACCCCCCTTACTTTTTATATATAAAATGTATATCAAATTAAAGGGAACCAAAATACCTATCGAATGGTATATGGAATATTCGAAATCGGTTCAGTATTCTTTAAGTAATTGCAATTTAAAAAATGCATAATATAAACTTTGACCTTTAATAACTTTTGTTGTTGTTGTTTCCAAAAAAAAAATTCACTTTAGTACTCAGCTTAGCCATCTTTATCAATCCTTATACTTAGTTTTTTGATTTTATAATTTTCAAAATTTCATATTTGTACCAGATCTTGCTTATTGCTTTCAACTTTGTGGGGCTGGGGGCAGTTCAAAACGTCATCCTATCGCGATAAAATTTTGTGGGGTTCATTAACTCGTATAAAGGCAACTTTTCATTGCTGGTACGTTCAAAAAAAGAACAACAAAAAAATCTCCATATGATTTCACTCCACCTTAATGTATATACATATATGTTTGTGCCTGCGGTTGCATGTAACTATGTATAACAAGTGTAAATATGTATATTCCTCCATATAAGTACATTGTGCACTACAGTAAATCAAATTTGATCGAGTGAAGAAGAAGAAATATAAATAAGAGAGAAAGGAGCGATCTGCAGGAGCTAAGCCGTTAATGGAATTTGAGCGCAGGGCCGCCGAGAGAAAATCCGGGCCCGGGGTTAAAATAACTACGGGCCTCCATACTAAATGAACAAATTCTAAAAATCAAAATTCAATTAATATATATGTACATAGTTAAGAACTTTAATTTATTTATACATTAATACAGATCAAGTAAATATGTTTACATAGAAATATACATATTAGGGTGGGTCAAATGTATTGTTCAAAAGGCGCATCCAGTTTCCGAATCCATGGGTCATACTGAGTAATATTGTCCATGGGACCATAGGTCTGAATGAATTCTGTTTAAATACATATTGCTTTATTTGTATGAAATAAATTTCTTTAAATTGGAATACAAATATTTGTTGGTAGGAATTTGGTATATCAAAAGACTGATCCTGCTGAACGCTTTAGTGAAACAGCAATCGAATTCAACTGTACGAAGCACCAAAGCAAATTTTAGCTTCGCAAGCTTCGTTTGTTTTCGGCGTTTCGGACGGTATGCGATTTTTTGAACTTGTGAGGCAGAAATATCGCTAAATATTGTATCGTTTTATGAAAGAGGGAAAGATTTAGGCCACGGCTAATGATTAAAGTATGTTAGAAATTTAGTTTAATGCCTCTGTTTTAGCCACTTAAAAAAATGGACGTGTTTGTGTAGCGTCCGGAACGCAGTTTAAGTGGCTAAAACAGAGGCATTAAACTAAATTTCTGTCGCTAACATACTTTAATCATTAGCTGTGGCCTAAATCTTTCCTTTTATCATAAAACGATACAATATTTCGCAATAGTTCTGCCTCAAAAGTTCAAAAAATCGTGCGAACATACCGTCCGAAACGCCCAGGAAATACCCATATCGCTGTATAAGAATTTGCATCATACCAAATTTTTCTGTTGCAAGAGAAAACGAATTCAAATTTATGCTGCAAAGTCGACGCCAAAACCAACAATTCCTTAAGTGAGGTGCAGACACGTTAAGAGATTTATTAAATTTGTTGAAATTTAAAATGATTGCTATCTACGAAAGGTGATTAAAGGTGTTGTTTGTTTATTTTCTGTGAGCAAAAACTTGGATATCATTTTGAGATTCCCGGGCCCTCTAAAGCCCGGGCCCGGGGCAATTGACCCCCTCATCCCCCCCTCTCGTCGGGCCTGTTTGAGCGGCATAGTTTCAGAAGGCGTATGAGCGGTAAAGTTTTACTGTTAGTGGAGTTGCATCTTTAGCGTTTTGATTGTCGATTGCTGGGACTAATTTCGCTGAAGAATGCAGAAACACGAATGAAAATCATAGAACGTTGCAAATTTTCGAATGAGTGCTTTTTAGAAACAAATTCAAACATGGGTTAAAATTTAGATGGAAATACGATATTCGAGTGATATTAATCATATTTTAATTCATAAGCTCTGTGTGTCTTTCTTTAGACCACCTTCCTTTGGGAAAGTCTGAACAGAATAGCATTTAGGAAGTCGCTAGCGGGTTAAAGATCACGGGAAATAGAAGAAAAACAATTATGACGCCTTGAAATATGCAACAAATTATTTTTCTATGAAGATATGTCCATATGTGTGATTCTTTCGATTTTCAAACACTTATGCGCGAGTCTGTACATATGTATGTATGTATTCTAGAGATGGCCGATCCCGTGATTTTTTGGGGAACGGTGTGATTCGTGACTGTGCCTTTTTAGTCACTGATTTTTTTCAATGACAGTGACTTTTAGGGTTCCTAACAGGAACAAAGACTTTCATTCACTTTTTAATAAAAGTAAAAAAAATTGTTTAATCGAATTATATTTTTCAAGTCCAGTAATAATAGCTTAGCTTGTTCAGATGTCTTTTAGTGTGAAATAAAACTTTTTCCTAATAAAACAAAACAAAAATTGATATCAATTGGAAATAACTGCATTTTACTTAGTTCCCTAAAAATGCGTTTGGAATCTTTAACAAAATCAATTGAAATCAATTTAAAACATTATTTAAAAAAAAAGAAAAAAGCTATAAATTTTTGAAAACTGAGATTTTCATGCTTTCGGAATACGTGAATTTGTCATCGTGATTTTATTAAATCAGTCATTGCAGTGACCAGTGATTTTTAAGGAACGGTGACAAAATCACAGGTATGCAAATCATTTACTAAAACCCAAATTTTACAGGAGAGCGAAAAGATGTGCTCCGCTTTTTTTAAATTTAAATTTTTTTTAAATAAAACTAGCCAATAGCTCTATAAAAAATACACGTCAATTGGGTGGTTTTGCAGAGTTTTGCAATTGGTGGATTTGCAAAGGCATCGGCGATATGTACATATGTACATACATACATACATACAAGTGTTTTTGTAAGATGTATAACGTTTTAAATATGCGCATAATTCTTAGGGCATGACTTTTACTAATCCGCTTTGCCGTTTCCATTTTTAATTTTCTTTTAATTTCTGCATTCATTATGTACTATTTTGCAGGTACATATTTACTTGCTTCATTCTTTGCCTTTCATTAATTTTACGCTTGATTTCTATTTTTGTGAAATACAACCAATATGTATGTATGTTTGTAGATATTCGCAGGTGACTTAGTCGTGACACAGAATCTGTCGCAGCGGAGTGTGTGTAGGTACGCCCATTTTTGAATTACATATGTAGGTAAGTAGTTTGTGCACATATCGCTAAGCTTGCGCTGTAAGAGTTCCGCTTCTTTACCACTTGTTTAAAGGAATTTATAATTCACAAATGCCAAGTCAGCAAGTGCCTCTAATAAATTGAAATCAAACTCACACCCAGCTCACTTGACTGAAATGGTGTGGCATGAAGAGGATCTGTGTTCAAAATGTTCGTAGAACTTTTCCTTTATACCCAAAAATAATATGCACTTGTATTTCACCAGAGTTTGCAAATCTTCAACAGTTTCCAAACTACTTAGTATACATTTTAGAATGCTAATATTTTCAAGTTCTCACGTTATCACCAAAAGTTTTTTTTGGTTTTTTGTTCGTTGTAATATCAACCATTTGCCCACGCCTCAACTCAATCTATTCTATACATACGCGCTAAACCTGTCACAAGTTGTAATAACAGTTATTTGTATGTGTCAAGTTAGCTATAAAACCAAGCACATACATAAAATTGCCCGGTATACCCAGCAGTGATGGTTGTTTGGTTGGTTTGAGTGGCGTGTCCCACAGACTTCAATTAGCGCCGTTTTGATGCCACGTTTCGTGACTAAAGAGCTAGAACCAGAAGCATAAAGCAAAAAAAGAATATCAATTCGGAAGCCAGGGCAGGTCGGTCCTACGGCCTTTATCCATTGTGTTTAGGTATCTAAGAAGCCACTCAGCAGTGATATGTACTATCAGTCCAGTCAGACTAAATTCGCTTTGCTTGAAACTACATTACTAAAGGCCTTGCAATAAATGCGATCTTATTTAAACTCGCTACCGGTTATATACATATTATCTACACAGTATACGTTCCTTACACACTTATTTTTCTATGTGTGTACATATATTTTTACAACAATGTATTATACAAATCCATATTAAATTGCACACTATGTTATGGGTTGGGCTACTAGAATTGATCACTTTCACTTTCATAAAATATAATCATAAAAATTGTACACATTGTTAACCAAGCAATTAAAAACACATTTTACTTTTATTTAAAATATGTATGACATTTTAATCATTCAATATATGTATGTATGTACATATGTATGTATGTTTTCTTTCTCTCTCTGAGTGGTTTTCGATAACTACATACACAGATAATATAAAATAAAACTAAAAATTCGCAATATTGTTGAACATAATTTTCAAACATACATCATTTAAATATTCATTTGCCAAAATATCTAAAAATATGTACAAACATGCATTAAATGTATGTAAGTATAAATTCAGATATACCGATTTCATTGCTTTTAGCATTTAACAAGTTAAATATACATACATATGTATGTTTTCAATAAAAATTATTCAAGCAAATTAAAAGCAACAATTTGAATACAAACAAATGTTTCGCTATAAAAAGAGTGGCCAAGTGTTGATTGCGGTTGTAAATTTTGCTATGAAGTGGCAAGCAAAACACACCACAATTTTTTTTTTTTTTGTGTAAATTTTCATATATGTATGTATATAAATATGTACAATAAAATGCAATGAATTTAAAAAAAAAATTGTTACTAAATTGAGTTTGATAACAATTAAAGTTTCGTTTGCGTATATAAATAAGATACAACAGTTGTTTACAAGTAAGTTAAAAGCATTTTATTAATCTAAAATGTATGTAAGTAGTGTTGTTTTTGGTTTTTTACAATTAAATAACAACAAGTCTTCAATTTTAAGCAATCTTTTCAATATTTTACATCATGAAACATGAAAAAAGCGCTTGCGCTAAAGCAAACCAACCAACTAATATTCATTTGTTTTTTTTTTCATTTCCTTAGCCGATTATGCATGTATGTATGTGCTCGTGTGCAGACGGTCAGCGTCAAAGAAAGTATTGAGTATTTTTTTATATTTTTTTCTTTTTTCAAAAACTAGCTTTCATAACGAAAATATTCTCCATTTTCCCTGCAATATAATTTTTTCGTTATGCTTCAAGTATTAAACACATTTTCATACTAAATTAGCTCGAATGTAGAAATTAGTAAAATTTTTGACGCTGACAGTATATCTACGAGTATGTACTATATGCATATATATATTTCAGACCTGTTAAATTCCGATTAGGATTAGTAATAAATTAAATTGTTTTGGGTTTTAATTGGTTATCATTATTTTAGTTCTTTTGCAGAAAAAAAAATTAATTTTAATTGATTACAAATCAAAAAAAATTGATTACAAATCAAAAAAAATCAAAATAAATCATACAAATTCAAAAAAAAATCAAATCATAAATAATCAAAAAATGATAAAAATAATTTTTTTTTTGATTATTTTTGATTATTTTATGATTATTTTTCATTAAAAAAATCAAAAAAAATCATTAAAAACCAAAAAAAAATTAAAAATCACAAAAAATCAGAAAGAATCAAAAATAATCAAAAAAAATATTTTGAGTTTTTTTGATTATTTTTGATTTAAAAATAAAATTTTTTTTTTTTTATATATAAATCAAAATAAATCATACAAAATCAAAAAAAATCAAATCATAAATAATCAAAAATAATAAAAATAATTTTTTTGATTATTTTATGATTATTTTTCATTAAAAACAAAAAAAAAAATCACAAAAAATCAGAAAGTATCAAAAATAATAAAAAAAAAAATATTTTGAGTTTTTTTTGATTATTTTTGATTTAAAAATTAAATTTTTTTTATTATATTTGATTCTTTCTGATTAGTTGTGATTATTTTTACTTTTGTTTTGATTTTTATGATTTTTTTTTAATGAAAAATAATCATAAAATAACCAAAAATAATCATAAAATAACCAAAAATAATCAAAAAAAATATTAAAATTTGAAAACAATTGGTAATCAATCATTAAATGGACAGCTTAAATTTTTTTTAATCAAAAATAATCAAAAACAGTCAAAATATTTTTTTTGATTATTTTTGATTCTGAATTTTTGTGATTATTTTTAATTTATTTTTTTTTTTTTTTATTTTTTATGATTTTTTTGATTTTGTTTTAATGGTATTTGCAAAATAATCATTGAAATCTGAAAACAATTGGTAATCAATCATTAAATGGACAGTTGAAAAAATAATCAACCAAACCGGTATTCATTACGATTAATAAACATTATTTAACAGGTCTGTTATATTTGCATATACATATTAACTATAACTATTTCTTTAATTCTAACTCGTAATATATTTTATTCGTCGCTTTCATGCTGCAGCTCCTGCTGCTGCTTTTTCTCTTGTTTGCCACCAACGTCTTGCGCTTCTGTTTGCTGTTCTTCATCTACCGACTTTGAATACATTTTGGCGAAGCGTTCTTCCAGTCTATTCAGCTCTTCCATTTCGGCATCGTGTAGCGCATTATCTAAATCGTTGATTGTTTGCGATTGATTATTTTCGATGTCCATCTCTTGCTCACCTTTTTCAGTATAATTCTCCGCTTCAATGTCTGCGTCTGCAGCTGCTGCTGCTACACTTCGACTACCAGGACCATCACCTGCGCCAATTTCTTGGTATTGTTGAGTTTGTTTAGCTGTGGACGTATTGGTTGGTTCTATCAACTGAATGCGTGGTACTGTCACTTCAGGCTTTATTGGCACTGCGGTGATGGTAGGTTCTGTAGCGTGAAAAAGCAAGCATTGTTTAAATGTTTGACATTGCGGCAATTTGTTTTTTTTTTTTTTCAAATTTACACTTACCATCATTTTCTGAGCCGGCGTCGCTTTCGGATGACGATGTCGACGATGGCGATGTTTTCGAGTTACGCTTTAGTAATGGTAAATGCTGATCAGATAGACGCGGTGCGACGGGGCGTGTTTTACGTGCCGGATTTAAGGCATTACAAAAAGCACAACGAAAGGTTGTATATTCGAAATCTTCTTTGAATGCCATGCCTATGAAGTGGCGTGAGATATGTCGTTATAGTCAAGGAAACAATTTCTATTCAACTAATTATTATTATCTTTTTTTTTTTGGGTATCAATTACTTACCATTATGCGCATAACATTCCTTGCATATCATGGCAAAACGATCTTGTGGTCCATCACCAATAAGTACATCAACAATACGCTCCATAACACCTTTGCTTTGTTGATTGATTATCGGAAATGGTGTACGTCTACGCAATTCTTGACCGGTAACACCGGTAACGCCTCCCACTGGACGTCGTTGTGGTGTTATTGGTAAAGGTGTTCGCGACAAAAGCGTTTGGCCTGCTGTACCTGCTGCTGCTGGAGCTGGTGAACCGCCTAAGCCAGCAAATTGACGTGGCGTTGCTGTAAGCGCACTATTACTCAATGTTGGCCGCAAACTGCAAAGTGTTGTATGAGCATTTGGTGATTGGCTGGTGGCAGTGTGTTGTGGACGTTGTGTTGTTAGAGCCAGAGCACTACCAACAGCCGGTGGACGTGGCGTCACAGCTGTGTGTGTGTGTTTTATATGTAAAGAAATTATTATTTTAAAGTTATTAATAAGTAAAGAAATTATTTTTATACCGTATTTCTGACCATTATTTTTGTCACCATAGCGCGCCAGCAATTTAACGGCTACCTGTGGAATATATGTAAATATAATTATTGATACAGTGTTGGAAAAAATAATAGGGACACGAGAAATATTTTACAATTCTCCATTTATTTCATTTTATGACCAAACAATAATTACTATATATGGATAGTTACACGGAGAGGACATGCTTCAATGACTCTGGGGTGGTTTTGCCGGAATCGCAATTTGGCGTTCGGTCGGTCGCGCTTCTGACAAGTGAGTAGAAATGTATGGAAATATATGGAGCAAATCGCATTGTGACCTCAAGCGTTTGATCGTAAAATTTTTGTAATATCGTATGTTTATTGCAACCCTGTATAACGCCTGAGTTGAACATTTCTCTACTAGGTCGGGCGTTTGACATAAAATAAATTCGAATTGATTTCTTTCGATGAAAAATTAGAAATTTATGAAAAAATTCAAGAAAATATGTTAGTGGCAGTGAACATGTTTGCAATCCAATATCTAATATCGAATGTCAGTGTGAAGCGGCTTTGAGGTACGATCAACGCGCGACCGACCTAACGCCAAATTGCGATTCGGGCATTTTTGTATAATAATTTAATTTTTATAAACAAAAATAATGAAATGTATAATTTAAGTTGGAAAAAATAATAGGGACAAACTTTAAATTCGATTGTTTTTTCAAATAATCTACAATATTACTGCTGCAGTTAGATTTAAACTAAGGTTTAATTGAAGCTCCTTCATTTTTATAACTTCCTTACATCTTCGTGGCATAGGGTTGACCAAATCAGCGCAATTTGCAACCGGTATTAAGTACCAAGCTTCTTTAATTTTTTTTTTCATAACTCTTGCTTATTTTTCCATTTTTGATCCACCATCGTCTTCTTTAATGTTCCCTATAGGCCTGAGGTACGACGTCTGTGAGGGCTACTCCAAAACAGCAGCTTTCTTACGTTCAAACCATGAGTTTTCGATTCTGGAGGCATGTTTGGGGTCATTGTCATGCGTAAATCGCCATCTAATGATATCAAGGAGGGTTTAAATGATCCTGTTTTGAGTAGAACAATTCGCAACAGACCTCGAGAAGTAGGACTAAGTGGAAAAAATCCCAGAAAAGCTCCGTATCTGAGAAAAAATAATGTAAGCCAACGAACTGAATTCGCTCAGAGGAACATGTTGCCGGACAACTTGAATAACGTTATTTAATCTGATGACACAAAAGTAAATTTGTTCGGCTCGGATGGCATAATGTTCGTTCAACGCCCGCAGAATGCAGAATTTCATCCCAGATACACCAGAAAGACTATCAAGCACGGTGGCGTCCTCAAATTTAATACACAATTAGTAGGAAAAACAAAAAGGAGTACACCTCGAATTGGGAGAGAAGCTCGGCCATAAAACTCGTCAGAGTTATAATAGCGCCATTGTATTATTATTATTATAATACACATCACTACTTATATATATATGTATGTAGGTATAATAAAAACATTTTATGCGATATGTTTGTCAAACATATAAGTAATTTATTGAAAGTTCCATAAGTTCCACTGTAGACATAAAACCAAATAAATATACGTTTTTTTTTTAAAATGAGCGTGACAGCACAAACTATATCGACTGGCGCCACGTATGTTTCATTATTTTTTGCGCAAGAAGCGCACGGGTCCAGCTAGTAGTAATTATTATTTGGTCATAAAATGAAATAAATGGAGAATTGTAAAATATTTCTCGTGTCCCTATTATTTTTTCCAACACGGTATATTATGAATAAAAATTATGCAAGCAAATATAAATAAGGAATGACACGCCGGCTACACTGCTCGCTAAGTTTTGTCGGCTGTTTTTGCCAACAACAACAAATACAACTAACAAATACAACTATTCGCTATAGCCATGGCACACTCACCTTGTATGTCTCTTTATCCATGACTTGTTCTAATATTTTCTTCTTTTCGGCATGCAAGGCGGTCAGCTTGACAGAGTTTTTATTCAACTTTCGCTCAAAGTACCACGTGAATAAACGGCGAAGAAGAATGATGCTATAAAGAAAAAAAAAATATTAAATTATATTGAATAACAGGCATATCTATGAGATTATTATGCGGTCATTAGCAATAGAAAAAAAGAGTCAGATGATATGTATATTGTACATACAAATGTATGGCAAATGCATATAAGTAGACAAATATAGCTACATACATACATGTAGACAGTGACAGTGATCGTCGTCGAAATAGAAGCGATTTTCAAAAACAAAACTTTTCCTTTACAAACCATTTCTAGTTTAAGTTTATACAAATTTATGTTAACAACCATTAAAGCAACTTGTTTGTTTGTCTGTCTTGCAGCTACATAAATACATACATATGTACATGATATACTTACACAAATGGAAACAAAAACAATGGCACTGAATAAATGATCCGTTCGCGCCAAGTTGGTGGAAAATAGACAAAATAGAAAACTATAAATGCAATCACATAAATTCCAATGGATATGGCTAGAAAGTTGCCAACAATGCGGCGCTTCCGTTCCTGTGTATTGATTGTGTATTTTTCAATTTGTGTAATCTTCTCCTCCAGTCGCTCAAGCACCTCACCGGTAGACTTTGCTTTCTACAAATAGATTATAATACATTTAATGAGTGCATGCAGTAGACGAAAACAAAAAAAATAAAATAAATTAAAAAACGACAAAAAAATTAAGCTAAAGCGTATGAGCACTTTTAATTCAAATGCAAGCACGCAAATTTACACACAAGAATGTATGTGTAGACATAGATATGTATACATATATGATATGTAGATTGGATTTAGGTTTTTTTTTGTTTTGTATATTAATTGCCATGGGGCCAATAAAAGGTCAGCTAGCTGTATCACTTATATTCAATTATGTATGTACGACTGTATTGTAGATAGCTTACCCTGAATTTGGCTAATATAGCGCCCATCTTTGGTGTCTTCCAATTGCCGCCTCACTACTTTTAATTCCCGTTTTTTGATGATTTCAATTCAGCGTCAAAAGCACTTTTTGCCGAACTTGAAACGTACTACTGTAGGGACAGTTCTTGTGTGCTAATTGGAAAGCGCTAAGTACTCGGTTACACTACTCGCCTTGCAATCCAATTCCACCTTAAGACGAACGTCTCAAACTCTTCAAAATTCACCAACGGCACACCGACAAATTTTACTTCAGCAACCGGTGAAACTCAAATCAAGCTCATCATTGCAGGCGATTGCTGGTAGCATGTACATAGGTGTTGTTGCTTAAGCTGAGTCACCTTTCCAAGTGCCAACGTTTGAACAATTCAAGTTTAGGTTTTTCGCAATTGCAGGGACCGCAACAAGCGAAGTGGCTATGAAATTAAATATTTGATTGAAGATTTTAAGGAACAAGTGCAGAATACGGCCCGGTAAGCTAGACAAAAAACAAAAAGTGGGCATGGTCCGCCCCTTTTTACTGATTTCAGTGATATAATTTTTTTTTGGGGCTCGCTTATATTAAGGGTGCTAGGGGGGGGTAAAGATGAAATTTTCCAAATTTTAAAAAGCGAATATCTCGAAAAGTACTTAACCGATTTAAAATTAAAGCACACCATTGAAAAGGTAATTAAAAACTTTTTTGTGATATACATATGTATGAGCTTACAGTAAATAGTTTGTAAAAAAATTATGAAAACAAAAAAAAAATCAATGTATTTCATAAAAAAACCATTTTTATTTAAAAAAAAAGTTATTATAAACATATATTTTTGTTGCTGAAATCAAAGAGAGAATTATTTGATGTATAATATGTTATATAAATATATACAAATAATAAGAAAATTTGTGTGCATTGGCAACCACGTATATGCTCATACTAACGGCATATGGAAAAAACGGTATATTTCAAACGTACTATTTAAATTAAAGTTTATATATTTTTCCAACGTGAAAGGTGAATAAAAATGAGTTCGCAAATTAATTTGATGTCCTTCTGCGTAGTACACCCTTGAGCGTAGGCGGCCTTCGGCCGCGCTTATAAAAAATAACCCTCAGCCGGTAGAATTCTCTTTCCGGAGTAATATCTATGGCCCGGTCCACAGTGCTTTTGCGCAGAACACTTTTCTGCGTTGGCGGCCTTCGGCCGCGCTTATAAAAAATAACCCTGGGCTACGCCATCCGTCCGGACGTGTGTCCCAACCGTGGCTACCGCCACGGTGATGTCCTTCTGCGTAGTACACCCTTCAGCGTAGGCGGTTGTTGTTGTTGTTGTTGTAGCCACCAAGACACTCCCCGAAGGTTTTGGGGAGTGTAGGGGATGTGACAGTCCTTTGCCGGATAAATCCGGTACGCTCGGGTACTAGTCCCTTCTGACACTAGCCCGACTGTCGTGCGAACGATTTTTTCTGGCCATAATCAACCTTCCAGGCCGGTGGATTTTAGTCGCGTCTTACGACATGCATTCCTTACAACGGGTATATTCTAGACCCCCTAACCCGGGGGCCTTCGGCCGCGCTTATAAAAAATAACCCTCAGCGGGTAGAATTCTCTTTCCGGAGTAATACCTATGGCCCGGTCCACAGTGCTTTTGCGCAGAACACTTTTCTGCGTTGGCGGCCTTCGGCCGCGCTTTTAAAAAATAACCCTGGGCTACGCCATCCGTCCGGACGTGTGCCCCAGCCGTGGCTACCGCCACGGTGATGTCCTTCTGCGTAGTACACCCTTCAGCGTAGGCGGTCTTCGGCCGCTCTTATAAAAAATAACCCTCAGCCGGTAGAATTCTCTTCCGGAGTAATATCTATGGCCCGGTCCACAGTACTTTTGCGGCCATTTCAACTCGCAAAATTGTACAAACAATTTTTGAGAGCCCCTCTACCGCCCTGCATAAGTCATTTTTCTCAGGACGTGCTGGAATAATGGAAAGCCGGCCCGTTATTTTATGGATTTTGTAAAAAATATTTAATTTAGGTTTTCACGACCAAAATATGTAACTGACGATTATTTTATTATTGTTAATTAAAATCGGCATAAGTGCAGAATACGGCCCGTTAAGCTAGACAAAAAAAATTTAGTGGGCGTGGTCCGCCTCTTTTTCTGATTTCAGAGATATAATTTTTTTTTGGGGCTCGCTCATATTAAGGGTGCTAGTGGGGGGTAAAGATGAAATTTTCCAAATTTTAAAAAGCAAATATCTCGAAAAGTACTTAACCGATTTTAAATTAAAGCACACCATTGAAAAGGTAATTAAAAACACTTTTTTATGATATGCATATGTATGAGCTTACAGTAAATAGTTTGTAAGAAAATTATGAAAACAAAAAAAAAATCAATGTATTTCATAAAAAAACCATTTTTATTTAAAAAAAAAGTTATTAAGTATAAACATATATTTTTGTTGCTGAAATCAAAGAGAGAATTCTATTACCTTTTATTTGATGTATAATATGTTATATAAATATATACAAATAATAAGAAAATTTGTGTGCATTGGCAACCACGTATATGCTCATACTAACGGCATATGGAAAAAACGGTATATTTCAAACGTACTATTTAAATTAAAGTTTATATATTTTTCCAACGTGAAAGGTGAATAAAAATGAGTTCGCAAATTAATTTGATGTCCTTCTGCGTAGTACACCCTTGAGCGTAGGCGGCCTTCGGCCGCGCTTATAAAAAATAACCCTCAGCCGGTAGAATTCTCTTTCCGGAGTAATATCTATGGCCCGGTCCACAGTGCTTTTGCGCAGAACACTTTTCTGCGTTGGCGGCCTTCGGCCGCGCTTATAAAAAATAACCCTGGGCTACGCCATCCGTCCGGACGTGTGTCCCAACCGTGGCTACCGCCACGGTGATGTCCTTCTGCGTAGTACACCCTTCAGCGTAGGCGGTTGTTGTTGTTGTTGTTGTAGCCACCAAGACACTCCCCGAAGGTTTTGGGGAGTGTAGGGGATGTGACAGTCCTTTGCCGGATAAATCCGGTACGCTCGGGTACTAGTCCCTTCTGACACTAGCCCGACTGTCGTGCGAACGATTTTTTCTGGCCATAATCAACCTTCCAGGCCGGTGGATTTTAGTCGCGTCTTACGACATGCATTCCTTACAACGGGTATATTCTAGACCCCCTAACCCGGGGGCCTTCGGCCGCGCTTATAAAAAATAACCCTCAGCCGGTAGAATTCTCTTTCCGGAGTAATACCTATGGCCCGGTCCACAGTGCTTTTGCGCAGAACACTTTTCTGCGTTGGCGGCCTTCGGCCGCGCTTTTAAAAAATAACCCTGGGCTACGCCATCCGTCCGGACGTGTGCCCCAGCCGTGGCTACCGCCACGGTGATGTCCTTCTGCGTAGTACACCCTTCAGCGTAGGCGGTCTTCGGCCGCTCTTATAAAAAATAACCCTCAGCCGGTAGAATTCTCTTCCGGAGTAATATCTATGGCCCGGTCCACAGTACTTTTGCGGCCATTTCAACTCGCAAAATTGTACAAACAATTTTTGAGAGCCCCTCTACCGCCCTGCATAAGTCATTTTTCTCAGGACGTGCTGGAATAATGGAAAGCCGGCCCGTTATTTTATGGATTTTGTAAAAAATATTTAATTTAGGTTTTCACGACCAAAATATGTAACTGACGATTATTTTATTATTGTTAATTAAAATCGGCATAAGTGCAGAATACGGCCCGTTAAGCTAGACAAAAAAAATTTAGTGGGCGTGGTCCGCCTCTTTTTCTGATTTCAGAGATATAATTTTTTTTTGGGGCTCGCTCATATTAAGGGTGCTAGTGGGGGGTAAAGATGAAATTTTCCAAATTTTAAAAAGCAAATATCTCGAAAAGTACTTAACCGATTTTAAATTAAAGCACACCATTGAAAAGGTAATTAAAAACACTTTTTTATGATATGCATATGTATGAGCTTACAGTAAATAGTTTGTAAGAAAATTATGAAAACAAAAAAAAAATCAATGTATTTCATAAAAAAACCATTTTTATTTAAAAAAAAAGTTATTAAGTATAAACATATATTTTTGTTGCTGAAATCAAAGAGAGAATTCTATTACCTTTTATTTGATGTATAATATGTTATATAAATATATACAAATAATAAGAAAATTTGTGTGCATTGGCAACCACGTATATGCTCATACTAACGGCATATGGAAAAAACGGTATATTTCAAACGTACTATTTAAATTAAAGTTTATATATTTTTCCAACGTGAAAGGTGAATAAAAATGAGTTCGCAAATTAATTTGATGTCCTTCTGCGTAGTACACCCTTGAGCGTAGGCGGCCTTCGGCCGCGCTTATAAAAAATAACCCTCAGCCGGTAGAATTCTCTTTCCGGAGTAATATCTATGGCCCGGTCCACAGTGCTTTTGCGCAGAACACTTTTCTGCGTTGGCGGCCTTCGGCCGCGCTTATAAAAAATAACCATGGGCTACGCCATCCGTCCGGACGTGTGTCCCAACCGTGGCTACCGCCACGGTGATGTCCTTCTGCGTAGTACACCCTTCAGCGTAGGCGGTTGTTGTTGTTGTTGTTGTAGCCACCAAGACACTCCCCGAAGGTTTTGGGGAGTGTAGGGGATGTGACAGTCCTTTGCCGGATAAATCCGGTACGCTCGGGTACTAGTCCCTTCTGACACTAGCCCGACTGTCGTGCGAACGATTTTTTCTGGCCATAATCAACCTTCCAGGCCGGTGGATTTTAGTCGCGTCTTACGACATGCATTCCTTACAACGGGTATATTCTAGACCCCCTAACCCGGGGGCCTTCGGCCGCGCTTATAAAAAATAACCCTCAGCCGGTAGAATTCTCTTTCCGGAGTAATACCTATGGCCCGGTCCACAGTGCTTTTGCGCAGAACACTTTTCTGCGTTGGCGGCCTTCGGCCGCGCTTATAAAAAAATAACCCTGGGCTACGCCATCCGTCCGGACGTGTGCCCCAGCCGTGGCTACCGCCACGGTGATGTCCTTCTGCGTAGTACACCCTTCAGCGTAGGCGGTCTTCGGCCGCTCTTATAAAAAATAACCCTCAGCCGGTAGAATTCTCTTCCGGAGTAATATCTATGGCCCGGTCCACAGTACTTTTGCGGCCATTTCAACTCGCAAAATTGTACAAACAATTTTTGAGAGCCCCTCTACCGCCCTGCATAAGTCATTTTTCTCAGGACGTGCTGGAATAATGGAAAGCCGGCCCGTTATTTTATGGATTTTGTAAAAAATATTTAATTTAGGTTTTCACGACCAAAATATGTAACTGAAGATTATTTTATTATTGTTAATTAAAATCGGCATAAGTGCAGAATACGGCCCGTTAAGCTAGACAAAAAAAATTTAGTGGGCGTGGTCCGCCTCTTTTTCTGATTTCAGAGATATAATTTTTTTTTGGGGCTCGCTCATATTAAGGGTGCTAGTGGGGGGTAAAGATGAAATTTTCCAAATTTTAAAAAGCAAATATCTCGAAAAGTACTTAACCGATTTTAAATTAAAGCACACCATTGAAAAGGTAATTAAAAACACCTTTTTATGATATGCATATGTATATGCGGGTCGGCGTTCCATTATTCCAGCACGCCCTGAGAAAAATGACTTATGCAGGGCGGTAGAGGGGCTCTCACAGATCTTAAAACTGAAAACCAAACTTGCCGGAGGCTTATAGTTCCCGAGATATTCCTTCCTAAAGTTGTGAAAATACTATGCAGAAGGACATCACCGTGGCGGTAGCCACGGTTGGGGCACACGTCCGGACGGATGGCGTAGCCCAGGGTTATTTTTTATAAGCGCGGCCGAAGGCCGCCAACGCAGAAAAGTTTTTTTTTGCAAAATTTTCGCTAAACTCCATGTGTGGTGAAATTTGTATGGGAACTTTAACAGCAAATATCTCGGGAACTATAGGCCTCCGGTAGGTGGGGTCTTCAGTTTTGTGATCTGGGGGCCCCCCTCTACCCTCCTAAAAAACCATTTTTTTCTAGCCGTGGGGGACTCGTCTAAAATTTTACCTATCTCGGAAACCATAAGCCTCCGGCAAGTTTGGTTTTCAGATTTGGGATCTGTGAGAGCTCCTCTACACCCCTGTATAAGTCATTTTTCTCGGGGCGTGCTGGAATAATGGAAACATTTCCAAAAATAACTATTTTTAGTTTTGTTTAACCTTTTCCTAAAACAAATATGTACGAACAGTTAGTTTTTGTCTCTGCACAATGTTGTTTTTTTGTTGATCGTAGCCGCAGATTACCAAAAATGCAATAATAAATAGTGATGATGTGGTGCTCTTTGTTGTAATATAGCCTTTGCGTGCTGACTTCTGTGGCGGCTTACTTTCTTTCTTTACATATGCGCGTTTATTACAGCTTTGAACAGAATTAATGATGTACGGTCATCGGCACAGCAAACGATTAGCAATCACAAGAGCAACAACAAAAGCACAGAATTTAAAAGTATTAAAAGGAATGCTAAATATGTACATATGTATGTATATACGAATGCGAAAAAAATGCCAATGCACCGCTTTTGTCCGTTTGTATTCCTTTTTCCACATATAAAAGGTATCAATGAAAATAACACAATTTATTTATTCATCGACTTTGTTTTCACCAACAAATTGTTTCCTTTCTTATTCCTCTGTTATTCATTAATTTTTTTGTAGTTTTAAGAAAATATTCCCACTGATAAAAAATAGATTTGACATCATTTGACAAATGACAAAAATAAACCGAGCGCTGCATGATTGAATAAACCGCATGATTGTTTAATAGAGTTGGGAAACTATCGATGCCACTATTGATAGTATCGATATTTAATTTTTTTTTGAACACATCGAAGACCATCGATGGCTTTTTCAAAACTATCAATATTATGATCGATATTAATGATAGTTTTATAACTTTTGCATATTACTATTTCAAATTCTGTTAAGGTCTTATATTCGTCTATGTACACAATAATAGCAACGACATTATAGAAGGCTTTGAAGATTTTTTTTGTTATGACTTCAAACTCATTTCCGTGTACTAAAATATACTGGACTGAATGTAAGAGATTGAGAGTTTGATGATTTCTTGGATTTTTCAAATTTTCGGCGATAGTTCTATCGATACTACTATCGATGGTTTATTTTTTTGAGGACTATCGTAGACTATAAAGCTTAAATTAGTTATGCATTAACTTTATTTCCATAATAGTAACAGTATCGGTATTAATTTGGTCGATTATTGGTGCCGTAACAGTAAACAGCTGAACAGTGATCATAGCCCAATAAAGGTGAACATAGCAATAGAGTCGCTCTTCCTCTTTTGGTTTTTTAGGTTGCGAAATTATCATATTTTGTATTAATGCTAATTGCGTGTTCTCTTTTGATTGCTACGACCATATTATTATTGGGTCATGACAGTGAACAACTGTAACAAACAATCGATCAGCTGGTTAGCGTTACGGCTGAAAACCAAAATTCATTTGGTTGTTACCGATAGCGTTACCGACTAGCGAATCACTAATCAAATACATTGCTTCCCATAAGGTTGGTTGATCAGCTGTTTTATAATGATACTGTTACTGCATAACTAATTTGAGCTTAAAAAGTTTTTTAAAACTATCAAAAACTATCGATGGTTGCACTATCGATAGGTGCCCAACTCTAATGTTCAATCATGAGCAGGGCCTCGGAGCAAAAGATTTCGTTTCGTTTGCTCCAGACAAAAATTTCTTTTTGCTCTAGCTGCGCTTCATCTCCCAATAAACGAAAATCATCTTTGGTTTTAAACGTTCTTTGTTATCTATAGTCTAGCTTAGCAAAAAGTGGTTAAATGTATTTATATGTACATTAGATTGTATCGCAAAAAAGAAGAATACTATTTTACTTGAATATATAAAAAAGGGTCAAAATAATCCTTTCATGGGATGCTAGAGGGTTAAACTATTCTAAAAAATTATTATATTCCTCCAAATGTTGAATGTGTTTTTTTTTCGGGTGAAGCGATCGAAATAATACTTTTGCTAACGATTAATGATTTTTGACGATGGTTAACATGCAAGCAATAAAAGGTACTTTAAGGGCCGTTTACTCAACCTCTGATTAACCCTAACCGGACGACAAAGGTCCGGTTAAGCTATAGACTGCATTATCGACCACATGTTACATACATGGTTTTATGAAGTCGATAATGATGTTTAACCGAACTTTAACCGTGGTTAGCGTTAATCAGAGGTTGAGTAAACGGCCCTTAAGTGGTAGAAACTAAGTACGGGGTGGTAGAGAACCCAATTGCTCACAGCGTATTAACCCATATTCGAAATCTCCTCCTCACGCCAAAGAGACAGGTGTAGTAAACTTGGGGATCGGACTATCAATACCGAAGATATGAAAAAATGATTTTTAGCAACAGCTAGCGGCATCCAACGAAAAAATTGAGAAAATTTCAGGATATGATTTCCAAAAAGACATAATATGGGGGTGTACGGTCGACTTTTTTCTTGGTCCCTATAAGGCGAGACGGCCTAATGTACATATCTATATATAGATATGTAGGGACCGAAGTAGCTAGTGACTTTTAGGTCCAGTCCAGTCTGGATAAAAAGCCTTAGCTCGGGTACTCTTCGCTACTTTATTTCGGTCCGCTCCGGGGCCCTGATTATGAGTCATGATTCATGAGTGACAGTTATGCTACATAGAGATGTTTATGCATCGTTTAACCCATGAATGAACAAATAAGAGATTGTGCATCAGCGGTACCGCTAGGCGTTCATCCAAAATTTGAAAGAATCAGCTGATATAGTGACGTAGTACCTAACATAAATTCTCTTTCGTTTGCGGTTATTTAAAAACTAAAGATTGTATGCGATAAATGTGAAATTTATATTAAAAAAACTATTTTAAATAAAGAAAAATGAAGTGCCGCGTATTTATTTGTGTGATTCATAGTTCAATAAAGGTATTTTTTGCATGTTTGCAAATTTTCTTTCTCGTCAATAACGTAGTTGATGACGTACTAACCAAAATGAGCCCAGTTTCACGGATTGTTTTGCGCTTGAATAACCGTTATGGCAACGAAAAAACTGTTTTGGGTCTGAATAGCCGTTATTCAGATTTTTATTTTTTGGTCGCCTATAAAATCAAGCCTATTTATTTGTCACTATTTCTGGACGATATTAGTATCAAATGAAATGTGTTGAGGAGGGATTGTAGCTCTGATTACTCTTTTCATTTGATACCAGGGCATCCGGGTCCACTTTTTACCCATAACTGGGAACCCGACCTACGAATCTTAACAAATACACCTCTATGTAAAAGCCCTACTTAACACCTTTCATTTGATACCAATATCGTCCAGAATTATTGACAAATAGATAGGCTTGATTTTTATAGCTGACCAAAAAAAAAAATAAAAATCTGAATAACGGTTATTCAGGCCCAAAACTGTTTTTTGGTTATCATAATGGTTATTAATGACCCAAACAAAAAAGTTCTCATGATAATGGTTAAAAATTCCCAAAAGAAGATAAAGGTTATTTTTGCGTAACCTTTTCACCACACTAGAAAAAATAACCGTTATTTTCGGTCCCTGACTCAACCTCTGATTAACGCTAACCCGAGGATAAAGCTCCGGTAAAGCTATGCACTGCATTATCGACCACACGTTAAATGTATGGTTTGATGAAGTGCATAATGATGTTTAACCGGATAATCTCCATATCTGTGGACATTTAACAGACCAATTTAAGTCGACTTCTTTAAACTATCTTTAAAATGAACAAAAATTATTCTTTTATCATGTGAAGCTTTTACTTTTTTGAAAAAAATTATGCAAATGCTTTGTGCGTTTGCAAAACTGTTCCTTGACCTCCTGTAAAATTGCGAATTTAGATTTAAGTTGCTTTTCCAAATGTTCACATATATATGTATGTATATGTATATGTACATATGTATTTTTTATGAATTTATTTGCAAATCATATCAGACTTTTTACAGTTATTGAATTCTATACATTATCAGCTTTCTGGTCTTTGCGATCTAGAAATTAGCGAAATAAAGATAAAACGCTATCGCCTAGTGGGTAGAAACACGTCTAATACGCTGCGTGGTAATACTCGTAGTATAAAACCCAAATACAAAAAAACAATTCATTGTATTGAATTGGGCGAGACGCTCGGCCTAAAACTCGTTAGGGCTATATTTATTTTTTTCTTTCAGAAGCAGAAAGTTGTCGAAAACCATTTCAAGGAACATCAGGCAACGTCTTAAGTTCATGCTTGAATTAAATAGTTTTTAGCATTTTACTATACTTGATTGAATTTCTTTGGTGTATTCGCATTATGGTAGAAACATTTCTAACGGAAAATCTTCTATACGAGGAAAAATTATTTCATGTACCACCACTGGAGGAAGTAAAAAATGGTAAGTTTGTTAAAAAAAAATAGTATTTCCCATGCCTTTGAGAATGTACGATGAGAGAGTTAAGATTTTTGGATCGTTTGAAATTGGGTAAGTAGTTATGATAGCGTATCCACAGGGCTCACCAAATACCGTGAAATGTGGAGTTCGTTCACAGCGTTTCTCATTTAAATAACCATGGCTTTTCTAACATATGTTTTCCTGTATTTTGGTATAAAATTCGTTTGCTGTATATAAGTATATGTATGTAGGTCTATCTACCCTATATGTATTTGGCATAAAGTTATAATATCATATCTTGTTCACGAAAAATATAAAAATCATATTCCATTCTTTTTAGTAATCCAAAACGCACTGGCTCAAAATTTTCAAAATGCATACGTCGAAGTTGCCGTCTGTCCCGATCTGAAGGATCCCCTTTATGGACTTGTTGAATCAGGTAATAGAAAGAAATGAATAAATAATACATATGTACATATATGGAAAGTATTTAATTATGTACATATGTATGTTCTTTCAGGTTTGGGTGGAACACCACTGATCCTTGAAATTGGTGGAACATTTATGAAAACCTCCAAGGTATACAATGCGAAGGAACTCCTGCAGAAAGCACTACCAGGCAAAGGTAAAATTTTCGCTATAGGCGCCGGTACTGGCTTCTACAATTCCCTTTACGAAGGCATCTTCAATATCGGCCTCGACGAGTGCGGTAATTGTAAAAATGGCAGCCACAGCGCCAAAGTACATGGCCCAGCAGAGGAATGTGTACTGCAACACATTGACGATTCAGATCCACGCTTTGCTTTGCTAGCGAATTTGTTTGTAAGTCGTGGTGCTACCGGGCCGGTGTTGAAGGTGAAGTGCAGCAAGCGTACTGGTGATTTGAATTTAGTTGAATGCATAAGCAAAGGTTTGGAAACAAATTACAAGGAGAAGTGCGTTGGAATGGGTGGTTTATTCATGCTGAAAAAGGGTGTAGCATATCATCATGTGCTACGTGATCTCGACAAAATTACTTGGCCTAGTAAGGAAAAGCTGAGTATACAAAAAAAGTTCTACAATATTCCAGCCCCATTGAATGCTTTCGGCACTTTGGTTTCCCATGATTATGTAAGTGGCTTTGGGGGCACATTTCCAAGCAGGCCCGACGAGAGGGGGGGGCTGAGGGGGTCAATTGCCCCGGGCCCGGGCTTTAGAGGGCCCGGGAATCTCAAAATGATATCCAAGTTTTTGCTTACAGAAAACAAACAAACAACACCTTTAATCACCTTTCGTAGATAGCAATCATTTTAAATTTCAAACAATTTTATAAATCTCTTAACGGTCTGCACCCCACTTAAGGAATTGTTGGTTTTTAGCGTCGGCTTTGCAGCATAAATTTGAATTCGTTTTCTGTTGCAACAGAAAAATTCGGTATGATGCAAATTCTTATACAGCGATATGGGTATTTCCTGGGCGTTTCGGACGGTATGTTCGCACGATTTTTTGAACTTTTGAGGCAGAAATACCGCGAAATATTGTATCATTTTATGATAAAAGGAAAGATTTAGGCCACAGCTAATGACTAAAGTATGTTAGCGACAGAAATTTAGTTTAATGCCTCTGTTTTAGCCACTTAAACTGCGTTCCGGACGCTAAAAAAACACTTCCATTTTTTTTTTAAGTGGCTAAAATAGAGGCATTAAACTAAATTTCTGTCGCTAACATACTTTAATCATTAGCCGTGGCCTAAATATTTCCCTTTATCATAAAACGATAAAATATTTCGCGATATTTCTGCCTCAAAAGTTCAAAAAATCGTGCGAACATACCGTCCGAAACGCCCAGGAAATGCTCATATATGTACGTGTATGTATGTATGTAAACAGCGATACGCCGAAAACAAACGAAGCTTGCGAAGCTAAAATTGGCTTTGGTGCTTCCTACAGTTGAATTCGATTGCTGTTTCACTAAGGGCCATTTTCACGGTGACGAGTTAACTGGCATTCGATAGTTAACTATCAATTTTTTGTTTTATCTCTCTATAAAAAAAAAATGGCCCTAAAGCGTTCAGCAGAATCAGTCTTTTGATATACCAAATTCCTACCAACAAATATTTGTATTCCAATTTAAAGAAATTTATTTCATACAAATAAAGCAATATGTATTTAAACAGAATTCATTCAGACCTATGGTCCCATGGACAATATTACTCAGTATGACCCATGGATTCGGAAACTGGATGTGCCTTTTGAACAATACATTTGACCCACCCTAATATGTATATTTCTATGTAAACATATTTACTTGATCTGTATTAATGTATAGATAAATCAAAGTTCGTAACTATATATTTATTGAATTTTGATTTTGAGAATTTGTTCATTTAGTATGGGGGCCCGTAGTTATTTTGACCCCGGGCCCGGATTTTCTCTCGGCGGCCCTGTTTCCAAGCTCTTCATAGTGATTATTTGATATACATATGTACATACAAATTTTACCTTTCGTTGCTCTTCCAGGATTTGAATTTAAGTTTGTGCCATTTTCATTCATTTTCAAATTCCAATTGGGGTGGTCACTTTATTTATGATACAACACCAGACGAAGTGGAGTACGAGGCTTATCTAAATTTGGCTGAACGTGTTGTGCGCGTAGATCGTGCACTGCTGAAGCCAGAGGGAGGGATATGAATACAAAAATTTAAAAAAACAGAACTACAAATAAAGATTCATGTCTATTTTGTATTGTTTTTTTTTTTTATGTGGTTTAACGTTTTTATATGCAAGAAGAAATTTATTTTCAAACAATTTCGGATAACAATAGGTAAGTAATCTTTCCAAGACAAATTCATTATATGGTAATGGCAGGACGAATTCGGCAATATTCGCCTCGATTCGCTTTAAGTTTTTGTTCATCAGAATGTCAAACTCAAAGTCAAATATTTCTTTGCATGACATTCTTCTGTACTCGGCGAGTTAAAAACGAGAAGAAGAAGAAGTCAGCCGTTCACTTACCATTACCATATGAATGAATTTGCCTTGCCTGCAGCTAGTTTTTAATTTGTTTTTCAGTAGTCTACTTTCAAACATGGCTATGTGAAATTTTTTCGATTTTGAGGTTTTGATGGATCGTGTACCGTGTACCGTGTACCGTATTTAGAGGTGTATAATCTCAATTAGGAATTTTTTGCAAAATCCTTCCGTATTATGAAAAAAAATCTATCAGCATTTAACACGAATATACTTTCAAAAGTCTCTATCTGAAAAAAGTTACTCATACGCCTAGGCACACATTAGTGCAATTTTTGTACGTTTCAATTTCAGTACTAAAAAATTCTGTTTCAAAACTAGCTGTGTGAAAAATTACTGTCAAAAACTAGATATGTGGAATATTTAACATTGAGTTTGCAAAAGTCTGTCATATTACTGTTTTTGAAGTTAACTTCCTAGGCGGCGATACAGAGATTTTATGGAGAGTGAAATTTTAAAAAGGAAATAGCAGGAACACTTTCGTTGCACTGAAATAGCAAACAGGAAACAGCAAAAGGTCAAAACATTTACCCGACTTTCCCCTAAATATTTTGGACGATATTGGTATCAAATAAAAGATATTAAACATGGCTTTTAAATAGAGATGTATTCACTATGATTCTCAGTTTGGGTCCCCAGATATAGGTCAAAACGTGGACTCGGATGATCTCGGAATATTTCTGAGCAATATTGGTATCAAATGAAAGGTGTTTAGCAGAGCTTTCAGATAGAGATGTACTGATTATGAGTTCTAGGTCAGGTCCCTAGATATGGGTCATAATATTGGCCCAGAAAACCCCGTTATGTCAATTCATGTCATGTGATATCATCATATGATACCATGATATGATGTCATGATGTGATGCCATGATAAGATGTCATGATATGATGTCATGATGTGATGTCATGATGTGATAATGATATGATGCGATGACATATCATGTAATGATATGATGTCATGTCATGTCATATGGTGTGATGTGATGTCATGTCATGTCACATGTTAATTGTGTGACGAGCTTATATTCGCATCATCTTCACCCACTTTTTATACTCATAGTAATATTCGGTATTCGTATTCGCTTCCGTATTGGTTTTCGCATTGACCCATAAACTAAATATGACCCATATACCAATAATCATTGGTCTACGCCATTTTGACGTTTATTTTTGACTTAAAAATAAAAGACAAATTTTAAAGAGTTACTTTTTGACTTTTTCGATAAAATCAAATCGGATTGACTATCTGTGGCCCACGATCATCACTTCGTGTATATCGTCCCCTCAATATAACAATAGCGTATGTGCTCATACGCCGTTATTTTTTTATTGCATATTTAGAATCTCCATCATTGATTCTATGTCTGGTCAAAATTTTGTCAAATTCTACTTCCACAAAGTGGGTCAAAATGTCATTGGAAAAAATGGTGTATAATTTCTTGTTCAAAAATTTAATAGATATCTGATTTGACAAAAACTTTAAACTCGATTTTCTCAAAACCCAAAAAAATTATACGCTATTGTTATATTGAGGGGACGATATAAATGTTAAAAAATATTAACTCTTTCCTATTGACTTTTTGAGTTGAAATTTCAAAAATAACTCTTATTTTCCATCCCTAACAACAAACGAAAGGTGTTGAGCAGGGCTTTTACATAGAGATTTACTGATCATGATTCCCAGATATGGGTCAAATTGTGGATCCGGATGACCCCGGAATATTTCTCAGCAATACTGGTATCGAATGAAAGGTGTTGAGCAGAAATTTACTGATTATGATTTCTAGATCGGGTATCCAGGTATGGGTCAAAACGTGGACCCAGATGACCCCGAAATACTGCTGAGCAATACTGGTATCGAATGACAGGTGTTGACCAGGGCTGAAACAGAGAGCTCTTGTCAGTATTATTCTCAAATAGACCATTGACCTATTTTAAATAGACCATAATTTTCATTGATTCGCTGTTATTTTCACAACACAGAAATATGAGTGGTTTTTACTAAGCTAATGTAAGAAGTTAACTTCTATCACGTGTACTGTGCTAACCGCGGTTTTTTTTGTATATCGTTAAACCCCTTATGGGCTAAGCTTTCAGGTAATAACAAAAAATATTCAAATAAAATAGAGCTTGAAGCTGTAGTGGATTTTTCTAATTTCTAACTCAATTTGAAAAATTCACATAGCCCTGTTTGAAAGTGGACTACTCATATGTACTATGTATTGAAAAATTTATGTATCTAAGTGATTGCAGACATATGTATTTTCAAGTCAAATCTCACGAATAGGTTCATACATACATAGCGGTTGAAGAGGTAGGTATACTTAATCATTATTTTAATCACTAAATGTACATCACACATCTACATCATTTCAGCGCAATAAAGATAAAGGTCTATAAACTATAGTGGGTAGAGTGTTCGGCCGCTATGCAAGTAGTCCCGCGTTCAAATCCTTGCACGGGTAAAACATCAAAATAAAAGATTACTTATTATTATTTAGTCTGTCAAGAAACACATCTGCCAATCATCAACCCAATTAGCTTGGAAACAATTAGGGGGGTACACCAGAATTAGGGGCCCAAAACTCGGCAGAGTTATATTTGCACCAGTATATGTACATATACATATGTATATTATAAAGATAAGCTGTTTTGTTATTACTTTCTTTATAATTACTCACTTATGTATGTAGGTATGTAAATACATATTTTTCTGTACCACTCTTTCTCAATCTTCACCAAATAATTTTAACTTGACACGATCAACGAATCCATGTTTTTTGGTATAAAATATGTGCTCAAACCAAATTTCGCTCATAACGCAATCAAAGTTGAGTTGAAGTTCGTGGTTAAATTAACAATATTTTGCTCGATTTCCGCGGTGTATCTGCTATTATGGCGGAATCATTTCCAACCAAAAATCTTCTTTTCGAAGAAAAACCATTTCATGTACCACCATTAGAGGAAGTAAAAGGCGGTAAGTTGTTAAAACTTAAAACAAGACAATATTTTCGTTACATTCGCAAGGATTATTTTCCTAACATTGAATAAACAGCACATTTTCAAGGAGAGATGTTTACAATCAACGCAGCTGGTTCAGTTATCCAGATCAGATACGCATATCTTTATATATCTTTATATATATTACGCTAAGCGATTTTTTGTAAGCACCATAACTTTTACACCGTTATACCGATTTTCGAAAATGTGGTGTCAGATGAAGGGGCTTGACCTGTAGATGTGCAGGAAGGTTTAATTTTTTTGAAAAGGGTTGCCAGATGTTTGAAAATTTAATTTTACTGTATAGTTTGTTTGATTTTAAAATTTGTTCGCACCATATGAAAGGGCTTGACCTGATATTAAGTAATTTAATAAAAATTTAACAAAAAGGGTTGCCACCTGTTCAAAAATTCAGTTTTACGCTATAGTTTGTTTGATTTTTAAACTTGAGGTGTCATATGAAAAGACTTGGCATGGAAATGAGTAATTTATTAAAATTTTTACAAAAAGGGTACCACCTGTTCAAAAATCCATTTTTACCCTACAGTTTATCTTATCTTTATATATATTACGCTAAGCGATTTTTTGTAAGCACCATAACTTTTACACCGTTATACCGATTTTCGAAAATATGGTGTCAGATGAAAGGGCTTGACCTGTAGATGTGCAGGAAGGTTTAATTTTTTTGAAAGGGGTTGCCAGATGTTTGAAAATTTAATTTTACTGTATAGTTTGTTTGATTTTAAAATTTTTGGTACCATATGAAGGGGCTTGACCTGATAAGGCAATTTAATAGAAATTTTTCAAAAAGGGTTGCCACCTGTTCAAAAATTCAGTTTTACGCTATAGTTTCTTTGATTTTTAAATTTGAGGTGTCATATGAAAAGACTTGGCATGGAAATGAGTAATTTATTAAATTTTTTACAAAAAGAGTGCCACCGTTCAATAATCCATTTTTACGCTACAGTTTATCTCATTTTTAAATTTGCAGGGAAGGAAAGGGAAGAGGAAAATAAAAGGGACGGATATGGCGAAGGACAGCAAGCGAAAGAGGAAATAATACGGAAAATAAAATGGATAAAGGGAAAATAAAGCGCAAATAAAGGGGAAAGGGGAAGAGAAAGAGAACTAGAAAGAAAAGGAGGAGCGCGCCAAATGGCCTTTGGTCGCTTTAAAGTTACCATAGTCTAGAAAATTATTCGGCACAAAACTTCCCTATGGGGCTCCTTGGTCAAAATCTATGTATAAAAAATCTAGGTCCACAGAAAATAAAAATAACCAGTAGCTATGAAGGTATATCAGAAAATTTTCAAATGTGGCAATAAGTGGTCTTCCACCCTCAAATTGTCCCACAGTGTAATTGAAAGCCACAGCATCGCGTGGCCGGGTTTACTAGTCTACATATGTTACGGTGGCGTGCTATAAGGCAAACTTTGCTTCACTTCCGGATGGGAAATAACACCAAATTTTTTAGTTTTTTCCAGCAGAGCTAGGTAATAACCCAAAATTGGTCTTATTTCACTTTTTTATCCCTGTAAAATTTCATGAGGATTGACGCCGCGATTAGGGGTGAGTAATGACACGATTTTTTGGGAGTTGACACATAAGCACTGACTCACTAAAAAGAGTCGACTCACTGAGTTGGCACGATTGTGCTACAACACCTTGTGTTACAGCACGATTGTACTACAGCACATATTACTTTCGTGCTATTGTCAACCAAAAAGTGTTACTGTGTGCTATCAGAGACTGTGTCAGTGAAAGAGTCGCTCCGATGATGAATTGATATTTGTACGAGAATGGCACATAAATCAATAATAGAATTGAAGTGATAGGTGTGGGTGGGCAAATATATGGAAAATTAATTAGTTAATTAATTAATGTCGTTTTTGTTGTTGATTATTGATTTATACCTATGTAGCTCTGAGATATAGGGTATTTAGGGATTTTTGAGATGTTCATGAAGTACACATATTGGGCTATCTGATGGATAAATAAAATATACATATGTGTGCCAATATAAACTTAGTTGATAAGATCAATTACAAATTTCACGATGCACGATATATATATATGCACGATATACGATAATGGGTTAAAGTCCAAAAGTTGGGAAAAATCATCTAGCTTCTGAATATCATAAACAAATTTACCAAAATTAAGGGGAACAACCGAAAAAAACCCAAAATATGTGTCCATATAAAAACGGGTTAGTGTCCGAAAGTTAGTACAATTCATGCAGAATACACCTATATACACCAAATTTGCCTAAATCACCTGGAACAAATGAAAAAATGCATAAATAGGTGACCACCCCAATACCAAAAACCACCAAAATACACCAAGTGAAATATAAAGTAAGCATGCACAAGTTGACACATAAATAAGAGGCGAAATCGAACGTGCCAGCGGAGTCGAGTGTGCTAATGAGTTAACATGCTATAAACGTGCCAGCGGATTCAAGTGTGCTACTGAGTTAACGTGCTATAAACGTGCCAACTGAGTCAAGTGTGCTAATGAGTTATAATTTTATCGTGAGGTGAGCTTGAGCGTGCAGCTCACTGATGGGAGTTGACACGGAGTCATGACTCAGTGCTGAGTTACCCAAGCCTAGCCGCGATCTAAAGCGGTTGACCAGTTTATTTACTGATATCTGAATCTTTTTTTAATATAAAACAAAATCGCGCGGTTTTTAGTATCAAATTTTGATTTATTTAAATAATTTTTTATTATAAAACAAAAGCGCCGCAAGCAAAAATTGGAAAACTATGCGATTTCCAATCCCAAATTTTCATTTATTTAAAGTATTTTTTATTACATATACATATGTAACAAATACGCCACAGGCGAAAATTAGGAATGAAAAATCCCGCGATTTCTAATTCCAAATTTTCATTTATTTAAAGCATTTTTTATTATAACAAATGCGCGGGTTTTCATTTCAAATTTAGGCTGGCAGCGCTTTCGTTATAATCAAAAATACTTTAAAGAAATTAAAACTTGGCATTAGAAATCGCGCACATCAAAAGAGAAATGAGTAAATAAGGTAATCAAATGTGCAATTTTGCTTTATTGCCCAATCGCCCACTGAAAAATTTATTATTATTTCTCAAGGCCCTGTGCGATAAAGCAAATTGGTGTTATTTCTCAATTGGGGGCGCAATAACACAAATTTGCTACCTCAGTCACTAATATAGCTGGAGTGGTAATATGTATTTCATCCACGCAGTGGCGCACACAGAAAAATATTTTGGGGGGGGTTTTCAATATCCAACCGAAAATTAAAAAAAAAAATACTTAAAACTCGTCCAGACAATTTTTATTTGAATTTATGTTTTGGGGAGTGGACCTACGTATGCACACATTAAACATTAAATCTCAATGCATTTTCTCGGTATTTAAACTAAAACTAACAAGTAAGGAAGCCTAAGTTCGAGTGGAATCGAACATTAGATACTCAGCTGTTCGTTTGCGTTTCTTCGATTAGGGTGTATTTGTATTGCAGCCACGCCCATTTTAAAAATTTGTATCAATCATCCAACTAAACATATGAATATTATTCTTTGTGCAAATTTTCAACCCTTTATGACTTCTAATTACAAAGATGTCACGTTACAAATTCCCAAAGGGTTTTCCAGAATTATCTTTGTTAAAAAGTTAACCCCAAAACCCCCCCTTGAGTGCGCCAATGCATCCACGCAATGGTCTCAGGCCCTTATGAAGAAATATGGTGAAATTTTGGAAAATAGGCGGTGCTACGCCCACTTACTAAAGAGCAAACATTTAAAGTTTTATAAGTCATAACTCAGAACCCGTAGCAGATATATCGGTGAAATTTAGTACGCGTGATTTGCTTACTTAGGCAAAGGCTTCGACGAAAAATCTCCAAATCGATTAACGACCACGCCCACTTTTATATATAGCTATTCTAAGGGGGCCTAATAAAAGTATTTTAGGCGATATCTTTGTCAAATATAAAGATATACCGACATAAAACAAAAAACAAAAAATTTTTAGGAAATGCGCTCGGCAGCGCCTCCTTTTAGAGGTACTTATATACGAGACTTCGGAGCCCATAACGAAACTTTGTGTATACACTTTTATAACTTGTGGTAATACGCCTTCAAAATTTTAGCGGAATCGGTTTATGATCACGCCTACTTTTTAACAAATATACATCTAGAATGACCAATACACCGTTTTTCCATCAAATACAAACAAACAATTAAAGCATACAGCTGAGTATCTAATGTTCGATTCTATTCGAACTTAGGCATCCCTACTTTTCTTGTGTATTTCGCATATTTTTTTAATCTTAAAGAAAAATTGAGGAAATTCAAGTTCCAATATCCTTTTTAGTAATCCAAAACGCACTGGCTCAAAATTTTCAAAATGTATGCGTGGAAGTTGGGAAATGTCCTGATTTGAAGGATCCATTTTATGGGTTAATGGAATCAGGTAATCTAATTAAATGGCTGGCATATTTTTGTATCTACATATGCTTAAAATATATTCCTCTTCCAGGTTTGAGCGGTTCACCCCTGATCCTCGAAATGGGTCGACTGCAACGCCCCATGTTATACAATGTGAAGGAAATTCTTCAGAAAGCACTACCAGGCAAAGGAAAAATTTTCGCTATTGGCGCCGGTGACGGTTATAAACTTTCAGAGAATTTAAATTACGAAGGTATCTTCAATATGGGCTTCGACGAACGGGGTAATTTCAAGAATGACAGTTACAGTCCCAAAGTGCATGGCCCAGCAAAAGAATGCGTACTGGAGCGCATCACCGATTCTGATCCACACTGTGGTGCATTCATGAATTTGTTGGTAAGTCGCGGTGCCCCCGGTCCGGTGTTGAAAGTGAAGTGCAGCAAACGTATTGGTGATTTGAATTTCGTTGAATGCATACGCAAAGGCTTGGAAGCAAATTACAAGGAGAAATGCGTTGGAATGGGTGGTATATTCGTGCTTAAAAAGGGTTCGGCATATCAGCACGTTTTGTATAATCTCGAAAAATGCACATTGTTCAACCAAGAGGAGATGGATGAATGTAAACAGTTCTACAATACGCCAGCCCCGTTGAATGCTTTGGGCACTTTGGTTTCCCATGATTATGTGAGTGGCTATGAGAATACATACATATGTATGTATGTACATACATACATATATTTAAAATACCTTCATATTCATACATATTTTTTCTTTTATTATTCATTTATACGTTTTATTGCTCTTTCAGGACCTGGGTTTAAATCTATGCCATTTCCATTCATTCTCACATTCCAATTGGGGTGGTCACTTTATTTATGATACAACACCCGATGAGGTGGAGTATGAGGCTTATCTAAATTTGGCTGAACGTGTGGTGCGTGTAGATAGTCTATAGGCAAAACCACAAGCTGAGTTTTGACTGAAAATGTTTTAAAAACGGTGTTGTAAATAAAAACATGCATATATGTAAATATTAATTTTTAAAGAAGTTTAATGCGGAATATGTAGGCCTGGCTCAACGCTCTCGTATTGAAAGTACTAAACTCAATAAATCTCAATTAATAGCCTAAGCTACGACAGATCAAATATATCCCCTCATCTGTTATTTACCAATCGACAGTGGTAACTGACAGATCGTAAGCATATTAACACATCGCACATGGGTTGCCTATTTAAACCGCGTACGAAAGGTTCTAAATATTTAAAACAAAAACTAAAATTTTTAGGTATACTCCCCTCATCTGTTATTTACAAAAACGATACACCAGACGAAAGAGGGCAATTAGAAGAGCTCAAAAAACATGGGTTGCCTATCGAAATCTGGGGCAAACTGGAGGGTTGCCAGCTTTGGAAAGTGCCTGAGCGATTTCTAAAAAATGGAAAAAAAGGGTTAAATACATGCCGTATAGAACAGACATTTTCAGAGTCCGAAAAAATAGTAATTTGAACGTCGATAGAGGGTTGAAATATTCTAGAAAATTATTCGCCATAAAATTCCACTAGGGGTCCCCTCAGACAAAATCTTTGTATAAATAACCCAAAGACCACATAAAGCAAAAAACATATTCCTTTGCTAAACACTAAAACTCTTTCAAGTATAAATTCATTTGGGACTTATTTCGTTGTACCATAACTTATTACTAATAAGTAAATAAATTTTACTTATGTATTTCTCTAAAAATTTTCTAAATTTACTTCAAGAAAACATTTTTTTGACTCAAGTATACAAATTTCTTTCACGTGTAGGTACATTCAGAAAAAAAAATCATCAACACGATTCATGTAAAATTAACACGACCGATCTTTACACATAGAACAGCAACAATTTTTTCAAATTACACGATATTTGAAACATGATTTTGGCTTTGTAACTGTCATCTGAAAATTTGGTAAATTCAACCAAATTTTATTGTTGATACAACATGAAGAAATATTAATATATACAAGATGATTCAAATATAAAATTTTATTCCTAAATGTCATTTGGAATTTGGTTTATTTAACATGATGATAGTGTCAATATAAAATAAAAAATGTTAGAAAAATGACGTCCCAATTTTAGTGTTAAAACAACAAGAACCACAATTAACAATAAAAGTTGGTTGATATAACACGAAACAATGTTCAAACATAAACGTCATTTGGAATTTTAGTTTATTCAACATGATCATAGTGTCAATATAATCTAAAAAAGTGTTAAAAGGAACGTCAAAACTATTTTGAAATATACACAATTTTTTCAACGTTTGAAGTTCTGTGGTTGGTGCAAAACACAAACTAATAATTTTATTTTTAACAAAAAGAAAATTTTGTGCCGTGGCAATGATGGGAGTTTAGCATCATTGGCAGTGCGTGATAATGGTTTTTCCATTTATGTTTTTAGTTCGCAGGTATGTTAAAAGTGGGTTGCATTTTTGTTTCCAAAAGTTTTTAAAGTTCAATATTTTCTTTTTCCTCTTCATAGTTTGCAAATTTTACCACGAAAAGATGTTTAGCAGCATGCGGTGCATATACCGTTGCATTAGCGGCCAAACATTACTCGGTTCCAGTGCTAGTAAGTACTATTGCCCATGTATAAACTATTCGTATGAGAAGGACGCTTTCAATTTGGTCGGTTGTGCGGGTGATGTACTCGAATATGCTTTAGTTATTGATCTGATGATCAATTTATTAAAAAAAAAAATAAATTGTAAAATCAACAAGACTTTCTAGTTAATTTAACAATAAATTTAAATCAAAAGGATGTCATTGTTATTCAACAGGATCATTTCGTGTTAATTTAACCAGCTTTTATTGTAACATTAACTAGTAATAATAATACAATGGCGCTATTATAACTCTGACGAGTTTTATGGCCGAGCTTCTCTCCCAATTCGAGGTGTGCTCCTTTTTGTTTTTCCTACTAATTGGGTGGACCTACAGTTTTATGCCGGCTCCGAACGGCGAATGCATTTTTTGTGAGAAGCTTTTTCATGGCAGAAATACACTCGGAGGGTATGCCGCCCACTGCCGAGAGGTGACCGCTGCTCTTAAAAAACCCAATAATTGGATTTTTACTAATTAGAAAAATTTTTTTTGGTTCGGACTGGGGTTTGAACCCGAGGCCTCTGGCATAGCAGGCGAGCACTCTACCCACTGCACCACAGCGGCCACAACATTAACTAGTAGAAATTGTAAAATCAATAGGAAGACTCAATACTTTTTAGTGTTAATTCTACAGTTGTCACCCTGTTAAACTAACACTTGACAGTAGTGTTAAATTTACACGATTACATGATGGCATACATTAAGCATCGTGTTGAAAAAAATTAACCACAAAATTTGTTGATTTTTGGTTGATTTCACACTATTTTTTTCTGGGTGTAGGTACATATATGGATATCTCAAAAGTTTTAGGCCGAGCTTCTTCTACAGTTCGTAGTGAGCTCCTTAATTTTTTTCCCCACAAATTGGGCAGAACTCTGGTTTTATACCCACTCTGGGCGGTATCTGTCACCGGACCAGCGCCCAATTTCGCGGCAGTCGTAAGAGAGCGAACAAAGTTTTCGAATAAAATTTCGTATGTTTTGAGTAAGCGAATTCGCTGGTTCACGACTGCCGCGCTTCGAATACGGCACCACTGGTATGAATGATGTGTAACAACCTGCTATGTCGTTGCGGCCAAATAGTAGGTATTACGTATGAAAACAAAAACAATTCGCGATATCAGTCAAAAACAGATAGATATTTTGTATACTTCATTCTGCTTTTCACAGATGTCTACATACATATATGTACATACATATGTATACGAGTGTACTTTTAAGAGCTTCTGGAGAGCTATAATGCGGTTAAGAGGTTTCCTATTTTATATTGTCTTATCACTACGAAATACTTGTGTATAATATAACCACCCTGTAAATCATTGAAAAAATGTTCTAATCTAAAAAAAGACAAACTGGTATTTGCTGTTCATAATTCCAGCAGCAGCAGCGCTATTACACTTTTAGAACGTTAAAATCATTATTAGAACGTCGAGTATATCGCTGAGAGACAGTCACTTTACGGCTTACATGTTTTTATATATTAACCAACTTACGCGCATATTTACGTGCAAATGTATGTAGTACAAATAACAAGAGATACATATCTGTGAAATTCGTGCTTGAATTAAACAGTTTCTTTTTCGTTTTTCACTTGTTGAATTTCCTATCAGTATGGCAGAAGTGCTTTTAACGGAGAATCTTCTTTACGAAGAGAAACCATTGCATGTGCCATCATTGGAGGAAGTCAAAGAAAGTAAGTTTGCTACTATAAATCCTATTAAAATCTTTCAGTTTCTGTTTTGATTTTGTGTAATTTCGTGGATTTTCACTCATTTGCTTTTGACATTAGCCGTGAGAATTTAGTGGTAGTGGTGAGCAAGTGACAGATAACATATGAATGGAATTTTACCTTTTACTAAGGTGTCGAATACATTCGGCACGCCAGGCGACTGAACCACACTACATGAATAAAATAAGAACGACAATTACGGCAGTGACAGCTCTCTTCTATCTCTTCTATGTATACAAATGTTTGTCAGAAGCTCTTTGCTGCTTGTCAAAATAGAAATCGATCTAAGCTGGTTACAACTGCAATTTCATCTATTTACCGCGTTACCAATTCGCCTAGAAAATAAATGTCTACATTAGAATACGTGGGAAAATATTTTAGCAACTGTGGCCCGTCGCCTGTCGTTGTTTATTTGTTCAATGTATGTATAACAGCATTTGCTTAGTGTAGCGTGGTTTGCGTTATGGCTAAATTGAAGATGAGGTGTATGATAAGATAGCACAGGGTGAACCCAATGAAAAGAAATGTGTTCATTTAGAGTGGCACACAGCTTAAATGAACTAGTAGATTTTTTATTAAATATACAGTGAAACCTCCCTTGGACGGACACTCACCGTCAGGCAAATTTTGTCCGCCCAAGAGAGGTGTCCACCTAAGGGAGTGGGTTGCTATTTTAGAAATTTTTTGAATTTTAAAGGATTTATTTATTCATATATCACTGAAAAAACAAGGATTCTTATGTCTTCAAAATTTCACTTAAATACATAAAAACAAAAAAAAATTTATGTATGTACATATGTATACATATACATAAAGTATTAACATACATATCAATTAGTAAGTTGCTGAGAACTAGAAATGTTGGGATATCTTTGAAATTATTTAAAAAATTGCGAAATTGTCGAGTGACGAGTGGTTTTTTGCTTATTTAAAATAAAATTGTTTTGCAGATGGCTTTCAAATTTTTGCAACAATTCAAATGCAATAAGGTCTTCCGTGCAAAATCTTTTCAAATTTGAAACTGCAGACAAAGCCATTTCGTTCGAGGAGATTGTATTACCTACTTTCAGCGGTAATACTTTCAGTATCGGTACTATCATCTTCAATGGTTTCGACATTCTGGTCAGTTAGAACATCTAACTGGAAACCCGTGAATGTAGTTACATATATCTATGTATTCCAATAGTCATGCGGACATTTATTTTAGTTGGTGATTCCCCTTTCATCGTAGCGCTTTTTACCTAACGAACATTCCACGAACTTTTTTTATATTTCTATACATACTTATATTTTGTCCGCATAAGAGGAGTTCGTGTCCGCCTAACAGAGGTTTTTATGTGATTCGTTATAAAAAAAATCAAGGTGTCCGTTGACGAGAGGTTCGTGTCCGCTTAATAGAAGTTTTTAGTTCAATTCAATAGTAAATAACTGTCCGCGTCCGGCCAAGAGAGTGTCCGCCTAAGAGAGGGAAATTTGTTCTAAAAATTGAACCTAAACCTTGGTGCATGAAAAAATGTCCGCTCAAGGGAGGTGTCAGCCTATGAGAGGTGTCCGTTAGGAGAGGTTTCTCTGTATTCAGATTTTTCTTGATAGAAATAAAATTTGCTTACTTATTTCTTACAAAATATAAATAATATTAGTGTTACTAAGTTTATAAGAAAAACCAAAACCGAATCCACCACATCTACATTTTAATATTAAAGGAATTCATAAAACTCACATTGTCATATCTTTTCAGTAATACAAAACGCACTAGCTCAAAATTTTCAAAATGTTTGCGTAGAAGTTGGCGACTGTCCCGATCTGAAGGATCCCTTTTATGGGCTAGTTGACTCAGGTAATGGAAAGAAATTAATTAATCAATATGTAAATATGTTATTCTTTCAGGACTAGGCGGTTCACCACTACTCCTCGAAGTTGGCGGACCACCATACCTTCTACCGCTCGTACAACGCTCCAAAGTGTATAATGTAAAGGAAATCATTCAGAAGGCATTACCAGGCAAAGATAAAATTTTCGCCGTTGGTGCCGGAGCCGGTCCTTACCCTTTGCGTAATTCCAATTGCGAAGGCATCTTCAATATGAGCGTCGATGAGAACGGTAATTTCAAAAATGGCAGTTACACTGCCAAAGTGCATGGACCCACAGAGGAGTGTGTGCTGCAACGTATTCCTGATTCAGATCCACGTTGTGCTTTGCTACTCAATTTGTTTATTAGTCGTGGTGCCCCCGGACCAGTGTTGAAGGTGAAGTGTAGCAAACGCATTGGTGAATTGAATTTTATTGAATGCATACGCAAAGGTTTGGAAACGCATTACAAGGAGAAGTGCGTTGGCATGGGTGGTATATTTGTGTTGAAAAAGGGTGCGGCATATCAGCACGTTATGCGCGATTTCAGTAAAACCCCCTTGCACACCGAAGAGCAGTTGAACGAATGGTTGAAATTCTACAATATGCCAGCTCAGTTGAATGCTTTGGGCACTTTAGTTACGAACGAACATGTGAGTGTGATTCTAGAAATACTTTTAAAATTGTTATTCATTTGCGTTTATTTTCGCTTCTGTTTTCCAGGATTTGGATTTGCGTTTGACCCATTTCCATTCCTTCTCAAAATCCAATTGGGGTGGTCATTATCATTATGATACAACACCTGATGAGGCGGAATACGAGGCTTACTTGAATTTGGCAGAACGTGTGGTTCGCGTTGATCGACCACTGGTCACCCACAAGGTGGGACGTGATTAAAAAAATGCTTAAAAAGTGAATTTGTAAATAAAAAAAATTAAATTTGTGTGAAAAGCCGCATTTTGCATGTATCCCAGATTTTTTGATTACTCGTCATCAATTGAGACTATAAGAGAGATTTAGAAGCGGAAACCAAATTTACGTTGACGTCTTGATAATATACATAGATAAATATGTCCATACATATATGCAGTATACAGATTATCATTACCACTAATATTTAATAATATTTACTAAGCGAGAGACAAACATTTGCGAAACAAGTTTATGTACGTAACTAAAGTAACGTATGTCTTCGCTCTTTGTATCGTTCTTCGCTCTATCATTCGTTGTACGACCTCCGATAATTTCCATACAAAATTCTGACAGCGACAACAATTGAATAACGTTGTTCATTCTGAAAAATCTCGTCAACCCGGGTAAAATCGATGCCTTCTCTTATTTTGTATCGGAAATCTGACAAATAGGTTAAATCAAAAGGGAAGAAATAACCAAAAATACATATGTGTTGTATATAAATTCATATCTCTATTTAATTTACACTTTTTCTACGTCGTAAATATTCAGTTGTAATGTTTACAGCAAGTAAATTCAACTAAATTGAAGAAGAAGAAGAATGAGAAATGTCAAGCCGAAAAACGATAGCTACATACGTAGAGACGGGTTAGTTTGCGAACAATTTGGCGATATTGTTGAGAGCAAATTAAGTTATATGGAGACAGGCTTTACTTTTTTTTCACAAATATAGCCCCGCTAACAATTCTACCTGACAATTTATGACTCAGACAATTTGTGCAACCAATCACTCACAGGGAATAAAAATCGAAAAATGAGGGGAAAAGTGTATTTTGACCATGGTCATTTTGATCGTGGCGTAAAAGCGGCCTATCGATATACACAGGGTGAACTTAATGAAAATAAATGAACCAGTAGAGGTTTTTTTAATACATTTACAATATTTCTTGATAGAAACTGCGCTTTCCTACAAAATATAAGTAGATCTTCAAATCATTCGAATATCAGAGTTGTACGAATATTCCAAAACTGCATCCTACTCTAGGTACATTATTATTGCTAAACCAATTTAAAAAAGTTACATTGCCATATCTTTTCAGCAACCCATAACGCACTGGCTCAAAATTTTTAAAATGATTGCGTAGAAGTTGGCGACTGTCCCGATCTGAAGGATCCCTTTTATGGGTTACTTGAATCAGGCAGGTAACGGAAAGAAATTAATAAATCTATGCTCATATACATATGTACATTAGAGCGTATCGCAAAAAAAAGTTCGCCGTAGAAAAACATATATTCCTCGGAATGTTAAATGTGTTTTATTTCGGGTTCTACTAAAGCGATTGAGATACTTCTTTTTCAAAAAATTAATTACTTTTTAATGATTTTAACATGCAGGCAAAAAATGGTATATTAAGACGGCATCAACTAAATACATATATGGTGGGAGTGACCCCAATGTCGCACATATACGAGTATAGTACGATTGTACAATATAAACCGTGCTCTCAAGCCAAAGACATTGGTATATCAAGCTTAGAGATTGGAACATAAATACCGAAGATATGCAAAAATGCAGACATTTTAGCGAAATCTAGCGACGTCCAAAAAAATAAAATTTTTCCGAGAATGTGCTCCAAAAACATGCGTACGGTGGACTTTTTTTTGGTCCATATAAGGCGAGACGGCCCAATGTACATATGTACATATATATCGACGCCTGAGTGAAAGATCACCCTATCTCAAAAGTTGTTTCAAAATCGCCCATATATACATATTTCTCTGTGCTACAACGTTTTTCTGATTCAGATCCACATTGTCCTTCTCTCCTATTGGGGTGGTGATGAGGTGGAATACGAGGCTTATTAGAATTTGGCTGAACGTGTGGTGTGCGTAGATCGTCCACAAGGTGGCAAGTGAATAGAACAAATCTTTAAAAAGTGAATTTTTAAATACCTATAAAGAAATCTAAAAATGTATGAAAATCCGCATTTTGTGTGTTTTACAGATTTTTTGGTTTCTTATTCGTCATCAATTGAGACTAGGTATAATAAAGATTTTAAATGACATATGTATACTATTTATACCGAACGAAGCAAGATACTGACGATGGCACATCGCCGAAACGGGTTGATAACCAAATCAAACTTGACAAGGGCTGACGAAATTTCATCCCACAATACATACCAACCTAATGTACATATGTAGGTACCTACCTACATTGTAGTTATTCATGATTAAGTAGGTAAAACGCAGTTGACTGTATGTGCAAGCATTTAAAAGCACAGCTGATAGAAATGATTACCATTGTTAGTGTCGTTCATGCAACAAAATCATTTCATTTAAGCGTTCAACAACAACCTACACTTGCACATACAAATTCCAGCAGCTTCCATTTCCTTTAAGGCCCCAAAACAACAAATAAACGCTTAATATTCATAGTGATAAGCAATACATAAGCACCCACTACACCGCCATTATTACGGTGTTTGTAGCTTTCTTTTTCTATGGCTTGCACGCATTCCTTCTTTCTCTCTCACACTCTCTCCCTTAAAGAAAAATCCAATTGTCCCTTATGGGTGTGGCTTTACTCTTTGCAGATATTCCGTTACTCAGAACCATAGCGCTCTTTATTTTTCACAGCCACTGAAGATACTTTGCTCAGCTTCACAATGCGCTTGCACAAATATGCCAGTGTGTCCAATCAACATCGACTGAGGTGTGAAAGCGGGTTTACACAAACCAACAAAAAAGTGAAATTGGGGAAATTGCGGTAATCTTTTATCACTTGCATACAAAATTTAATGGCGCATATGGGCGATTCCAGAATAGCGAACGTGACATTTGTACGCTTTCAAAGCTCAATGAAGTAGGTATGCATGGCGTTGAATATTTTTCTTCTTATTTTAATTTTTTGAGAGCACTTGAGTAGCATTATAATCGGTGCAAATTACATAGAAGTACTATCGAATTCAAGTTTCTGAGACATTAGCATTTAAAGGGCGATGGCGAACGGGACAAATATGGATGTAATTTTTAAGTGCTTTTAGAAAAGTGCCAAACTCTGCAAATTTTGATTCAGTATTGCAAAATTAATGAATAACGCTTAAAGTAGAATAATGTTTTTTTATTATAGCGTGAAAATATATGCATTCGTTCGATTTTTATAAGCTCAGGAAAAAATTCGTAACGGGACATGGCGAACGGGCATAATTTCCAAACGGGATAATAACAATTAATTAATCTAAACTCAAAATAACTTAAATTAACAAAATTTTCTATTTTTTCGATGAAGATAATTGCATACTAGCACATACCTATAGTGAATATAAGAATAATAGTTAAGAAGAACGCGGAAAATCGCGGAAAATGATTTGTCAAATATTTACTAATTTCCGTCGTTAATTCGGAATGCTATGTGGATAAAAATTATCTAGAAACATTCTAGTAGATTAAATGAGTAAGCTAGATATACCCCAAAACGGCTTTAACTGAAAAATCGGTTGTATGGCAGATATATGTTATAGTGGTCCGATCTAGACAATTTTCATTAACATTATTTGGTTCAATATGAATACAAATATTGCAAAGTTGCATGTTCCTAGCTTTTTAAATGGATAAGTTATACTCCAAATTGTAGGTATAATCTGAACAATCGATTGTATGGGAGCTATACATATGTTATGGTGGTCCGATTCGACCGATTTCGACAAATGATCATCTAGTCATAAAAATATACCTACAAACCAAATTTATCTAATATTTGTTGAGAAATACCCCTTGATTTTTAACCTTTAATTTTTTCGTCATGGTGTACGTTTCTGCGGAAACGCCCACATGTCTGTACATACCCTGCAAAAAAATGTGCGATTAATCCCGAAAGAGATTTTCCCCGGATTGATCTCTTTCGAGAACAATCAGCCCACAATTAGTCCCCGATTGTTCCCGTACGGGTATAAATGTAGACTAATTGTAGACCAATTGTTCCCTAACGGGTATAAATGTAGATTAATCGCTTTCATTCCGAACGGGTATAAATCTAGATTCCTTAAATGTAGAAATTTACAAAAATATGCAATGTATTTAAAAAGTTGTAGAACAACCGGTAAAACGAATTGAACACCCTTTCTTTTAATAACAATGATGAATAATAATTTTAACAAAATGTTGCCTAAAATATTCTATGAAAAAATCCTTTACATTACGCTCATATAATACATACTCAAAACTTACAATTTTTTTTTATTTATTTATTGAGATTTTTTTTCAAAAGTAAAACATTATATATATATATTTTGTGGCCGCTGTGGTGCAGTGGGTAGAGTGCTCGCCTGCTATGCCAGAGGTCTCGGGTTCAAACCACGGTCCGAGCAAAACACCAAAAAATTTTTCTAATTAGTAAAAATCTAATTATTGGATTTTTTAAGAGCAGCGGCATACCCTCCGAGTGTATTTCTGCCATGAAAAAGCTTCTCACAAAAAATGCATTCGCCGTTCGGATCCGGCATAAAACTGTAGGTCCACCCAATTTGTAGCAAAAAAAAAAACAAAAAGGAGCACACCTCGAATTGGGAGAGAAGCTCGGCCATAAAACTCGTCAGAGTTATAATACCGCCATTGTATTATATTATTATTATTATAAAACATTATATAATCTTTATTTATATATGCATGAACATTTACAATTTTTTAAAGATTGTTATTAAAAATTGCCTTGGCGAACAACTTGGAAAAATCTACATTTGTACCCGTTCGTGCTGGAAGCGATTGATCTACATATGTACCCGTTGGGGATGAAAGCGATTAATCTACATTTGTACCCGTTCGGGATGAAAGCGATTGATCTACATTTGTACCCGTTCGGGATGAAAGCGATTGATCTACATTTGTACCCGTTCGGTATGTTAGTGATTAATCTACATTGGTACCCGTTCGGGTATACAAATTGAACAATTAGTCTCTTCATAGGACATGCTCGAACAAATGCGATCAATTCACTCCATATAAAGGGATGTAAAATTGTATTAGTCGCATGCTCCCTTGCGATTGATCCCGGACACGTCCCGGATTAATCGCATTTTTTGCAGGGATACTTACCTACTTGTGTGTGTTGGTGGAGATGGGCTGGGTAGGCTAAAATAAATGGCGGCTACGCGTGTCTGTGCTTATTTATGTTCATAATACGACGGCCATAATATTTAAAAGACACATCGTGAAAAGCGTAATAATTGTATGGAATAATATTGCCAACAATATTCACTACACTTCCCATATACCCACACATACATAGATACACACATACATACATACATACATATGTAATACGCTGCCTATAAGCTGCTGTGTTACTTTCACTGTCATATCGTTATAGCGCCTATAATATAGACACTTATTTTGTTACACAACACGTACGCTCATAAATTTTTATCTTAATTTACTGATAAGTGTATGGACATTTATTTTGTTTCATTTTTATGTATTTCATTCCTTATTTATTTATGTATGTAGGTAGGTAGGTACCTATGTAGCGGCGACAGCACGAATTCCTTTGTTGTTCGGAGCCTAACTGAGCCACAGTGATGTTGCTGTGGCCCACAAAGTTTCAAAAGATCCTGCTGACCATGCTAGCTTTAAGCATGAACTTCATAAAAATTGCCAAGACTCTTCCTTTTACCTACATACATAGGTAGGTACCTACTTGCTGATTAACTTCTTAGTAAAGTTCCGACTTATCTATAACTTTGTTGATGCAGTGAAATTAATGATTGTTTACTGAGCCCAAATGCGTTTCCATTGTCTACCGAAGCGAAGTTTTCGTTCATCACTCGCTGTTGGTAAATTTTAGTTTTCTGCGAACGTTCATCATTTCTGGGGTTTATGTAAGTTAATACCTTCATTTAACTCGCCAAATATTTTAACAAAGGTCTATCTATCGAATTTCCAAAAACCATAAGCATTACTAATATTTCCGCTGACTCCTTTGTCCGCAAAACTTTATGCAATATTATTTTAAAAAAATGTCTGCAAAAAAATTACTTATGTGCATTGAAATTCCAACTAAATTTCTTCATCTTTCTTCAAGGGTTTCCAAACAGTCAATATAGGTACAGTTGACGAATAGTTATCCTTTAACGATTGCATGCATTTGCGTAAAATTTCATAACTCTTCCAATGAAAAATAGGCGAGTGAATGTGTAAGCAACTAAAAAGTAGAAAAAAAAACAAAGAATTAGTAAAAAATAACATTTTCCCCCTTTATGCCACAACTGCTTTTTCCGAAAACTCTTTTACTTTACAATTTCGCGTTGCTGGCAACAAAACCCTTCTAATCAAAAGAATTTAGAAAAAAAAAAATGTCCTTCGTTGCTTATTTGACAATTTTGCGCTGTTTTTTTTTTCAATTCTATGGAAAATGCATAGAAATGTATATTCGTCAAACATTTAACACGAAATCGCCAATTTACGCCTTTTTACATAACCTTTTCTTTACGCCTTTAACGTAATTTTTGTGTATGTCTGTTGTTTTCCGATGGCCATCACTTTACAGCAACAAATACTCGATATTAGACATTTTTTTTCAGGTAGGTAAAAAGGATAGTTATTCCGAAAGGGTATTATGCAATGTGACCATGTGCATTTCTCTTTTTTCACAAAAAGAAAAATATTCTATTCAAGCACTTTTTCCTTTCTACACAACTCTATAGCTTATATAATCGAGTTGAATGACCCATTATGAATGTGTTGTTATCCAAACAATGTCCGAATGAAGACACCAAAAAAATACAACATAAGAATAGTAAAAAAGAAAAAAATAAACAAACCATAAAACGCAACTAACTAACCGCTTGCCTCACCGTAACCATCCGCAATACCAACACTTCACCTAAATCAGCAACTACCAGTGAAAGTATACGTAACCCGTTTGAGAAAAAAAAAAATCACATAAAAAAGGATAAAAGGTTGTAAAAAACGGACGAAAAAATTGCATTCAGCAAGGATGTGAAAAAAAAAAAAACAAAAAAACACAACTGCAACTGCAACTAACTAACCAAATGGCCTATTGTCCAACCGACTCGAATTGTCCAAACACATTGTTGCCTAACTTTGCGGCATTTACGTAAACCGTCGCGACGCACAGTGCTTCGTCCCATAGACAAAATTAAGATAAAATAAACTGCGTAATTTATTCAAGTAATATATATTTTTGTGAAGCTAACATATCACCTGGAATAAATATATAAGTAGAATTTATAATCTCATGCTTTTGTTGCCAATAGAGGTCGCTAAAGTCAGTACAATTTTGAGGCAAAACTGTTTTAAGGTAATACGATTTTTAGTGTGTCACAAAAAAAATTGCCAAAAATTCATTTTAATTCGGATAACTCTGAAACTTGCTACATTTGCTTACCATTATATGCCCTAATAGCTGAAATAACTTTTGATAAATGATTTATTGCAGAAAGGTGACTAGTTCCATCGAAACATTTGCGACTTTTTTATTGGAGTTCAAAAAATTACTAAAGTTTGATAGAGTCAAACAAAAAAATAAAAAAGAACGACTATTTTTTATTAGCGAATTTGGTTAACTTTGAAGTGTTCTAGTAAAATCTGTAAAAAAATTGCATTGTTTTTTGCCGGAAATGTAGAAATTGTACGAGTTTGTAAAGCCATATTTTTAAAATTTTAAAAAATTTTGCAGAACCTTATATATATGGTATGGAAAAAATTTAGCAAAATTAATGTATGTAGTTATTTTTTTTCTCATGCTATAGGAAATTAGCCTAATTATGCTAAAATATACAGTTTTTATTAATATGTGACAAATACTAACAAAAAAACATACATGTAATACTAACTTTTTTAGGTGAGACACATAAAATTTTACAAAGTTTGACAAAATTAAAAAAAAACAAGAAAAAACGACTATTTTTTTATTTTAATTTTCGATTCTATGCTAGGAGGTCTTGCTACCAAAAAAGAAAAAGTTTCAAAAATTATGCCGGAAATCGCTAATTTAGTACTTTATTTAACATCCCAAAAATTTTATTTTTACATGGAAAAATTTTATAATAAAAAAGTATTTCTGTGTTAACTCTAATAATATTGCGCTTTTAAAAGTTACAATTTGATATGTGCCAAAATCATTTTGACATTTTGCAATAAAATAGTGCATTAAACTATAACAACCAACATATTTTCTGAACAAATTTAAGAGTAATTTTCTTTAGAACCATTTTTTGCAATAACTAACGGGAGTAGTCCATCCTTGATTTTAAAAGGATAATTATATATGTTATAGTAAGTTTTTAATGTATTGTGATTACATGTTAATTCAAAAATTACTTTTTGTAAAAAAGGATATATGGGAGGTAGTGATGTCCTTGCACTGAAAAGGACGAAACTTCTCACCTAGTTTAAAAACATAATTCTATAAACATACACCAAAATTCATTTCATTCTGTTTGAAATTGAAGTTGAAATAACAATTTTAAAATTAAGGATATATGGAAGGTACTTATATCCTTTCACATAAAAGAACGAAAGTTATAACCTATTTTAAAAGCATAATTCTATAAAGATATGCCAAATTTGATGTCATTCTGTTTGAAATTGAAGTTGAAATCACAACTTTAAAATCAAGGACATATGGGAGGTAGTCATGTCCTTGCATCGATTTGGCCGAAACTTCGTTTTTTTCTTATCTCTATTATTTTATGCCTGTACACAAAATTTCATCGTTCTGCGATTACTCCCCTAATTTTGCCGATTCACTATATTGAGACGAAGCACTGTGCGACGGTACTACATACATACCAACATATTTTCAACCATTCGTTTATGGCAAGCAGAAATCTGTAAAAGGGAGTTTTGAAAAAAAGGGATATACTAAAAAGGATGCTTGAATAAGCGCACATAAATGGCTCTAAGAATCGCTAAGAATTTCATAACGAGCAAATGGGTTGCGAATTGTTACAGCGGCATCACTTTTGTTTCCTATTATTACTGTTGTTGTTTTAGTTAGAGGGTCCGTGTTGCAGAATATGTGGTGGTAATACCTGCAGAGGGTGTTGAAAAGTTATGAAAAATGGTAAAAAATATGAAAGGTGATGAGAGAAATGTGTTTATGTTTTTTTTTTTTCGAGCACACCGAACAAAAATTAATTTTTTAATGCAAAGAAAAAATAGCCGCATTCGTTTGGGAAAGACTTAGAAAGAGAGTTGCGAAAAAAACAACCACTGGTATAAAAACAAATGATTCGCTAAAATGAGGGAATTGGAAAAAAAAATTGTAGTAGAATAAGTAAAATGGTTTCAAATTGTTGTCGATAGATGCCTGCTCCATTTCGACAATATCCAAGACTCAATCCCAATACCGTTCGTTAACACTTTTTTCCCAATTCCCTTACATTAACGAATGGTGTTGTGATTGAGTCTTGGATATTGTCGAAATGGAAAAGACATCGATAGACAACAATTTGAAGCCATTGAAGTTATTTCTTAAGACAAGAGCATTGGACCTCATGCATAAAAACTGAACTGCAGCGCGAGTTGAGTTAATGCAAACTGCTTCAGCTCGAACTTGTTTTAGTATGCATAAAAATGAGTTTGACCGAGGTTTACAATATAACACCACTTTGAAAAAATTTAAAGATCGACTAAAATGGTGTCTATCATCAGAAAGAGCAACTTCCAAACGCTTAGTTGAGTTTTATGAAATTTCACTTCTTCTTGGACTGCAATGACGGGTTTAGTACAAAAAGACTTTCAAGAAATTTAAAGATCGACTAAAATGGTGTCTACCATCAGAAAGAGCAACTTCCAAACATTTGGTTGAGTTTTATGAAATTTCGCTTCTTCTTGGACTGCAATGACGGATTTTAGTACAAACAGACTTTCAAGAAATTTAAAGATCGACTAAAATGGTGTCTACCATCGGAAAGAGCAACTTCCAAACATTTGGTTGAGTTTTATGAAATTGCGCTTCTTCTTGGACTGCAATGACGGGTTTTAGTACAAAAAGACTTTCAAGAAATTTAAAGGTCGACTAAAATGGTGTCTATCATCAGAAAGAGCAACTTCCAAATTTTGGTTGAGTTTTATGAAATTTCGCTTCTTTTTGGACTGCAATGACGGGTTTTAGCATAAAACGACTTTAGAGAAACCCAACTTTCTAAACTTTAATTTTAGTTTTACATAAGCACACGACGTTAGAGGGCTTCGGACGGATTCGAATTTTTGCCATTCACCAGCAGGGTTTGATTGTCTTGAGCTAGTTACCGGTAGAGTTCGCTGGTGTAGCGTGAGTATAAAAGCTACAAGCATCTATGTATATCAGTGGAAGTTTTCTATTCACAATAGCTCCATTCTTTTACTTGGCAACACTGCTGTTCGGGTCGATTAACAGCTAAGCGTTTTCAGCTCAACTCGCTTAACCTAGCTCAATAAATTCGTTTTTATACTCAGCTGTACTAGTACACAGAGTATTATAGTTTTGATTTCATAACGGTGGATTGTAACAGAATGAAATAATCGAGATAGATATGGACTTATATATATCAAAATGATCAGGGTGAAAAGAGAAATCGATTGAGCCATGTCCGTCCGTCTGTCCGTCCGTCCATCCGTCCGTCTGTCCGTCCGTCCGTCCGTCCGTACGCACGATAACTCGCGCAAAAACTGAGATATTTTGATGAAATTTGGAATGCAAGTTGGTGTCGGGACTGGGCGTGGCTACGCCCACTTTATGCGGCACTCGCTTTATATAAAGTACACCGTGTTTCCATCAAACGCAAACAAACTATGAAAGCATACAGCTGAGTATCTAATGTTCGATTCCACTCGAACTTAGGCTTCGCTTCCTTACTTGTTGTTGTTGCTTTCCATTTTTTTGTTGTTGTTCCATGTTATTCGCTAGAATTTGTTTCGAACTTGCTTGCAGAAGAAAGTGGTTTTCATAATTATCCGCTTTGTGTATTCTTTTTACGTTTTATCAGAATTTAATTTGGGAGATGTATGATTCATTCGGCAAATACATACCCTTTATGTCAGCAAGATACTGAACGGCAAGAGATTAATTCTAGAAATTTGAATTGAGCAAGCTTCTTTTTAATGGAAACCACGTACCGATGACAAGTAAAAAAAGATTTCTTTGTGTTTCTATAACGTCTTTTCAATCACCTTAGTTTATCTGTCACAGTTGAATGATTGTTCAACTAGAACAATCAACGATTTGAGCAATTACTGCGTATACCTAGAATACTTAAAGACTTTTTAAAACAGAATTATTTAGAATCAATAATAAGTATTTTATTATTTGTATTAATAGATGCTAATTCGCATTGCTCAACTACAATTCCTAACCTATACACAACTTCTATACATATATATATATATATAGACATATACATATATATATATATATATATATATATATATATATATATATATATACATGTGTACCTTAGACCTTCAGCCAACCCTCTGCCAATTTTGCTTTAATCTTAAATTATCCACACACAAAGCAAACTAATCGCATAAAATAGCTTCGCAGAAATGAATAATTTGTCTATTTTCACATTTGCCAAATTCTCATCGACCATTGCCACTGCATAGATACCCTTTACCCATCCAACCATACCCTTTCCTATTCAAATTGACAAAAGTATCACCGCATCCTTACGCTGCAACAAAGCCGTCAAATTCAAGCCGTTCCAACAAAAACATGAACAACAAGTAGCTATGGAATTTTATTTTATGTACCTAAAATAATAAACTCTATCAATTTTTAGTACGGTTGTTGTTGTTGTTTGTGCGAAATTCGTACACGCTTCATACACTTGCAAATAATACACATTTATTTGTGTGCAAACTAGATACGCGCTCTGCTTCGCCAGCCCATCTTTGGTTCCTCTGTCGTCTTCGGCCTGTACTGGCATTTTGAACTCTTAGAGCAAAATATTTAAATGACAGAACTCGACACGCTCGCAATCCTTTGCGTGCGCCAACCCCTTTTTTCCATGGCGATTACCAATGCCATTGTTTGTTGCTGCTGTTGTTGTTGTGTCGTGTCGGTGGCTTTGTTTGACATTTTGCGAGAATTGCCAGATACTAATCCTTCTAAATGTTTGACTTTGTTTTCGGCCTAAAACGGATTAGAAAATATTGAAAATGATCGGTCGGTCGACCAGAGGCGTGTGGGCGCGTCCATGTAGGCGTTACGCCTTCTACATGTTTCAAACAAATATACACATGCTATTTATTAACTAGGTACTACTACTTAAATTGTTTATAATACGAAGAATTTTTGTGAAATGAGTAGCGAACACTTTGTTCCAATTTAATCCTTTACATGCAAATACATATGTACAGATGTATGCATGTATGCATAGGTACATATATTTACATACACACTTTTCAAACGAAAGGATTAAGTCTACATTAGCTCGAAGCATTTGTAAGATCTCCAACATGTTTTTGGTTTAAATGAAAGGGGTGAGTTCTGTTGTATGGATAATACGCTCTTAATCGCAGGATTCATGACGATCATGATTCATGAAAGTTGGAACGTAAATAATTGGCATTTGCCTTACGTTCCTTCCTTCCTTCCTTCCTTCCAAACCTTTCGAATTATCTGCTGTGATCTCATCGTATCGTGCCGTTGAGGGTCATTGAGCGGCTTAACCATGCTTAGCTCAGCTAATCGGCATATAAAGTTAACTAAAATCTTAAATAATAAATGGCAAAATGAATTTAATGAATTCTTTGTTTTTTTTTCTTGCTCTCTATTTGTTTGTGTTTATTTGTATTTGTTTATGCGCTTAGTTTGCTTAGAAATGCCTTTACGTGCAAACATTCCGACCATGACTTTTCAATAAGTCAAAGCAGAAATTTACGAACTCGCAAAAATAAAAAGGTAGAGCACCTAAAGGGGTGTGTTAAAGGCTTGTATTTTAGAACAAGTTAATGTGGCAGCGTGTCGGATGTGTTTTTTTTTTGTTTTTGGTTTTTGTAGAAAAGTGATCGTTTTAAATACTTACAGTCTTAATTGTGTCTATTGGCGCGCTGAATTGCTGATTAATAACACGAATTATGAAGAAAATTAAATTATTTTTCCCTTCGAAGAGTGAAGTAATTTTTTTTTTATTCACTTAGGAACTATAATCTCAAATAGCACTGAACAGAAGAACTGTGCTTATTGGAAATTTTCTTGACGGCGAATGCTCAAATCACTAGGGCAACCAAAAAATTGCTTTAAAAATATTTTTATTTCAATTCATTTTTTTAAACATAAAAAATAAAAAAAAAAAATACCAAAATCGCTGGCTTAGAATGCAAATTGGCTAAGTTCACTTTTATGAAAAAGTGTTTTTTTGTATGTAGAACGCTAGATTTAAATACGCACCACGTTAAACAGGTCTGTGATACTTTTCATATTTGTACCTACTCGTTGTTATTCAGTGATAGGCAAATTGTCTAAGTGCAAAAGACGAAGAAAATTGGCCAAGTCCAAAATATTTACAATGAACAGATTTTTTTTTATGTAGGCAATTACGACATTTTTTTGTTTTATTGTCTCTCCTGTAAAGTTTGAAAAAAACGCATTTAGCCAATTTCCACTCTAAGCTAGCAAAATGTAAATCTTAGTTACATGCTTAAAACAGAAAGACAATTAAAACTAAATTAACTAAAATTTTAATTCAAACAGTTCGGTTATAAAAGCCCACAAAAGGCATCCCTGGTCACCACAACCAAAAAAAAGGGAGTTAGGAGCGAAGCTAACGAAACAAACTTTTGCGCCAATGCTTGTGAAGATTAATTGAAATATTCATATATATGAGGGGTTAGAGGTGCAGTAAAGTTTTGTTGAAATTATCCGACGTTTATGCATGTCATATGTGGAGAAATTTAATTTGCAACTTGAAGCGATTAGCCAGCCAGAGAGCAGAAAATCGGTTATGTTATGTTCAGACACAACCTTAATTGAACATTAAGAGCATTCATTCAATTTTCAAGCCTAATGATTCTCAATTTACCATACAAAAATTGAATAAGTTAATGCTTCATTACTAATGAAATTAATGAGTTCTTAAAGAAGAACAATTCTGCATGCAACCCTATTAAAAAGCTTGTTTCATAAGCAAAATGAAATGTCATGATCAGAGAAATGTCATTAGCGTCAGAGTCCACTAAACAGGTTGGTTCGTCAGATTAGCTGAATTCTTGTTCTTCTTCATCACCTATCAAATGTTTTTATTTCTGCTTATTCTATACATGCATTCGTGTTTACGATTGGTAAAAGTTGTGAGCTGAATGTCAAATTATTTCGTCCTCCTTGCAGTTTTGTCATTTAGGTCACGAGAGTGTGATATTCAGCTCACGGCGTGTATATGTGTATGTATCTTGAGCCGACCTGTTAAATGGGCCAAGTTAATTAAATATGTCTGAACACCAAATCTAGAGGTATTCAATCAAGCCTAATTGACTTAATTAATTTTTATGTCTGAACATGATATAAATTAGACTCCATGAGGAAGGCGATGATAACGCCGAAACGCGTAGGAGGGTAAAAGGAACTTTTGTTTGCTTTTCTTTCAAACCGGCCAAAAAGCTCTTAGTCATTTAGGTATATGATATAACATTGTTAGGGAATATTTCTTCCAAATTTTTCTTTTATTTTTCAGTTAATAGTGAAATTAGCATGCATTAGCATTTATTAGGAATTTGGAAATTTTTAGCTCTATTCAAATTAAGTCAGAATGAATATTTTTTGTTAAAAACTACCCTAATTAAAGCATTATGTGATAGCTCCCATAGAAAAAAAAAATTGCTTGTGCAAGTTTTTGGTTGCCCTAGTCATCACTCTTCTTCGGCATGGGTAGAGATCACATATTACGCGACATTTTCCTATGTGTTTTTTAATTAGCTCCCGAGAACGTGATCGCTTTTTTAAACCACAACGGCCATTTTAGTTCCCATAGCTTTTTGAAGCTACATGTAGAAAAGAAAACAAAAATCAAATTCCACCCTCGTCAACATCAATGATGGATACGCTTGAATTTATAATTAAAATATACGCTGAAATAAAAATGTCATTCTTATGCATTTTAATTGTTACATTTTGGGGCATTAAAAGCATTTATTTTTAAATTCAATGCATTATTCATAAACATGAAATATTGCGGCATTAAACATTGGCCACAATTACAATGTCACAGATGCATGTTTCTACATACATATATGTATAGCACATACATGCATATATACCATAGATGGGCACTTTTAAGTATCAGTAGTAATTCATTATTTTTACCCTTTTTACTGCTTACTTAAATTTTTTTACAGTAATAAGTAACGCGTTACTTATTACTTAAAATTTTTACAGTAATAAGTAGTCTTTACTTACTACTGTAAAAAGTTTACAGTATTTAAGTATTATTTACTGTTTACTGTAAGACTACTGAAGTAGCGAGGATACAGTAGTCTAAGAATTGGCATACACACACACGCTCACTGATGAGCACAAGCGCATGCGTTAACGAGCATATGAGGTATGATGCCCAATAAACATAATAGAAAAAAATCTCGAACGTTGAAAAAACGTTTATACACATTTCTAATTCCAGAGCATTTTGAAATTCACAATTAAACGTACCTATTCTCAATTTTTTCTCAAATATACCAAGGTAAGTACCCAGGTATGTATAAATTAAGGATATGAAAATAAAAACTATATTTTTACCACAATGCTCGGTAAAACGTCAGGAAGCAAAAATTGACAGTAGTAAGTAAAGACTACTTATTACTGTAAAATTTTTACAGTAATAAGTAACGCGGTACTTAATACTGTAGAAAATTTTAAGTAATAAGTAAAGCGATACTTAATACTGTAAAAAATTTTAAGTAATAAGTAACGCGTAAGTAAGCAATATTCTTTTACTGCTTACTGTTTGCTTTACTGAATTACAATTATACTTCAGTATGCCCATCTATGATATATACATATGAATAAATACATACACATAAATAAATACTTAAAATACTTCCGTAGCGCCAGTCAAATCCGCACTCAAGTCAACCAAATAATTTTCGCATAAGCACGGTGTATGGATGGATAGATGCCCCATGCTGCCGCCACTTGGATTTTTGTGGCATATAAAAATTTAGTCAAGTAACTAAATGCAAACTGTGTTGACCGAAGCGATCGGAAACCACTTGAAAAAGATGCTAGCTGGCAGCGACTTCCAAGCAGGGTGGTGGTTTCGGCAAGTGTGCATACGTATGCATATGCGCCACAAGATTGCCGCCACACAACGTTAAATGCTGGCTGGTTCCGTATCTACTTAAAAACCAATTAGCAGTCAACAATGCAACAAAAATAAATATACATAACTACAAGTGGGTTTACAAACAAACAAACATACAACAAGAAAAGAGAAGATCAGTGTCATATCATGCGACTGCTATAAATTCTGTTTTACATACGCATGTACCTATAGATAAATAATATACCCTTATCAAAGAGAGCACTTTCCAACTTTCCATACCATATCAAAGGCCAAACTCACAATAGCACATCATGTCATGAATGGTGTAAATGCCATATACATATGCAAGCGTGTTAGTTGCATGTTGCCTTATTTTTATTGCCTCATTTCAAAAACATGTAATTGAGTGTAAATTTGTGTGTTTAAATGTTTTTATTTTTTTTTTTTTTTTGTGGATTTGTGGTCTTGTTACTGATTGCCGTCGAACTGTTAAGTGATCGCTCAATTATGTCGTCACTTTGATCTTGGAATATGGCCGAACGCCGCCAAGGACTTCAGCATAGCCAAAAGTACAAACCAGATGATGCCTAAGTAAAATTGCATTAGCATTTATATTTTCGCTATTAATTTGTCGTTATTTGTTATTTTAGTTGAACAGCAACGGCAAGTATGAATGAAGTGTTTTTTTTTCTATGGTTGTTTTAACATTTACATAGAGTAATTTAGTTTGCGCTAAGTACTCGTACATACATACAAGTTATGCTGTTTGGAAATCAATTATTTTGAATTTATGCTATATCCGTAAATATACGAGCAGATGGGTTTTCTTACCGGAAATACTAAAATACATACATATATAAATTTTCCCATTTCAATATCTATTAATATGGCGGCTGGTTTGCATTTTGTTGATGAATATAGAGAATAACATCCACCTGAATTATAAACTCACACAGTTTTGCGCTACTTTTGCTTTTCTGTTTTCTAATTTCTTGTGACTACACTCAGGGAAAAAAATTATAAAAACATATGAAAACGTGCTTAAAATGGGCAAAAACGTATTTAAAAGTGATGTAAATACCAACATTTTTATTTTAAAAATGTTCATTGTAAAATTTTTAAATCAAGAAAAAACATTTTAAATTTAAAATGTTTATTTTTATTTTAAGCACTATGAGAAAGAAACGCTGCAGTGTTCTCTATATCATTTTCTCTTCCGGATTCGAAATTGTATCCAACGGCATTCTCTTCATCTTCTCTCAATTCGAATTCCAACTACAAAAATATAGCCTCCGCTTGTTCTTCTCTTCTTTTCTACTTCGCCTTAACTGTTTGCTATCTTTATTTCTTATTCTCCTTATTCTCCTTTTTCTTCTTTATTTTATATTCTTCTCCGGATTCAAACCATGACATCAACATGAAATTCAATCCAATGCCATCACATGGTGGAACATTAAACATTATATGGAATTGTAATAACCTATTTATATTTCCCTTTTCTTAAAAAAGAATCCATGAATTATATGAATCATTGTAAAAACAAAATTAAAAAAAAAATCGATTCTCATTATTGTTTTTGTTGGATTTCTCACAAAAAAATATTTTCTCACAAAAAAATTTTGACAAAGAGCGAGTTTTTGAATCAACATTCATTTTCATTTTTAATTTAAGTATGTTTCTTTTTAAACCCAAAATGCATTTCTACTTCAAAAATTTCATTCTTAATTCAAAAATTTCATTTTTAATTTAAAAATTTTCGTTGTTAAAATAAAAATGGTTTGGCTTAAAACGTGCATTATGAAAACAAAAATTTTATTTTTGATTTTAAAATGCTGTTTTTCCCTGAGTGTAGCAATGGTGAATTTAAACCAAGTTGCTTCTTTTATATTAACTCTCGAATGGAGCGCTGAATGTTCTTTACATTTACTTACATTCCAGCAAACACGATATCTAACGTTAGAGAATTTTTGCTGATGAGATTAGATAACTAGTTCAATGCTCAAAATATTCTCCAGTCGAAAGCGAAGGTAGAAAACTCTACTAGAATTCAATTGGAAACTGAAGAGCAAAATAAGTATTTGCAAATTCTCATTAGAATTCTTCTCGATAGTTTCTCGAATCGTCCTAGTCCTAGTAATTGGCAAATCGATATCTAACTCCAGTGTTCGTTAGGATACTGCACGATAATTCCCAAGCCGGAACAGTTCCGTATGTTAACTCTTTTTTTTAGATCAAAAAGACACTTTTATGAAAAGAATGCTGTAAAAAAATGTTAAATGAAATTTCTGGTTAATTTGGAATTTATGTAAAAAAAGTGTTTGTGATCGTTAATAACGGTTTAATGCCTTGTAAATTAATCCAAAGAAGGCATGCAACCTTAATAAAAGCCTACGTAATATTAGAATAGAAAGCAGAGGTCTTTTTAAGCGCGATAGTGAGCAATCAATAGAATGAATGGATCATGATTTATGAAAATGTACCCTCAAAAAAAAAATTCTCTCGATCAAAGACATAATTTTCCTTATTTTGAACACGCGTCCCAATACAACATTTTCTTTGTTTTGAGTAAATTTTCTCAAAAATGTGGAAAAAACATAAAAAACATTCAAACAAATTCGTTACTATGGGGATTTGTATGGGAATTCAATTTCTCAAAATTAAAGAAATCAAGTCTTCAAAACAAAGACAAGTTGGGAATGGAATGGTGCTTAAAGAATTTTTCATTATTTTCATGTATGAATTTTTTTAAAACAAGTATATGAAACCATGGCAACGCATGTAAACAACAATTGTCGTTTTCGATACGCCATCACACAAGCGAGGTCGGATCGAACAAAAATTTTTGAATCCATAATGTGTAGTAGCCATACTCGCTAACTGGTCGATAAAAATTTCCCTCTGCTCGCTATCATTCACATATAAATTTGACAGAAGGAAATTTATAACCAGCAGAGAAATTGTGAATCGAAAGCGGCTAATATTTTATAATACTTTTAACATGTTTTAGAGAAAATTTACTCAAAACAAAGAAAGTAGTGTTCAAAATAGGGAAGCAATTTCTTTGACCCCTCCATATATTCTTTTTTCTCTCAGTGTATCTATTACTAATCGTAGAAAGTATTCCAAAATCTGTGAGTGACTATATTTCAGATTGTGATTTTGCAAACGAATCTGAAAACGCTGAGGATTTTGTTTTTCTTTCGGATGAGGCAGGAGATTGCTTTGAGAAAATCGGGTTTTCAAGTGATCGAAGTAGTGAGCTGGCATTTAAATAAAAAAATCTTGAAATTTATCTAATTTCCCAGCGAGCAAGTTTGTCTTTTAAGTCTTTCGTTAATTTTTTGACTATACAAAGAAATCATTATAGCACTGACAGAAGGCAACGATAATCCGGAATATCTAGCTAATTCGGAGTTAACTTGAGAATTAACTGGCGGTAATCCAAAATATCTCTTGAGTAGGTACTCAAAACCTTAGCGGATTAGGGCATTTTTAAATGACATCTCTCTCGAAAAATCACTATTGTGAATGAAAGTGAAGAAAAAGAAGAATACAAAGCAGATCTAGAAAGCTAGGCGCATAGGCGAATTCAGAAATTTCCAATATACTATTTTGTTATTGTAATTGGTGGAGTGTAATGTCAAAATGATATTTCGCGTTGGTTGAAATCTTAATTCGCTTGGGATTCGCCATTCCTATTGACCATGATGGGAATTCGCTTTGATTTTGACATTATACTCTACCATTGAAAATAAAAAAAATAAGTTTTTGAATTCGCCGCTGCATCTAACTTCCTTCAGCTGTTTTGTTAATCCGCAATACTTGCCGTCTGTCAGGCTAAAATTTGAATCGAATGTGTTGTGGTAATCGGGATTATCGCTGCCGTCAGTCAAGCCTATTAGATTGTTTTTCTCAAGCAATATTTCTTTTTTGCTTTCTGTGGTCTTTTGCGTACTTCTTACAGAGATTTTGTCTGAGTAGACCCCTAGTGAAATTTTATGGCGAATAATTTTCTAGAACATCTTAACCCTATGACCATATTCAAAATACTTACATACATACTATTTTTTTTTCTAACTTTCTGAGAAAGCATTCAAAATGACGTCTTTATGGCGGCGTTGGAGGGTTAAAGTATTCTACAAAATTATAGCTCGTACAATTTTACTGCAAGTGTCCCAACAACATATTGCTATGCGATATGTATTTTAAGCCATTTTTTCCTTTACTTAAAAATCCCTCAGGCGATATTTCGCAAATTTAAAATGGCAATAAAAAGTCTGATCTCAGGCAGCAAAACGGTTTGGGTGTTTTACTATACCCTGTAGGGAAAATCTCTAGTTCCGAACTAGGTCGCTTCTAGTGTATTTTTCGCCACTACTAGTGCGAGTTAAATCTCTTTTGCATCTTATCAACTGGGGGAATTGAACACGGTGATGTCCTATGCGGTGTCAATTGTTACTCTCTGCACTACATTTTCGATAGTTCTGAACTAGTACTAAATTCTACAGTTTACGCTAGTTCGTTTATTGGCACAATTTCGATAGTTCTGCACTAGCTATAAGTACCTACAAATTCTACAGTTTTACATCTGCCGCTTAAGAACAGCATTTGACATACTTCATGCAAGCGGTGCGATGGCACACTTGCTAACGTGACAATCAATCTGGCGAGCGCAGGTTCGAATCCTGTCTGTGTAGAGGCAGATGATATTTTTATTTTTTTTTTTATTTCTTAAATAAAAATGTAAAAAAATATTTATAAAGTAATAAAATAAAAAAAGACTGAGGGATCGGAAAAGCATAATTAGGCGAACATTTCATTTCATTAATAGAAGATGCAAACTGTACCATTTATACGATATGCTTGACTATATGCAAACCCGACGCCAAATGGATGAACGAAAAAATACATGAAATTTTTCTCAATTCGAAATTGCATATAAATCAAAGTGCGTCTTATAATAATGACTAAATTCTGTCCTTCTGAACTGCTGAGAGTCTAACTACTATGGAACTAGTTCCACTTTGAGACCTTTTCGCTAGTTCGGAACTAAAAATTTTTCTCACTACTTATTGAGTTCCCTGCAGGGTATGGATAGTGTTCTTTTAATCTGTATGAGAATTATTCCGCCCTGAAAAGTGATGGTGCACAGTGTAGTAAATGGAGTTTATTTTAAGTACAATGTATTTCTGATTCATCACGATACTAATTTCTACTGTTCGAAATATATTTATTCATGATGTCTAAACGACTCCAAACAACAACTTAATTTTATGAAGTGAAACAATAACAAGCAATGCATAATTTATGCTACCCAATTAATCGTGTGGGTGGTGTCACATATTTACGATTGGAAATCGCGCTCTTTATATCCCCTGCTAGAATTGTGTGACCAAAAGTACTAACACTATTACAAAAATATAATATCCCTGCAAAAAAATGTGCGATCAATCCCGAAAGAGATTTGTCCTCGATTGATCTCTTTCGAGAACAATCGGTCCACAATTAGTCCCCGATTGTTACCGTACGGGTATAAATGTAGACTAATTGTAGACCAATTGTTCCCGAACGGGTATAAATGTAGACTAATTGTAGACCAATTGATCCCTAACGGGTATAAATGTAGATTAATCGCTTTCATTCCGAACGGGTACAAATCTAGATTCCTTAAATGTAGAAATTTTACAAAAATATGCAATGTATTTAAAAAATTGTAGAACAACCGGTAAAACGAATTGAACACCCTTTTTTAATAACAATTTTAACAAAATGTTGCCTAAAATATCCTATGAAAAAATCCTTTACATTACGCTCATACAATGCATACTCAAAACTTACAATTTTTTAAATTTATTTATTGAGATTTTTTTACAAAAGTAAAACATTATATAATCTTTATTTAAATATGCATGAACATTTACAATTTTTAAGGAAAAATCTACATTTGTACCCGTTCGTGCTGAAAGCGAATGATCTACATTTGTACCCGTTCGGGATGAAAGCGATTAATCTACATTGATACCCGTTCGGGTATACAAGTTGAACAATTAGTCTCTTCATAGGACATGCTCGAACAAATGCGATCAATTCACTCCATATAAAAAGATGTAAAATTGTATTAGTCGCATGCTCCCTTGCGATTGATCCCGGACACGTCCCGGATTAATCGCATTTTTTGCAGGGATTACCAACACATTTGCACTCGTATGTGTTTCTATCCAAGTTCAAAACCAATGAGATAGATAAGGATAAAATGGAATTTGAAAATACACATACGGGAACGTGATGAATGAAACGGTCACAAAAGTTCTATGTTACGCTAAGTGTGCGTAATCAAATGTACTCAAACCCCATTGAACAGAAATTTTGAGTGAGTTTGTTCATGCTACGTTAAGTACCTATAACTCTAGCTTAAGAATGTGATAGGAAATATCCCAAAACTTTTGGTCATGCCTGCCGGTGATATGACCGGTCAAATGACCTGCACAGTTCTTGCAGGGTCTGTACCTACATACAGGGCCGCCGAGAGATAATCCGGGCCCGGGGTCAAAATAACTAAGGGCCCATACTAAATGAACAAATTCTCAAAATCAAAATTCAATGAATATATAGTTACGAACTTTAATTTATCTATACATGGCCGCTGTGGCGCAGTGGGTAGAGTGCTCGCCTGCTATGCCAGGCTTCTGTTTTAGCCACTCAAAAAAAAAAAATGGGCGTGTTTTTGTAGCGCCCGGAACGCAGTTTAAGTGGCTAAAACAGAGGCATTAAACTAAATTTCTGTCGCTAACATACTTTAATCATTATCTGTGACCTAAATCTTTCTTTTTATCATAAAACGATACAATATTTCGCGATATTTCTGCCTCAAAAGTTCAAAAAATCGTGCCAACATACCGTCCGAAATGCCCAGGATATACCCATATCGCTGTATAAGAATTTGCATCATACCTAATTTTTCTGTTGCAACAGAAAACGAATTCAAATTTATGCTGCAAAGTCGACGCCAAAAACCAACAATTCCTTAAGTGGGGTGCAGACACTTTAAGAGATTTATAAAATTTGTTGAAATTTAAAATGATTGCTATCTACGAAAGGTGATTAAAGGTGTTGTTCGTTTATTTTCTGTAAGCAAAAACTTGGATATCATTTTGAGATTCCCGGGCCCTCTAAAGCACGGGCCCGGGGCAATTGACCCCCTCAGCCCCCCCCCCCCTCTCGTCGGGCCTGCCTACATATCTACATCCATAAGTATGCATGTATGCATTTATATTCCGCATCCAAAACCGATTTAACGTTATCAATGTTGATTTTTATTGCTTTAGCTGCTGCTGCTGGTAAGCAGCGAATGTTGAAAATTTATTAGCAACAAAAGCAAAAAAAAACAGCAGTTGAAAACAGCGACAGCAATAACGAAATGACATTAATTGAACCTTCAACCATTTCATTAATTCAACCACACACCCACACATCCGCACACCTTTCAGCTACCAGCAGCACTGAAAATGGGGTGAAATTTGTGGATAAATGGTTTGGTATTCAGCGTGCAAAGGATGTTAACGTAGAGGATATCAGCGAATGGCAGAAGTGTCAATTGATTGGGTTTTTGCGGTTTTCGAGTTCCGCGCAACTGTGAAATGTGCAAACTGTAACGCGTGGGTGTCGTGTGTATGAAATACTTGTGTATATACATATGTATGTAGGTATATTTTAAATGCGTGTTTGGCAATACATTTTGGAAATCACAATACATTTATTTCAATCAATTAATTAATTGTCGTTGTAAATTGGCATAATTTCCAGCATACACCCCCCATTGCATAGCTATTGTTGTTTGTGCTTTTGTTTTGCGCCGAGTATATGTATACCTTAATAGGTTTGTCTGCTTATTGTTGTCATTGTGGGATTATACGTGTTGTAGATTATTTTATAGCCATTTTTATTGTTTAGTTGCATAGTTGTGTTGCCGCCCACTAAGGTCACAGAGGTAGCGTAGTCATAATTGTGCTTTGGGAGGACTGCGAAATCAGCGTCAATTTTGTGATTTTGTAGCGTGCAGAGCCGCTTGGTTGCCCCTCTAGCTGCGTGCCTGTGGAAATCACATGGGGCAATACACATCCGATCATATCATTTTATGCTATAACGCTTACACATCGATTTGACCTTTTCGGATTCTGCAAATCGCCAAAGTTAATTGTGTTCATTTTATTGTTGGCATTTTCTAATTCCCTTCATTTCCCATTTTCTATTTAGTTATAATTAACATGTTTGGAATGTACATATTATTGCCACAATGATGTCAAATAATGTTAAGTGTTAAATTGGCCAGTGCTTTGATGAGGGAGTTGTGGACGACGGGAGGGATGGATGGATGTTGTTGTCGTGTGGTTGGCACCAGGTGTTCAGTTGCGAAAACATGCGGCGGCTTTTTAATGCATTGACACGCGTTTGTTAGAACTGTATATTATTCGCATAACCACGATGTTAATCAATATTGAGATATTAATTTTTTTGAAACTCAAATTGTACCTAAATAAAATGTGTATAGGGTTATATAAAGATGATTCGACACTGAAATTACTATCTATTACAAAACAGATGCAGAAATACTAAGTTGTGGCGATTTGGTTGTTTTCAAATGCCATTCGAGAAGCGGAGGCGACTTATGGATTTCAGTTTTTGTAAAAGATACTGTCCTAAGGACTTTTCTGTATATTTAAAAAAAAAAACCATGCATACGACGACCTTCATTAGTTTTAACCAAGGTAATAAAATGACTAAATGAGTCTCATTATGAATTACACATTCAATACAAAAAGGCTGCCAAGCTAATAGCCTGTAACAATCGCCACCTAGAAGATAAGCAATATTTTTACTTAAACAAGCAATTAACAATAAATGACCGCGAGCAAAAAAAAAAAAAGAAAAAAGAGAGAAGAAAATTCTAATATTTTCACAACAAAACAAACCTAAATAAGTAAATTCATTATAAATTATGAAAAGAACCAAAAATCTTTAAAGTAACTACTTAGGTACTATGCTAAAGTAGTTTATTGAGGTTTTTACTTCAACGACATTCGTGGCAGGCCAACCAACCAACCAACTTACTTAGAATGCCTCGCATTCAGGCTAATAAACTTGTAAAGAGACTTCATAATTCTCAGTAAATGGCAAAGACAATTTTTACAACTCGTGAAAGACCATATTAAAAACAACAACAGCTATGCCAACGCACTATTAGTAGTGCATAAAAGTTGCATTTCGCGGTTACCAACCACCGTAGAAAATCTTTAACGGGTATTGTTGTGCTGTCATTTGGCTTTGCGACAAGCGAAAAACCATTCGACGGTATATACAACGATATGTGTGTTTGTATATACCCTGCAAAAAGGCAGTGCTTATTGTTGAAGAATCAGGTATGAAACAGAAATACGCTGGCAGCGCTGCTTGCTTTTATGCACTCATTTTTTTCGCTCCAAACGTTTTAATACTTAATTTTAACATATCCCAAAGAGAGAGAAAGGGAATTGCGTTTTTATATAAATGTGAATAATAACATTTCAACTCTAGCAGAATATATTTTGTTATTATTAAATTGTGGCAACATTTAAATTGCACAAAAAATGTGAATTATGCAGGTAAACAAAAACACCTTATTGATAAGGCATTTATAAGGTATAAATACACCACATAAGGCCTGCCTATCAGGTCATAATAATGCCTAAAAAAGCCTTATTTAGCATTGCGGATAAGTCTTAGGAATTAGGTGTATCCTCAGAGAGAGAGAGAAAGTATTCCTTATGGCCTGATGACATCAACACAGGAAAATCAGCCTTATTTTAAGCCTTTGCCCACAAAACTTAGCTTTCCTTAGAATTTCAGACCTAATTTTTTAAGCCTTTAAATCTTCTGTAATAAATCTTAAATAAGGCATAGATTTTTTGTTGGGTATATATGTACAGCACTGAGGCACTAATGAGGAATGGTCTCTAAGATTTTGGCACTTTTTCAGTTCTATTCCTTGTTAATTTGTGCATCGTTTTAGTGCTGCCGCCGTTTGATGTTTTAACGCGTACTGACTGTTGGTAGATAATTTTTGGCATCTTCGCGTATATATGTACATTAGGCCGGCGCGAGTTTGTATGTAGGGAAATTAAGCGATATCGTGCCATCGAAATTGGTATTCCTCCAATTTTTTGAGTAGAAGAAAACTCTTTCACGACATTTGTCTGATATTAATATTGATGTTACGGAATGTAAGAAATGGACAAAAATCGACAAAAAATCAGGCCAATATGCACAATTGAATCAATATTTTATGCTAAATCCAGATATGCAATCAGATTTAAAATCGGATGAGTCGTTTTCGAGATGTTGCCTGATTTCCGGTTATAGAGGGTGTATGCCCAAAATCGCATATTTTCGAGATTATCTCTTGCTGTGTAAAATAGATCTTAATTTTTTTGCAAATTACTTAAATAAAAGTTAATATAGAAACAATATTTTAAAATTATAACATATCTTCCCGTATAGGAAAACTAGAATGCACTCGTGTTTCTTTAGTCCGCGGTATGTGCCTCTATGTTATAGTCATTCGACATCGATGATTTTCGCTGACAACGCTTTGGGTACAATAAATGCTCCAAATCCATAATTTCAGAATTCTAGCTGCAAAAATTGAAGAGGTGTACACCAAAACGTAGACCTATGGTATTTGAATTTTTCTTTGCTTCCAGCCGTACTCTGTGGCGTATGAGTAACATTTAATTTTCTTAGAGTTGAACATTTTTTCTTTTAAAATTTTTGCTTAAAATTTTATACGTGGGCGTCTTGTTAAGAGAAGCTTATAACTTTTTTAGAATCGGCTGAATCAGACTACTATAACATATAGCTGCCATACAACCGATTGCTCAGATACAGACTTTTTGGGGTATAGCTTCGCCATTTAAACATCTATGGACATGAAACATTCTGAAAATTTTCAAGATTCTGATTCAGTTTCATGTGCATATTCGTCTGGTTATTTTTTGTTGACTTTTGTTAATTTTTCTCAGAAAAATTAGAGGAATACTAATTTCGATTTCACTTTATATTAATAATTCGGCTCGGCCTAATGTACATATATATTCATGGACTACCATAGTGCAGTTACAGCAACAACCATTAGGCAGTCATCAATTTGTGAAGGATCATAGACCAAGCAAACCCACAATAAAAGTGGAAGGTCAATAGGCTGTGCACACTAAACTGATTTTTTACTTAGTAGTATACATGTATGTACATATCATAGATGGGCACTTTTAAGTGCCAGTAGTAATTCATTATTTTTACCCTTTTTACTGCTTACTTAAAATTTTTTACAGTAATAAGTAACGCGTTACTTATTACTTAAAATTTTTTACAGTATTAAGTATCGCTTTACTTATTACTTAAATTTTTTTACAGTATTAAGTACCGCGTTACTTATTACTGTAAAAATTTTACAGTAATAAGTAGTCTTTACTTACTACTGTAAAAAGTTTACAGTATTATTTACTGTTTACTGTAAGACTACTGAAGTAGCGAGGATACAGTAGTCTAAGAATTGGCATACACACACACGCACATTGATGAGCACAAGCGCATGCGCTAACGAGCATATGAGGTATGATGGCCAATAAACACAATAGAAAAAAATCTCGAACGTTGAAAAAACGTTTATACGCATTTCTAATTCCAGGGAATTTTGAAATTCACAATTAAACGTACCTATTCTCAATTTTTTCTCAAATATACCAAGGTAAGTACCCAGGTATGTATAAATTAAGGATATGAAAATAAAAACTATATTTTTACCACAATGCTGGTAAAACGTCAGGAAGCAAAAATTGACTTAATTTTTTTTATAAAATCTTAACCTAGAATACAATTAAGATATTTGTTGCCACTGCTTCAAATAACATTTGGATGAAAAGCAATTTTATTTTTTCAATTGATTTTTAAGTAAATTTTTGCTTCCCGACGTTTTACCGAGCATTGTGGTAAAAATATAGTTTTTATTTTTATATCCTTAATTTATACATACCTGGGTATATTTGAGAAAAAATTGAGAATGGGTACGTTTAATTGTGAATTTCAAAATGCCCTGGAATTAGAAATGCGTATAAACGTTTTTTCAACGTTCGAGATTTTTTTCTATTATGTTTATTGGGCATCATACCTCATATGCTCGTTAGCGCATGCGCTTGTGCTCATCAATGTGCGTGTGTGTGTATGCCAATTCTTAGACTACTGTATCCTCGCTACTTCAGTAGTCTTACAGTAAACAGTAAATAATACTGAAATACTGTAAACTTTTTACAGTAGTAAGTAAAGACTACTTATTACTGTAAAATTTTTACAGTAATAAGTAACGCGGTACTTAATACTGTAAAAAATTTTAAGTAATAAGTAAAGCGATACTTAATACTGTAAAAAATTTTAAGTAATAAGTAACGCGTTACTTATTACTGTAAAAAATTTTAAGTAAGCAATATTCTTTTACTGCTTACTGTTTGCTTTACTGAATTACAATTTTACTTCAGTATGCCCATCTATGGTACATATGTAGGTATGCAAAATATACATAAACATGTATAAATGAGGCTCATTTTGGGAATTCATATGGCACTGTAAATACTGTGTAACGTTTTCGACATAAGACAAAAATAGACTAGGTAGGTATGTAGTTAATTTTTAGGCAAATCATTTTGTAATGAACTCGGTAACTGCTCTATTCATAATTCACACTGACTGACAAAAAAACATAAATCAGTAAAGTAGTAAAATATTAAAGAAATATTGTACCTAAATTGGTTTGGTTTGGAGTTTTTACTATATAGCTATAGCTTTTTTATCGGAGTCATTCAACCTCCAAACATGATGTTGATGAACAAATCCAAAGCCACATTTTTTTCCTGGCTTTCCTTACATTTCGTTACACTGTGCGACCAACGTTCGTCCCTTCGTTGTCGTCTCGCACATTTACTGTTCCACTATTTTTACTAAATATTCTCCATGTGAATTGCCTGCGGAAAAATGACGACGTATACTTTTAAAATGATAAACAAAGCCAAACGAATGGACGGCCTTTTTGATGGTTTCTTAGCATAGCCATTTGGTAGCAATGAGGCCATTTACACATTTTTGGTTGTAATGTCGTTAATTCGATTCACACAAATTAATCTTAAATCGCATGTAGACTTCTTGTACATATGTATGTATGTATTTCTTACATGCATGCAAGACAGTATCTATGTGAAATTCACAAGTGCAATAATTGCTTATGGAATAACGTATGCATGTATCTAAATACGTACGCTACCTAACAAGTAGTAATTTGCATGTGGCTATAAAGTAATTACAAATTAAAGGGAAGTCAGCATCAGTTTGTCGGCATCCACTAGAAGTTGCACTACGCACCAAAAAAGTATGTATGTACATGTATTCCACATGTATTCTTTCGTCAATGATATGTCAAATATTTGTTAGATACAGTAGTTGGGTAAATTTCATAGAATAATTAAGTACTTAGTGTTAAATAACAAGCGAACGTGAGTTCTCGTTAGAATGCTGATTTTGATTTTAACTTGAATTTTACATAACCAGCATTGGAACGAATGTTTCAATAGGAAAAAAAAATCATAATATGGAACTCAAAAAACTGCTCACCTACATATCTTTTTGTGCCAGTTTTACTACAAGTTAAAATCATTACATATGGACACACATATGTGCATACAAACATGTATTTATGTATAAAACTGTTCTCGTACTTCATTTGCTTCTTCACGTGACAACTCAAAAAGTGTAGATATAGGTTTGAGCATCTGAACATCATACGAGCGCACTTTAAGGTGTTAATTTTACGAAAAACACATCACAAGTTATCCAATAAGCATTTGGCTTTGTTAGTAAGTTGAAAACGAAACTCTTTTTGATGTCTCCAATAATGAGAAGTAAAAGAAATTCGATATCCAGCCATTCTCGAATGAAAATTGTTAAGAGAGGGAGTGGCGCTTAACCCTAGATAGATAATGCTATTTTATACCCCTGAAAAGATAAAGATACGTCATAATGGCTTTTAAGGAGGTGAAAAATATAAAACTTATTTGTTTTTTGACTGAGATAATTTATTTCATTTATTTCCAGTCTTATGCGGAACATTTAAACATAAAATTAAATATAATATGAGATTAATAAAGGAATTCATTTTTTTTTTACAAAAAGCTACAAAAATTAGACAGCCTTCATAAAAAGGTGCAAATTTCATTCTTAATTCTAAATTCACAGAAGTTTTTTAGTTTACTTAACAAAACAACCCTTTAAATAATATTTTAAAACAAAAAAAATAAAATCAAGCAAGATTATATACATGTGTTACAAACTTGGTTTTGGTGTTGTCCACACAGAGGTGCGTTACACTTGAAACATTATTTTTTTGACATGCGTCTTATTTTAGAAGGACAGAATCAACAGTATTTTATTTTTTGGGAATGGCCTGATTTCTACTGCCTTCGAGATCATTGCTGGTGTTATTTTTTGTCGTCTTCTTGGGTATCACTAACTCCATCTGAATTTTGTAGGGCAACTTGTATGGTGTTGAGCAAAGTTCTTTGCAAAGAAGATATTTTAAGTTTTGTTTTCATCCATAGATTTGTTAACAAATTAAAACTAAAAAAAAAAAACAAAAACAACATATCGCTAGCTTAGAGTGCAAATTGTGTAAGTCCTTTTTTCAAACTTTGTAGGAGAGACAAAAAACAAAAAATAAAAAAATTTCAAAATGAAAAAAAAAAATTTCAGGTCATATAAAAATTTTGGACTTACACAATTTTCTTCGCTTTTTGGACTTACACAATTTGCGTATCACTGAATAACAACGAGTAGAAATATGACAAGTATCACAGACTTGTTTAGTGTGGTGCGCATTTGGTTTTTCTAGCTTTCTACACTTAAAAACACTTTTTCATAAAAATGGACTTACACAGTTTGCACTCTAAGCTAGCGATATCTACTAATCTAATAAATTGAAACACAAAAGTGCTAAAAAATTCATGCAATGGAAAAACCAAAATGTCACACTAAAGATAAAGCTACGTCGTTTTGACGTACGTTGTGATCATAACTCAGATAAAAAAAAAACTTATGGCAAAAAATCGAGCACCAGTAATCAGCTACAACCACCGACTGAGAAAACTGAGCGTATGAAGTTGCTTCGGAAATAAATGAAAGTCTGAGAGAGTAAAAATAAAAATGAATACGTCATTTCGACGTGCATTATCTAATTAGGGTTAACCGGCTAGATGATTCTGACCAAGTCCAGAAAAGCGCGCCAGTCGTTTCTGTCTCGTGCTACGTGATGCAAGCAAAGAAGAGTCAGTCTTCACCGGATCTTCCCACGCAGTGCAGTTCTCCCTTTCCTTCTGCTTTTAGCGGGTTTCGCTGGAAATACTTTCTAGGCCGGTGCACCTTCATCCATTCTCACGACATGACTTGCCCAACGCAGCCGTTGAACAATGTCGATGTCTGCGTAAAACTCGTACAGCTCATTATTAAATCTCCGTCGATACTCGCCCTCGCTGATGCGAAAAGTTGCATTAATCTTGCGAAGAACTTTCTTCTCGAATACTCCAAGCGCTATCTCAACGGGTTTTCATATCGTCTATGCTTCTGCACCGTACTTGAGGACAGGAACGACGGGCGTCCTGTAAAGCGTGATTTTTGTTCGTCGAGAGAAGACTGTACTTTTCAATTGCCTACTTAGTCCAAAGTAGCACTTATTGGTAAGTTGGATTTCCGTGCTGACATTATTTTGGGTGTTAATGCTGGTTCCCAAATAGACGTCCTTAACCCTTTCAAATGTATGGCTGTCTCATTGGCGCACTCAAGGGGGGGAGGGGGTTTGGGGTTAAACCCCCCCCCCCCCAAAATTTGACAACACCATACAAAAAATAATTTTATAAAAGATGGTACATGCACAAATATTTGTGTAAATGCATGTTGTAAAATCTATGAATATTCGTGGATGTACATTGCCAATATTTGTCAACAACTACTGTTTTTGTTTATAAACAAGCAGCGTGGAGACATTTCCCTAAAAGTATGCTGTGGATATTAGCTGAGGTTTGTTATACTCAGCGGTACTTGTACACAGAGTATTATAGTTTTAATCACATAACGGTGGATTGTAACAGAATGAAATAATCGAGATAGATATAGACTTATATATATCAAAATGATCAGGGTGAAAAGAGAAATCGATTGAGCCATGTCCGTCCGTCTGTAAACACTCTAACTCGCGCAAAAATTGAGATATTTTGATGAAATTTGGAATACAAGTTGGTATCGAGACTGGGACGGTTGGAATTGAAAATGGGCGAAATCGGATAATGAGCACGCCCACTTTCCCCATATAGTAAAAATCGGATATTTTGTATCTCAGTCACTAATAGAGCTGGAGTGACAAAATTTCACCTACGTATTCAGCTCAGGCCCTTATGAAGAAATATGGTGAAATTTTGGAAAATGGGCGGTGCCACACCCACTTATTAAGGGGCAAACATTGAAAGTTTTATAGGTCATAACTCAGAAACCGTAGCAGATATATCTACGAAATTCGGTACGCGTAATTTACTTACTTAGTAAAATGTTTGGACGAAAAATTGCCAAAATCGGTTGACGACCACGCCCAAATTTATATATGGGAACTATTAAGGGGCCTAATAAGACCATTTTAAGCGATATATTTGTCAAATATGAAGATATGTCATTGAAATTTTGTGTCATGAGTCCAACTATAGACATAAAACAAAAAATAGAAAAATGTTGGAAAATGGGGGTGGCGCCGCCTCTTTTCAGACAAAGGAATCTACGAGATTTCGGAACCCATAACTCTACAAATAATTGAGATGTTATGACGAAAATCAGTTTGTACACTTTAATAACTTGTGGTATTACATGCTCAAAAATTTAGCGAAATCGGCTTATGACCACGCCTACTTTTTAACAAAGATATTTCTGGAAAACCCTTTGGGAATTTGTAACGTGACATCTTTGTAATTAGAAGTCATAAAGCGCTGCAAATTTGCACTAACAATAATATTTATATGCTTAGTTGGATTATTGATAAAAATTTTGAAAATGGGCGTGGCTGCGCCCACTTTATGCGGCACTCGATTCAGATAAAATACACCCTTATCGAACAAACGCAAACAAACAATGAAAGCATACAGCTTTGTATCTTATGTTCTTTGGCTTCCTTACTTGTTAGTTTTAGTTTAAATACAGAGAAAATGCAACGAATTGAGATTTAAAAGGTGCCTTTGTTTAATGTGTGCATACGTAGGTCCACTCCCCAAACATAAATTTAAGTAAAAATTGTCTGGACGAGTTTTAAGTATTTTTTTTTTAATTTTCCGTTGGATATTGAAAACCCCCCAAAATTTTTTTCTGTGTGCGCCACTGGGCTGTCTCCAATAACGTGGCCTGCCAAGACCTACTGTTTTTTTGTGTGATGACAGAAGGTACTTCGAACAGGTGAACCGCCAACGGAGTGCACTCAAAAAAATACTTACTCAGATTATGGAAAAATGGGATTGATTCGGCGCTAAAGACATATTTTCATTGTTTTGAATACAATTTTCTTTAAAACGTGGTTTTTATTCCTTGATTGTATATTATATTTATTCAAAAACGTCTTTTTTATTTCCAAAGGTAGAGTGTAATGTCAAAATCGAAGAGAATTCACATCATGGTCAATAGAAATGGGCGAGTCACAAACGAATTCAAATTTCAACCAAGGCGAAATATCATTTTGACATTACACTTTAGCAATTACAATAAAAAAATACATTGGAAATCTCTGAAATCGCCTATGCTCCTACCTTGCTAGAACTGCTTTGGATACTTCTTTTTCTTCACTTTAATTCACAATAGAGATTTTTTGCCAGAGATGTCATTAGAAAATGCCCTAATCCACTAAAATTTTGAGGACTATCTCAGCAGATATTCCGTATTATTCTCAAGTTAACTCCGAATTAGCTAGATATTCCGGATTATCGCTGCCATCTGTTAATGCTATTAGAACAATCCAATTAAGTAGCGGTTGCCTTGAATACCTACCTACATTTAGTTTTCCGTAGTGATGCCGTGATCAACATAACTTTACGCCTTTGGACTATTTTTTCAAACTCAAGAACCATAGATAACTTCAGTTGGTAAAATAATTCAATCGCATTGTGAAATACATGCATTTGTTTCTTAAGAATTTATACTAAAATTCTCCAATTCAAGCAAGCCAACAAGCGCATGTGCCAACAACAATACATATGAATGTGTGTATGTTTGTAGACCGCAGCCATTTTTCTCGATTTACAACATTTGCAATTGCCTTCTAGTCCAGTTAGTCGAGAACGTAAACCCGTGTACCGTGTCAGCTGATCCAACCTATTTAATGGGATTTGTATGTAACCTATTATTCAACGACGTACGACGCAGTAGCCCGTACCGCAGAAATCAAAATCATTTTGATTTTTTACGTAAAAACGTGTTAGCTGATCGCTCGCATGGTTGCAAGGTAGAAGGGTTGCCAGTTGAACATTTTTAGTTATTAAATATTTAAACAGTAATTTTCACAGCATTAGGAGAATTTCTGTCGTACCCAAGCATGAAAAGAATACTCGCTTATTCATAAAATTACCTTCAAAGCAACAACACCAACTCGACTATTTTTAAAAGGTAATTTTTGCTTTGCTTTGCAGGTAATTTTATGAATAAGCGAGTATTCTTTTCATGCTTGGGTACGACAGAAATGCGCCTATTATATAACTAACTCAACAAGATTGTAAAATGTTATCGAATATACATATATGTGTTCACATGGAAAAAATAGTATGTCTACTTAAACGAACCATTTATTATTACTTTAACTTTTAAAAAGAAAGGAAAGAAAACGTTTATACATTTTTTTAAATCCCAAACACAATGTAAATATATATATATATGTATATAAATTAATAACAAGATAATAGCTTTGTTCAACAACTTTACTTGCAAGTACTTGCAAAAAGAGCGTCAATGTCAAATTAAGAGTAAAAACGAGAAAAAGAGAAAATTATCAACCAAAGTAATTGAACACAAAATCGTAAACATTCGCAAAAAAACAGCTGATACGCTGTTTTGACAATTTGATTTTTAGGTTAGGTTGTAATTGAAATTTTTGAAATTGTAAATGAATGGAAATAACTGAATTAGGAAAACAAAATTCTACTTTGGCTATTCCACAACATCATCAAGATTCGTTTTTGCGCTAACTTATTTAGTACACAATTAGAAATTTGCGTTTAAAATGTTTGTATATTTCCAATTGAAATTTTTGTGATCATATATTTTTGACACTTCTGTTTTTTTAAAGCTGCTAGTAGTTGCAAGTGAAAATTTTACTTGCAGCGTTTATCAACTCTCTCGAGGTCTTACTCTCTCAATTTGGCTCTCTTTTGCGAATTTTTTGGGTTATTGAACATAAATTCGTAACTATTCGTAAAAATATGTAAAAATTTTGACATATTGAATACTCTTAATAAATGAAGATATTACTGAAAATTAAAGCAAAAATTGTATTTATCCACAATGGTGGCTGTATTTTCTTAATCGATAACTCTTGGTGGTCTTCTTCTGCAAATTTTTCTACATTAAAAAGTTATAAATTGCCACAATAAATCTGAGTTTCTGTAACAAAATCAATTAAAGTGATGTCACACTAATACGATCCACACTTTGTCACCACCTATTTATACTAGAAAAGATATGAGTTACAGAAACTCAGTACAGATTTCTTAATTAAACACAGATTTTTGTGAGAATCTTGTTGCTTCCCAATATAATTTTTTTATGGATTTTCAATTGTAAATTTAATATTCTGACTGTGGTTTTTGTTATTTTATGTTTTAGCCCTTGATAACTATCACCAAGGTGTGATGGAAATATATTGGGCAGCAACGAAATTACAAGAAAAATGTGTTTTAATTACCGACTAAGCCGTAAAAAAGTAACTAAATTAATAAAAAAAAGTCGTCAACTACAACTTTAAAAATGATTAAATAAGTATTTTCTTGTCATTTGGCAAATAATGCACAGTTGTGTATTGAAGAGTAATCCGCATAACACTTTGAAGATTAGTAAAAATCTTGTTTGTTCAAAAATGACTAAATGGCAACCCTGTCAAAATGTAAACAAACTATATATATGTAAATATGTGTCAGTAAAACAGCTGATTGCTCCGTTGCCCCACGGGCTCAAAAAATCCTAAAAATTGCATACTGGCGTTTGCGTCAGCGGGCGGAACACACGTTCTGGACTAACTGGCTATTCGGCTGACTGCTCACATGCTGCGCATCAACAATATACTTTATACGTAGAAAGCGACGGAAAAAATCAAAATATGTAGGTATTTTGTTTTTTTTTTTCGTTTTCATGCAGCTTATTGTACATTCTATTAGCGTTGACTTAGTAAACTGTTTAACTTGCAATAATGATTTTTTAAGGAGCTGAAAATATTTTTGTAAAAAGTGTGCATCTGTGCGTGTTTAGGTAGGTATACCGCAGGCCCGTAGCCAGGAATTCGTTTCGGGGGGGGCTTACAGAAATTATGGACAAATTGCCCTCCCCCCCTCCCCCCACATACATATACATATGTACATACATAGGTCAAATGAAAGTTATTCATACTGGTTGATTATTTTGAAAATGAATATGGAAAAAATTTGTACATATGTACAAGATTACTGAAAAGCTATTTTAATTGACTTTTATTATGTACATACATACATACATATACATATGGAATGTGGTACAAAATTTCATATAAAACTTTATTTTACAATAACCTTTTCATCAAAGAAGTAGCCTTCTGGATTTGTTTTTTGATAAAATGTCTATGACATGGTCAGGATCAACAGCAATATCCCAGTGAATGGAGATCATAGCGAGAACTCGAACTTAGGCTTCCTTACTTGTTATCTAGAAATTTAGTGTTGGCAGAAAAAATTTTGATATATTTAATTTAACGAGCACAGGCCCATGTTATATTTAATTTTTTATTTTTTATAAACTAGAAAAAAACTTTTTAAGCATGGATGTAACTACAGCTGTTTCGCCTTAGATCCCTCTAAGACTCATCAGGTTACTTTTGCTTCTGCCAAGACTCGAACTTGCGCACTTTGGTTGGGGCTAGGTTCACGAAAAAAGGGCTTGAAAGAGCTAAATTTTTTAAAGAAAATCCAAACCCGCTTTCGCCATGCTTGACATTCGAATTTGTGAGACGCGAGTTGAGGAAATTACAAAAAAAATACTTCCTTCGAATTTCGGGGGGGGGCTTGAGCCCCCCGAGCCCCCCCCCCCCCCTGGCTACGTGCCTGGTATACCGACCCACATGGAACTAAAACCGAAAAAACGCACACAACACAAATATTGATTTTTATTGCGGTTTGGCTGACCGTGGCCGTAAGCTATGACCGCTGCTTCTGGCATATCTAACTAAGTAGGTACCAATTTACCTGCAACAAATGTAGCAACAACATTTCGCTCACCTTTAAAAAAAACTACGTGCATGCTATTTTTTTATGAGGTGTTTATGCTGTGTTTGACCTTCTGTTATTTTTTTTATGTTGAAATTTCGTCATTGACAATTGACGAAAGGACAGTTTTTTCGCACAAGCCAAAAAAATTATGATTTTTTTTCGCTGCGTTATTTACCGCATTAATCGCGGTTATTGTGTTGTAGAAGAAAATTCCAATACATCTTTTTTCTTTTAAATTGTCTATATACATACTTCATACATTCATATGTACCTTTTATTGTCTCTGAGGTTACACCTAATTCTAAAAAACGAAATCAGTTTTGTGTATCTCTTTTTCTTTCGGGTTTTGTTTGTGCATTTGCGTGGCAAAAACCATTCTAATTTTTTAACACCGCGACCATTTCGTGTTTTTGTTTTTTGAAATGTTTCTGCGAAAACTAAACAACAACTCCATATAAGTATCATCTATGTATGTACATTAAATGCCATTTTTTGCTTGCAAAGTCTTATTCCTCACGGCTTCTTGCTCCTTCAAGTTAACTATGTAGTCCTTTTTTTTAACACAATAAAAAATGGCAACAAGGCTGTCAAAATGAAGTTGTAATGGCCGGCATAGTGGAATTTCGAAATTTAAAAATTATGTATGTGTCTTAGTTCTAGTTATTCTGATTGTCCTGCTTTTGTTTCAATGTGAGTTTTTTGTTTTTTTTTTTGCTGTTTTCCGCGAAATTTATTTAAAAAAAAATGTCTTAAGCAATTAGCTTCGCTAAGTAAAAAAGTCGACTGCTGTTAGTACAAGACAAAAAAAATGCTTAGTTGGGAACTAAATTAGTAAGTGGCATTGAAATTTGTTAAGTTTTCTTTTAATTTGTAAACGCTCACATTGGTGACTGTCAAAAAATTTTGCTTGTCTTTGCGTATTTCGATTGGTGCTGAGAATATCACAGTTTATTTTTTCCAATGCGCTCCAATTTGATGCTGTTGTTGTAGCCACCAAGACACTCCCGGAATGTTTGGGGGAGGGGGTGTAGGTAGGGTTGCCAGACGTACTGATTTGATCAGTACAATACTGATTATTCGTGCCCCGTACTGATGGTTTTAAAAACCTTAAGAAATACTGATTTTTTGGATTTTGTACTGATTTGTACTGATTTTTAGCCGACACTAAAAAAATTCATTTTTATCACCCTGCGACAATACTCGACGAGCAACGTGTAATTGTTGTGCACTCCGACGAGTGAGATAACTTTCGGACTCTCACATCGATCAAATTTGCTGGGTGAAACAAGCACCCAGTACGCCGAGGTTTCGGGGTAATAATGTGTTATGTTGTGTATGTAAGCGTAACCACCTCTCACCGATGACGAAAATGTGTCCGAATTTCATTAGTGTTATGCTCGTAAGCATAACCACGGAATAACCATGAAACAATTAGGAAGGAGGAAGCAGCGCGAACGTCAAATGTCATAGAAACTTGGTTGACAGTTTTTTTTTTTTTTTTTTGAAGGCAATGTACTGATTTTTTCGGGAAAGGCATCTGGCAACCCTAGGTGTAGGGGAAGTAACAGTCCTTTGTCGGATAAATCCGGTACGCTCGGGTACTAGTCCCCTCTGACACTAGCCCGACTGTCGTGCGAACGATTTTTTTGATCATTATTAACCTTACCAAAACACTTAGGCCCAAAAGGAGCCATTGCGATACCACGAGGATCTAAACCCTTTTCCGAACTAATAAGTGGATTCAGCGAATCTTAATATTTTTATAGGCTTCATCTCAGCCATGTCAGCGAGTTCAAAAAAGTGGGGTGCCCCCACGAATTTCAGCCACTTAAACCACAGTGCGCGTCGACATTCACACAGCAAATGTTTTATACTTTCCAGCTCCTTCTCATCTCTGCAGCTCCTACAGAAGTGCTGAAAAGGAACGCCCAGTCTCTCTGCCAATAATGATGCGGTCAGTAATCAGATCAAAACCAAGAGATAAGTCCTTCTTATTTCGAAGAAGTATCTAGTAATTCGTCTCGCATCCCAATATGGCCATATGAGTCTTGAATGATTGCAGGTGTTAAGGCAACCGCTTCTGCAAGGAAAAATCGCTTAATTGTGCAAGTTAGTAGTGAGCGGCATTCTTAAACCCTTTCAAGATGGGGAAATCGGAGCAGATGTGCCTCCTGATGTGCAAGTTCCTCGCTAACAAGGCCAATCGCCTTCAGCACAGCCCGACTAGCAGAATAAATAAAAATATTGTCGTGCATGAGCACTGCTTTAGGAAGATAGTCCACTGCCTCTTAAATAGCAGCAAGCTCTGCCTGGAATACGCTACCTACATACATTTATCCGGAAGGTTAAAGGAGAGTTTCGTTCTGCCTCAGTAGCTGATGCGTAAAACCATTAAGATAACTTCCATTAGTTACATAGGTATATACATACATACATATCTACCTACCTAAAAATAATAAACACCGTTAATATATTGCCATTAAATTTAACAAGTATAAGCATGCCCTGTTTACAGTAAATGAGTTAGCTACTACCTATGTACATATGTCTATGCAGAAACAAAACTGTAAAAAGCGCTTCCGAAAAGCAGCAGTTATATACTTGTTTATACATAGAGTACAAAGTACATATGTATGCGTGTATATAACAACCGTTTACTGTTATATTACTACTTCCTTTTTTGACGCATGCGCATACGTTCGACTCCATTACTATTTCCACTCAACCTTTTGTTCTTCATCAGCACATCACATACTTTTTCATTCTACCCCACTCGCCATCAAAATTCTATCGTGGGCCATCATCCGCCATCAATTCTAACTCTCACCGTCCAGTTTGACCAGCAGCGGTAATGGTTGTATGTATGTATATGCTGCTACTGCAGACTTTTGGGAAAATTGCTAGCAATCAACGCTTTTACCACACCAGTGATTGCGGCAATCATTTTATTTTCATTAGTTTGTCCGCATAACAAAATGCTTTTATCTCAGCCCAAGCGTCGAGAGTGTGAAGGTATAACTTTGTCCAACAAACAATGGGGGTATTGCTGAGTAAAATAAAAGCAGAATTGCAGTCAACAGCAGCCAGAAGCCAGGAGCCATACATAGTACATACAGTTAGTCAGCTTTGCGGTAGTCACTTTTTTTCTCACTTTATTATTCATTGGCTTTGCATATATGGGAATAAATATGTATGTGCTTTGCTTGGGTATAGACAAGAAGAACATAACCATAGATGGGCATACTGAAGTAAAATTGTAATTCAGTAAAGCAAACAGTAAGCAGTAAAAGAATATTGCTTACTTAAAATTTTTTACAGTAATAAGTAACGCGTTACTTATTACTTAAAATTTTTTACAGTATTAGGTATCGCTTTACTTATTACTTAAAATTTTTTACAGTATTAAGTACCGCGTTACTTATTACTGTAAAAATTTTACAGTAATAAGTAGTCTTTACTTACTACTGTAAAAAGTTTACAGTATTTCAGTATTATTTACTGTTTACTGTAAGACTACTGAAGTAGCGAGGATACAGTAGTCTAAGAATTGGCATACACACACACGCACATTGATGAGCACAAGCGCATGCGCTAACGAGCATATGAGGTATGATGCCCAATAAACATAATAGAAACAAGTAAGGAAGCCTAAGTTCGAGTGGAATCGAACATTAGATACTCAGCTGTATGCTTTCATTGTTTGTTTGCGTTTGTTCGATATAGGGTGTATTTTATATGAAACGAGTGCTGCATAAACAGGGCGCAGCCACGCCCATTTTCAAACTTTGTATCAATCATCCAAATAAGCATATAAATATTATTGTTAGTGCAAAATTGCATCCCTCTATGACTTTTAGTTACAAAGGCTTCACGTTACAAATTCCAAAAGGGTGTTCCAGAAATATCTTTGTTAAAAAGTAGGCGTGGTCATAAACCGATTTCAATACATTTTTGCGTGTCTATTAACACAAGTTATAAAAGTGTATAAACCAAGTTTCGTCATAATATCTCAGTTATTTGTCGAGTAATAGGCTCGTAGATTTCTTTGTATAAAAAGAGGCGGTGCCACGCCCATTTTATAAACTTTTTTTATTTTTTGTTTCCGGTCTATTGTAGAACTCATGTCACAAAATTTCAGTGATAGATCTTTATATTTGACAGAGATATCGCTTAAAATGTTTTTATAAGGTCACTTTATAATACCCATATATAAAAGTGGGCGTGGTCGTCAACCGATTTTGGTAATCTTTCGTCCACACATTTGGCTAAGCAAATATATCACGCGTACCAAATTTCATCGATATATCTTTAACGGTTCTGAGTTATGGCTTATAAAACTTTCAATATTTGCCCCTTAATAAGTGGGCGTGGCACCGCCCATTTTCCAAAATTTTTATATTTTTTGTTTTATGTCCCTAGTTGGACTCCTGCCACAAAATTTCAGTGATAGATCTTTATATTTGACAGAGATATCGCTTAAAATGTTTTTATTAGGCCCCTTTATAGTTCCCATATATAAAAGTGGGCGTGGCCGTCAACCGATTTTGATAATTTTTCGCAAAAACATTTGCCTAAGTAAGAAAATTACGCATATCAAATTTCATCGATATATCTTCAACGGTTTCTGAGTTATGACATATAAAACTTTCAATGTTTGACCCTTAATAAGTGGGCGTGGCACCGCCCATTTTCCAAAATTTTTGTACTTTTTGTTTTATGTCCGTCTTTGGACTCCTGCCACAAAATTTTAGTGATAGATCTTTATATTTGACAGAGATATCGCTTAAAATGTTTTTATTAGGCCCCTTTATAGTTCCCATATATAAAAGTGGGCGTGGCCGTCCACCGATTTTGATAATTTTTCGTCCACACATTTGGCTAAGTAAATATATTACGCGTACCAAATTTCATCGATATATCTTTAACGGTTTCTGAGTTATGACATATAAAACTTTCAATGTTTGACCCTTAATAAGTGGGCGTGGCACCGCCCATTTTCAAAAATTTTTGTATTTTTTGTTTTATGTCCGTAGTTGGACTCCTACCACAAAATTTCAGTGATAGATCTTTATATTTGACAGAGATATCGCTTAAAATGTTTTTATTAGGCCCCTTTATAGTTCCCATATATAAAAGTGGGCGTGGCCGTCCACCGATTTTGATAATTTTTCGTCAAAACATTTGTCTAAGTAAGCAAATTACGGATACCAAATTTCATCGATATATCTTCAACGGTTGCTGAGTAATGACATATAAAACTTTCAATGTTTGCCCCTTAATAAGTGGGCGTGGCACCGCCCATTTTCCAAAACTTCATCAAATTTCTTCATAAGGCCCTGAGCTCAATACGTGGGTAAAATTTTATCACTCTAGCTATAGTAGTGGCTGAGATACCAAATATCCGATTTTTTCTATATAGGAAAAGTGGGCGTGGTCATGGTCCGATTTCGCCCATTTTCAATACCAACCGTCCCAGTCTCGATACCAACTTGCATTTCAAATTTCATCAAAATATCTCAATTTTTACGCGAGTTATCGTGCGTACGGACGGACGGACGGACGGACGGACGGACGGACGGACGGACGGACGGACGGACGGACGGACGGACGGACGGACATGGCTCAATCGATTTCTCTTTTCACCCTGATCATTTTGATATATATAAGTCCATATCTATCTCGATTATTTCATTATGTTACAATCCACCGTTATGAAATCAAAATTATAATACTCTGTGTACTAGTACAGCTGAGTATAAAAAATCTCGAACGTTGAAAAAACGTTTATACGCATTTCTAATTCCAGGGCATTTTGAAATTCACAATTAAACGTACCCATTCTCAATTTTTTCTCAAATATACCAAGGTAAGTACCCAGGTATGTATAAATTAAGGATATAAAAATAAAAACTATATTTTTACCACAATGCTCGGTAAAACGTCGGGAAGCAAAAATTTACTTAAAAATCAATTGAAAAAATAAAATTGCTTTTCATCCAAATGTTATTTGAAGCAGTGGCAACAAATATCTTAATTGTATTCTAGGTTAAGATTTTATAAAAAAAAATTAAGTCAATTTTTGCTTCCTGACGTTTTACCGAGCATTGTGGTAAAAATATAGTTTTTATTTTCATATCCTTAATTTATACATACCTGGGTACTTACCTTGGTATATTTGAGAAAAAATTGAGAATGGGTACGTTTAATTGTGAATTTCAAAATGCCCTGGAATTAGAAATGCGTATAAACGTTTTTTCAACGTTCGATATTGTTTTCTATTATGTTTATTGGGCATCATACCTCATATGCTAATTGGCGCATGCGCTTGTGCTCATCAATATGCGTGTGTGTGTATGCCAATTCTTAGACTACTGTATCCTCGCTACTTCAGTAGTCTTACAGTAAACAGTAAATAATACTGAAATACTGTAAACTTTTTACAGTAGTAAGTAAAGACTACTTATTACTGTAAAATTTTTACAGTAATAAGTAACGCGGTACTTAATACTGTAAAAAATTTTAAGTAATAAGTAAAGCGATACTTAATACTGTAAAAAATTTTAAGTAATAAGTAACGCGTTACTTATTACTGTAAAAAATTTTAAGTAAGCAGTAAAAAGGGTAAAAATAATGAATTACTACTGGTACTTAAAAGTGCCCATCTATGAACATAACTACATAAATTTGTATCAGAAAGTACATATGTACATATATTGTTGTGCTCATTTTTATTGCATTCGAAAAAGTTCACAACATCCATTTGCCTTCAACTTTGTTCCGCATATCATTTGAAATGAATACAAAATATTTATCAATTGTCCATTTTTATTATACTCAGCTGTACTAATACACAGAGTATTATAGTTTTAATCACATAACGGTGGATTGTAACAGAATGAAATAATCGAGATAGATATAGACTTATATATATCAAAATGATCAGGGTGAAAAGAGAAATCGATTGAGCTATGTCCGTCCGTCCGTCCGCCCATCCGTCTGTAAACAGTCTAACTCGCGCAAAAATTGAGATATTTTGATGAAATTTGAAATGCAAGTTGGTATCGAGACTGGGACGGTTGGTATTGAAAATGGGCGAAATTGGACCATGACCACGCCCACTTTTCCTATATAGAAAAAATCGGAAATTTGGTATCTAAGTCACTAATATAGTTGGAGTGATGAAATTTTACCCACGTGTTGAGCTCAGGCCTCTAGGAAGAAATTTGATAAAATTTTGGAAAATGGGCGGTGCCACGCCCACTTATTAAGGGTCAAACATTGAAAGTTTTATATGTCATAACTCAGAAACCATTGAAGATATATAGATGAAATTTGGTACGCGTGATTTACTTATTTAGGAAAACGTTTGGACGGAAAATAGTTAAAATCGGTTGACGGCCACGCCCACTTTTATATATGTGTATTATAAAGTGGCCTAATAAAAACATTGTAAGCGATATCTCTGTCAAATATAAAGATATATCGTTGAAATTTTACGGCAAGAGTCCAACTGTGGACATAAAACGAAAAACCCAAAAATTTTGGAAAATGGGCGTGCCACCGCCTCCTTTTAGAAGCAGGAATATACGAGATTTCTTAGCCTATAACTCGAGAAATAATTTATATGTAATGACGAAACTTGGTGTGCACACTTTTATTACTTGTGGTAATACATGTTAAAAATTTTAGCGAAATCGACCTTATAAAAACATTTTAAGCGATATCTTTGTCAAATATAAAGATAATTCATTGAAATTTTGTGGCATGAGTTCCACAATAGACCGGAAACATAGAATAGAAAAATTTTGGAAAATGGCCGTGGCACCGCCTCTTTTTGGACAAAGGGATATACGAGATTTCTTAGCCCATACCTCGACAAATAACTGAGATATTATGACGAAACTTGGTTTATACACTTTTATAACTTGTGTTAATAGACACGCAGAAATTTATTGAAATCGGTTTATGACCACGCCTACTTTTTAACAAAGATATTTCTGGAACACCCTTTGGGAATTTGTAAAGTGACATCTTTGTAATTAGAAGTCATGAAGGAATGAAGTTTTACACAAAGAATAATATTCATATACTTAGTTGGATGACTGATAAAAATGTTGAAAATGGGCATGGCTACGCCCACTTTATGCAGCACTCGCTTTATGTAAAATACACCCTACACTCAAAAAAAAAATTACTCAGATTATGGAAAAATGGGAATGATTCGGCGCTAAAGACTTATTTCCATATTTTGATGTACAATTTTCTTTAAAACGTGGTTTTTATTCCTTGATTTGAAGAAAATCGTACATCAAAATATGGAAATATGTCTTTAGCGCCGAATCATTCCCACTTTTCCATATTCTGAGTAAGTTGTTTTTTCAGTGTATATCGAACAAACGCAAACAAACAATGAACGCATACAGCTGAGTATCTAATGTTCGATTCCACTCGAACTTAGGCTTCCTTACTTGTTATTCTATCTCTACGATTTAGAGCATTATATAACGGTTCATTTAATTCTTGTCAACATTTACATACGTTTATATATTCTACATACACACCGCATGTCATTTAAATGTCAAAACAACCCTCAAAGGGGCTTGAGAGTCCAGTCAATAATACACCTCCAACATGATGCTGGCACATGGACATTTAAATTTGACAAATCGTTCATGGCTAATTAATTGTCCAACAATAGACCGTTTGATTTCGAAAAGTCACACCAATGTTCACACATTTCAGATAAGCCGAGCTGGTATATTACAATATACCTACATACATATGTGCATATTTATGTTGTATATGGAAATGCCTATAACAGCGATTACCTCGTCGCTTGGTAGGGTAGTCATGTTGTTGCTTTTTGGATAATGATGAAGGTGATTTTGAACCGATTTTTTTGGAATACCTTTATGTATATGTAAGAAAAAGGAGGAATATATGCTTAAGGCTACCTCCTATATATCAGGATAATAAAGCTGACAGCATTTCCAAGCATCCAGTCGATGAAACGTAACTTTTTTTTATTGATCTTAGATAAGCTTTTCTTGCAAACGATGGTGAAAGTTTTAAAGAACAGTTGTATATATGTAGTGAAATATAAGCTTTCGGTACAGTTATGAAAACCAGGGACTGTAACGGTTATAAGTTATATCCAAAAAGTTGATTTTTAATCATTATTTGCTGAGTTTTATTTTCTGCTCACAAAATAAAAGTTATTTCTTGAGTTTTATTTTTCCATCAGAAAATAAAAGTTATTTCTTGAGTTTTATTTTTCCCTCAGAAAATAAAAGTTATTTCTTGAGTTTTATTTTTTCATCAGAAAATAAAAGTTTTTTTTTTGAGTTTTATTTTTCGATCAGAAAATAAAAGTTATTTTTTGAGTTTTATTTTTCCCTCAGAAAATAAAAGTTATTTTTTGAGTTTTATTTTTCGATCAGAAAATAAAAGTTATTTTTTGAGTTTTATTTTTCGATCAGAAAATAAAAGTTATTTTTTTAAGTTTTATTTTGCGATCAGAAAATAAAAGCTATTTTCTGAGTTTTATTTTTTTGCTCAGAGAATAAAAGTTTTTCAGTTTAATTTTGGCTGCATTTGTAGATTTTGCCATATAAATAGGTAAAGTGATTAAATAAATTTTTAATTTTTTTTATTTATAAATTTTACCTACGTTTTAATGTGGCAAAATCGACAGCTGCAGCTAAAATTAAACTGAAGAAACTTTTATTCTCTGAGCAAAAAGATAAAACTCAAAAAATAACTTTTATTTTCTGATCGAAAAATAAAACTCAAAAAATAACTTTTATTTTCCGAGGGAAAAATAAAACTCAAAAAATAACTTTTATTTTCTGATCGATAAATAAAACTCAAAAAATAACTTTTATTTTCTGATGGAAAAATAAAACTCAAGAAATACCTTTTATTTTCTGATCGAAAAATAAAACTCAAAAAATAACTTTTATTTTCTGAAGGAAAAATAAAACTCAAGAAATAACTTTTATTTTCTGAGGGAAAAATAAAACTCAAGAAATAACTTTTATTTTCTGATGGAAAAATAAAACTCAAGAAATAACTTTTATTTTCTGAGGGAAAAATAAAACTCAAGAAAAAACTTTTGTTTTCTGAGCAGAAAATAAAACTCAGAAAATAATGATTAAAATCAATTTTTTTATAAAAATCGAAAAAATAAAGTTAATGCACCTAGAGATAGTCTGCGTTACGGTGATTACATCTGTGTACTTCTTTTGCGTTTAGCATTTCTCCTTCAGTATGATTTTTTTAGTCAAAATTTAAAAAATAACGATTATTTGCAATCCCTGATGAAAACCATTATAATGGAAGAAGGCCCGGTTTTCGGGGATATTTTTTAAAACTCAACTCGATTTTCGCACATTTCAATTGTAGAAGAAAGGTATAGACAAAACTTACGGTAGGTATAGCCACAATAAATGAAATCTCAAGCCTGTTATCGATTCTCGTGTTTTTTTTTTTTGATATATGTATTATATATGTATATATTTTACATTATATTTTTAGCTAAATTCTCTTGAAGTGACTGCATAAATATATGCATATCAATATTTAGAAACATATATACAATATAGCTAAATACATATTTCATTTAATAAAATCTGAACACTGAAAAAATCATGTAAAAGTAGACACTGCTTAATTTGCTTTTTAGTTTCAATTGGAAGTGCAATTGCAAATTTTCGTTAGAATCCCATTAGAGAACTACATTAGAATTCGATTGGAGAAGTACAATTTTGCTCGATTTGAGAATTATATACCATTTTGTCTGAGAACTATATCATTCTCGACAGTTTTTCGGGTCATCCTCTAACGTGAGTCACTCTCAAATCGATACCTAACCTCAGTGTGTGTTGGGTACTTTGTTCATTGCTTTTTTGCTTTATTAACTCCAATTGCCATCTATACGCACTTATTAGTTCGCCCTTTGTGCTAGCCTCATTTGCGCCTTAACTTACATAATTTCAAAGCAACCCTCTTTTGTGTAATAACTAGTGTCATAGCCTTTCCTCTATCCAGTACGTACATAAGTATCAATGTTCACACGACACGCACGTTCCCTTACAAAATTACCAAATCAAATTTAGCGCACAATTTTCATCCAATTTTATTTTGATTATCTTTCGATTATCAGCATTTAGTAACAAACAATAAACATTCATAAAAATTCCGTTCCACCAAACGTCGTCCAGCAGCAAGCAGCCTTTTTAGCCAGTCAGCAAGTTTTCAGTTAGTCAGCAAATGCTATCTATCGTTGGCGGCAACAACCCTAATACATAGAATTACAATTCAAACTTTTGTCCTTTAATTTGATTTTTTCGGCATTATTAATTGATAATTCGTTTCGCTCGCCTGTCGTACGTTAGATTTTATTTTCGGAAATTATTGCAATGTTATGCGAAAATTTGGTAATTTTAGGGAAAATAAGCTTGTGGTATGGATACTCTTCCATTTAGAATCGTTGTTGTTACACTTAATTTGAATAAACATCTAAACATCGTTTTGTTCGCTTAGAATGATGCTGATGCTAATTTTTGCAACATTAGTAATGTCTACCAAATGAACTTTGATATTCCCACAAAAGTGGAAGCAGTTATGTTACAAAATAAACTAAGTAGGAGTTGCGTTTTCCGCTTTTGTTTCTGCTACCTCGATATTTGCATAGAGTTTTGATCTCATATACTGATACCCGCTATACATATATACACACATGTATTCAACGGAATTTCTTCAAAGAAGAGTCTGACTAAATTCACAAATCACCCTCCGGCAAATCTACAGATAAAAAAATGAAATGAAACCTCTGATTTGAGAATTTACCGTAGACTTTTCTGGTTATTATCTGCTGAAGTCGCCCAAATACTTCAATTAAGCCTAATGTTTTTTGGATGCATAAGGTATTTATTACTAACGTTTCCTTATTAACAATAACATTTATGACCGAAATGGATGAATAATCCGCATCTGTAGCCAGGGAGCAGCTGCGTTGGTAAGGCAAATCATCACTTTTATTATCTTCGATTTATAAAGATTAGTATGTAATTCATATGCTCAACATTATAAATACTTTGTAAATATATATATACATACGTATGTACATAACTTTACAATCAAACAACTACAACAACAACTAAAACCTAATTCGAACATTATTATCAATTAGTTACTGAACTCTAATTTTAGCAACTTTATTAAGGCGCATATGTACAATGTATATGTACATAGTATTATGTTCATATAAGTAAATATACAAAAGAGTTGCCGAAACGCTCAGCTAGAAAAAACACACCTACGCGCTATATTTATTGCACTATGGCATTTTCATGGGAATTTTCTGATGTTTTCGAATGATCTCTCTAATCGTTTGTCGGCTGCTGACGAACGATCGCCGCCGTCAACACGTTGGATATTCTCATATCCATGGACACCATATGTATGTAGTTTATTGGCGACGACTCAACACTGGTGGATTTTACCAATACAACTCTTTGTGTAGTCACCGTCAATGTTGCCGCTTATAATGGTTGGTTGATTGCTTCGATACGGCGATTTCATTTATGATTATGCTATAATCAAACAAAATTAACATTTATTGGGGCCTGATGTGAGATTATGAGTTGCCTGTTGGTCACATAATGAAGATTGCGCTATGTACATATACATACAGTATACATATATATTTATGTATGCGTAGCTATGTACCGTTGTTGAAATTTGGTGGCACAATATGGACACACGATTGATTTTATTGATGGGCTAAATGATGAATGCATTGAGGTGTGAGTTATTGTGATGAAATGAAAATATGTAGCGTCGCAAGAAAGGGGATTTGGGCAAAAGGTAGACCTTTCCCCACTCCCTCACCTCATGTACATATCTACATAATGGAATATGTAAAAGAAATTTCAAAAGTGCTGGAGGTGTGGCTTCGAGTGGGGGATACTTGGAATACTTGGAGACAAATTTGGATTTTTTGTGTACCTACATATCGACGTCAGAGTAAAAGATAACCCTGTTTCAAAACCTCTTTCAAAAAGGCCCTATTTCAGAATTTTCTTGAAAAACGAATTTTCTTTAATAACAACCTCTGAAGCATGTTCTGAAATAAGGTTTTTTGAAACAAATTTTGAAATAAGGTAATCTTTTACTCAGGTGTCGATATATATATCTATAATAATCTATACTAATTATATAAAATTGATGGTATGGAAAATGCATGTAACGCGATAACTCAAAAAGTACTGCACCGATTTTAATAATTCTTTTCTTAAAATGTCAGAAATGGAAAATTCTTGACAACTATGTACTTTTTTTTTGCGCATTTCTGAGACTTTAATACCTTTTTCCCGGTTTAAAATTTCGAAAAACTCAAAAAAGGTCAAGCATAGACAGATTCGTTTGGTCATTTGCCGTGTTAAGTGGAGGCGTCGCAGTCGTGCCGGGCAGCGCAGCGTAGGCGACTCATATGTTTGTTTTTTTGCACGGTTTGTTGTCTGACTCGGTGGCAATCAAAAACCTGTTTATGCATGCATACATGCTATAACTCAAGAACGCCTGCACCCACACTTGCGATATTGGCATCAAATGAAAGGTGTTGAGCAGGACTTCAACATAGAGTTCTTTTCATTGTGATGCCTAGACATCCTCCCCAGGTATGGGCTAAAATGTGGACCCGGATTACTCCGAAATATGGTTGAACGATATTGGTATGAAATTAAAGGTATTGAGCAGGGCTTTAATACAGACCTATTTTCATTGATGATCATGATCATTATTTCCATGACGGGTCTTCTGATATGGATCAAAACGTGGAACCGGATGGCCCGGAATGTGTCTGAGCGATATTGGTATCGAATGGAAGGTCTTGATCTGCACTTCAATATATAGGTCTTTTAATAGTGATTCGCAGACCGGGTCCCCAGATGTGGGTATTAAATGAAAGATCTTGATCAGGAATTCAGCACAGAATTCTTTTTATAGCAATGCCTAGGCCGGGTCCCCACATATGGTTCAAAACATGGAACCGGATGGCCCGGAATGTTTCTGAGCAATATTGGTATCGAATGAAAGGCCTTGATCAGGACTTCAACACAAAACTTTTTTAATTGTGGTTCCTACGCCGGGTCCCCAGATATGGGTCAAAATGCGGAACTGGATGTTTTCGAGATATTGGTATCAAATGAAAGGAAACGGCTTCAACATAGAGCTATTTTCATTGTGATGCCTAGGCCGGGTCATTGAGTGGACCAGATAACCCCGTAATAACTTAACTTAACTTGACTTGACTTGACTAGACTTGACTTGACTTGACTTGACTTGACTTGACTTGACTTGACTTGACTTGACTTGACTTGACTTGACTTGACTTGACTTGACTTGACTTGACTTAACTTAGATTAACTATTATTCGTCATTGCGAAGCAACGGGTATTTGCTAGTATATATATATATATATCGCGCTACGGTCTCGCGATCTTTTGCTAATCCTTCTATCTAAAGGACATTATCAGCCATACTATTTTTATTAAGATTTGTTAAGGTAAATTAACACTTGTCTGCTACGCCACTGAAGTTTTTAAATCTTTTTTCTCTATTTTTTTTTATTACTTGACTTGTCTTCATATTTTTTAATAGTGAATTAGCACTTTGGTGCGTATGTTTTCTCCCTCATGCGCATACCGTGTGAGCTTACATGTTTACAGATGTTTGATGTGCCTGATGGATCTTCGTCATCATAAAGACTTCTTCCAACAATATTATAGCAGGATTGTTTTTTTTTCTTTTCTACAATTTTATTTGCTGTTATTTATTGTATTTGCGGCATTTTTATCAAAACCATTTAGTTTTACCTTTTCGTTAATTTTTATTTGTTTGCTGTGGGCTTCTCTTTTTTTTGGAGTTAATGTGTCTTGCGAATGTAAGTATGCAGTTTTCTGTATTCTCAGCTTAAATACATATATATGTATATGGAAATTTTTATAGATGTTAAGCAATTCATTAGGCGTAATAAACTGCTTGAAATGCTCCGGTAATAAAGAAAGAAGCTGAGGGAGGAGGTTATATTGTATATTTATATATGTATGTAAGAGTAAAAAACTGAAAACAAGTAAAATAGGCATTATGTGATTATGGCACAACAATAAAATGTACACATATGTGTGTACATTAGGCCGTCCCGCCTTTTAGGAACCCGGAAAGCCCAGCGTCTAGCGACCTTAAGAATACCTACTATTTTTCATGCTTTCTAAAGAAGAGGTCAAAATAACATTTTCGTGGTGGAGGTAGAAGGTTAAAATGTTCTAGAAAATTATTGACCATAAAATTTCACTAGGGGTGTCCCAAGAAAAAATTCTTATAAAATGAACTTAAACGACCACAGTAAGCGAAAACGAATACATACTTCTTCCTCGGAACGTGTAATGGGGTTTTTCGTGTTCTGCTGTAGTTATCGAAATACTTCTTCTGTAAAATATTAATGATTTTTGATTACGTTTAACATGCAGGCATAAAAAAGTTACACAGTTAAGATTATATAGGGTTAATGTGATGATATATGTATGTAGTAGACATATTCCTCTCTAGCCAAAAAAAAAGTGGTGTATAAACACTGAAGATATGAAAATTATGGATTTGGGCATCTAGCGACGTCGAAAAATATATAAATTTTTTCCGGGAATGTTTTCCAAGAGCACATCACCTGTATGTATGTATGTATGTAACTTCATCCCATCCTAAAAGTTGTAACATCCCAATAAACACAGACGCGAGGATGATATCGCGGCAAATTCGAGATGAATTCGCGGAGGTGAATGTAATTTTTCGGACTTGTATCGAGTTCGAGATGGACTCGAGAAAAATCAATTATCGCAATAGCATTTATTAATTTTATTAAATCTTGCTTTACACGAAGAAATTCCCTGTTGGACTTTAATTTACCATTTAAAACTCTACTCAAGCGACTGCAAAGCTCGGATGATATCGTGGCGAATTCGAGGCGGATTCGCAGAAGAAGATTTTCCAGAATGTATTCGCCAATGAGTCTAAATCTCGAATCGCCAACGATCCGAGAATATAAAAATGCGCGAATCGCAAATGAGGGGTGACTCGCCTGGGAATTCGGATTCGCCGATCTATTGTCGCGAACTATCGCCGCGATAATATAATCAGAGAAGCGAACTCGTCTCGAATTCGAGGCGAATCCGTTGTGTTTATTGGGAATTAAATTATTATATCTTTCAAACATTCACTTTCTCTCTATTATTTCTATTCTCCTCCGGATTCGAAACATGACTTCAACAGCCCAACGGCATCATATAGTAGGACATTCAACATTATACTTCATGCTTCATTGCGGCTTTTAAGTTACCTTTCCTCAAAATAGCCTCTATGAATTTCAATTCACTCCCGTATATAAGCCAATAAGTAACAAGCTTTCAGGGTACGGAAAAACTCACTCACGAACGCTCAAAAATACATTCTTCTCAAATCACAAACAAATGTTCAAAGAAAAACGTATAACCACTCAAATAGCTAGCGAACTAACGCACAACAGCCAGCGATCGCTCATAGCGATGGCGATAAACTCAATGCATAAATTCACTCAAAAATGAAGCTTGAAGCTTTCTGTTTTGGGTTTGTTGTATTTGCAATGAAATCAGCCGCATGTACATACATACGTATGCAAAGCAAGAACTGGTTTTGTTTGTAATTCATTTAATAGTAAGTGCTGAATCAACGAAAAGGAACCCTAATTCTATAATTGCATTTCACGTTTGGAAAGCAATTTTTATACAATGTTTTGTAAACGTGAGGTGAAAAAAATTTCTCTAAAAATAAAAAAATAAAAATAAAAAAAATGCGCCACTCGAAATTGAGCTCCTTGGTCCGTAGGCAGCATACCTCACCATTACGCTACAAACGTATTCGGAACTTTGTTGTCTAAATTCGAATTTATTCAATCAGGTTTCTTTTTTAACACGCTTTTATTAGTTTCACCTGTATGTATGTATGTATGTATGTATGTATGTAAACAAGTTGCGTATACGCAGTGTAGTTCCCTGTATGTTTGCTTGTACGCATTATGTAGCATAAGTTAACGCAAAAGCGTGGGTATTCATACACTGAATGTGGGGTTTTTCAGTGTGAGATGTGATTATTTTACGATATGCTCTAATGTACATAAACATGATCCTACACATGTATGTATTTTTGTATGTTTTGTCGAACCGCATTGAAATCGGCAAAGTGGCTTAGAAGATTTCTGAAAGGTGTTAAATCGGTTAATTGAAATATTCTGCAAACAGATTTTTTATTGCGCGAAAATTTAAGTTTTAAATGCTGCATACACTTTATTGTAATCCTTATTTTATGTTGTATGTAACTTTTTTAGGTGTTGCTGGATACTTCATGTTTATACATTTCACATTTCAGTAGAGAAATTGTTGATAGTTCTATAGGCCAGGAAGATATCTCCCTTCACTACTTAACCTTCCAGTTGTCGCTGTGTCCGTTTCTTCATTTGTTTGTATAGACACAATTACCCAATTTTTTGATATACATATCGTCACTCCGGAAGAAGAAAGACGCATGTCAGTAACTTGTCGACGAAAAAAGACGCATTGAAAATATGTTGGAGAAGAAAGACGCTTTAAAAAACATGTTGACGAAGATAGACGCATTAAAAAATATTTCGATGAACAGAGACGCATTATAAAATATTTCGACGAAGAAAGACGCATTAGCATTATTAACTGCGAAGAAAGACGCATTAGCATTAATATTAACAAAGAAAAATAAAAAATCGAATACGTCTTTCTTTCCTAAAAAATATTTAAATGCGTCTTTTTTTATAGTAAAAAAAAATAAAGCGTCTTTCTTCGTTATCAAAAAAAAAAGAGTCTTTCTTTCGAAAAATATTTTTAATGCGTCTTTCTTTGAAAGAAAAAAAGTTTGCGTCTTTCTTCCTCAACAAAACAGTTTGCGTCTTTTTTCTTCTATAGCGACAATATGTACCTATGTGATTAAAATTTAATATACAGGTACATATTTACAATCATTTGTTTATTGAAGACAATCGGCTAAATCGAACAACTTAAAGATACAGCTCCCACACAAGAGATCGTTCAGATAAAGACACTTAACGGTCAAAATTATATGTATGTACCTATGTACCTACACGGAGAAATGAATTCCTAGCCACCCAACCCATTGAACATTTTCTGAGCGCTCATAAGTTATGAGTCCGATATGAATCCTAAATATGTAATAAATATGAGCCTCATAATTATGATCAAAAAGGAGTCATATAAGAGTCCGATATGATAAAATTATGAGCTTAGAAAAATTACCAAGAAAAGCAACTTCAGAACATAAATTCATAATTTTTATGTGACATATTTTATTGTATCAATTATTTATTTAAATAAAAAACGGAAGAATGTGGAAAACAAAATAGCGCTCTCCAATTTGGTCGTAACCGCTGTTTTTAAAGGTATACCTTCGAAACTTGTTTTTTATTTTTTAATAATTTTAAATTCATAAAAATTTTCAGAAGCATATTGCAGAAAATTCAGTAATGAATTGGATTTCAAAAAGTACACCCTAAAATGGTTTCAAACGGCATGGGACCGGGTAAATTACAAGGCAAAACATGCACCATTATTTAATATCATTGCTTAATAAATACAATAAATATTTATACGAATATAATTAATTTTTCCTGTAATATTAATTTGTGGTTGGTTATATGTTAACAATGTTATTTTAATAACTTTAATTTAAAAATTACTTTAATCTCTGTTTTGTTTTTTTCCATAATATTATGAAAATTATCAGGTTTCATTAAAAAATGGAATAAACAATAAAATTTGTGTAATGGAATTAGTTGGATATACAAAGGATAAGTAAATAAATTGGTAAGGCTAATTAAATAGAAGGCTGTTGGGGCAAAATAGGAGTCCGAAATGAGCATTATATGAGCCTAATAAGCGGCATAAATGACTCCGAAAACAAAGCTATAAGAGTCTTTTATGAGTCCAAACCAGGCTCAGATAGGAAGTGAAATATGAGCTTATTATGAGTCAAATAGGAGTCTTTTATGACTCCTATTCAGGCTCATATGATATATGAAATTAAGCTCATATCGGACGACCACCTTAAGAACAGAAATACATACATTTCGGACTCCAAAATGAACTCATAATGAGTGTAAACGCTGCGGTTTAGGATTCCTTTCTGACTCTTTTATGAATCCGAATGTTTGCTGGGAAGCACTTTCACTCCTCCAATGATCATTTTCAGCATTAACAAATTAAGTGAATATCACTCCTTACAAAGCAAAATACGGTAAGCCATCTGTCACTTATTAAACAAAACAAATAATTAAATTACTTTCCTATTACACTTGTCAACACCTCTTCTCAACCACCCGTATTATAGCTACCAGTAGCAGCAACAAAAGTCACAAATCGTATATACTTTCGTTTACACCACTACGTGACAAATACGGAAAAAAAGATAAAATGATTAAAAAGATCTACAATCACATAAAACGAATAAACACGCATCATTTAGTAATAAACTTCTGGCTACCTTTTTTTTGCATTGTTGTCAGCAATAACAAATTTATTTATTTAATTTGCTACGTGTGTTCTTACTGTTTTGTGTCTGTGTGCGCTTGAGGGTGTCCTTTGCTCCTGTGGCGCATAATCCCACATGATTAATTAGCACAACCTGATTTAAAAAAGTTAACATATCAGCAGCTTGTTTTTTGTGTTAATCTCTGTTAAGCTCAACAAGCTCATCCGAACACATGCTACCCACCACTAGCCGCCAATTGCCAACATATTATTTACCGTGATTTTGTTATTTTTGTCCTTGTTTTTGTGTTTTGGCTTTTTTTTATTGAGCACAGCGGTCAACCAACCCCATTTTTTACGTACCACTCCGGAAATTGTGTGGTATTTGTGCATTTTTGACTGTGTGAGCCTTTCACGCCCAACGCCCGTTTATCTTTTAAATATTAATTGTCATAACATTTGTTATGCCACGTTACGCCGCTAACCTTTTTTTATTATTACAATTTGATATTGTGCCTGTAATTGGTGGTGATGTTGTTGTTGTCGTTTGAGTGTTCTTTGTTTGTTATCAAAGCAAGCAATTCAATTTTCACACTTTTCAAGTTATACTCAGCACAACGGAATTGTGCTGTGTGTCTGTCGTCATTCCCGCGGGATTTACTAGCAACCACCAGCTACCATAACAAATGTTGCGCTTGCCTTGAAAACCCCTTCTCCCTCAACTCAGCACACAGTGTCTGTGCCTCATCTTTATTATTAAGTAATAAAATTCTGCCACTTGTGCCATTTGAGACACTGAGTTCCTGAGTTTTTTTTTTTTTTTGGTGGCGAAAAGAGGGTGTTCATGTCGACTGCGCCCTAACACATTGCATAACACTACAACCCAAGTAGATGGTGATGCTCGCAATAAAAAGAAGAGCAGACAATTTTTTATGGTACAAAATCTGTCAAAACAAAATTTGATTGAGCATATATAAGCATATACATATTTATTAGTAATACAAACCCTTAACATTCAAGCTACAAATATGTATGTATATTAGGGTGGTCCCCAAATGTATTGAGGCAAATTACATATCACATTTCGTGAACCTCACCACCTATATGGATGCTAATATACGCGAAGATACCACGTATAAATTTTTGTCTCGATCGGAGACGGCGATGTGGTATTGCACAGGGGTCAGAGTTCAGAAAACGCTATGGAGTCTGAAAAAATTAAATTAAATTTTTTGTATATCTAATGCCCAAAATCGATAGTCCTGCACTCAAAATTACCAAATATAAATATTGGTCCCGATCGGAGACGGTTAAGGGGTGTTGCACAGGGCCAAAGTTCACATTGCATACATATGTATGTACATTAGACCGTCTCGCCTTATAGGACCAAAAAAAAAGTCCTTAAAAATACTATTTTCTGACTATACTCTATTTCCTGACTGTATGAAAAGGGGCCAAAATAACCCTTTTTTAGGGGTGCTAGATTATTAAAATGTTCTAGAAAATTATTCGGCATAAAATTTCAGTAGGAGTCTCTTCAGAAAAAATCTTGGTAAAATGAACTTAAAAGACTACAGGAAACGAAAAACTTATATTCCTCGGAATGTTAAATGTGTTTTATTTCTGGTTCTACTGAATCAACCGAAATACTTCTTTTGCAAAAGATTAATGTTTTTTTGATGACGTTTAACATGCCTGCAAAAAAAATATATTAAGGTGGTATAAACTAAGTACTGGGTGGAAGTGACCCCAATGGCGCATATAGGGTTAATACAATTATAAAGTAGAAACCCTCCTCTCAACCCAAAGAGATTGGTGTATCAATCTTAGCGATCGGACCATAAATACCGAAGATATGAAAAAAACAGGGACCGAAAATAACGGTTATTTTTTTTTTGGTGGTGAAAAGGTTACGCAAAAATAACCTTTATCTTCTTTTGGGAATTTTTAACCATTATCATGAGAAAAATTTTTTTTTGGTCATTAATAACCATTATAACAACCAAAAAACTGTTTTGGGCTTGAATAACCGTTATGGCAACCAAAAAACTCTTTTGGGCCTGAATAACCGTTATTCAGATTTTTATTTTTTTTTTTTTGGTCAGCTATAAAAATCAGCCTATTTATTTGTCAATATTTCTCGACGATATTGGTATCAAATGAAAGGTGTTGAGAAGGGCTATTACATAGAGGTGTATTTGTTAAGATTCGTAGGTCGGGTTCCCAGTTATGGGTAAAAAAGTGGACCCGGATGCCATGGAATGTTTTAAGCAAATTGGTATCAAATGAAAAGAGGTAATCTGAGCTACAATCCCTGCTCAACACCTTTCATTTGATACCAATATCGTCCAGAAATATTGACAAATAAATAGACTTGATTTTTATAGCTGACCAAAAAAAGAATAAAAATCTGAATAACGGTTATTCAGGCCCAAATCAGTTTTTTGGTTGCCATAACGGTTATTCAAGCCCAAAACACTTTTTTGGTTGCCATAACGGTTATTCAAGCCCAAAACAGTTTTTTGGTTGTTATAACGGTTATTAAGGACCAAAAATATTTTTTTTCTCATGATAATGGTTATATATGACTTTTACCCCATTTCTCTCATAACCGTTACGTCCCTGGAAAAAAATGAATTTTAGCGACATCTAGCGGTGTCAAAAAAAAATAAAAATTGTTTCCAGAAATGTTTTCGAAAAAGAAAACATATGGGGGGGGGGCGTACGGCGAACTTTTTTTCGCGCTACGCTCTAATGTACATATGTATGTGACCCCTGTGGGACACCCCTTATCCTTCTCCAATCGGGACCAAAATTTATTTTGGTATCCCCGAGTACAGTACTATCGATTTTGGGGATTAGATATACAAGAAAAAAATTATGAAATTGTTTAGTCCTTATAATAATAATAATATAATAATACAATGACGCTATTATAACTCTGACGAGTTTTATGGCCGAGCTTCTCTCCCAATTCGAGGTGTGCTCCTTTTTGTTTTTCCTACTAATTGGGTGGACCTACAGTTTTATGCCGGCTCCGAACGGCGAATGCATTTTTTGTGAGAAGCTTTTTCATGGCAGAAATACTCTCGGAGGGTATGCCGCCCACTGCCGAGAGGTGACCACTGCTCTTAAAAAACGCAATAATTGGATTTTTACTAATTAGAAAAATTTGTTTGGCTCGGACCGTGGTTTGAACCCGAGACCTCTGGCATAGCAGGCGAGCACTCTACCCACTGCACCACAGCGGCCGGTTTAGTCCTTACTTTGGTTTAAACTTCGACCCCTTAACTGCCTCTGATCGAGAACTAAAATTTATATTAATATATTTGATTTCAGTACACTCAAAAAAAAATTACTCAGATTATGGAAAAATGGGAATGATTCGGCGCTAAAGACATATTTCCATATTTTGATGTACAATTTTCTTTAAAACGTGGTTTTTATTCCTTGATTTGAAGAAAATCGTACATCAAAATATGGAAATATGTCTTTAGCGCCGAATCATTCCCATTTTTCCATAATCTGAGTAAGTTGTTTTTTCAGTGTACTATGGATTTCGGGAACTAGATACATACATATGTATAAAACAATTAATTTAATTATTTTATGTGAATTTTTATATTAGCTATTGGCCAGTTTTAAATGAAAAAAATTGAAAAATTGAGGAGGGAATGTGGTGGTCTCCGAAATTGATCCATAACTTCTACCAAAAAAATTTTTTCAATTTTTCTTAATTTAAAACTGGCCCATAGCTCATATGAAATTCACATAAAATACATAATTTTTAGAATTAAAACGGCCATGTAAAACCTAAACGTAATTAATTTAATTTAACGAGCACAGGGCCAGGTTATATTTTTTATTTTTTTATTTTTTAGAAACTAGAAAAATACTTTTTTAAGCATGGATGTAATTAATTTAATTTTTTGAATCTCCATAGAGTTTTCTGAACTTTGACCTCTATGCAACACCCTTTAACCATTTCCGGTCAGCACCAAAATTTATATGTGATATCTTTGACAGAAGAAAATCGCTAACTTTATTTTAAGGACCACCCTATTGTAGATACAGTAGTATGCACTCAGTTCAGCTCAATTAGCTACTTGACTTTACGCGCTCAGCAGTTCTTAGATATGCTTAAATAATAGACTTTATAACATAAAATAAAAAACATTAATGTACATACAAAAGTATTTATCAAGGGAAAAACGCTGCAGAACTCATACGCTTACGACAAGAGAGCTCCAGCTCTCAAGTTCTTTGTTTACAACAAGATGCTGACGATTTGATTTTTCGTAATTTTTTTTTGTGATTTTTTATTCATTTGAAGACAAAAATAAATTGACTTCAAGTGGAATCGTTATAATAGTATACTCGTATTAACATTTAAGGGTTGATTTTATGCGTGAACATTACACGCCTTCAATGAACTTTTATACAAACACTATGCAGCAATTCAAAAGTCAAACAATCGATACAGAAAAAGGGGTCTTGAAAATGTTTAAATCCACAAGAAAATTTCGACAACTCTTAATTTTTCTTTTACTTTAGACTTTACTAGGCAGTTCTATTGAGTATCGTTATTGATTCCGCATTTATATACATATCTACGTCCCATTCATTCTATGTAAAATCTTTGCACAGCAAGACCCATTTTTGTATTAAAGTCTTGCATGTCTTCATGAAAGTGTAATTGAAGAGAACCAGCTCTCTCATGAATTTTGCTTTTCCTCAACCCTTTCAAATATAAATCCTATTTTATATAGATTATAAATGATAACACATGTTCCTCTTATACAATAAAAAGTTCACTTGATATTTTGACACACTTTACTAAAACAAGCCAGCAAAACAAGAGATAACAAGGGATAAAAAAAAACTGACTGCTCATGATTTATGTTATTATTATCCTTTATCCCTACACATTACAAAAATTACAAACTTGCGCTTATGTAGTGCATATGTATGTGCGTATGCCCACTGGGCCCAGAGGAGCGTAACAGAAAAAGCAATAAGCACATTTTATGGATTATGATTTCTATATTATGACAATTGGCTGAGGCAATAGATGTGAGGAAATTGATTTGAAAACATGACAGTGTAATGTGACATGAGTAAGAACGACAAAAGTGTGGATATATTTGCAAAATTATTTAATGCATAAAAATAGTAAAAAAAAAAAAATTATGACTTCATATCTTTTTGTAATTAGGATTGCTGAAGCATGAAATCATTGCAACTGCAATAGGATACCGCATGGTACGAGTGGCGTATACTGTGATATTCATATATGTACATAACTAAAAGGATTAAGCGTGAACTTAAGCAATGAAACAAATTTATTTTATTTATCATTTTATGGACTAATCGATCTTTAACAATCCACAGTGGTCCCAATTCCATTTTTTTTGGCATAAATTCAACTAATGCAGCTACGCAGTTGAAAGTTGATATGACATATGGGAGAAAAATAGCAAATATCTGATCAATCAGACCACGCCCACCGTGACTGCCAGTAGGGTGTCCCTTCCAGGTATGAGAAATATTTCCTTTTGAGATACTAGCCGTGTTTTTATTCAAGCGCATATACATCTGCGTTTAAATTTTGTATGGATTTCTAAGCGCACATCTCTATCCGCGCTTATTTGTCCATACAAAATTTAAGCGCAGATGTATATGCGCTTGAATAAAAACACGGCTACTATATCGCAAAAGGTGTCAAAATTAGCGTAATTGAATACAGAGTTCTAAATATTTATGTATAATAAAGTAAATTTCAAATAAATAAGCGGATATAAATTTCTAAAAACCAAATTAGACACTAAGAGGGTGTGTCGAAATACTTTATTTTAAAAACAAAATTTATTCGTTTCTCTAAGGATTTTGATTTTTCGCGCTTTTAAAGAACTTTTTTGTTTTATAAAATATTTTATGAAAGTGTCTTACGACATGTATGTCTCTATTTATGTATGTACCTAGAATATTTATGAAACATTAAGCGTAGGGGTTTTAATTTGGATGTTTTTTCGTCTTTATTTGGTTGATTTATTGTAGCTTTCTTACCATGCCTTTGGTCGAATATAAACATGTTTCAAGTACATACAGTGGTGTTCAGAGAGAATAGCCTCAAAATTTAAAACAGAGTTTAACAAAATATTTTCCACTTTTAATTTTTAAAAAAATCTTTATAGAATTCTACAACAGAAGTAATTGAAGCAAATTTTTTATTCTAAATTTCATTTTCTTAATTTTGCCTCTAGTTTTCATCACCACTGTACTTGCATTGTACATATGTAGGTATGCTTTTCCATTTCTCCTCTTTAATCTTTCTCTTCCTTTCGTGCTAATATTTTTAAATACTTACATGTGTTTACTCAAGGAGTCAAAGCAGTATAGTAGAGTAAGCTAGCGCCCCCTGGCAACATATGGACAATACTTGTTTTTAGTACCTTGAAAACTTGGGAAAATCCCAAAATATATTCAAATATTATGGTAAATTTTCTTTTGTTCGCGACTTTGTTTTCTTCTTTTATTATTACTTACTATTATACTAGATCAAGAGCCCTTTCAGTTTTTCACCTTTTGTTGACAATTTCTTTTGCTTTATTGGCTCCATATTTAAGATACATAAATACATTTCTGTGGTTCTCTCAGGTAACATTTTTGCAAATATGTAAATCATGTAGGTACGTGCATATGACCACGTCGAAGTGAAACTAACTACATAACTTTTAAAAATTGTGAATATTATTTTATTGAGCGCAAAAAGCCACAGAATCCTTTTTAGAAAGCAAATTATAAGCCAGTATCAGGCATTTACATATCGCACCCTAAATCATAAAGTGACACAACTCAAAATTAAAAAAATTTCAGGACAGCCAAAAAACACTTTTCTTTACAAGAATGATATGGCGAAAGCCAACGTATAATGGTAATGTTCCAATCAAATGAGACGCTGATGGAAAGGAGTTTTCAGCAATCGCTTGAGATAAGTGCTATGTGCTAGTTTATGAAAAACCCCGATTTCCAAAAATTTTGTGTTGTGTCGTCACTTTGTGATTTTGGGTGCGATATGTACATACATATGCATACACACATATGGTTGATGTTGTAAACCACATCCGGGGCAACTGGGTCCACTATAAAAAAAAAAAATTACTCAGATTGTGGAAAAGTGGGAATGATTCGGCGCTAAAGACAATTTTAATTGTTTTGATGTACAATTTTCTTTAAACGTGGTTTTTACTACTTGATTTGAAGAAAATTGTACATCAAAACAATGAAAATTGTTGTATTGTGGAACGATTTTCCGTCATCCCTTGTCAAGTTTGGTTTGGAGACAAACCGGTTTCGGCTAATATGCGCCATCTTCAGTGTCTTCTTTCGTCTCCAAACCAAACTTGACAAGGGATGACGGAAAATCGTTCCACAATACATCATATTCCTACCCTGTCGGAAAAACAAGCAACCAAAAAGTTATCAATGAAAATTGTCTTTAGCGTTGAATCATTCCCACTTTTCCATAACCTGAGTAATTTTTTTTCGAGTGTCGGTGTCTGCCAAATCCTGGGCATCGGGACACCATGTGCCATGTGCCAAACTCCCAGTCTGTACCCGGTATGAAATTTGTTGGTGGTTTTGGCTACAACTTACCCTTAAGTATCAGTGTCCGATCTGGTTGCTCATTTAGGTGATCTCTTCTCCTTTCACTTATGCTAGTGCCGCTCCTGGTTTTACTATCTCGCCAGATTGCTTTTGCTTTTCTTCAATTCCTTAGTGTCCAGTAGATGGTAATGTGTTTATTCGCACAAAGTTCATCTATATTGGTGCTTGCTGGGGATGAAGATGTGCACACAAGATTTGGAGGTGGTTAGTTAAGCTGCTGAATCCGTCATTGAAGGATGTTATGGTGGGTTGGGAGTCTAAGGGATTGCTGTACCCAAATTTAAGAAATTACACGTAGAACTAAACAAAAAAAAAAATAACTCAGATTATGAAAAAAATGGGAATGATTCTGGTCTAAAGACATATTTTCATTGTGTTGAATATGTACAACTTTCTTTTAAACGTGGCTTTTATTGCTTGATTTGAAGAAAATTATACATCAAAGCGAAAATATGTCTTTAGTGCCGAATCATTGCCACTTTTCCATAATCTGAGTAAGTTGGTTTTTCAGTGCAGCGATGGGATCGGAGTACTCGCTTCCATGCAGCCCTCCTATAGATATGTATGAGGTTCTTTAAACCTTCTCAGATCCTCCCTCCGGCACGGTACGTACGTATGGATAGATATAATTTTTTTGCTTGTACAAAATCATCATATAAATTTACCTTTAAATTCTTGAAACTTGCACGGGTTTTGGAGTAGCCGTCTCAGTTTTTGGAATAGTGTAATTTTTTCTTTAGTTTACTCAAATACTCTACACACTCTATTTTCATATTCTGGTGCCGGGAAACGCACGATTTTTTTCACGAAGGAATTCATTGTCGCTATAGAAGAAAAAAGACGCAAAGACTATAAAGAAAGACGCATTTAAATATTTTTTAGGAAAGAAAGACGTATTCGATTTTTTTTCTTTGTCAATATTAATGCTAATGCGTCTTTCTTCGCAGTTAATAATGCTAGTGCGTCTTTCTTCGTCGAAATATTTTATAACGCGTCTATCTTCGTCGACATGTTTTGTAAAGCGTCTTTTTTCCCCGACATATTTTTAATGCGCCTTTTTTCGTCGACAAATTGCTGGCATGCGTCTTTCTTCTTGCGGAGCGACGACATGTTTCCAGATATGCAAAGTTCTTCCGAGTGGCTTCAACTTTTAAAGTAAAAACAGCTTTTTAATATTAATGTGTTATTAAAATTTGTCTATATTTTAGAATTTCTTAAACAATTATTCTTAACTTAAAATAAATTACTGTACAATTTATTATTTACATAAATTTATTTGCATTATTGGCTATTTTATTTTTACGTTTTAATCTTTTGGCTGCACTTTTCTGCGCTTTGCTTTGTAATGCAAATTTTTGATTTTCGAGTTTTCGTAAAGTTTAATTTTAATTTCTATTAAATGCACTAAAATGGAACTTAAACGCAAAATACTTAAGGTAACGCATAACTAAATTATTTACAATTTCCTACATAGATACATATATCACAGCACATTTTAGCGGTTGCCGAGATTCACACAGCAAAGTTGACAATGTTTGTTGGAATGCCCCTTAAAACAAAAAAGGATGATTTAAGCAAGCTTAAGCCTCCGTTTTGTAGGGTTTAAAGAGTTTCGGTTTTGGTTCGGCGATGACGGTATTCGTGGGCGAATATGACGACGCGGGACGTTTGAGAGAATTGTTATTGTTGTTGTTATTATTATTATTGTTGTTGTTGTTGTTGTTGCTGTTGCTGTTGCTGCTAACATTACCAACGCTGCTGGTAGTGGTCATCAACAGACCCACGGAACGCGTAGCACTCATTTGCGCACGATTTGCCGTCGCCGTTTCATCGATGGTCGTTGGCAGATCGCTTTGACTGCGATACAATGCGCCGGAGCTTGTGCTATTGCGGTTTGTTGCTTCACCAACATGCGTCACGCTTATATAATCTGCTCCACTGCTGCTGCTGCTCGTCCGCGGCATTGGCACTGTGGTTGTCGCTGCGCCATTCTCGAACACCTTGGTGTGATCCGAACCCGTCGGACTTAGCGACAATGTGGAAGAATTTGGCGACGCCGACGATTGCAGATCAAGTGGCGGTGTGGGGTGCTTAATCGACATCGACGGCAGCGACGACGTCGCGTAACTCTGATGTGATGACATTGCCGCCGCCGAATTTAACATACCCGGATAGCTGGCGGATGCCGCTGCGGCCGCGGCGGCCAATGGTGAACCATGCATTGCGGCGGCGGCTGCTGCAGCGGCAGCATGTGATGGCATACCATGCAAATGTGGCTGCATTGGTGGCGGCACATGACGCGCTGTCATCTGGTGGTATGGATTATAACGATAGGAGGAGTAATGACCGGGCATGGGCATAGCGCCAGCGGTTAACATGGGATTTGAGGCTGGCGTTGGGTACGGCGGATAAGGCATGCCGACGCTGTTGGCGGCTGCTTGTAGAAGCGATGCGGCGAATGCGGGATCCGAATAGACGGCGGCATAGGGCCATGCGACGGCAATGCGTTGGCGTTTATCCTTCATGCGACGGTTTTGAAACCAAACCTTGATGGTGGCCTCTGGCAGATTAAGTTGTGCGGCCAATTCACAGCGACGTGGACGCGAAACGTAATTTTCTTTGAAGAATTCCTTTTCCAGCCGGGTGAGTTGGTCACGCGTGAAGGCGGTACGATAGCGACGCACCGATGGATCTGAGGGAATTTCACCGGTGCCGTTGGCACCGTTGCTGGTGCGACTGCTGTTCATCGATGTGTCGGGACTGGAATGACAATCTGTAGTGGAGAGAAAAAAGGGGAAAATTAAGTTATATTGTTTTGGAGGAATATTTCTGATTTAACTTTTTTTCTTTCTTTTTTTGCTTCATTTAAGTCTGCACATTTGCGACTTTAACTTACCATTCGGTGATGGCGGCGGCGTTTGTGCTTTTGCATAATGCGTCGCTAATAAATCCACCATTGATGGCTTTTGGTCGGCACTGCCATTGTCGTGATGATGTGTTGGATGATGCGCATCCAAATTATATCCTCGATATCCGTGCATTTTTACGAAATTTATTTATTTTTCTATTTTTTCACTCTCAATGCAAGACACAACTAAATGTTCTCTAAATATAATTTCTTCAAATTCGATAAGAAAAAACACAAAACTACAGAAATTGTCGTCGGTACATTCGTTTTACGTTTCTACGCTGAAAAATATGGTCAACTAATGTTTTAAATTTGCGCTAATACGAAAACTACGCACAAGATACTATTTGCTCGGTTGCTGAAACTCAAATGTCTTTAGGCACCTTAGTGCAACACCTTTTATATGGCAGAGCGCAGCGGAGAGCAAATCCCTGCAGAAGCAAAGAAAATGGAACAAACAATATACGCAGGCAACTGCTGCCAAAATGTAATTTAGTTAGAGTGGTTGTTGTTGTTGTTGTTGCTGTTGTAGCGTTGTTGCAACAATGGCCGTAATAACCACAGAATAAAGACAACAACAAAATAACGTCGAACACAACCAACCCAGTGGGCAGGTCAACTTAACGAGAAGTCGCCATATACAAGCCATATGTATGTATGTATGTGTGGTTGTGTGCGCTTGTGTATCAAAAAGGCAAGTCCAAAATGCGCTCAGAGAACAAACAAGGGAAACACGCGCTCTCAGTTTAGTCCACCGTAGGAACGTTGCATGCCACGTTTGTTGGGCTCTTCGATGTTGTTTTTGTGGCATCTTTGGGTTTTTTTTTTATTCTTTTTTCCCTTCTGCTAACCAATAATAATGCAGCGATAACGGCAATTACGATCGTTGAACAGTTTTGATGAGTAAATTACCCAGCTTCCGTACATATGTATGTAAGTACTTACATATGTAAATATGTATGTACATATGGAATAAGGGTAGAAATCGCAATTAAAACTCAATAATAATAATATTATTAAAGAACTATGTACCCACATAAATATGTACACATGGAATTAGGGTAGATAGAAATTGTAATTAAAACCCAATAATAATAAAATTATTATTTAACTATATAGGTACCTACCTAGTAGATAACTATCGTTTTGTTTTTAGTTAGTGATTTTTGTTTATATTCATAAATTTCTTATATAAAAAGTTGTAAAAAATTTTTAAATAATGTTCTTTTTTATAAATTTGTTTAGGTAAAAAGATTCATATGTACTTACTGTAGGGTTAATTTAACTTTGTTTTTTATTGATGTTGTTGGTCATGATTTCTATTATGAAATTTGAAATACATAACTTCAAAAATTTTCTTCAGAGAATAAATATGGTATTTAAAATTCCATATATATTTATTTTAATTAAAAAATTTTATTAAAAATTATACGTTAACAAAATTCGTTGTTTATTGTTTAAGTTTCAATAATATAATTTTTAATAAAATTTTTTAATTAAAATAAATATGTATATATGGAATTTTAAATACCATACTTACCTCTATGTATGTATGTATGCAAACAAAATTATGCTCCCACGCTGTAATAAAAAGCTGCAGCAATTCTACACACATCCATTCATGTATCTACATTAGGACGGAGTGATTTTTTTCAAAAATATATATTCGGATTCTACGATTAATTTTATGCAAAAATGCAGAAGAAAGTACATACATATATGCCAAAAATTACGTTTGATATCCTGGATTCTCGAAAAACAAAAAGGCGACTATTAATATTTTTTGGAATTCAGTTATTAAAATTTTGCATTTTCAAGTACATATCGACGCTTCCATACAATACTGTACTAAGTCGACTTAGTACATTTTCCCGTTTTTGGCGTGTTCAAGTATTACGTGGGTGCAGTGAAATAACGCCCGTGGATTTAACGCCCGCGGGCGTTATTTCCCAAAAAAAAAGGAAATAACACCCGCGGTCGTTTTTTCTTTTCTTGAAAAAGAAATAGCGCCTGCGAATAAAACGAAATTAAACCCGTGGGTATTATTTCCACTCAGAAAGGGAAAGAACGCCCGCGCGCCCTCTTCGGCGATGTGGGCTTTATTTCCCTTTCGAAAGGGCAATTAAGTCCGCAGACGGGTTTTTTTTTAAATATGGTGTTTAGTGGGAAAAGCGCCGCAGGCGAAAAATTGGAATAAAAAATCGCGCGATTTTTTATTCCAATTTTTCGTTTTTTTAAATATGGTGTTTGTTTTATTGGAAAAAGCGCCGCAGGCGAAAAACTGGAATTAAAAATCGCGCGATTTTTAATTCCAATTTTTCGTTTTTTTTTTAATGAAGCTCAAACGTAAAAAATACTCGTTATGTGTGTTACCAGAAATGTGAAGTTAGTGTTTGTATAGACAATGTTACGAATGTATGTAAAAAATTAAATAACAAAATGCATACTCATGATAGTCAAGAAGAAGTGGTAAAAAAATGTATATTATGAACTCAATTAAAACACAATGCAAAAGCGTCAGAGAGTCAAAGCATGTTGTTGTGTGTTATTTGTTTTACCAAGCCACGCGATATTCTCTTAAGCCCATGCAATCACTTTAAATTGTGTGCGGATTGCTTTGGAGAGCACAGTAAGGTTGCAATTGTAAATGGCAATAGAAATATTTTGTGCCCGGTTTGTCGTCAAATTGTTGAAAACTCTATAAGAGTATTTGTTTAGATTGTGGTCTGAAAGTGCCAATATGTATGTAATGAAGTTTTATTTATTTTGATTGAGTATTTAAATATTTACTTACTTACAGACCTTGAAAATTGTTACCAATAAATGATTATAGAAATTTACTGAAGCTTTGTTTATTCGATTGAGTATTTGAATATTTAGAAGGGATTTAAAAAAATTTAAAGAATCGAAAAATTGGAATTAAAAATCGCGCGATTTTTAATTCCAATTTTTTCGCCTGCGGCGCGTTTTCCACTTATAATACACCATATTCAGAAAAAACGAAAAATTGGAATTAAAAAATCGCGCGATTTTTTATTCCAATTTTTCACCTGCGGCGCTTTTTCCAATAAAACAAACCATATTTAAAAAAACCAAAAATTGGAATTAAAAATCGCGCGATTTTTTATTACAATTTTTCGCCTGCGGCGCTTTTTTCCCTAATACACCATATTTAAAAAAAACCCGTCTGCGGGCTTAATTGCCTTTCCGAAAGAGAAATAAAGCCCATGGATCAAACGAAATAACGCCCGCGGGAATTATTTCTTTTTCAAGAAAAGAAAAAACGCCCGCGGGCGTTATACACAAAATTTTCTAACACAAAAATTAAATTCAATCAAATTTCTATTACACACCTTATTCTTTTGAAAATCCGGGACATAAAAAATAAATTTTATTATTTTTGCTTAGAATTAATCGTAGAATCCGAATATGCTATACCTACAAATTTTCTGAAAAATTACTTCCATACAAAGTAGGTACTCCACCCTAATGTACACATTCGGAACAAAATGGTTTTCATTGTTAGAGTTGCCATAATATTAATATTTACTAATATTTACCTATCTATCTAATTTAATATTTAAAGTTTTAAAGCAGTAGAATGGGATTAAATGTAGCCAACTAAAAGTATATGTAGGTAGGTATGTAAATGATAAGGTACATATAAATATATGGATAATTATTAAATATTAACGGCCTTATTCCGGTGTGGTAACATAATTTACTTTACTGGTGAAATAAAGAATCTGGTACTTTAAACACTCTTTTCTGGCAGCAGAAAATTAAGTTACCACCTCAATACGTGGTAACAATTTGTTACCATTTCAGCCCGATTCCATTCCGTTCGTATGGAAATGCTGTGACAGCGTTACCATTTGTGCCAGAATACCAATTGAAAAGATGGTAACAATTTTCAGCAACATAAATTACCAGTAAAGTAATTTTCCGGTAACGCTCGGAATAGCAGTGTAAAGATCATTTTTAAATCCAAAAAAGGCTTAATTTCACAAAAATGTGTGAAAATGAAAAAAAGCTATATTACCAAAGCTCAAAATATTCCAGACCAAAAATAGATACCTTTTGAATTTTTTTAAAAATCTTACTTTTAACAAAACTCTCTTAATCATTTGTTTTTATTATAGCTTCTTTTTTGCATTTTAAATAACGATACACATGAATGTTCAATGATTTTCTAGGAAAACTATAAGTAAGTTGAAATATTTCTCAAGTAATTGTACCTTACAGCCTTTGAGTTAACAAAGGTTAGGTATAACGAGGTCTAAGTACACACATACATAATATGTACAATGTATGTATGTACCTACACTGAAAAAAACAACTTAATCAGATTGTGGAAAAATGGGGATGACTCGGCGCTAAAGACATATTTACATTGTGTTGATGTACAATTTTCTTCAAATCAAGGAATAAAAACCACGTAATATCTTTAGCGCCGAATCATTCCCATTTTTCCATAATCTCAGTAATTTTTTTTTGAGTGCACATACATATGCATAAAAGCAGGTATGCAAAAGTGTTTACACTTAATTTACAGTTAATAATTTAGGGAACTTTAAAGTTTCAGCTGTTCCATTGTTTTTCATCAGCCTTGAGCGAAGAAATTAAAATACATAATTATGTATTTACCTGAATATGTATATCGCGTTTGTAATTAAAATTCGATTACAAAGTCAAGGTGATACTACTTTATTAATAGTTTACCTGCGAATCTGTATGTATGAATTATTTATCTCCATATGTGCATTTGTTCCTGCACGCATGCTCAATATTTGTTCACAGTGACTCAGCTTAATAGTGTAAATCATACATGGCCACCCAATGGCTCCAGTGACTCCGTTTGTCTCCCAACAACATCGCTGTGGCTCCGAGTGGCTCTCAACAACAACCAAATCAATTTCGACAGAATAACGCACATTTCTTTTTTTCACAGAAATCGTCGTCGCGGTGAGCACTCAAACCTAACGGTCCAGCTTCGACCGACATTCATTGTGTAGTTACGCCTTCATACATACATACATATGTACATATGTATGGTTGTACATTTATATCTGCTACCTCGTTCATGTTGTTTAGCAAAATATTTAAATGCCTAGCTGCAGCATATCTATACATATGTATGTATGTAGGTACATTGTACATTTGTTCTTTTCAAAATGACACCTAAGAATAGAAAGTGCTCATTGTATGATTTTTTTATGTATGTTGTTGCAATAACCCGTTATTTGGCAAAATATGTAATATTTTTATAACTCCGAGAAGAAGGTTGTTGCAATTTTTATTGATGTTGTTGTCGTGTGGCTCCCTTATGCTTAATTTGTGGCCACCTATGGTGTAAATATAATTAATTTTGGCATAAATGGTGTGTATCTTAGAGCCAAGATATTTGTCATTTTCATACGAAGTACTTGGTAGTCCGATCTCTTTTTTTTAAGGCAGTAACAGCTTTATTATGTTGCTCTTACAAAAAGTCGGGTATTTTTTAAAACCTACCAATATTAATTAAATATTTTAAAACTCCGCGTCGAACTAAGGTGACGTGTAAAAACAAACCCCTGAAGATGATCACCGTGGTGTGATCGAAATATATTGGGAAAATCAAAAAAATTTTGAAAAACATTGTGTTTCAATTGACCTGAAGCCAGCGAAGAAAAATTATTATAAAAATAATATATTTATTTATATTATTTAAAGGGTCAAAACAGCAAACATAATAATATCTTTATAGTTATAACCATTAAATTTTTCGCTTCTTGATCAGCCAAATGAGAAGCTATTTCCAAAGACAAATTTTTCAATTGCAGAGTTTTGGTGTCGCGGTCAATCCAACCTAAAATCCATCATTTTGTCAACTTTTGGCACACCCTCAGTACGGCCCTGTTAAAATATATCTACATAATATAAAGAAATATGCCTAAAAATTAATTTTTACGTTAACTCTGTACAATCCCCATTTAAATTTATTCTTTCTCAAACATTTGGCAACTCTAATTTGCTCCATTTGCTGGAGTTATTTTCATGCTCCAACGTAGAGCATACATCCATATGTACGTATGTATGTATGTTTTGGAGCCATTATACATGCACAAACATACCTACTTAGATACAAATTTCATATTCATAGCAATGAACGAATCTTTTGTTTCGCTTATGCACAAACGAGCGAACCGCCAGACTCACATTGGCGCAACTGAGATGGGGAGAAAACCTTTAATAATTGGATTTTATCTGTTTCATCAAGAATGATATGGCATAATGTGCGTTCAGCTGCGAGCAGCAGCAGCCATGAACGACGGCTATGGCGTATGATGAGCATGAATGAGTGCGTTTGGGTTAATGTTCGAAATGGGGAGTATGAGTGGATGGTTACAGGAAATTTAATAAGTTTCCTGTATATATGTATGTATATAATAGGAATAATGTGAATATTTTATGTGTATATGTATATGTACATATGTACATACATATATGCATATGTGTTCAGTGTGTAGGTACATATATACCTATGTAGTTGCATAAGTGAATGAATGAACGGGTGGTGGCAGCTACTATGGAAAAAGGCGCTAATAAAATCGCTAAATGATGTGACCTCGATAAAACATTTTCTTTAAACTAGAACTTTCTATAAATCGGTATTCGGGAGACATGTCCTTGAAAGTTGTCCATTAGAAAATGAGCATTTTTGCTTGGAATTCGTAGTAGTTTCTGTGGCATTAAACGCCGATTCTAAAGAAGGTGAAGCAGGACGTTAGTTTTATTTCCATGAAACTGGTTCGAAAGCTAACTAAGACATCAACATTCGTCTCTTTCCATAGTTTTCTTTATACTTTCAGCGCTCCTAATACGTATTTTTATATGTAGGTAGGTAGGTATATACCTAAATAGACAATCTTTCTTCCATCTTCCATTCTGCACTAGCTGCATTGGCTCTTTATATACGTATAAGTATGTATCTATTTAATTTGGCTCATTTTATTTTCAAGTCGTTTATGTACTTAGTTTGGTATGTACTTTCTTTTAATTTCTCAGTATTCAGGTTTTGGCATATCAACGGTTTTAGCCATCTGCTTCATTTTAAGTAATATCTGCAAACCTTGCTTTCCTCTTCAATCTCTTTTTGAATCCTGCTCAGCCATTTATCTTGTGCTTGGCACTACCTACGTCAGTGATCTCCACAAAGCCCTTATGGAAGCGCGGGCACCGTTACTTTGAAATAAAAATCATGTCCGACAATAAGAGCAAAATTGCGACAATAAGAGCAAAATTGCGGCCGCCCACTTCCTCCATTATTAAAAGTACACCCGAAAAATTTCGAAAATTTATAAATTGATATTTTTTTTATGGTGCTGGTGTTGTGCGTTTTTATATTTTTCATTATTAGCGCACGCTTTAATAGTTAAAGTTTAATTTATACATAGGTACTATAAATTTTATACTATAAGTTTTATAGCTAAAACAGCGCCATCTGATTGAATTAATCTCATTAGCAAATATATTGCGTATTTCTAGGCACAAAGAAATACCTCATATGCATACAGGTAAACCTAATAAAAATGTGTTAAAAAAATCTACATAAGTACATACATATCACACTATTGAATTCCATATCAAATCTTAATTTACAACAATTTGTCTCAGTGTGTAGGCGGCGACTCGCTGTAGCCCGCTTCTGCAGAAAATAAAAAAGAACAAGTAAGGAAGCCTAAGTTCGAGTGGAATCGAACATTAGATACTCAGCTGTATGCTTATTGTTTGTTTGCCTTTGATGGAAACACGGTGTACTTTATATAAAGCGAGTGCTGCATGAAGTGGGCGTATCCACGCCCATTTTCCAAAATTTTTCTATTTTTTGTTTCTAGTCTATTGTAGAACTCATGCCACAAAATTTCAATGAATTATCTTTATATTTGACAAAGATATCGCTTAAAATGTTTTTATTAGGCCACTTTATAATACCCATATATAAAAGTGGGCGTGGTCGTCAACCGATTTCGCTAAAATTTTCAACATGTATTGCTACAAGTAATAAAAGTGTATACACCAAGTTTCGTCATAATATATCAATTATTTGTCGAGATATGGGCTCCAAAATCTCGTATATTCCTGCTCCTAAAAGGAGGCGGTGCCACGCCCATTTTCCAAAATTTTTGTGTTTTTTGTTTTATGTCCTTATTTGGAATCTTGCCATAAAATTTCATTGATATATATTTATATTTGACAGAGATATCGCTTCAAATGTTTTTATTAGGTCACTTTATAATACCCATATATAAAAGTGGGCGTGGTCGTTAACCGATTTTGGCAATTTTTCGTCAAAACATTTGCGTAAGCAAATATATCACGCGTACCAAATTTCATCTATATATCTTCAATAGTTTCTGAGTTATGACTCATAAAACTTTCAATGTTTGCCCCTTAATAAGTGGGCGTGGCACCGCCCATTTTCCAAAATTTCACCACATTTCTTCATAAGGGCCTGAGGTCAATACGTGGGTGAAATTTTATCACTCCTGTACTGAGTTTCTGTAACTGAACTCTATCAATAGTTTCGACCGAGTGACGTCATAATGACGTCAATCGATAGATTCTCACTTGCTTTTTAGGTGGTGACAAAGTGTGGAACGTATTAATGTGACGTCATTTTGATCGACAATTTTCGCGATTTTGTTACAGAAACTCACTTCAGCTCTATTAGTTACTGAGATACAAAATTTCCGATTTTTACTATATAGGGGAGGTGGGCGTGGTCATGGTCCGATTTCGCCCATTTTCAATACCGTCCGTTCCTGTCTTGATACCAACTTGCATTCCAAATTTCATCAAAATATCTCAATTTTTGCGCGAGTTATCGTGCGTACAGACGGACAGACGGACAGACGGACGGACGGACGGACGGACGGACATGGCTCAATCGATTTCTCTTTTCACCCTGATCATTTTGATATATATAAGTCTATATCTATCTCGATTATTTCATTCTGTTACAATCCACCGTTAGGAAATCAAAACTATAATACTCTGTGTACTAGTACAGCTGAGTATAAAAATGGAAGCCAAAAAATGGCGTGTACACAAACCCCGTCGGAATTGATTGCTTTGAAAATTCAGGTTTCATTAAATACTTTTAAAAGTATTCAATATAATAAAATAAACTAACACCATAATTTGTCTTCCAGGTCTGATAGTGAAAAAATTGTTTGATACAAAAAAAATTTCTAAATTATTGCTTTATCTGTAATTTTACATGAATTAATAGTAATTTTGCGCTGCTGTTCCTAACGGGTATAGCATTAAACTTCGTTTGTAGGCGACAGGATAGAATGCGCGGTCGCGGTGGTTTTCGGCGCGCTTGCCTATGCTTAAGCGCGGCACAAAAATAAAAAGCGCGGAAGCGCGGTAGCAGTGAAGACCCATGACCTACGTAAAGGAATTATATCCATTAGCTTTTGTGTTTGTGCTCTCAGTTCATCGCCCACCACCACCACCTCGCTCTTCACAGCACGACAGCAATTTTCGCTCGCATTAACAGTATATTATTTGCTCCGCTATAAAAACCTTGTGTGCTGCCATTTTTATAATGGCGCCCATCCTCATTGCCACACCCGAAATTTGTTGTGGCACAGGATTATGTATGCAAGTATGTAGGTAGGGTAGATGTTCCAGTGAACGGACAAATAACTTTTTTTTCAAATTTGTGCTTAAGTATAAAATAATCAGTTAACTTTATTGAGACATTTGTATTTTATTTGAGACCACTAATTAATTCTTAATCGAATAAGTATATAAAAATATTCTTGTAATTATTACTTTTTCCAGAATAAATATATTTTTTGAGAAAAGTAATTTTTCACCAGTGACCGGACACTTTTTCCAGTGACCGGACAGCAAGGATCCAGTGAACGGGCATATGTTTTTTCGAATAAAATGCAATTAAAACTATGCTTAAAAGCAATTTAGACTTGAAATTAATGAAGGATAATTCTTTAGAAATAAAGAATCATCTTGGTTTATTTATTTTATATTATTTAACAGCCTATGAAAGGATATAATATATTGGTCATATGTAAAGGACTTAAAGCGATTTAAGGAGACATGTCTCAGGAAATTCAACATGTGTTACCTACTGTTAATGGTTTCTAAAGGTCTTTAGTTGATATAAAAACTTTAAATTATCTAATATATGAAAATTTTGTTTCCTAAACATACATAAATATTTCAAATGCTGAAAAATTAAGTGAAGACTATTAAGGTGGGGTATATATGTAGCTATTTAGAAAGGGCCTTAATATTTTCCATCAGTACCACTTTCGGAATGGGAAGTGTAAGCTGATATAAGATTTTGGGACCTCAAATCCCACTCTTGTGACCGATTGCTTTATGCTTTCTGCTATAAGATTGCTGCTGATAGTTAATCTCCAGTTTGCCTTTCCGTATATATGTATGTGGCCATTTTGCTAATGATGCTTATAATACAGCAACATTTTAATCGATAAATACAGTTGCAGCTTTTTTTTCGTTAAAAACTTGAATATAAGATCCCAACTTTAAACAAATTTTAAAAAATTATTGTGAAATTATATTTTTCCCGTATATGATATTCTCTAGGCAGTATTTCGCACATCTAAACCTCAAATTTTAATATATTTTTCAAAGTTTTCTTTCCGGAGCTTGCTTTTTGTAATAGTACATTCAGTATGCGATCCACACAGGTTAAATTTCAAAAATAACTGACTGTCCGGTCACTAGATCAAGACATATTCTCCTAAAACTCCAGTCAGCGGACACCTGTCCGGACATTGGAACAAGGGCTAAATTGGTGTTCCAGTAACCGGACAGCTAATTTTATAGAAAATTGGAATTTTTTCAACAAAATTTCTATTTAAATGTAATTATACATCATCTGCCAATAGAATTATGTACTATATGACATGTTTCCATGCCCAGATACTGTATTCATCAAGTTTAAAAATCTGTATAACACTAGCAAAAAATAACTTTTTGATACATTTCTCTACAATCACCAACTAAATGCTATATAACAAAGCTTGTGTCACATTTATGGAAAAATTAAATTTATGATATAGTCAATATTGAATGCCTGCTTTGATTTAAATTTAATTTAATGTAAAATTTTTAACGGTTTTCTATTTATAAGTGAAAAACCATGCTAGTGTCCGGTCACTGGGTACTGTCCGTTCACTGGAACATCTACCCTACATATGTACATATGTATCTACCTATGTATATAGACGCGTTGAATGCCAATTGGAAGCGGTTAGGTTTGCTGGCGCAGAGGGAGAGTGTGTGTTGGAAGTTCTGTTTATTGCGAAACTTGGCAACGTCAAGGCAATATTCGTGTATTAAATGACTTCCTATCTCGTTGTTGATGAAGTTATTTGGTCCCATGTTGCCAGCGTTGGGCCATAATATTATGCTATGTTATGTTTATTGCTCGTATTGTTATATTTTTTATTGTTGTTTTTTTTTTTGGGGTATTTTGCGTTGGGATGTTACCGTTATTTGGCTTTTTATACTTTCATTAACCGCCAAGCGATTTATTGTTGTCATCATGTTGTTGTGATTTGAATGTTATTTTTGATTGCTATAATATTTTAGCTTCCGCTGTTGTGAAGTTTACTTTGTATTAAATTTTTGTTAAGATTGTGGATTACTCATGCCGTTTATGTATATGTGCTAAATAAGCATATTAATGACGAAATTAGTAATTTTTTTAGTTTATGATTTGGCATTGTAGCGTTTTAGGATGCCACCTAGTCTTAAATTTTTTTAGTACTTTTGCTTATAAAATGTTGTGTGTGTATGTATTTATATAGGATGCTTCCTTTTACAAGAACGATGAAGAAGTTTTAAGTATGAGGCTCCAAATCTGTACTATCCTTATCTCTGCGCTAAATGGTCTTTAACGAGTTTCTTATAGCATGTCTCCACATAACGTGTTTCGCTCTTTTTATCTGCACTCGCTCTCTCAATCGTCGTTCGGCCTCGAATCTAGTACCGAAACCCGCTAATTTCCATACAAAATTTTGAGAGCGAACTACGAATTAAACACGTCATTCGTTCTCAACACCAGCGTTGTCATTCTACTTTTTTTCAAGCTAGATTTAGCTTTTTTTCTTCTCTTTTAGCTGCAAAATTCTGATTTAGCTTTGGCCTTTTTTAGCATTTTTATTTGCTAAAACTCTAAGCTCATAGCGTGTATGTGTGTATGTATCTTGAATTGACCTGTTAAATTGATCTTGAATTTTTGTGTGTTTTGAAAACACATTAGGCGAGTTGCCCTGGCTGTGATGCAGATCCGCATACAAATTGTGCATGCAAATGAAACAACAATTTTGATTTTTATCTGGATTGTAATAGATTTTTTTGATCCAGATGTTGTTGCAGTTGCTTGCAAATTTTTTGTCCGGATCACTGCCACGGGAAATCAGCTATTAATAAAGCATTGAAATACGCAGTAGGACTTGGGATCATCGTTTTATTAATCCGGGAGTACTTGTCAATAGATACTCCATTATTTGTATTTTGTATTTGTAAAATTTTCTAGAAATTATAAATTTCATACAGAATATGGGCAAATTAAGAATGTATAACTAGGTTAGTAGATCATTAATGTTAGAATTAAATTTATATTTTGTGGAAGCTAAATCCACGTATGAAGAATTTGATAGACAATTAAATTCTTTTAGTGCTCTATATATCGGAGCATTCATGGCATAATTAGTTTTAACTAGCTCCAAGAAAAAAACATCATGATTCCTTAAACTCCTTTGTGGGGTATTAAAATATATGCGTTCTAACAAGAACGGAGAATCAATAGCGCCTTTTATTAAATCAAAAACAAAATTTGCCGAGATCAATGTCATTCTAGATTCAAGAGATTTGAGCCTAATGAGAAAACATCTTGCTCCATAAGAGGGTATGGGTTCAGTGAATCTAAGAAAGCGTAACGCATACTTCAAGAAAACTTTTTGAATTCTTTCTAGTCTATTTGTATTGCACCGATAATAAGGTCTCCAAATGACAGCAACATATTCTACTCTAGAGCGCACCAGTGAGGTAAATAGTAGTTTTAGCGTATATGGGTCCATGAAATCCGAACTAAAACTGCCTATACTTCTTGTATAAGCATACAATATTGTATACTCGCTTTTGACATTGCATGTGCTAGGAAGCAGACCTGTTAAATTCCGATTAAAATTAATAATGATTAATTTTTTTGGATTTTTTAATTTTAATGATTATTTTAATTGTCTTACATTAAGCGGACAATTAATAATCGATTAAATTAAAAAAATTGTAAAAAAAATCATGATTACTAACCATTAAAAAAATAATCGGAAATAATCATATAATCACATAATTTTTTTTAATCGCATGATTATTTTTAATTGCTCAATTATTTTTAATTGTTTGATTATTTTTAATTGCCAAAATTTTTTTAATTGTATGATTATTTTTAATTGCTCGATTATTTTCAATTGTGCGATTATTTTCTTTAATATGATTATTTTAAATTATTTTTGAAAATAGGTATGTGTAGGTATGTACATATATACATGTATGTGTGTTTGTATGTGTGTATGTATGTATGCATGTGCACATGTATGTATGTGTATACATATATATATATATTTTTTTTTAACGAGGAGGAAGCATCGAAAGCCTTTACCCTTTCAGTGCGGGACTCTAACCGCACTAAACGTTCTACTGTCATCGTACCGAACGCCCCGGTACTGCCGTCAGGCTACCATCGGGTGGTGGGTTGAGCACCAGGCTCGAAAGTCCGTAATGGTCGCGTTATTGCCCTCAGTCTGCCTTAAAAGGCTTCACCCATTTATTTTTTACAAAAGTGGTCACTGTTACGTGGTCTGCGGAGGCCAAAGCTCCGTACCACGCGCAATGACGGATACAGGAGGCCGAGCTCCTTTACTTACGTATCCGTTCCACTTGAGGTGCCTATGATTAGAGGGATACAATTAGTGCTAATTTAGTCGCCACTGCCTCGCTGTATTCTCTCTAGGCTTCTTAGTGTTTTCATGGTGTGTGCTATTACATCACTCGCTGCAGTCCATTTTGGCTATGCTTCACGAACAACTCAGGTGTATAGTCTCCTCCAAATATTCTACGGAACTTGTTTCTAGATTCGTAAAATCTTGCAAACTCAAAGAATACGTGGTATGCATCGTCTATTGCTTGCCTCCCGCAGTGATCGCACGTTATGTTCGACTCGTGCTTAAAGCGAAAGAGATGGGCCTTGAAACAACCGTGTAGAGATAGGAACTGCGTCAGCAGTATAGACTGGCAATTACTAGTGCGGCCTCATCCGATACGGGTTTAAACGCACAGCATACTCTCAGCACATGTATGTATGCACGTGCATATGTATGTATGAATATATGTATGTATGTTTTGTTCACAAACAAATTTGAAAAGAAACAAAAAATTAAAAATAATTAATCGATTAATTAATTAATCATGCAATTAAAAAAATCATAGATAATTTGAAATAATCATATAATTGTATTAATCATGCAATTAAAAAAATCAAAAATAATCGAAAATAATCAAGTAATTGCGTTAATCATGCAATTAAAAATAATTGAAAATAATCTAAATAATAGTGCAATTAAAAATAATTAATCGATTAATTATTTTTTTTATATAATTTAATTAACTTTTAATCATTAAAAAGGTGAAAATAATCGTAATTAATCATTAAATAGTTACAACAACAAAACATGCTTTAATTAATAATCATTAAAATTTTTAATCATTAAATAACAGGTCTGCTAGGAAGGGAAGTAATAAACACAAACAAAATAAAACAAAACTGAAAAAATTTTGATATTGCTCGGAAAGGATATCAAATAGAGTACTCTTCGGCTCTCGCTTGGGGAGATCTCACTCCAAGTTCTAATGGGTAACTTCGTAATTTTTTAGCTTCTTTTTTTGGCTTTAAATTTTTTTTGATGTGTGAAACAATTTTTTTTTTACCTTTTTCTAGTTTTTTTTTGAGAATCTAGCTGGAACTTTGGAAAGTTCTGGCAACACTGCATACAAACATTGAAGAAGAGCAATAATGAGAAATATCAAAGTGAACGATGATCAGCTACGTGGAGACAGGCTATTTCGCGAGATGTTTCGCTTTATTATTCGTTGGCGAATTAATACGCATATTGTCACTTGCGAAGCGAATATATTTGGCGACTCGAACAGGTTAGCGAACACATCTAAAATTTGCATTGTGAGTGGCGAATGAACTTTTTCGCGTGCCTTGTAATGTTGCCATTCAAACAAATTGAAAAAGTTCATCCGAATTTGACGTTTCTGTCACTTACTAGAGGTGGGAAACTATCGATAGTCCCACCATCGATAGTTTTTGATAGTTTTAAAAAAACTATTGATAGTGTTCGATAGTCTTAAAAAAATAAACCATCGATAGCACTATCGATAGTACTATCGTATTGAAATAAATATAGATTTGTTCACTGAATCTCTTATAACATTGTCATTTTTCTACTGAAAACAGCTATTAAATCACAGTGTAAAATCAGGATGATATTTAATATTTCGTTAAAATAATGAAAAAAAAAAGATGAATGCCGGAAAAATAATTAATACAAAATTACAAAAAAAAATGTTTGGTTCGCCATAACTCCGTCACATTAACGTCGATTTTAATTATTTTTGCTTTGGTGGAAATGATATTTCATCCTCTGCAAACGTAACATAAAAACTGGTAATAGCGAAGATATTGACAGACTTGTAAGCGTATTTTTTTTCTTAGCTCAAAAACTGAAACTTTAAAATATTTCGAAAACTGTTTCTTTCAAAAAATCTACAAAACTGGAACCGCCTTTTATTCAGTCTGCAAATGTATAAATCAAAACATTTTGTAAATATGTACACACTAAGGGCCTTTTCACATTACTCGGTACGACTTCGGATCGACATTTTTCTCGGCATTTTTAGCTTACCGAAACGATTCCGCGTTGCTGTGTTTTTCACACTTGTGGGAATACTTTCGGTGCGTAATCTTCAGAAACTAAGAAAACAAACATATAAAAACAAACACAATATAAAATTTTAAAATTGAACAAATCACTCAATAATAACAATAATGTCTTCTAGTAAAGACGAAGATATTATAACTTGCAACATTTATAGCCGAAACGAGTTTTTACTGACTTTGTTCTTCTTTTATTACGCCGCAAAAATGTATGCAGTAATTCCTCAAATTTTACTGATCGGTCTTACCGCGTTGCGGTATACCGAAATTAATCCGCTCTGATTTCATGTATGCAACACTAATGTGAAAGTGCCAATTGAAATACATGTGGTCGGTAAGCTCTCAGTTACTTTCGGTAAAAACCAAAAATGTTGATCCCATACCGCACCGAGTAATGTGAAAGCGCTCTAAATTCATTCAACTTTCAATAGCTGGTACTCTGAAAAAGCAATGTGCAATATGGAGTTGTGTAATGGTTGTAAAACTATCAATAGTACACATTACCATCGATAGTTTTTGATAGTTTTGAAAAAACCATCGATGGTCTTCGATAGTCTGAAAAAAAAATAAAATATCGATACTATCGATAGTGCCATCAATAGTTTCCCAACTCTATCACTTACTACATATGTTTTGATTTGTTTACAATATATGTATCTATTTATTTGTGTATAAACAAATGTTTAAGAAATTAATATAAGCGTGATAAATAAAATAAATAGTTTTCTTTAATGCTTTTAAATACTTTTAAATATTTTCTACTTTCTTTTTTTTAGTTTTTTTACCGAAATAAATGCAAAGACGTGCAAAGCGAACAAATTAGACATTCGCCAGATTTTGACAGATCTAGCGAAGCGAATTAAATTTTTTCGCTACCGGCAATTCGCAAAATTCATTTTCGTCACTCATTCGACATTTGTCTGCGAATTCGCTGCAGATTCGCATCCCACAATTCGAGACCGCGAAGTTCGCCTAAATTTTCATTCGCTTCGCAAGTGACAATATACGTATAAGTTATGTGGAGACGGGCTTTTATTTGGTAAACTTTTTTCACATCGTTCTGATGCTGATGATTAATTTGAGAAGAGTTGTATGAAAGGAAAAACTAAATCCTTTTTTATGACTCCTTTTATTAAATATAATAAATAATAATTCTTGTGCACAACATTAATGAAAAAAAGAGCCAATTCTTTCTCCAAAATGTTCTACAGTAGCTAATTAGTGAGCAACTACCGCAGCATACATACATAAATGCATAAAATAACTGCTCTAATTTTACGAAACAATAGACATTACACAATAGTTTATGAAAGTCGCACTCTAGTTAGGTAATAAGTGACAATAATATACAAAACTATTGCATAATAATGCGAGTAATAATCTCACGTAACAATTCAAGTATTCACTTAACATTCGCATTGCCATTTTGACATAAACAGAACTAGAAGACCAAGCAGCAAACATACGAACACACAAAAAGAAAAGGTGCAAAAACAGAAACGGACAAGTCTCAATAGTGGGTGTGTTGGAAAAATACTCGACTAACATTTACTATGATGCACTAAGTCAAAGATCAAATTTATCGATTCTCAGAAGATTTTAATCCGATTAACACTCAGCAAAGAAATTAGAGCATATACATACAAATCCCTTCGTTACACAAATTTGCCGCATGTTGAGGTAACTGTTGACTTGGGTATTTACATAGTTAGTATGCAAATTATGTAGGTATTCATACGTTGAGATGTAACATCTATTTTCTTATGTAGTTATGTACATACATACATATGTATGTACTTACATTTCGACTTTGTTAGTGAGGCCAACGATATGAGACTACATACATACATACGAGTATGACGGCTATAACGATAAGGAGATAAGGATTACGGCGCAACTATTACGCCTGACATTGATGGTTTCAAGGAAACCGATTGACAAACACTGAAAATGCCAAAAATGCATGCATTAACTAAACCAAAATCTCAATTCAAAGAAATTTGCGCTTTTGTACTTTCATTTTAACCTCTTTTACATCATCAACGCGTTCGCGTTTGCAGCAGAAAAGGTTGAATTTATGTATTTAAATGTGAAAGAAAGACGTTTCAGCAAAATGTTTTCCATTGAAAGTGTTGAACCAATTTCACCTTTTATGCTCTTTCATCACTTTCGGACACACAGCATGATGTTCCATTGCTCGCTTTACCTTCAGCATTGTTGCGGGCGGTTGGTGGCGGGGATTGTTCAAGATGCTGCAATAAAACTCAATACGGAAAGTGAAATTGTTGTACTCGCAATTGTGGTATTTGTTACATCTGATTGTCGTCGTGAAATGCACAATGGAGCGTAACAAGAAAATTAACCAATTATGTTAAATATTTACGCACAAACGGATTAACTGTGTAACCTAAATCAAACGCAAGTCGTCAATTTAACGCACGCACGCAAATTTTTCATATGCGTTGAACCGAAATTGACTTGCGTGCGTGTTCAGATAAAGAAATAGAAAAATACAGAAAATCAGAGATAATCTTGTTATTTTGTGGAATATGTACCTAACAGACACGATATCAAAAGCAAGTGTCAATTTTTTTGCAAACAATCACCCACAATGCTTAATTTCAACTGTCACGCAAAACAAAAATTGGGCGTCGAATTTGCTTTTTACGCACGCCGTTCAATTTCGGTTACTCCCATACAAGTTGTATGGGCATGAGAAATTTTTGACAGTAAATTGACGGCGTGCGTTTGATTTAGGTTACACAGTTACGAACGAAAAACTCAACTGGGCAACGCGACTTGGAGGAACGGTGGTTAGAGTTGGTTGCTCGCTCTCAACTTAACCCAAACGAAATGTATGCGGGTTAAAGGCATACATATATTCTCTTGAAAATACGAGGGGCACTCGGTAATACTTTTGACTTGGAAAAACTAACCTTACTTAAATTATTGGGTACGAAGTTGTACTTGTTGACAGAAGTTAAGAGTTCAATTATCACGTTAACCATTCATTTCGGGAAATGGTTTTTTAAATAAGGTCTGAATTCCCCATGTTGCCAAGATAACTGTATAGTGTTGCTTTATAGGTAAATTTACTATCTTAAAAATTAATTAATTTTCTTCTGAAGGCTAAAACAAATACATACTAGAAATTCATCTTGTAAACTTATTGTAGAATAGCAAGCGTGGTTCTGGAATAATCTATTATATAAGAATGTAGAAGGAAAGCCTCATTATAACATAAACATTTTTTCGTCGCAGCGAAGCGGGACAGGTATTTGCTAGTAAATAAAAATATCAACTTATATCAGACCCCGGTATTTTGACTCATGTGAGTAAATGATAAACATTACACACATTTTAAACATTCTAGCGTAAATCGCTTTGCGCTCTTACCTACACATGATCTTTCTCATTATTTTGTCGGACTCTGACTTAGATCAAACTCTTATACCGAACCAAGGCAAATTCATTATGGTAATGGCAGGGCGAATTCGGTAATATTCGCCTCTATTCGCTTTAAGTTTTTGTCCATCAGAATGTCAAACTCAAAGTCAAATATTTCTTTGTTTGACATTCTTCTGTACACAGCGAGTTAAAAACGAGAAGAAGAAGAAGTCAGCTGTTCACTTACCCTTACCACACTCAAAAAACAGAATCACTATTCCTCTGCTATTTACCATAGCAGCCGTGTTATTACTGCATACGCTAAATATTAAAGCCATTTCTATTATGTATATGGCATGATCAGTATTAATTATAGCCGTAGAAGCTTTATTTTTAAGCCAACATAAATCACTGTGGCAGCAAGTATTTATGGTATATAGTGCCGTTTGTATAGCACCAGCCGCTAATATAAACATCTAAAACTCATAGCATTGCCGGTAGCTGATGTAGCAATGTAACATAGCTGTGAGAGCTATGTGTTTAGCATTTATGGCTATGTTCGCTGCTGTTTCGGCTTTTTTATGCCAATTCACTCTCGATCAGCTGTCAAAATTGCATTTTTAAGTTGAAGTGCGACATTTCAAGTGCAACACAAAAGAAAAAGAATTTATAAATCAAAATGAATGAATATGTGGAGAAAAAACTTGTTGAGTGGGAATTGGTGTCGTTAATTGATGTTTTTAAAGGTAAGTACGTAATAAAAAGTGCAAAATGCAAATGTAAAATAAAATTTATTGAAACGCAAACCGGGGTTGCTAAAAGTGAAAATTGATTTATAACCAGTGTTGCCGCAGCCTCAAAAAATTTGGTATCAAAAAGTGATACCTTCATGGTTTTTTTCGTATCACCGAAAATTTTTTGGAAAAAACACTTCAATTAATCAAGGAAGCTGTTTTCGAGCTTTTAACCCGTATAACAATTTGATACGTCCATTTTTTTTTCGTATCAGTAAATGGGAATTATTCAAAATCTCAATGGAAATTATTAAAATTATTCTCTCAGATTCTATTTAAAATAGTATGATTTCTCAATTAGAAATACTTATTACAGAGCACCATAAAATGTTTGTAGAAATTTTTCAACTGCCTCTAAGACCCAAACACCATTTAATGCTACACTATCCAAGGGTTATTCGAAATATTGGACCTCTAACGCAAGTATGGTCAATGCGCTTTGAGAGTAAGCATAAAGTTTTTAAAGAAATTGCAAGATCAACAAAATCTAGCAGAAACATATGCTTATCAATATTGAAACGGTATACATTAAAACAAAAAACTGATTTTGAAACATTTAACATTTCGCAAAAAATTTAGTCATTTGGGCCAAAAATTCAAAATTATTCACAAATGTTAAAAAAATTATTAAATGAAGATAAAGATGTTGAATTTTATAAATGGATTTCTTTTTGCAATGTCATTATTAAAGCTAATGTTGTGTTAGAAATTGGGCACAATGGCGAATATACGCAATATGGTCTTGTGGAGGAGATTGGATTCAGTAAAGCAAACTCAAAAGTGTATGTATTTCTAAAAAAATGAATACCTTGTATTACGATTGCAACCGATTTTACGATATCGTAGAATTAATAAATGAAAAACAAGCAATAATTTTGACACATGGTTTCATTAAAACATACAATTTAATACACTTTAATTCCTTAAATATGATATTATATGAGTAAATTAAGGAAAATATAAGATATATAAGTAGATTAAGGAAAATGTGAACTACTAATTAAAGCCTATAATTTAATAAAATGAAAATAAAACAATATACAACTGCAGTCAATGCATTTTTATTCATCGTCACTAGCCATTATTTTAGTGGTACTTACAATTTTATCTAGCAAGTGAGGCAATGCTACATAGCAGTCGTTGCAATGCCACATAGCAGTCGTTGCAATGCTAAATAGCCGTAGCTACAATTTTATCCAGCAAGTGAGGCAATGTATGTACATAGGAAACCCAATGATAAACCATAGCGTGATCCACTATTTCTATTATTATAAAATATAGCAGCGACAGTAATAAACAGCCACTATCCCGATTTCTACTAAGAACATAGCATCCAGCACCAGAAAACATAGCAGCCATAGCTGTAATTTTTTTAAGTGCATATGAATGAATTTGCCTTGTACCGAACTACATATTTTGAACTGGACAACATAAGCTTTCGAAAATTTCATAACAACCCTCGTACCCTTGAAAATCTTGTTCTGTTACAAATTATTTTTGGTTTAATTTTGTTGTTGTTGCTCTTTTACTTAACTCACTAAACTGCTCTAATTTCGATGTGCATTTGCATCTACTTACTCAACTCGGACAAACGAAAGTAGAGCAAAATGTACCACCGCTAATGCAATACAATAAATAATCTATGGAAAATTCATTGGAAACCATTTAGCTATTGTTAATAAAATAAACAAATACTAACAATTCGTAGAGCATTGGTTAAAGGACACCCTTCTGCTTAACTATTCCCTATTTCGGACAGCCTTTGGTTGCATTCACTATTTTTGGTTAAGGAAAGTGTAAAATGTGAATATATTTTACTTTTGTCATATAATTAGCTGCCATTTCGTCATTCTGTCATATGCACCTACATACTTACATACATACACACCAGCCTGACTGCGGCTAATCTGTCGTCATTGCAATTATGTATGCTTAGCAAGCGTAATACAGCGACGTAGGTACATAGGCAGGAAAGGAGCATTGCCTGGACACTTTTTGATCCATCTTAAAGACATCGTTTCTTTAACAATCCTTAAGAAATGCTTAGCAAAATATTGAAACTCCCAGTCCTAACTTACTAACAACGCCTCTGCTTTTGTATATTAATAGGTATCCTTCCGCCGAAATGCATTTAACACTTACTTATTTAGTCGGTACTGTTACTATGTGTAGTTTATACAATTTAAATTTTCAATAACATAGTCAATGGATACATATGTACGTATGTATGTATACTTTACATTTCTTTTTCCAGAATTCACTAATTTTTATTGCCAAAGCCGCCGCCGCGACCGTCAAAATTAGTTTACTTTGCTGATTATTTTTGAAGAAAGCAAAAATTATTAGTGGGCGTTCAACTGGGTTAATATTCTGTGCCAACTTCCTAATTTTTAATATTTGAAAGTGTTTACATAGGTTACGTATGCATATATGTATATATGTCTGTTTATATATGTATTACATTTTGGCTTTCTGTGCATCGTGTGGTCCTTGAGACGCATCACTCAACTGTCTCGTTCATTATCATCAAATCATTTTCAATTATAAAAAATTATATTGATTTTGATTCCTTTTTCTTCATTTTTGTTTTTTTATTTTTTTACCTTCATTACTACTCTTTGCTACCTTTGGTGTTTAAAAAAAACGATTTAACGGATCGCTTGTTTCAGCAATTTCTAAAAAAATTAAGGTGTCGGTTATATTTTATCCTCAGATTAACAGAGACATTCATATAAGATGTATTGTGGAACAATTTTCCGTCATCCCTTGTCAAGTTCATCATATTCCCACCCTGCACTATGGTTCAAAATTCAGATTTTGAGGAATAAAGTAGTTAGAGTTAAGATATCAATCTAAAATTTTTCATAGGGTATTTAAAGGTAAAAGTAATGTCTCATGACGAAAATGGGCGAGCTACGCCCATTTTTCGCTGCTGCTGCCATACATAGTGGAAACTGTAAATTTAGGTTGAATTTCAAATAGAGATAAAACTTTACTTTTCTAAAGGTTTCCGATGCGCTGAATCTGAATCTGAAGTCAGATTTTCGATGCTACGTGTAGTTTTGGAGATAATAATATTTTAAGTTCATTTTTTTGCGATAGGAAATTTTAGTTTTTTATTTTTTTTAGCAAGTTAATGAAATTAAAATAACAATATCTCAGGTACTAAAGAAGATATCCGAAAAAGTGTAACGTTATTTTCAAGGGAAATTATTAGGTTTTTAAACCCTATATATAAATGAGTTTTATACTTTTATTATTATCAATACAAAATTGTAAAGTATAGCCATTTTCGAAGATTACCTTGCTCTGAAAAAAGTGAAATTGTAGCCTCGCTTGCAAATTCTCGCAGATAAAATAACATTTGTATTAAAGAGGACACTATTAGCTGTAACTACATATATAATTTTTATTGATCCTATTTGATTCAACTTTTTTATATTCTATTTAACACAGAAAAAACTCACAATCAAAACACAACACGGATTAAACTCAAACCCAATAAACATTTTTCTTCATTTTCAATTTGAGGTTCATTTGAGAAGTAACCCTATTGTCAAATATCAAACGTTTGTTATCAAATGCACCTCAAATTTCCCCTGATAGCGTTCTCAAACAAAAAGGCTCATTTTTAGTATGGGATTTTGGGCTGATTCTCAATTTGATTCATTTCATTTTCTCAAACCTATTTCAAAGGTGGTACGAAATGGAATGCAATTAATAGATGTTTGTATGTATTACATATATGTACCCTAGAGTGCAGAAAATTTGAGCGATAGTGAGAGTTTGTGTTGTGAGCGCAGAAATGGAATGGAATAAATAGATGTACATATGTATTACATATTTGTACTCTGATGTGATGCTTTTCATTTACCCGTGCGGGTGAATTTTTCCGATGCCTTTTGTACAGTTACATGAGTATGTTAATATGAGAAACAAACTATGTTTCTATTAAATTTGGTGTAACTTTACAAAAAGCCACAAACAAATAAAATAAGAATAAGATATACAGAATCATTATTACACACAATCATTTTCATCCATCATCATTTCAACCGTTAAAAGACCGCTCGAGTAGAACAACGAACGCTGACTGAAATTGGCAAACACACACAATTTCTTCGTTCCTTCAAGCCTTGACATGTTGAAATTCGTGAAATGGTACAAAATGCGAAACAGGTTTTTTTTTTCAAATGTGTTGTAAGTTATTTTAAAATTGATAAACAATGTTTGATGAACATTTGAAAATATGTTTATTTTCAAATGATATATATGCTGATTCTCAACTTTAGAAACAATATTTTCTCAAACGTTTGATAATTTCTTTTTCAATGTGTAATGGGAAAATATATTAACGATTATTATTGTTTCAGAAAAAAGTTTGTTGTTCTTGATTTTACATACCTTTATTAATATTTTCCATCTTATAAACACATTTTATTCAAATTCGTTTTTATCACCACTTGAGATTTTTATATAATTTGAGTAAAATCTTTTTTACGAATACAAAAATCAAAACCAAGACTTTGAAAGCTTTATGATAAACAAGTGACATTATTTTTTTTATTTTTTATTTACTACAGTAATGTGTAATGAAAGGTAATTACTTTTTTTGGGAAAATCAAAAGTCGATAATTGGGTTTAATTCCTCAATATTTCGATTATGAACCATAGTGCCCTGTCGGAAAAACAAGCAACCAAAAGTAATATTCATATACTTTCAGCTTTGCCATACTCAACTGCGTACATTGAGATGTCGTTTGGGGTGTCATATAACTCACCGCCTGCCTGATGGACTCTACATAGTAAACGACCACATACATATGCAAATATCATTCATTCACTCAACCTTTATACCGTTAATGTACTGCAATGTCCTAAACCATACTAATTAGGTTAAAAAACAACATTCCGTATATCTTTCTCTTAATGTTTTTTTTTTTTTTTTTGTTCCACAGCCACTAGTTATCATTTAACAATTATCTTTTTTTTTTATTGGTTCATAAGCACCGCTGTTGAAAAAAACACGCGCAACAATAAAACAAACGCACCTCATCTCATTATACACTAATTTTTTTTCTTTTTTGTTCAAAAACACACTGAAGTGCTCTCATTTTTTTCTGCTTGCCCGCAAAATAATAATCTCAACATTGTTGACTAAACAAAAAACAAAGCACAAAAAATCATCCAATTTTTAAAAATGTCGTTTATCTTTTTTATGAGCAATTGTTTGGAGCGGCAGACGACTGCAAAAATGCATACGGCGTAGAAAAAATGTTCCAAAAAAATTTGGCAAACAAAAGAAGTAAAAAAAAAAAACCATTGGACTCATTATTATTGGCCATCGAATGCGCCAGAAAATTGTGTCTAAAAATTAGAACGCTTCTTTGTGCATGCGCGCATTTATGTATGTAGCTACAATGTTTGTAATGAATGGTAGGTAGCGCTAATGCGCCTGCGCAGCCACCAGCGCATTCCAAGTAAAATGCAGATCATTTCAATGTCACGCTGAGGTTCATGCTTCTGCGCACAAAAAGCGTATTGCTGTCAACGTGTTTTTGTGTTCAACTAAATGCTAGATAAACAAATGTTTTCGATATTTTTTCCGTTTTGTTTCCACTTTTGTGTTTTATTAGCTCAATTTTCATAGTCATAAATTTTTAGTGAAAAACCTTCGCGGAAAGCAGTTTTTGGTTGGTATTCTGATCTGTTTTGCTTTGAAAAAAAAAAAAAAAAACAAAAAGGAAACTAAAAAGAAAAATGAAATTTGTATTTTTATTGTAATAAGAAAAGAGAAGACGAACTGTGGTGATGTACATACTTACATACATACATATGTATGCACATAGTATGTAGGTAAATATTCTACAATTAGTAGTGCCCTAAACATGCATAATTGTCGAAGCGCATTGAGGTTCAAGTATCGTAAGCGTCTTCGTTCAGCGGGATCGTTCCAATTCGTTATGAATGTAGATCAGTTTTTTGTAGATAATAATTATGCAAAAAATAAATACAATATCTTATACCCCGTAGTGACAATTAGAGGTTTTCGCGTACATATTTAAGTGGCACATAACCTCCAAAAAAAAAACTACGCAATATTTAAGATTTATTCCAGAAGATATAAAGGCTTACGAAATAACGTCTGAAAATTTTAAGCGAATAAAAGTTGTATGAATAAAGTCTTATAATACGGCTGATTTTCCTGTGTTGATGTCATCAGGCTATAAAGACTAATCTCTGAGAGGAGATCTTATTCCCAAGGCTTACCCGTGATGGTAATAAGGCTAATATAATTCCTTATAAGGCCTTATGTGGTGTATATATATCTTATAATAAGGCTTATTCGGCATAAGAAATAAGACTTAAATAATTCCTGATAATCAAACCTTTTGCGGTACTTAAATGACTTACAATAAGGAATAATTAAAAGGTGTTTTTGTTTAACTGCTTAATTCACATTTTTTGCGCAACTTAAGCTTATTTAATAATAAAAAATATATTCTTGTGGGTTTGAAATGTTATTATTCATACATTTATACATATATGTATGTATATATCGGAATGCGATAAGCTTGCGCGCTTAACCACACACTTGATTGCATGTCAGTTGAAAGTAAATTGAAGCGACAATCTTTCCTTCGACAATACGCAATTTTTATGCTCGCCACAGATTGTACTCTCTTTGCCGGTGCACCGCGGTGTTTGCTCATAAAACTCAATTCCCTTTCTCTTAGGCTTAGGCTTCAGCTCTCAGTCTAACCTTTTTGCTGGGTATCTATACATACATACACAGCTCTAATGTGTTTTAGACCGATTTTCGACTTGAAGACTCTGCACACGGCATTTGAAATTACGTTGATTAGCCGAAATTACTTTCCGAAATCACGCGCATTCACACACGTTTTTGAGTAATTTCATTTAGTCGGGTTTCAGTTATGGGCCCGTCAGAATGAATACTTTTCCGGCAATCCAGCAGCGTTTAACTGACACATACTTCAATTTCATATATTTTTTACGGCAAAGTTGAAGTACTGATTGTGTCGATCTTCATTCAAATACATGTAATTCCACTCTGCTGTCAGTTAAACGGATTGCTGGATTGACGGAAAAGTATTCATTCTGACGCCCCTATTACGCTGTTCCTGCGCCAAATAAAAATTTGTACATGGTCAACTTAAATGAAAATATCATTAATAAAATACTCCCACCAAATTAAATTTTTTATAATTAAAGAATCGCTAATGCAATATACAATGAGAATATTTCTAAGAAACCGTCGCGAACAAATTTAATAGCCGTTTTTATTTTAGCGCAGATGTATATGCGCTAAAATAAAACTCAGCTAATGTGAAATATTAGCGATGGGTAAAGATGTTTTCGATTATAATCGATAAAATTTAGAGAAGAGACCGATTCTAGAGTAATTTCGTGAGTATTTTCGCCGAAATGCGCATTTCAAGGGTAATTTCAGCTGGCATTTTTGTATGGCAAAACAACGTTATTTAAGGGTAATTAACGCCGAAAACACGATTTTTGCCTAAATCACCCTTAAATCATGCCCGTGTGTAGAGGCTTTTGCCCTTACTAACGAATAATAAATTATGTTTTTTGTAAGGAGATTTTTCTAGGCAAAAATACTCCCGAAGGGTATGCCGACCATGGTCAAGGTGTGACCGCTTTTTAACACGCTTTTATTAGTTTCACCTGTATATATGTGTGTATGTATGTATGTATATATGTATGTATGTATGTAAACATAGCATACTTTTAGGCGAAAGCGTGTGTATTCATACACTGAAGTTTTCAGTGTGTACTTCCATGCTAATACAAAACACTTGATCTAATGAGTCCACATCTATCATATAGTTTTTACTTCTATCTCTACTGGGTATAAAAAAAAAACTATTATCTACTCCCAATGTCCTTGTCCTTCATATTTCTTCAAATCACACATACTTTTTTTTTTTTGCTCTTCACATGCAAATTTCACTGTTCGACGAAATTCGCCTGTAGCGCAGGAAGACGTTGCCGAACTAGAAAATTATGAAATTAGATCAAGTTTTTTGTTAACGCCTCCGAAACAATTTCTTCTTTTTTTTGGCTTTCTTTTGTTCCCATCTCATTTGCACTCTGAGTTCTTCTAAGAACATGAAAAATTGCTCTGATTTTTTAATGCGACAAAAACATTTTTGGGTCATGCATTTTTGGGCACGGCTCACCTGGCGATTTATGCATGCATTATGGGCTGCTAATGGAGCGTAAAATATGAAATATGCATATTAGTAGGTATTTGGACATTGTTGTTGCAGTTTCCGTGCAGCAGAGGTCATTACGTAATTTACATACATACATACATACTCATATAAGTGAGAAATGCGTTGCAAAAATTTTGACATGCAAATTATATTTTTTGTTTGTTTTATTTTTATGACTTTTTTTGTTTCATAAAGAAATTTCCTTGGAATTAGCATAGTTTAGGTCTATCAGTTAGTTTTGTTGCTTCTATGTTGATCAGATACGCTGTTTTTGCATATCTTTACCGAGAAATGAGAGAAAAAGTTAGTTGTATCTAGTAATTTATTTGCCAAATTACCTTGGGCAATAGCCTAAAAGAGGCTCAGAATATAAATGTGACAAATTTTTTTTTTTTAATGATTTATTCCAAATCACACAAAAAATATACAACAGTCTAGAACACACCTTTAGAACTAATCCTACTACCGATACACGGACAAAAATATCGCATAGCATGGTCTTTAAATTATTGCAATAAAATACTTTATTGGGCAGATTTATCTTTTTCTTTACCATTTTTTTAAATTTGAAAATTTTTCATGAAGTGCTTTTTGGTAGAAATAGAAAAAAAGGTTAAAATTCAAATCGGTTCTAAATGGGATATGGGGGAATGGATTACAGATATTATCACAATCATTGCAAGAACTGGTAGATGGAGAATCAGTGACGCTTGAGTCTTTCTAAACTCGATATCCATGGATCTGCTCTCCAAATTTACTATCTCTTATTCATCAGCACTTTGAAGGCTGCGAGAACTATGTACATAGATGACAGCTTGTAAGCCAACATACACAGTGGGAAATCCGCAAGAAATTGCTTGAAGTAGCCGGTAGTTTACCACATTGACGAATTGCAACAAAGTGGAACTCGCACTGTGCGAAATAAATGTACCAAAATCAGCATACATATGTACAAATATGCACACCTCAATAATACATACATAGCTCATAGCAATTCACGCCAAACTAGGCGTAAATGAACCGTAACAAAAACGCAAAGAGCAGGCAAATATAAAAAGGTGTCATGCCGTTAGTTGGGACGAAACAAATCAGCAGGATGGTACCATAATATTTTGGTTTATGACTTCTGTGCGATGCTAGGGCAAATTGGAAAGAGAAAGAGGGCAGAGAGCGAGATAGACTGAAAGAGAGTGAGCAGAAGAAAACATACATAAATGCATAAGAAAATTTGAAGCGCAAATGCGAGAATAGCCGATCGGTCAAACCGTGATCGTGTATGGAGCGAGGCATAGATGAAACGAATTGGCATATAACAACAAACACGAAACAATTGGAGGAGTTCAGAGAGTCATAGCATACCTATGGATGTAGGTACCTATTTAGTTGTCAAAAAATTTGGTACGCGCCTCAGGAGGGGGCAATGAAGGTTCTTCGCTGCGATGGTGGCTGAGTGCTACCTACTACCGATCGTGTGGTTGTGCTGGTGGCTGGATGAGCAGCAGGATCTACTGCATTTTTTATGGCCAAAATGAAAATGCTTTTTTTTATGCGTGCACACATATGTATGTACATAGATAAGTACATACATAGACGTCTATTAGTTAAATTACCAATTCATATTGGCCTTAGGTAAATTAACTTGTTACGGTGTGAGCCTTACAAGAGTTTTTCTATTGTTCTACAGTTCAATTAGTATGTCAACAATTTTATACCCAGTTGTATTGGTACACTGAGGGAAAAAGATACTTTTAAAAATATCTAGCTGCCAACGTTGACAATGTTTTCAACTTAAAGCGGGCATTGTTGATCTGATGTTCAAAATTTCAACTCTTTTGTTTTCATGGTTATATGCAGGGTTTGAAATTGCTTAGCTACTTTTGCTGCATTTGCTTTTGCTAACGAAAAGTAAATTAGCAAACTCGGCCAGCCAAGTATTCAGCTGAGCCGTGTTTGCTTGTATAGTTAAGCAAAGCAACGCGATTTGGGGGATTTCATTTTACTTCCAGCAATTAGTTGTGTCTTTGCATTTTTTCTGCTTTTGCTTATTTTGCTGAAACGATTTGTTTACGCATATTTCGATTTTTTATACATATTTACTTATGTGTATGTATGTATATCAGAGATCCCCAAAACTCTAACTGCAGCAGTGTTAGTAACTGCAGCAGTATTAGTGAAAAAGGACTAGTTGAGTGCCCAGCTACTACCGTCGCATCGTTCAGTAGCTTGCGGGCAAGCAAAAAGACAACAACGTGTACGCATATATTTTTCGCTTTTATGCGCTGCTATACCACGTCGCACAATACAATACGAAAAATACTTTACGATGCCCAATGCTTGCGCGACGTCGTATGAAAACGAAGTATGCGTGTACGTTGTTATCTTTTTGCTTGCCCGCAAGCAACTGAATCGTCGCACGGTCGTAGATGGTCACCTAACTTTTGCGCTCTTACTACGACAAAACGAGAGAGTATAACAATCTGTGTGAGTTGAGCGTTGCACCTCAGTGCTATGAAACGAAGACCCCTGATGTATATACACATAATATGTATGTATGTCCATTTGTAAACATCTTTTCATGTTGAATTTTGCTTAAAAACTACCCAGCAAAACCCGTGTGATGGAAACTAACACATGCAAAAGTTTCACACTAATACAATGACACACTTTTTTATCATCTGTGAGAGGACAGGGTTGCTTTTTTCATAATTCGTTTAAAAAAAAATCAAATTCGTGGAAGCTAGTTCAACGCGTTCTTTCGTGTGCTAAAAATATAATTTAATAGTCAATAAAGATAATAAAAAATAATAATTTATAATCGTTTTTAAAGAATAAAGATAAGTACATACATATTTAAGTCAAACCAGCTTTATTATGTACATTTACATAAATATATATTTTTTCACTTCAATTTCAGATGTCTTCCAAGAAGTCGACTCCATAGGATTCGAGAGAGGCGTATGCAAGACTGTCGTGCTTAGCCATCACCGCGAGCAGTAAAAAGTATATTTTTTGTGTTAAAAATCTAATTTTATTTCATATACATATGTTAATAATATCTGTGTAATGAATATAATAAATATAGACTATGATAGATTTGTTTGTGGCTCATTTTTGAAAGGTTCAGGCATCAAATTTGATGGCTCAGCTGTGATAGATTCGTATATCAAGTGTGATGGATCATATTTGACGGATTAATATATCACGCTTGATGGATCATATGTGACTGGTATTTACATCAACATTGATGGGTATAAAGTGAGAGAGGAAAGAGTTCAGCTATATATAGAAAATCATATGATTACGCATAAGTGGGAGCGAGATGCAAACTCACACGTATACACTTCACTCCATCACATTTTTCATATTGCCCTTAATAATGTGATGGGAATTCTTGATGGAGAGTGATGGATCACATGTGATCATCAATTGATTGGTCAAATGATTATCACGGCGCTTGCAGGGTAGTTTCAGCAAAATAAGCAACTGTAAGCAAAAATTTACTACTAAACCAGAGATCCCCAAAACTCTAACTGCAGCAGTGTTAGTAACTGCAGCAGTATTAGTGAAAAACGACTAGTTGAGTGCCCAGCTACTACCGTCGCATCGTTCAGTAGCTTGCGGGCAAGCAAAAAGACAACAACGTGCACGCATATATTTTTCGCTTTTATGCGCTGCTATACCACGTCGCACAATGAAAACGAAGTATGCGTGTACGTTCGTATGAAAACGAAGTATGCGTGTACGTTGTTATCTTTTTGCTTGCCCGCAAGCAACTGAATCGTCGCACGGTCGTAGATGGTCACCTAACTTTTGCGCTCTTACTACGACAAAACGAGAGAGTATAACAATCTGTGTGAGTTGAGCGTTGCACCTCAGTGCTATGAAACGAAGACCCCTGATGTATATACACATAATATGTATGTATGTCCATTTGTAAACATCTTTTCATGTTGAATTTTGCTTAAAAACTAGTTTCAGCAAAATAAGCAACTGTAAGCAAAAATTTACTACTAAACTAATTGCTGGAAGTAAAAGCAACCCTCTCAAATTGAGTTGCTTGGCTTAACTATACAAGCAAACACGACTCAGCTGAAAACTGAAGCGAATGATTCGTGTTTTCGTTATTGGCTCGGCTGAATTCAGCAATAAGCAAAAAACATCGGCTATTGCTGTTTTGCAGCAAGCAAATTCAAACCCTGGTTATATGTATTTCCAAATACAGTAAATACAACAGAAGCTCTGTCAACTCGTTTCCAATATGAAATATCAAACTTGTTACTTGTTGCTTTGCATACGTGAGTGAGTTGTAATTCATAGATGCTTTTTTTTTTTTTTTAAAAAGGCAAGTATAAAAGAATCAACGAAACAAGCAATATAATGTTGAATGTTACACTATATGATGCCGTTGAACTTAATCTCATGTTGATGTCATGGTTCGTATCCGAAGGAGAATGGAAAATAATAAAGAACACAATATAGAAAGCCAGGAAGGCGAAGAGAGGATGCCACAATGGACAGAAAGCGGAGCTGAAGCTATGTATGTATTTGTACTTGGAAACCGAGCGGAGGGAGGATGAAGAGATGAAAACTAAATATTTTTTTTATCTTTTCTCTGAATGTTCAGCAATTAATTATCGATGCAACATTTTTCAAGGTAGGCTGGCTATCATGACTGTTTTTTGTTGAGTTGACGTCGTTTTTGTAGGATTTACGTTGTTTTTTGCCTCAGCGTAAGAGTTAATGGGAACAACCGAGGAGATCTCGGTTAATGTTTTAAGTTTTCAAACTTAAAGCAGAAAATTTCGAAAAATCGTAAAGTTGCGTTTTTGTCAACATTTCAATCAATTGTTCTGAACCAAATGAACTTTTGTTAAAGCCCGTCTTCACATAACTTGATTCGCCAGAGAATCATCTAGGGAAACATCTCGCTAAATAACCCGTCTCCACGTGGCTGATCGTGATTCAGTTTAACATTACTCTTTCTTTCTTCTGTTCTTCTTAAATGTTTGTATGTTTGCTTATTTTTGTATTTTTGTTTCGATAGATTTTCGATACAAAATTAGAGAAGGCATCGATATCATCGCGTTTGGCAAGAGGATTGAGAACGAAACAAGTGTTTCAATCTTCACTCGCTCTCAGAAATTTGCATGGAAATTGGCGAGATTCGGCACTCGTTTTGAGGTCGAAACAAGATTGAGAGAGCGAGTGCAGAAAAAGAGAGCGAAACACGTTATGTGGAGACATGGTATTAGTACGCTCGCTCGCTCAATCTATTTCAATTGGATATTAGGGAATATGATTTTGAACCGCTGGGTATATATGTACCTAATTTATGTTTTCATACAAATTAAGATTTTCTTCCATATGTATGTATTTCTTCCCGTCTCGTCTCATTTTTGCTGAGCTGATTGAGGCGTTGTTGCTGGAGCAAATTTGTTCGGAGCGTTGTAGGTGTTGTATTTATCAACATTTATGCGTTGACGCGTTTGTTACGCAGCCATTCAACCATAAAGTGTACCTACCTACGAGGCCAAGGTACCGTCATCGGCGGCAAATTTGTAGGTATGTATGTAGAATTCTTTTGTGAGATGTGATATAGCTCGAAGGGAAGCGGCACAAAGTTGAGTTACAATTTACCAGCAGGGCTTGTTTACTAACCAACCAACCAACCAGCCGGTAGTGGCCGCCGATACCCGACTGTGCCGACTACGGCTCTTCTCTAAACAGCGGCGATGGCTGCAGTGGTAGCAGTTTTGGCAATTTTAACACTACTTACATGTTGTTTTTTTTTCGCCTCAACATTGACCGCAAATATTTTTACAATTTTATGTTCATTGCGCTGCTGGAACACGGCGGGCATTCCTGCATTGATGCATGAATGTTGGTATGTACATATGTATGTTGTTATGGCAGCGTTGGTGGTTGGAGACGGTGAGCGTTGATAAACTGGAATAAACGCACATAAAAGGGCATGAGGATGTGCTAATTTTTTTTTTTTTTTGGGTATGAATGGTGTATGTATGTACATACATATGTATGTATGTATGTAAATTAAAATACGACAATGTATTGGCAATGGTATTGGAGAGATAATGGTGTTAAATTTCTATGCTTATTTTTCAAATTGATTCGCATGATTGTTGAATTAGAAAGTTCAGTTCATAAGCGATACTGATCGCTGTAAATGCGACAAAGTCCACGATGGGTGGTCAATACGATATGTAAGTACATACATATGTATGTATGTGCCAGAGATTCCCCGAGGACATGCATTAAATGTGTGTTACTTCTATCGAGGAGTGAAAATCATTTTATTTTCATTTATTCCAAAAAATGTAGAATACGATGCTCGATCTTAATTTTTTATGTATGTATGTACATTAGGGCTGGTCTATTTGTACTGACGGGGAAAACCCCTACTTTGTTTCGGCCACAGCTGCATTCTCTGGTCAATTTTGAATAAAAAAGTCCAAAGGAATTTAGAATATCCCAATGAAGTAGACAGCTATTAAAATCTTTTCGCGGAAAAAAGTGCAAAGCCTCGGTAAAGTTTACAAACGACGAAGAATTCACGTTCAGAAACCTGAAACTTCTTTCCTAAATATCTCGAAATCAAAATTTAATACGGATCATCTTAACACGTCATTGTATTCTACAGGCAAAAATTAAGTTGACGTGTTTCGGCGCTTCACTTACGATATATCAAATTTTTAAGATATACCTGTTGTAACATAAAATAATTGGAAGAAGTTCTAAAGAAGGGGTTAGGAAAATGAATGTATTTCCCTAAAAAACAACCAAATTGATTAAATTTTGCGATGATATGTCGGCCGACGGATGGGTTCAACTCAAGTAAACCTCAAAATTTAATTTAAGTATCTTCAACTAAATTTTTTTTAAGAAATATAAAAAATGTTTTTAGGGATGACTATCTAAAATAAAAATTGCGGAGGGTCAAACTTCATTTTAGAACTAGGCTCCTTTGGACTTTTTTGTTCAGAATTGACCAGAGAATGCAGCTGTGGCCGAAACATAGTTGAAAAAAAAATTGACTCGCCCTAATGTACATATTTATAGTTCACATCATGTGTTAAGGGGTTGAGCCTTGATTACTAACATATGACTAAATCTGGATAGCTGCACTCTAAACTGTGGCATTAGTGTGATTGTTATAGAGTGCAATAAGTATCTGCAACCCCATGAAGATTTTTTAATGAAATGAGGTTAGGTTTCTTCACTTTTAATGAAAGTTAGGCTACATGTCGATGCCAGCGTAAAATTCATACAGTTCAGTAGCCAGCGGCTTTGCTTCCTTTGGTATTTCCAATTGGCGACAGGCATCACGAAACAGAAGTGAATGGCGTGGTTTATTGGACTCGGTCAAAATCGTCTAAACGGTTACGCACTCTGAAAAAAAAAAACGTTGTAAATCTAAAGACTTTCGCTGTTAAATCAACTACTTTCCGCAGTTCAAATGTGCCCAACAACGCTCCGTTCTTGTTTCAAAGGTGCGAACGTTGTTGATTTAAGTCAATAACGGAGATTGTTGGAAAAAATTTTCACCTAAAAATAAATTTTTGTTTGCATTTTACTCTTCATCTTCTCTCCGCCCGGGTCCCAACTGCAAATATGTAGCCTCCGCTTTTTCTCCTATTCTTCTCTCCTTCTTATCATTCACTGGTTGCTATCTTTATTTCTTATTCTGATTTTTCTTCTTTATTTTATATTCTCCTCCGGATTCGAACCATGATATCAACCTGAAATTCTATCCAATCATCACATAGTGGAACATTCAACATTATATTGAATTGTAGTAACCTACTTATACTTCCATTTCCTAAAAAGGAATCCATGAATTATTTGAATCATTGTAAAAATAAAATTACTTTTGCCTTTAAATCAGGGCAATCAATCAATTCCAATAAAATATTATTTTAGAATTTAGTTTCAAATGGTAGTATCAAATACATACAAATTTTTTTAATTTTTTATATGAAAATTTTTTGAATACTAATTTTTTACAGTGCTTTCATTTTTCGAATTTTTTTTTTCATTACACATTTGTTATTGTAAATTTCGATTTCTTACGGCAGTGCTCGAGCTCCTATACAAAGTGTTTTTGCTCTGCACATTCAATATGAATCATAGGCACATACATATAAATTTTTTTTGATATCTGAGTGCTTATGGGAGTGCACAGAAAATTTTATTTTCATATTTCAAGTGCAAATATGTATCTGTGCCTATGATTCGGAACAAAACAAAAACAATTGTGCTTTGAGTGCCTATGAGGTGAGCAGCCCTGCTTTAAATCAACAACGGGGAGAAAATTGTTGCTAAAAATAAACTTTTTTTTTTTGGATTTTTCTCTTCATCTTCTCTCCATCATTATTTTTTTGTTGGTTTTCTCACAAAAAAATATTTTCTCACAAAAAATTTTTTAAAGGCAAGCAAGTTTTTGCATCAACAACGCCCGTTTTTGAATAAATTGTTGGATCAAAAACTTTGCTGTAAAAACAAATACTTTTGCTGTTGAATCAAAGACGGAGATTCAACAGCCGAAAGTTGTTGGTTTAACTACGGGTATTTTTTTCAGAGCACCAATTAGGAAGAAGAAAAATATTATAATACTTCTTCAAAACAAAGTGTCATCAGTGGATTAAAACATGGACATTAATGGGTTAAGACGCTTAAAATTTACTCTTAGGGCCGGTTTCACCATCTCCGGTTAAGCACTTAACCAGAGATTTTTTCCCGGTTAAGCAATTTATTTGACAACTCGTCATACAATTTACGTCAAACTAACCAGCAATGAAATTGACCGGAGATGGTGAAAGCGACCCTTATTGTATAGATCGAGCGATTCTGGGGGTGGAAATAAAAGGGTTTTGGAACTTTAAGCGCCGCTTATATGTAGCGACACCAATGTGCGCCAAGGCGTATGAGTGACCTATTTTAGATAGAGACTTTTGCAAGAGTATTTTTTATTTAATACTTTTTTTTCAAAATACGGATGGATTTTACAATTGGGCAATTCACTGGCTATTGTAAAGTTGTATGTTGTAAAGGAAAATGTGCATAAGAACGCAGTACCTGTGAACAGACTCTCGTATGTGTTTTGTTGTATTTCGTTATTGTTTACAGTTTGTTGTTTACAAAAATATGAATAAAAAAAATGCCAGGCGAAAGCGAAAAACAGTTATTAGATTTGTTAGCGGCGGATTCAAGTCCTAATTGATATATGATACACACGATGCAAGTAATTTATTTTTTTTTTCGTCTCACCGCTTCCATATTTTTGTTTACATTTTTTTTTAACAAACTGTCAGAATAAAAAACTTAAATCAAATAGCACACTCAATAAACATAGGCTGCCCAGTTGTATTGGTTGTATTTAAATTTGTATGAGAAAAATCAACCCTACTGATATACCTATTGTAAACCTTTACCAGTATACAACATTACAATACTTTACAACAGCTTGTGAATTGCCCAAATAACTTTTTAATGGACATTGTAAACCTTTAATTGCTGGTACACAATCCAACAAAACTCAATATCGACAAAAAAAATTCACATATCGCACCCTAAATCAGGGGTCTTCGTTTCATAGCACTGAGGTGCAACGCTCAATTCACACAGATTGTTATACTCTCTCGTTTTGTCGTAGTAAGAGCGCAAAAGTTAGGTGACCATCTACGACCGTGCGACGATTCAGTTGCTTGCGGGCAAGCAAAAAGATAACAACGTACACGCATACTTCGTTTTCATACGAACGTACACGCATACTTCGTTTTCATTGTGCGACGTGGTATAGCAGCGCATAAAAGCGAAAAATATATGCGTGCACGTTGTTGTCTTTTTGCTTGCCCGCAAGCTACTGAACGATGCGACGGTAGCTGGGCACTCAACTAGTCGTTTTTCACTAATACTGCTGCAGTTACTAACACTGCTGCAGTTAGAGTTTTGGGGATCTCTGCCCTAAATCATAAAGTGACACAACTAAAAATTCAAAAATTTTCAAGAGAGCCAAAAAGCTTTTTATTTTTACAACCAATTATATGGCAAAAGGCCACGTATAAGCCAATTTTTCAGTCGAAATAGACACCGATTGGAAAGTTTTCTTTTGGCAATCGATAGAGATACATATATACTATGTACCGGTTTATGATAAAACCCCAATTTTAAAAAATTTTGAGTTGAGTCACTTTATGATTTAGGGTGCGATATGTAGACACTTTTGAAAGCGGACCACTCATATGTAGTACGTCAAATAAATCAGCAAATGTATACTCACCTCTTCTCTGTCCATTATAGTATACGCAGTAAGGATCGATTCTCCTTTTTTCTTTCCGTTTTCACGGCATTTCTTGTAAAGCAGTGTTATCAGGACAACCAATTCTACACACAGAAGCACATTGCCATATTACAAGTGTTGTCAACTTAAATTTGTTAGTAAACTCATTACATAACAAAAGTCACTAGTAAAGTTATGTGTAATTCAATTTATTTCGTTTGTTCATCGATCTTACAAGTATTTGGCAATCTCAGATAATGTACGAAAAAATACTTGCATAGAGAAGTTTAAATTCAAAATTGATCTCAACTCGTAAATAATATTTATGACATGATAAAATCCCACTGAGCTTTATAACATTTAAATTGAGTACATATTAATACATAATAAGGATTTGATCATACATAAAATACCTATAATTCTAATATATTTTTTGCGTTGGCAGCGATGTAATTCTTACTCAGATTTTAGTAATAAAACGTACATATGTATGTAGGTGTGTATGTGTATAATTTAGCTCATCAGTAGAGCTCGGAAAAATAGGTGAAATCAAGCGCCTAAAAAATGCTAAATTTTGTAAATTTTGTTTGTTTTCAGTGGCGGGATCACAATTTAAATATAAAGGGGTACCATATTGGTATGGGGGGTGAAAATTTTAATAGAAAAGTTCTTAATCATGTTACACAAATTTGTAGTTTGAATAAACATACAGTGGTGTGTGAAGAAATAAAGCCAAAGAGGGATTTAGTTTCTTTGACATTTTTACTGAAAAAAAGTATGAAGAACACTCGTACGTCTTGCGTTTAGAAAAAAAACAAAATTTATTTCAATTTTGTATTTTATATTTTTGCACATCGTCAAGCTTTTTGAAAGCAAACAAAACTGGCTGTAATGAAAATAAAATTTGGGAAAATTAAGTAAATTATGGCATAGTTAATGTTCTAATAGCTCATAAACAAAAATGCAAAACCGTTTTTACTACGAGAGATATTTGCATTTTTAAAGATATGGAATTATGCCGAGTATCCAATTGGAAAAATGTAAACACTGAAATGGTCATAAGAAAAAATAGGAAAGTTCAAATCAATTTTTTTTTACTCAAAATACGCAAATGTTTAAAGTCAGACCACTACAAATTAAAAAGCTGTGTTATATATTCCATTTGCTAATATGCACTTGCCTCATTTTTATTCAAAATATATTTGGTTTAAAATTGTAATTGTTTTTCCTTCACTTGCGAAGATTTTGTCTCAAATTTAAGCGAGTCACTACAAGTTTTCAATTTTTTCTTTATTGTTTATAATTATATATTTATTTATTATTTATTTATTATACTTTATTTATTATTATTCTTCATTATTATATTTATTTATTGTAGCTTTCTTTGCAATTTTTCACGTGCAACTCATAAAAACCCTTAATAATTGATTTTCCTGGCATCCTAGTAAGCAAAAGGTACATTCGGGTCTAAGCCCCCCGTGAATGCAATTGGATTTTTTGCTTACTAGGATGCCAGAAAAATAAATTATTAAGGTTTTTTTATGGGTTGCACGTGAAAAAATGCAAAGAAAGCTACAATAAATAAATATAATAATAAAGAATAATAATAAATAAGGTATAATAAATAAGTATATGTATATGTAATTATAAAGAATAAAGAAAAAAATTTAAAATTTGTAGTGACTCGCTTAAATTTGAGACAAAATCTTCGCACGTGAAGGAAAAACAATTACAGTTTCAAACCAAATATATTTTGAATGAAAATGAGGCAAGTGCATATTAGCAGATCGAATATATAGTACAGCTTTTTAATTTGTAGTGGTCTGATTTTAAACATTTGCATATTTTACTATAAAAAATACTAATACCTGTTATTTGAGAATTTTTTTCAAGCAGTCCTCTGAATTTTTTTCATGTGAATTTACAAGTCGAAAAAAACTGCGTACTAGAAAATAATATAAAATTTCTACTCAAAAAGTTACAAATTTTGCTGAAAAATTGGCGAATTTTCCAGAATTTTGCACAAACTTTTCAACTTTAATATATTTGGTTTCTGTTATAGATTTTTTTATATAACAAATTAAAATTATTAAAAACACATAAATAAATATATTTTACGAATAAAATCACTTTCTATTCTGGCTTTATTTCATCACATTTGTTTATTTAAACTGCAAATTTGTGTAACATGATTAAGAACTTTTCTAATAAAATCTTCACCGACCATACCAATATGTTACCCCTTTATATTTAAATTGTAATCCCGCCACTGCTCATTGGTCACAATTCCATTTTTTTGGCATAAATTCAACTAATACAGCTACGCAGTTGAAAGTTGACAAATCCTATAGCAATGGCATATGGAAGAAAAATAGCAAATATCTGATCAATCACCGTGACTGCCAGTAGGGTGGCCCTTCCAGGTATAAGAAAAATTTAAATTTCAAAAAAATTAGCCACTAATAGGGTGTGTCGAAATACTTTTTTGAGGGTTTTCTTAACGCAAGACCCGTTAAAACTTGCGTGTTTCATAGCAGATTACGAAATAGTATAATAAGTAACGTCCGCAACTCACTTTTTGTGGTTAAGACAGCGACATCATACTATATTAGCGCGGAATTGCTGAGATAGAAGTTCACTGGAAAAATATCGAATTTTTTAAAAACGGCAATAAACGGCAATAATATTTTTGCATGGCTTTATTAAATACACTCTACTTAATAATATAGCGTCTTTACTTTTGTGAAGAATTGTGTAGTTATATAACTTTTTGTCTAAGAAACACAAAAATTATAAATTTTTTTTTAGCATAATCACCCTTATTACGGTTGTCGTCGTCGGTGTCGGTGACGACTTATCAAAATCGGTATTACGTATGGTAAAGTCGATAACTTGTGACAACTATCGAACATTAGCTCTCGAGCTGTGCGGACGTGTTTATTATTCGCTCTCTTAATTGTTTCAAATTGCCTAACAATTGTTTGTGCATTGGTGTATCTGCATTTAAGTGTTTACTTGTGCAAATGAGACAGTGACTCTATCAATCATAAACATATTTGCAAATGCCTTCTGTTATCAGGAATATTGGATAAATATCTAAATATATATATTTGGTCGTGCTTTCCTGACATGGATGACTTTTGTGGAAAGTGCAATAAGCAATTTGCGCGCAACGAAACGCTTAATGTTCCCTGTGGAGGTTTTTGCAGAAAATTATTTCATCGTACATGCTGTGACTCTCAAATTACAGAATACGATGTGAAATTGCTAAAGCTAAGTAGAAATTTGTGCTACTTATGTCCTGATTGCCTAAATCTACCAGTGCAAATTTCAAAATCGTTTGAAATTATCTCATCTGAACATAAAAAAAGTGTTGAGTCTTTGTTATCAGTTGTTGTTGCTAAATTCGCCGATATTAGTAATGAAATATCCATGATACATAAGCGTCATGACGACTGCAACAAAAACATATCTTCAAGTTTTGATTCTCTGCGCTCAGACTTTTGTGAATTTAAAGCCAATTTTAGCAACAACATTAATGCGAAAAAATCTCCTACCAAACGGAATATCAACAAATATTCTTCGACTTTGAACCTTTGCTCTGCTGCTGCGTTATCGCCTTTACTTTTATCTCCTGCTTCGCAATCAACCGCTAATCATAACACACACACGCCGCCTATTGTTGTTCCTATTGCTAATATAATGCACACTGTTGGTCAGATGGGTAACTCCACTGTAACAGACAATGATGCCTCTTGTAATGATGTAACCCAGTGCGTTACTACACCCTCAACTACGCCTAATAATCCAATAGTGGACTCACACAAATCTAAATCAAAATCAAAATCTAAATCTGGTGTTTCACGAACAACTGCTAACAATATCGCTGCTGCTGCTCCTGCCCCTATTACGCCTTCTGCTCGACTATCTAGTGTTCCTAAATTACACAGTAAAAATTTTAGTTTAATTTTAATACCATTTTGGTATTTATATATAACAATGCCAAAAAGCATAAAATTAAAACCATTCTGGTTTAAAAAAAGAGAATATTGAGAGACAGAAATTATTCTTGGTGTCAAATTAATACTTTCTTGGAATTAAATCAAAACCATATTTTCTTTATTTTTAGAATATTTCTGGTATTAAAAATAATTGAAATGGTATAAGATCAATCCAAAATTGGAATAAATTCTATACTTTTATGGAATTAAATCAAAACCAAATTTTGATTATTTTTATAATATTTTTAGTAATAAAAATATTTTAAATGGTATTAAATCTATCCGAAAATTGGAATAAATTGTATACTTTTTTGGATTTAAAAATAAACCCCCATAAAATCTCCAGTGGATATACTGCAAATAACCCATTATCCCAAAGAATAATGAGAAATTGAATAACGTTAACATAGTTTATTTACATAAAAATCCAAAACAGTAGTAGCAAACACTAAAGTACCTTATATATCGAGCCCTAATCCTCATAAAAGTGTATCCAACAAAAAGTAAATTTTACCGGACACAGTGTTTTTAATTTGTTTTGCATACAGTTTGTATGCAGCCTTGAAACTTATTTAGTCTCTAACTTCGAAACTGCACATTACACAGCCATGCAATTTTGGGAGTTGATGCATGTGATAGTAAATTGTTGATTTCCATTATGGCGGTTAGGGCTCGATATATATATACATATTGTCACTTTTATACTAATATTTTGGAGATTTCCGGGAAAATTTCGGCACCGTCGCGGTTCTTGCAGTGATACTGTCTTATGACTGAAACTGCTTATGACTGAAAAAATAAAGCAAAATTTACCATCATGATATTTAATTAATCTCCTGCATTACTTACTTTATACAATTATTAGATTCGGTCCATTTATTTGAGTATATTTGATTACTCCTCCGGATTGCAGTTTCGAAAACATTTTGTTTGATTTTATTTTTACTTTTTTCTGATAATTTTTTTTTAATATTTTTTTGGTTTTGATTTTAAACCAAAAATATTTTGTTGGTAATATAATTGAGAAAGAGAAAGTTTTTTATACTTTTCAGGATTTGTTTTTAAACCATAAATGATTAAACTTCTTTAGAGAGGATTTTAATACTTTTCAAGACTTTATTTTGAAACTATTTTGGAATAAATAAAAATGTAAAACTTCTCATAGTTTAAAAATAAGACTTTTTGGCATTAAAATTCAAATTTAATTCCGAGAATGATTAAATTAAGTACCAAATGGTATTAGAAATAAACTATAATTTTTTACTGTGTAGTTTATAATAAGCCCCCTTCTGTAAGTTCAATGAGTGTACAGGGCAATAAATCAAATAATATGAATAACGATAACAATAATAATCATGTAGTGGGTTCGGCTAAGAATACTGGATTACAGGTTGCTGCGCGCCTTAAATGGCTTCACCTCTCGCCGTTTTCTTCTTCAGTTACTTCCGATAATCTAACTGATTATATTGCTAACCGTACTGGTATTGATAAAAGTTTGTTCTCTTGTTTCCCCTTAATTAAGAATGGTACTGATCCCAATTCTCTTAAAAGTGTAAATTTTAAACTTGGAATAAATGCTAAATTGTATGACAAGCTTCTTGTTCCTGAGCTTTGGCCTGCCAACATCGTAATTCGCCCATTTCGGTTTATTTCAAAAAACGAGCTTCCTCAAATACTGTCTCCCGAACCCCCACCTCAACCGGGGTTAATCCATGCCCCTTAAAAATTTATTACCAAAACGTTTCTGGGCTTAGAACTAAGTCCCAGGTTGTTCATTTATTCAGTAGTCATCTAGAATACGATGTGTTTGTGCTCATTGAAACGTGGCTTAATGATGGCTTTTTTAACGAGGAGTTTTTCGATTCAAGACTGTTTCAATTATTTCGCAAAGATAGAAGTAATAGCCTTACCGGTCATAATAGGGGTGGAGGTGTACTAATAGCAGTGCAATCTAAGTATAGTGCTGCACAGGTAATTCTTTCAAATGAGAATGCACTATATGACCAACTTTGTGTTCGAATTGTTGGTGATCATGACTCTGTTTTTCTATGTGCTAGCTACATTCCCCCGAATAGCCCCAATAATATCTATGTTGCTCATGTTGATAATATTATGTCTCTTGCCCGGAATGAAGTTAGGAATGACCATCTCTGTGTTCTTGGCGATTTTAACTTGTCTAAACTTAGATGGTCGTCCACTATCTCAGGCTCAGGCCTCATTGCGTGTGATGTTTACAGTGGCAATGAGCTTTACCTCGTTGACAGTTTTCTAAGTTTAGATCTGGCACAACTCAACTGTTTCCAGAATAGTCTTGGCCGAACTTTAGACTTGGTATTCTTAAGTAAAAATCTTGATTATTTTATTGGTAAGTGCGACTGTCCTCTTACCAAGCCCTGTGTGCATCATCTACCGTTAATTATTAAACTAAAATTTTATCATTATGGTAATATGAACACTCTCTTGGCCAATTTATCTTTTAATTTTAAGTTGTGTGATTTCAGTCAACTCAATAGTCGTCTTTTGGATATAGACTGGGATAGTTTATTCTTAAATTGTAATGTAGATGATTGCTTCTCAATCTTTAAGTCAACAGTGGTTGAAACATGCAAATGTCTGATTCCACTATCAACAAGAAGATCATACAAAGTGCCGTGGCATAATGCGTCGTTAATGCGGATTCGTAACAGGAGGAATAAATATCATCGTAAATTCAAGAGAACTAATAACGTTGACTATTTTCTTCTTTATAAAAAATATTCTAAGGACTTCATTTGCCTAGACAAGTTCCTGCATAGGAATTACATTCTGCGTTTTGAAATAAATCTTAAATCTAACCCTAAATCATTTTGGACTTTCGTTAAATCCAAAAAATCTTCTTCTAATATCCCTTCGTCTCTTTTCTTAGATGATGTAACGGCTACTACACCAATATTTTCAGCAAATTTATTTGCTAAATTTTTTCAATCTAACTTTGTCTCCGATTCTGTACCCGATACTTCCGTTAATATTGCTCAGTCACTTGATGTCGGTCACCTTACCCTATCCCCTGATGATGTTTTATCTGGTATATCTGATCTGTCATTCTCGTCGCAAACAGATGTGGACGGCATTTCTCCCCTCATTCTCAAACGGTGTGACTCTTTGATCTCGCCACTTCTTTTTATCTTCAATAAATCCCTATCTTCTGGTATTTTCCTCGATGACTGGAAACTTTCTTTTATTACACCGGTATTCAAAAATGGTAATAAGAATAATGTTAGAAATTACAGACCCATCTCTAAACTCACTACAATTTCTAAACTTTTCGAATGTATTCTTCATAAAAAGCTGCTCTATTGTCAACAATTCTATCTGTCTTGAACAACATGGATTCGTGTCTTCTCGCTCAACTGTCACTAACTTAGCTATATTTTCTGCTGACTGTATTGCAGCTTTTCAGTCTGGACATCAGGTGGATACTATCTATACTGATTTCGCAAAAGCCTTCGATAGAGTTTCCCATGCTATCCTAATAAAAAAACTCGCTTGCATTGGTTTTCACTCGGCTATTCTCGATTGGTTTAAATCATACCTTTCCAATCGTCGCTCTTCTGTTGTTGTTGATAATGCCCGATCACATATTTTTGCTGTTACTTCTGGTGTCCCCCAGGGTAGCATACTTGGCCCCTTGCTCTTTATTCTCTTTATTAATGACATTACTTCATGTTTCTCCTTTTCTAAGATACTACTCTATGCGGATGATCTTAAGATTTACTCAACCATTACTTGCCCTATGGACTCTCTTAGATTACAACTTGAACTTGACAACTTAAATAATTGGTGTAAAAATAATTGTCTCTATCTTAATCTTGATAAATGTTTTGTGGTTACCTACTCCAAATGTCTTAATATCTCTGATACTTCTTATCATATTTCTCAAGTTCCACTACGCCGAGTAAATGAAATCAAAGACCTTGGTGTGGTCTTTGACTCTAAGTTCTCTTTCTCAAGTCATCTTAACTTAGTTGTATCTAAATCCTACGCTATGCTTGCTTTTGTTCGTCGTAATGCTGCTGAATTTACCGATCCGTATACGTTAAAACTTCTGTATACTTCTTTCGTTCGATCAAGACTTGAATACGCATCTTTTATTTGGTCACCCTATCATGAATGTCACGTAACTCGTTTAGAACGCATTCAGAAAGCCTTTTTACGCTTTGCCCTCCGCTCTCTTCGTTTTTCGGACCCTGTTCCTTCCTATCAATCTCGCTGTCTATTACTTGGTCTGAAGTCCCTCCAAACCAGAAGACAGATACTGTCACTGTCATTTGTCTTTAACATCATCTGTGGCTCCATTGATTGCCCTCCTCTACTTGGACGTATCCCATTTAATATCCCCGTCAGGCACCTTAGAAATCCACTCCCTTTCCATATTGCACATTTTAAATCGTTGTATGCTCAAAATGCTCCTGTTACCAGAGCCTTAATTGACTTTAATAAGCTATCCCAGTCTATTGAGATTGACTTCTCACTACCAAAGGGAATATTCATTTATTCACTTAACATGTTTCTTAAATAATATCTTACTATTTTCGACTGGGTCCTTTCTGGCCCAATGTGCCCTTTATGGCATGCTTGCCCCTTACTGGGTATACTCAATTATTTAATTATACTTTCTATATTTTATTAAGTACTCCCTACTGAGTTAAATTTGTATTCATTTCATTCATTTCTTTAAATGCAACTATTGTTAATTCTGTTTACATTATTTTTGAAGTATAACAGATAATGCCATTATACCTTAGTTTATGTAGATATATATTTATATATTTGATTAGCCTTTAAGACTTACTTTTGTATATCCTGGCTATTAATAAATAAATACAAAATACAAATACAAAACATATTTGGTATCAGCTAAGTCGACGTCGACGGTCACTCGTTGCCATTTTCGTCGACGCTGTGTTTAATGGTGACAAGAAGAAAATTTAGTATGTATGCATTTTTGTTTTTAAAATTTTATTACGGGAGTGTTAAAATTAGTAGAACTAACATCCGCAGAATATTTCCTGCTAGTTTCATTGAAAAATTTCCACTAGTTTAAAAATAAATTCGGTGAGCGCAAATACCGAAGCCGACCCAAAGGTTTTCAATGGGGTACGATACCAACTAATTTTTTACAACATTGAGAAGCAATCACCATTAAATTGAATGCCTTGGCACCTCCTTTAAAGCCTCCGCACACGAGCATGGTTTAAGGGTGTTTTAGGCAAAAATCGTGTTTTCGGCGTTAATTACCCTTAAATAACGTTGTTTTGCCATACAAAAATGCCAGCTGAAATCACCCTTGAAATGCGCATTTCGGCGAAAACACTCACGAAATTACTCTAGAATCGGTCTCTTCTCTAAATTTTATCGATTATAATCGAAAACATCTTTACCCATCGCTAATATTTCACATTAGCTGAGTTTTATTTTAGCGCGTATACATCTGCGCTAAAATAAAAACGGCTATTAAATTTGTTCGCGACGGTTTCTTAGATATATTCTCATTGTATATTGCATTAGCGATTCCTTAATTATAAAAAATTTAGTTTGGTGGGAGTATTTTATTAATGATATTTTCATTTAAGTTGACCATGTACAAATTTTTATTTGGCGCAGGAACAGCGTAACTGAAACCCGACTAAATGAAATTACTCAAAAACGTGTGTGAATGCGCGTGATTTCGGAAAGTGATTTCGGCTAATCAACGTAATTTCAAATGCTCGTGTGCGGAGGCTTTTAAGAAAGATTGAGGAGAAAACTAATTTATTACATATTTATGTATGTACATACATACATATGTATTTCAACTAAAATTATTTTTCTTTTATTTCTTAATTACTCGAGCACTTCATTGCTATTTTCATCGCTAAAACTTGTTGAATCATATGCAAAAAACATTTATAATAAAGAAATAAATTATCAAAATAGCACAGATTAAAAATACGGAAAAAATTGCGCACAGTTTCTAAATAAAATCAAACAGCTAGTGCAGAAATTATAGGGATGGTACTTTCGTCATTCGGTTTACCGATAAACAGTCGACGTCGTCTCAATACGCTTAGCTAATACCGATTTTGCGTCGATGTGACGACGACGTCGAGACGACGTGATGTCGACTGAAAAGTGACAACGACGTCGACGACGACAACCGTAATAAGGGTGAATATACCTTTCGCAAAGCACTTCAAAGCTACCCTAATACACTTAGAAACATGGAAAAACTTGGTAAGAGTAAATTCTACTTACTTTTTCCTACGTTATTCATAAAAATGTGCACTTGTTTTCAATCAAGCGTAATTTTCCAATAAAAAATTAATTTTCCAAATTAAAATTCCAATATTGTGGCGAAAGAGCTGACTTTGATGGCTTGTCAGAAACTAATGGTAGCCAGATGTATTGAATTAAACTGGTTTTTAGGTGCAATAGTATATGTACTATTGGAAAATGCATGCCTTTTTTGAACACTTAAAAGTTTAAAAATTGGGTTTATGCCAAAAATTTTGGATTTGAGACCAATGTGCACTGGAAACAAACAAAATTTACCAAATGTAGCATATTTTGAGGCGCTTGATTTCACCTATTTTTCCGAGCTCTACTCAACAGATACAAAAAATAACTGTTGCATACTTTTAGGGATATACTATTATGTGGATGGAAATTTCGTTGTTTACTTCTAGATTTAATTTTCATTTTAGAAAATTTAAGTGTGCTGACTCATGAGTAAGAACTATATGCATCCCTTGGAATAGCGAAACTATAAAATATCGCATTTCAATAATTTACTTTGCAATCTTCACTCACTTTATATCTAGACCTACATACCTACATACAAATAAAAGATTATACTCAAAATGCTAATTATGCTGGTGTTAATTTTGCTCTTGGCTCCAATAATGCCCATAATCCAGCTGCCGAAGAAATGGCACCCAATAAACCGATGGTACGCGGCGATAGCTTAGTATATCCCAAACCCGTTAGTGGTATGAAAAGATCACACAAATTTTTTATTGTATCCAAAGCAACATCCTTATGACCCAACACCAGCGCATAAGAATGTAAGGCAAAGCGGCTAAGATCTTGTTTTGAACGAATGTTTAATGGTGAGCCAGTCGTTGTACTCATACGAGTTATGCCACTTTTAGCACCAGCCTTGTGGAAATCGATTAAACGAAATATTTCATAAACATCACGACATAAATTCATTATAATCGAAAGCAACCAATATTTATTCGCCACTTTGCCCCAATGCTTTGTGTTGATATCCTTGACAAGGCCAGTACGTGCCAACCACATAAGATGATCGGCAAGTAGGAATAGGGATTGTGAGAGTTTGCTTAGCGTCAGCGTGACACGTATTGTCAGATCCGGATAGTGTATGGTGCGTAAGCATGAATAGAATATATCCACACAGCGACCAAAGCGTAGAACTATGAAGAAGGAAGGATTTTGGACGAAAAAAAAGAGTATAATAATTGAGTTTGAGTGAGTTGGAGCATTAAATATCCTGCTCTGACTTAATCAAATTAAAAGGATGGAGTGGCAATAGAAAAATACTAAATCACAGCAGGGTGTACAAAATATAAATGTAATAATTTCCGTAATCTACTTACGCTTTCGAAATGTGCTCATTATATATTCGATAGTTTTGAAGCCATCAGCTAACGCCGGGCTGGCATTCACACTCTCCAAGGAGTCCCATAGAGCTCGTGCCGCGTATTGTAGTAATCTAAATAATTACCGAAAAAGTAGATATTAAATTTAGATTTTCACATACATATGTACATATATATAATACGGAAGCTAACTAAAATCTTACCGTGCTATTTTATCTCGTCCCGCTGTCTGATTATTCAATTGCACCCATTTATCCATATTCATGTCGTTCGTTGCTTTAGCTATTAGCTGCTTGTATTATGAAATCTGTATTTTTACAACCTCCTATGTAATATTCGAATTCTTTCGGGTCAATGTTCAAGACGCGTTAACAAATTTATTAACAAATAAACGTGATTACAAATATTTGACATAAACCATAGATACGAAACTCTTCATTTCGTGAGAGCGCTGTCAAAATGCGCATTTTTTATAACATTTTTCATTGGTGCCACTCTGTTCGAAAACTGAAAATGGGTATTTTACATATTATTTCTGGGGATTTTTCGGCTTCCTTATGTTATTGAAGACTATAGCAATAATAAAATTTTGTTTATACCAAATTAAGATAAGGATATAACCACAAAAGTGATACACAGGATAGAATGATTTTCCCACATTCCGAATATTCGTGTTCGAAACCCAATCTCAGACAAATTAAGAATAACGCACAAAAAGTGGTGAACGATAATACATGTAGTTGGGTGGTATTTTTTAAGAAATATTTTACTCTATTTTGCAATTCTATTAAAATGTGAATATATTAGAATTGAAATATAATCCCAGCAAACACAGTCTCTAACGTTAGAAATTTTGTCGAGATTACCTTAGATAACTAGTGTAATTCTCTATATATTCTCAAATCGCTAACTAGGGTTGAAAACTACACTAGAATTCGATTAGCGAGTGATTAGAGAAGGAGCCAAATCTCACGCCTTTTATCAATTCTCAATATATTTCTGTGATATATTGAATATACATACATATATTGAAATTAGATACTAAAAAATGGTAAAGTTAATATCACCGTAGTACAATGTTTTCCATTAAAAAGTACAAGAAGTACCTTTAATTTAAATAATAAGACTGAATTTTGTTTAAATTTCAGTTCTTATAAATGTGGTAAACATATACATGTCAATATATATAATCATATGCAATTTAGGCACATATTGCGTTAATAAAATCTAACCAATGAAAAAATCATGTAAAAGGAGACAAAGCTTTGTTTTTCATTTCAATTGGAAGTATTTGCAAATTCTGATTAGTATCTCATTAGAGAACTACATTAGAATTCGATTCGAGAATTATAATTTTCTCGATTTGAGAATTAGGTACCCTTTTCTTTGAGAACGCTATGATTCTCGATAGATTTTCGAGTCGTCCTCTAACGTTAGAGGTTTGAGAATGAGGCTAGTTCTCGAGTCATTCTCAAATCGATAACTAACCTCAGTGTTTGTTGGGATAATTTTTAACAGGATATATATAAAAATCTACTGAAGATCGCTGCCCGCGTTCCATCTCATTAACATATTTTTTATAATTTTAACTGAAACACAATTTTTTCCACTTAAAACAATAAACTTCACTGAATATTACACACAAGCAATACAGTTACCTCTGTATTTCTTATAATTCTTTATTATTTCAACAAAATTGGGCACATAAAACAAAACATTAAAATCCACCGAAAGTGACAATTTATTTTGGGCCGTTTTCCTTTCTGGCACCTGCAATTTGCACAAACAGCTGATCGGCCGGGTTTTATGTTGTGTTGATGCTGGCAACAAAGCCACATTAGACCCGTGGGAAAATCGTAAAAGTGAGAGAGTAAAAAAGAGTTTCGTATCAAAATTGCATTTGCTTTGCTTTCTTCTGTTTTTATTGCGTGTTGCTTTCAGTGATGCCACTAACATATTTTTCCTCGTACCAAAAAACGTACCAAATTGCTTTTGAGAGTAGCCGTGTTTCACATACGGTGATCCTAAGGGCCTTTTCACATTACTCGGTACGACATCGGATCGACATTTTTTGCTCGGTATTTTCAGCTTACCGAAACGATTCCGCGTTGCCGCGTTTTTCACACTTGTGGGAATACTTTCGGTGCGTAATCGGCAGAAAATAGGAAAACAAACATCGAGATTTGCAAAACAAAATTTTTAACTTCAACAAATGACTCAATAATAACAATAATGTCTTCTAGCGAAGACGAAGACATTATAACTTGCTACATTTATAACCGAAACGAGTTTTTTACTGACTTTGTTCTTCTTCTTTTATTACGCCGCAAAAATGTATGCAGTAATTCCTCAAATTTTACTGACCGGTCTTACCGCGTTGCGGTATACCGAAATTTATCCGCTCCGATTTCATGTATGCAACACTAATGTGAAAGTGCCAATTGAAATACATGTGGTCAGTAAGGTTTCGGTATACTTTCGGTAAAAACCAAAAATGTCGATCCGATACCGGACCGAGTAATGTGAAAGCGCTCTAAGAGCCTATACACACTTGCGACTCAATCGATTTGGTCGAATTGGACTGTTGTATTCACACTTCTCCAACTATTTAGTCGAATCGGTGGCAGCTATTCACATTTGAGACTAAATAGTCGTGCGATTGACAATGACATAGTGTTGCCAATGTTCACATTTTACTCAGCAAATTTTACATTAGTGGTCTTCATATAAAGTGATGAAGTATTAAATTGTTAAAGTTTATCTGCATTCTTACATGAAAGCACTTTCTTGTCAGCTGTCAACTTGATTAATAAATAAAAAACAATAAAATAAACAAAAAGTGCATACATTGTTTGGCTTTGTTTCTTATTAAACTAGCAACTAGCTGTCAAGTAAATGAAAAGAGAAAAACGGAAGGAATTACGCTCATAAAGGCGAAACGAACAGAAGTACAAGAAACGGAAAAATAGTAAAAATCAGCCATTAATAATTTTCATGAAATTTCATTTTCATTATTTCTATTTTAAAATGCGATTAATGACATTTGAAGAGAACAACAATATCAAGAAACATATGAAAACGGAAGTAAATATCCTTAGTTAGATAATTCTTGTCTATAACTACACCATTTCCAGATGGATTTTAGAAAGCGTCAACTGGATTTTAGAAAGGGGAAATTGGATCTTAGAAATGTCAATTGGATTTTAGAAAGGGGAAATTGGATTTTAGAAATGTCAATTGGATTTTAGAAAGGGGAAATTAGATTTTAGTAATGTCAATTGGATTTTAGAAAGGGGAAATTAGATTTTAGAATAGCCAAATGGATTTTAGAAAGGGAAAATTGGATTTTAGAAATGTCGATTTGATTTTAGAAAAGGGAAATTGGACTTTAGAAACCGTAAATTGGATTTTCGAAAATTGATATAATTATTAATTTATACTTTCATACGCAATAAAGAATTTCTATTCGAAAAATTCTGTGTAAAATTTATTTTAAACGCACATTCTGAAATCCAATTCACGCTTTCAAAAATCCAATTTTGTTTTCTAAAATCCTTTTAACGCTTTCTAAAATCCAATTGACATTTCTAAAATCCAATTTCCCCTTTCTAAAATCCAATTGACATTTCTAAAATCCAATTTCCCCTTTCTAAAATCCAGTTAACGCTTTCTAAAATCCATCTGGAAATGGTGTAGTTAATAAGAAGCGAACCTTTTGTTTTTAAACATTTTGAAAATATTAATTGAAATATTCAATCTCTACAATTTACCAAAAGTGAAATAAAAGTAGTGCTGTCAGCATGGCAACTCTTTCCACTACGAATATCACTGTTGTTGTTGTAGTCGTTCGACTAAATTGTCTCAAGTGTGAATACGTAGAAGGGCGCCTTGCTGATCAAGCAGTTGTACAACTGTTTCAGTTGGAATGAAATTGGGCTGCAAATCCAACTGTTTCAGTTGTACAACTAATTGAATGTAGTGTGAATGCTTCCATACATTCCCATGCAAATCAACATTCGACTAAATCGATTGAGTCGCAAGTGTGTATAGGCTCTAACCCAGATAAAAATTTTTGCATGTAAATGCAACAACAAAGATTTCAGCTCGATTAAACCAGATAAATTGCTGGTTCAATTTCTGATCCGCCCTGTTCGATTTGTTTTTTCCGTGCTGATTTGGCAGCACAGTGCTTTTTTGATTTGGCAGAACTAAAAAGTGACATTTGTGTATGTATACATATATATACATATACCCTGCAGTAAATTTGTTTCACTGCTAAATCATCATTGATCATTCTTTGTGCAAGCTATATTGAAAAAACCAAACGAAATATAATCTAGGCGGTTATAAACCCACGAGACTGCTTGTATTTCGGTAGCTTTTTTGACATTCGGCAGCTTTTCTGACAAATTTTTCAATTTGACAACTATAAAACAAATTATATTTAAAATAAAAAATATATGGAAATACAAATTTCAAATTTGCCTCTTGTAAGCTTTTACTTTGGCCGTAAGGGGAAAGAAGAAGTCCGGAAGAAAAATTATAGTGCGCACTAGCTTCTCCTTATAACATGGAATACATAGCTATCCCGCCATTTGAGTTTCATAATTTATTTCAGTAATTTTAAATACAAATTTCCAAAAAAATTATTTTTGAAATAGTTATTTTCATTTAGTTTGAAGTTTAAAGTCAATCAAATTGTTTTTGGGGGAGTATTTGTCACTTTTCAATGTACAGAAGAATTGCTTTTGCAATATTATAACTCTGACGAGTTTTATGGCCGAGCTTCTCTCCCAATTCGAGGTGTTTTTTCCTACCATTGGACAGTTTTATGCCGGCTCCGAACGGAGTCATATAGGCATGAGGAAAGCAAACCATTTATTTGAAAAAATTCAGCAGCCTTTATATGAAAGCATTCACTGATGCCTGCTCATGATGAATTTCATCAGTGATTCATAAAGGATTCATTTCAGATTTTTACTGCTGGGTATATGTTGTATATGTTTCTTCTTCTTTTTAGTTCTTTTCAAGTGCAGCCAATTTTCATTATGAGCCGGATTGTTTCAGTAAAAATTTATCTTAACCCAGACCCAGATGTAATAACTGAAATGCCCCTAGTATCAAACAGATTTTTTCGTGGTAACAGTCGTAGTAGACAAATGGTTTTTTTTTTTTCATTTATTATATTTTAACGGAAAATTAACTTCAATATATTGCACCATAAATCATAAATTGACGCAACTGAAAATTCAAAAATTTTCAGGAGCCAAACAACTTTTTTTCTTTAAAAGCAATGGTGTTGAAACGGCTAAGTATAACTGCTATTTTTCAGTCAAAAGGGACACCGATTGAAAAGTTTTTTTTTGGCAACCGCTAGAGATATGTTCTGTGTACCGGTTTATGATAAAAAACCGATTTCAAAAAATTTTGAGTTGTGTGCCTTAATGATTTAGGGTGCGATATTAACGTTAACAAAAAGAAGAGTATTTAAAAAATTAAAGAAAACAAACCAAAAATTAATAAAATTATCGCGGTTTAAATTAATTTAACTTTTTACATTTCCATCACTATTTCCATTTAAAAATTGCTTGATAAATGTTTGTATATTTATTGAGTAGTGATCAGGGCTCACTAACAGCGGCTGTAGCATGCCATCAGCTGATTTTTTTTCTTCGCTAGGAGCAAGTGCCACAGCACACCAAGGTCAAACCGAGTTACCTTATTCCCTCCATACAATTTGTTTGCTAATTTTGACAACTATTAGCCAAAAAGCTCTAACAAAATACATGGTAATTGTTTGTTGGTGGCATAATGCTACGACCGGTATAATTAGGTCATGCTAGTGATCAAGAATTGTTTCGATTTCATAACATCTACGTCTTTGGGATACCTATCGCGTGTTGGCGATGTAACTAATCAACATAATTACTGTTCTTTTAGTGAACGAACAAAAATAATATATAGAAAAATAAAAAATAGATGGAAATAAATAAACATTGTTTTCCCAAACCGTTGCTTTTAAGGAAAAAGTACCAAAAGCAAAAGTAATGCCTATATGACACTACATTTTTTCCCTGGTTTTTTGGTTTTGAAAACCCACCGAAAGTCAAAATACAAAAACAATTCTTCTATAGGTTGAAAAGAGACAAATGCTCCCTCAAAAATAATTTGATTGACATTAAACTTCAAACTAAATGAAAATAAAATTTATTTCAAAAATTATTTTTTTTTGGAAATTTGATTTAAATTACTGAAATAAAAAAGTTATGAAACCCAAAGGGCAGGATAGCTTTGTATTCCGTGTTATAAAGGGAAGCCAGTACGCAATATAATTTTTCTTGCGGACTTCTTCTTTACCCTTACGGCCAAAGCAGAAGCTTACAAGAGGCAAATTTAAAATTTGTATTTCCATATATTTTTTATTTTAAATATAATTTATTTTCTAGTTATCAAATTGAAACAATTGTCAGAAAAAATGACCGAATGCCAAAAAACCTACCGAAATACAAGCTGGCTCGTGGGTTTTTAATCGCCTAGATTGTATTTTGTTTGGTTTTTTTCAATATAGCTTGCTCGCTTACACCAACGCAAAACTGTATTTGACCATCTCCTTCACACAAAAAACCTGGTAGAATACCAGAAAAAAATGAAGTGTCATATGGGCTTAACCAACGTACCAAATCATTTTCAAAGTACCAGTTTTGGTACGAAAGTACCAAAAGTGGCAACGCTGGTTGCTCTCTGCGAGCCGGTGTGGTGAATGCGGATCAGCTGTTTGTAATGAATAGAAGTGCTGACGAGAGCGTCATCTATATGTTAAAATAGAGACATTAGGCCAATGTTACATTTCAGGTTATTGGTTACTTTGACAGTAAACGTGTTTTGGCGAGGCATTCAGAACACCGAACAATTGTTAAGAGATATGTGAAGAATGGGAGAATAATGAAAGGATAAAGTTAGTAAATATCGCAGCGATACAAGATTCTACATAGATATTTGATAAATTTAACTATTACAAAATGGGGTTTTAAAAAAATGAATAGGTATTCACATTTAGTAAATTTTGGTATAAAAATATGACCACTATTACCACTAATTTATTAAAATTATTCACCTTTTCAAATGAAAATGAAATTGGATAGTGTAAGCCAAGGCTTATCCAAATAGAGGTTATATTAGGGGCATTTCAGTTATTACATCTGGGTCTGGGTTAAGATAAATTTTTACTGAAACAATCCGGCTCATAATGAAAATTGGCTGCACTTGCAAAGAACTAAAAAGAAGAAGAAACATATACAACATATACCCAGCAGTAAAAATCTGAAATGAATCCTTTATGAATCACTGATGAAATTCATCATGAATGCTTTCATATAAAGGCTGCTGAATTTTTTCAAATAAATGGTTTGCTTTCCTCATGCCTATATGACTCCGTTCGGAGCCGGCATAAAACTGTCCAATGGTAGGAAAAACAAAAGGAGCACACCTCGAATTGAGAGAGAAGCTCGGCCATAAAACTCGTCAGAGTTATAATAGCGCAAAAACAATTCTTCTGTACGTTGAAAAGAGACAAATACTCCCTCAAAAACAATTTGATTGACTTTAAACTTCAAACTAAATGAAAATAACTATTTCAAAAATTATTTTTTTGGAAATTTGAATTTAAATTACTGAAATAAATTATGAAACTCAAATGGCGGGATAGCTATGTATTCCATGTTATAAGGATAAGCCAGTGCGCAGTATAGTTTTTCTTCCGGACTTCTTCTTTCCCCTTACGGCCAAAGCAGAAGCTTACAAGAGGCAAATTTGAAATTTTTATTTCCATATATTTTTTATTTTAAATATAATTTGTTTTATAGTAGTCAAATTGAAAAATTTGTCAGAAAAGCTGCCAAATGTCAAAAAACCTACCGAAATACAAGCTGGCTCATGGGTTTTTAACCGCCTAGATGGTATTTCGTTTGGTGTTTCAATATAGCTTGCTTGCTTGCACCAACGCAAAACGATAGTGATGAATATTCAACAAAGAATGATCAATGATCATTTAGCAGTGAAACAAATTTACTGCAGGGTATATTTATATATATGTATACATACACAAATGTCACTTTTCAGTTCTGCCAAATCAAAAAAGCACTGTGCTGCCAAATCAGCACGGAAAAAACAAATCGAATAGGGCGGATCAGAAATTGAACCAGCAATTTATCTGGTTTAATCGAGCTGAAATCTTTGTTGTTGCATTTACATGCAAAAATTTTTATCTGGGTTAGGATCACCGTATGTGAAACACGGCTATTACTTCCGTTTTTATGTGTGTGTTTTCTTTAAAAATGTCAATGTGAAAGAGAAGAGAAATGAATTTCTAGGTAAAATTTTTGCCAATTCGTTTTATCTGACATTCACACTTTTTAGTATACATACACAATTCCAATCAGCTTATCTACTGCGATATCCTTCTTTAGATAATTCTTGGTGTAAGCCAGTGGACGAACGTATAAAGTTACAAACTAAACGGTAAAAATTAAATTGATAAATTTTCCGTATAAAAATTTGTATTGCAATTTTTTGAGAATCTAAACAAAACTTACCAAAAAGAATGATTTTTCCGTTTTTTTTTTGCTCTCCTGAAAAAATTAGGTTTGTTTCTTATTAAACTAGCAGCTAGCTGTCAAGTGAGCAAAACGGAAAGAATTGCGCTCATAAAGAGCGAAACGAACAGAAAATCAAGAAACGGAATAATAGTAAAAATTAGCGATTAGTAATTTGAATGCTATTTTTGACTGTTAATGGTTACTTTTTCTAAAAAACATTTAATTTTCTTTATTTCTATTTCAAAAATTCAGAAAATTTCAAAAGTAATAAAATCAAAAGTATTCGTTTGTTTATTTTTTCAACAGCTGTTTCTTACTTTGGCAGCAAATAATTTCAGCTAGGGAAAATTTTAGTAGCTGAAATTTGGAGCTGCAATGGCTCTCTTCTGCAATTTTTTTTTTACTCAAGAAACGATTTTTCAGCCGAAACTTGGCTAACTATTCATAACTAGCTAATAATAAACGGACCTATTGTTTTGTAACTTAGAACGTCATTTGCGGCTCCCCTTTAATTACCCAGTAAGCCCAAAGGTACTACAATTAACAATACATTCCTCCTTACATTTCCTTTAGGGAATATAACAACTTCCGTGACTATGCCCCATGACTAGCGCACGGCGATGACCGCCTTCTCATGAATGACTTTGTATAGTAAAAAAAGCAATGAAGCGAAATCGTCGGGCTTTCATTACAAATCGCATGTGTTTTTTCATATTGTCGTTATTAGACACTTGTTAGGTATTCAGCATGAATGGTAGCAGTATTGAGTGCTGAATATGCAGCTGCCTACCATCTAACCTTCTTATGTACATCATTCGTGCAAGGATGGGCATTTTTCAACTACCACTCATTTTCAACTACCAAACAGATTTAGTGGTAGTTAAATCCTGATTTTATAATACTGGCTACCCGGTTTGGTGTACGTCTTAGTGGAATTTAATGCGTTGTAAATATGGAAGCTATAGTTCTGGGATGCCTCCTATTAATCCTGTGCGCCTGGTGAAAATGGCTACCCGGTTTGGTGTACGTCTAAGTGGAAGTTAATGCGTTGTAAATATGGAAGCTATAGTTCTGAGATACCTCCAATTATTCCCATTTTTCCATAATCTGAGTAATCTTTATTACCACTTACATTCGTGGCCTGCCACTTGCAAATGTAACGGCTCATAAATGTAGATATGTACCTATTTCACGTACAAGTTCTGCACGTACAATTTTCTGCATCAGATTAATGCATTCTAAATTAAATAATATGAATAACAAATAGCATTTCGATTCCATATTGCTTTTTTAAATGTTTCAATTATTTGCCTACATACATAATTGAATACATTGATATCTACATATGTACATATATATCTGTAGACATATGTACATATACCATGCACATACGTACATACCCTGCAAAAAATGCGATCACTCCGGGATACATCCGGGACAACTCGCAAGGGAGCATGCGATTACTACCCATTTGTATCTCTTTATATGGGTTGAAGTGTTCTCTTTTGTTTGAGCATGTCCTATGAAGAGACTAATTGTACCCAGTTTGTACCCGAACGGGTAGCAAAAGCGCACAATTGTACCCGTTTTGTACCCGAACAGGTAGCAAATGCGACACATCCATTTGAGCGACTAATCGTACCCGTTTGATACCCTTTCGGGTACAATTCGTCTACAATTAGTATACATATGTACCCGTTCGGGTACAATTGGGAACAATTGTAGACTAATTGTACCCGGAAGAGAGCGCTCCCGGACAAATCTTTTTAGAGACTCGTCGCACACTTTTTTACAGGGTATATGTATTTCATTCAATCGCTTTTTAACGATGCGCATAAAAAATCCGCAACCGCAGAGCATTGCCGCCAATATGCGTGGTGTAATCGCAAAGCTTTTACTGCAAATTATTTTAGCTACCACAAACTAACATAACTTCATTTACACCTGCTGCATGCTGCACAAAAGATGGATCACCGTCACAATCACCAAAAGGACTCAATATCACACCAACAACAACACGACGGTCACCAACCAACACCATCAACTCTATAGCACACAACAACAAAAATGGTTGACAAACGAATCATAATAATTTCGCTGCTACTGCTATTATTGTTGATATTTTTATTGTTATTTTTGTTGATATTTTTGTTGTTTTTTTTTGCCACAGGTATTGTTAGTGATGCTTTCTACTATGACGCTAAAAGCAATTGGCGCCGTCAAAAGATAAAAAAGTGTACTGCTAATCAAATTAACTCTTTGTGATGTGCTATGAGTGACCCGAGACACTTTGTGGATTAATGGGTATGAAAGGCAACGGACGGGGACGACTTCCAAAAGTTAACTAAAATATGATGGTAATGAAAGGGTGGCTGGATGATTGTGTAGAAGTGCCACTCTAACCGTGGCGGCAAACCACTTACATTCATTCATACATACATACAAGGCGCCGCATGCCCTGAGCAATTCTAAATTTCGAGGAACGCAAACAGAACAACATTGCAGCAAAAATATGTTAGCAACAGCAAATTGATGTTGTCACCGGAAATACTTTGATGTATTTTCAACCTTTTGATTTTGGTCTAAGGCATTTTCGTCACACTTTTCGCCGCTTCAAAGTGTTGCGGAATATATGAAAATTATAAGGAAATGGATTTTTTTGTTGTTGTTGTTGTGACAGTAAGAAGTGCAATTATGTATGTAAGTATGTATGTACTGAAATAAAGTTTAATGTAAAAAAGAAATGAAAACGGAATAGCCGACAAATGACGCAAATGAGCAAAAGGCTATTGGCGGCACACAACTCAACTGCAAAGCTTTGATTTAAATTGACTTAGGTACATACCCGCCAAAAAATCTAAGCCTTATTTAAGAATTAAAACAACAAATTTAAAGGTTTAGGAAATAATTCTGAAAATTATAAGGGTAGCAAATTTGTCTGGCGTAAGGCTTACAATAAGGCTGATTTTTCTGTGTTGATGTCATCAGACCATAAGGAATACTCTCTCGCTCTGAGAGCACACCTTATTCCAAAGGCTTATCCGCCATACGAAATAAGGCATAATCCACTTTACATATAACTTACTACAATATACAATTAAAAACAAATAAAATTCAAAGTGAAACTATGAAATTGATTATGTGTGGGTATGTATGTTACGTGGATGTAGCCACACCTGAGTAAAGGTTCAATGCAAATTTCATAATATATTTAAATTTAAATATTACTTATTTATAGCCATTAATGGTCACATGTGATTTCTGATATCTGATAGAGGTGTATGTAGATACATGTAAATATAGAATGGAAACTTTAGTTTTAATAGGGACAAATAGAGCCAAGCTGAATGCCCATATATGTATTTATATACATAACTACACTTAAGTAACTCGGTGATGCGTAACAACAACATATGAATGCGAAAATGTTATAAGCAGAAATCATCACAAAAGGATATTAGATAAGTAAGGACTAAATATGTATGTATATGCGTACACAAAGAAAATGAAATGATTCGATCAGAAAATAGTGGACGCAGGTGCAACTAGTTACTCTTATAAATTTAGCCTTTTAAAATTATGTACATACCCTGCAGGCAAAATTAAACTAGTATGAAAATAAACTAGTTGATCAACTGGTATGTAAAGGAAAAAATACAACTAGTTGGTTTTCTACTAGTTGATCAACTGGTATGAAATGGACAAAATTATACTAGTTAGCTATCTACTAGTTGATCAACCGCCTTTAAAAAGACAAAATCATACTAGTTGGTATTCTACTAGTAATTAATATTAATATACCAATTTGTTTACTAACTGAATATATCAGTTTGTACGCTATTATTTAACAAAAGGGTCAGAATAGTTATTACCAATTTGCCAAAAATAAACAACCATCTCTCACAGGATAAATATTTTAAGGCTTTTCACTTATTTTTGTGCAAGGGTACACAAGAACCATTACATACATACATATACATATGTTTCAAGCAGGTGGCAAGAAGAGTTTAAGAGAGTTTAGTTAATTGATTTCGTTTCATCCAAATCGGAGATTCTATCAGCCAACTGCCACAGTAACACGAAGCCATTATTCTACCTTACTATACATCTTTGCTTGTACTGTATGTAATATGTACTAAATGTTACTTTAAAAAGTACTGAGCTAATTAAAGTGAGCTTTATTAAACGAACTAAAATGCTATTTTTTCACCTAGATGAACTGGCATTTTTCTAGTATTATTCTGACTGGTATTCTTCTAGTATGAAGCTGATGTGTTATCTACTGGTATGAAACTTAGTGGTATTTTTCTAGTATGAAGCTTATGCAAGGGAAGACAATTGCCATCTCGTAGGCCATCGCCACGTTAAAACTACCAGTTGCTTTCAAGTAAAATGGATAGCTGGGCAACTAGATGCCGCCATTTTCAAACTGGTAGAATTGTAGTATGCAACTAGTTGTTTTGCCTGCAGGGTACATACATACATGCATACGTAATAGTCTTTACATGTAGCGAGTAGTTAAAGCACGTGTTCAATAGTTTTGCCTCAAAGTTAATTATGGTATGTATAACCACTTTAAAAATGTGAGATTTTAAAAAAGATGCAAACCACCAAATATAGCGTGCCAAAAGCGCCAGTCGATGCATATATGACATATGTATATTATACTATGTACATAAATTAGTTAATTCGCAGAAAAGATTTTTTTTCATGGCGGAAGAACACTCGGAGGGCTTAACGAAGGCGGTGGAGAGATAACGTCTATTGATAAATAACTTTCATATCGCCGAAAGCAAGGATCGAATTATTTTTTGCTTTAAAAAATATTAACCCAAAACGTTTCGATATCTAAAATTGGTTATTGCTACTAAATTTCTACTCATACCAATTAGGGGGATAATACTATGTTTTTTGTTTATCCAAAAAAGGCAAAACTAACATCTAAAATTTAGCATCCTTTCGTCAGTTTGTTGACACATCTAGATATTTATACATATGTACATATGTACAAACATACATAGATGTGCATGCCCATCTCAAAGCTCATACGCCTTTGGCCAGCTAGCAGGTGTGACTAGTGATGGGACAGGGGTAAATACCCAAATGGTAAATTGGGTATTTACCGGTAAATACCCAAGTATTTACCCAAGTACCTGGGTATTTACCCAAAATGTGGGTATAAACCAGAATTAAGAAAGAATTTAATTTTTTGGTATGAAATAGATTTTTAGTGACAAATGAAATTATACATGAATTTGGTCATAATCGCTTTCACTATCAGTATCCGATAAAAACTCATATCGAATAGAGTGCGTGATTCCCGTTGAAGTTGAAGGGATGTCGTCTTGAATACTTTCTAGTGAAGAATTAATGGCATTTTCGAATTGAGTGGAGTGCGTATTTTCTGCTGAAGGTGGTGAACAACTAATCTGCTTAATTGCGTGCTGCCACAAATTCCTTTTCACCAAGTTAATGGAGAAATCTCATGAAAACAGCTCCAGGCAAAAGTTCTTGCCCAGAAGGCAATTTTGGCGTTGTAATTGGCAAAATTTGTCATTCTATTTATGTTTAGCGCCTGTGACGAGTGTTACTCCATCCATCACATTGAATATGTAAAAAAATTGCAGAGTAATGCCCATGCTTATCTCGTTATAAATTGTATCCAAATATGTGAAGGAACCTTGAAATGTGGAGTAAGGTCTTTAAAAAAGTCTTCCACTATGGATGCTCACTATAGCCACAGGAGCGCCGGTTACAAAAATAGCCTTAGCTAAGTTGTATTGTGCCGAGTTTGAAAGAATATGCGTATGTAAATCAGACGAAGGCGGATAATCACTTGCTTCTGTATCTTGTTTATTGCCGCATTGGTTGCAAGCATGTCTTGAACTCGTTGCTTTATTAATAATGGACACTTGACGCACGTTGTTAAATGTTTTGCCATTTTATTCACATTTGGAAATTTGTACCGCTTTTCGCAATGTTGTCATGAAACTTCTTTGCTACTTCCGCTGCTATAAAAATGTTTCCAAATAGTTACATTTTTGGTCTTCCCATCAGTTAATTATTTAATATTAATATATTATAAATTAAAATGCGCGTACTTTATTTCATTCACTAATCGCTTGGAACAAATCTTTACGAATGAATGAAACAAATTATTTCTATGCACCTGAGGCTCAAGCTTAAGTTTCATAACTGCACAGTAAAAATTTTAGTTTAATTTTAATACCATTTTGGTATTTACTTATATATAACAATGCCAAAAAGCATTAAATTAAAACCATTCTGGTTTAAAAAAAAAGAAGAGAATATTGAGAGACAGAAATTATCCTTGGTGTCAAATTAATACATTCTTAGAGCGCTTTCACATTACTCGGTGCGGTATCGGATCGACATTTTTGGTTTTTACCGAAAGTATACCGAAACCTTACTGACCACATGTATTTCAATTGGCACTTTCACATTAGTGTTGCATACATGAAATCGGAGCGGATTAATTTCGGTATACCGCAACGCGGTAAGACCGGTCAGTAAAATTTGAGGAATTACTGCATACATTTTTGCGGCGTAATAAAAGAAGAAGAACAAAGTCAGTAAAAAACTAGTTTCGGTTATAAATGTACCAAGTTATAATGTCTTCGTCTTCGCTAGAAGACATTATTGTTATTATTGAGTGATTTGTTGAAGTTAAAAATTTTCTTTTGCAAATTTCGATGTTTGTTTTCCTATTTTCTGCCGATTACGCACCGAAAGTATTCCCACAAGTGTGAAAAACACAGCAACGCGGAATCGTTTCGGTAAGCTGAAAATACCGAGCAAAAAATGTCGATCCGATGTCGTACCGAGTAATGTGAAAAGGCCCTTAGAATTAAATCAAAACCAAATTTTGATTATTTTTAGAATATTTCTGGTATTAAAAGTAGTTGAAATGGTATAAGATCAATACAAAAATTGGAATAAATTCTATACTTTTATGGAATTAAGTCAAAACCAAATTTTGATTATTTTTATAATATTTTTGGTAATAAAAATAGCTGGAATGGTATAAGATCTATCCGCAAATTGGAATAAATTTTATACTTTTTTGGATTTATAATAGCTCATATATATTTTAAACACTAAAAATTTTAATAAACACTAGCCATACATGCACTCATACATATATACAAATAAAATGGGAGTAAAGCAGCTTCTTAGTCAACAAATTATTTGGCTTATGCAAAAAGCCTTTATCTAAATCTTAAACTCTTTTTATTGTTTATCATCTATTTTTGTCTCTTTGTCGGGCCCAGGCATTGTTGGTGTCATCGTCGGTGTCGTCGTCGAAGCATCCGTCTTAGCTGGCGTCTCTGAACTGAATGCAATTTCTTTTATCGATTTTGTTGTTTCGGTCTTATTATTGGCCGCCGTTGTTGCTGCCACCACAGGCTTAACATCCAATTTCAATGGTTGGTCCATATCTATATTTGTTTGAATTTCCACATGTATTTGCTGTTTCTTTTCGACGCTCAGCATCTGTTTGGGAACCACTGGCACTTCAATATCACCCACCATCTTTTTCAACTCAGTCTTTGGCGTTTTTAGCTGTCACTGACGCCAAAGCTTTCATAGCACCTTGGTCCTGCTCCTCCGCCTTACACGCCTGCTGCATCAATGGCATATGCGTATGTGCACCCAAACCAATTTTTTGCCTAACTTCCGCCATCGTTGTGCAGTCGTTTCACGCGCCTTCTCTGCGCCCATCTCAAGCAAATAAACTAACTCATTACGTGGCAACAGCTGTTGTTGGATTTTATTGCGTATGGGACGTAAATGTTCGACTATCTCCTCTGCGACAAGCATTTTATATTTGCCAGTATCGATATCTTTGGCATCCTCACAAATCTGTGCACACTTTTGCCCGTGAGTAGCGAATGTATTGCTTTTATATTGCTTACACCTTGACGTGTTTCCGGATTGTAATGAACATCAGAGTCTGTTACTGCTTTTTTTTACCTTTTCCACTGTTAGATAGATTACTGCTTTGGGATCAGCATCCGATTTGGACATTTTCTTACTTGGATCACGTAGGGATCACGTAGGGAACTTTTAGAAACATTTTGTTTATGTACATATGTACATACAGTATTTATTTTGACTTTTTTTATGAAAATTTGTTTTAATATTTTTTTGGTTTTGATTTCAAACCAAAAAGCTTTGATGGTAATATACATTGAGAAAGAGAAAGTTTTTTATACTTTTCAGGATTTGTTTTTAAACCATAAATAATTAAATTTCTTTAGAGAGAATTTTAATACTTCTCAAGGCTTTATTTTGAAACTATTTTGGAATAAATAAAATTGTAAAACTTCTCATAGTTTAAAAATAAGACTTTTTAGCATTAAAATTCAAATTTAATTCCAAGAATGATTAAATCAAGTACCAAATGATATTAGAATTAAACTATCATTTTTTACTGTGTGTAAACTTTCTAGGTGATTCAGCATTGTTGTTGCTATCGCTCCCACTCATTACATTGAATTGCCATAAGCACGCTGCTAAGCGGTTGTTATTAAGAATTATTGTGTTTGCAACAGCCCAAACCGCTTTTTTTTTTTTTTTTTTTTTTTTTTTTTTAAATTCGAAAATGTCCACATTTCTCTTACGCTACATAACAACGACTATTCGTTATTCAAATGAGTATTTACCCACAATTAGGTAAATACCCGGGTATGAAAATGGGTATAAATGGGTAAAAACCCAGCATTGGGTAAATACCCAGGTGTAAACCCATCACTAGGTGTGACCCAAACTGAGGCTGCTCGTACATTCAAACAACAATTACATTTAACGGCAAAGCATAATATCTTTATTCCCAGCAGGGCTTTCTCTTACATGTAATGGGTAAAATCATCGAGAAATCTTGATTCATCGCTTACACTTTCGAATACGGATTAAATTACTTTAACATAGGCATGTCATTGGCGGTATTGTCTTACAATATTGTAGACAATAATGCATTATATAATCGCTACTAATATTGGAAAAAATAAGCTGTTATAAGTAATAAGTTCTTTCACTGGTATAAGTAATTGCATATATCACACAATCCAGTATAGTAATCTATAATGTATTATAATAAAAACTGGCAAAATAAACGAGAATGAGGGTAAATTGCTTTACAAAATTGCTATTTACAAAAATTTCAATCAACGTAGGTTTTGCAAAATATGTATATCGGCAGTATTCCAAAAAAAAATAATAATTTTAAAACTATGAGTGAGCAATTTATGCCGAAAACAAATAGCATACAGAATGAATAAAGAATCAAAACATTCTTTGGAAAATGTATTTAAAAAAACACTATTTGAATAATAATTATTACACTATGTATTCGCAAAGCTTTTAGCTTATTTAAGAAAATTTTAACGATTGAATAACGCGACTAACCACGACAGTGTTATAATGAAAACTGGCAAAATAAACGAAAATGAGAGTAATTTGCTTTACAAAACTGCTATTTAGAAAAATTAAAATCAAAGCAAAGCATTTGCAAAAAAATAACGGCAGTACTCCAAACCTTTTCGATTATTTTCTGCATTACCAGTAAGCGAAAAAATAATAATTTTAAAACTGTCGCATTATAAGTAATGAGCAAAGTAAGCGAAGGAGTGTTTATTAGCTATTTGTAATGCGTTATTTCATTGAATACAAGTTCAAGCCATTACCAAAATATGGAAAAACCCTGCTGGGTTGTTCCTTTATCTATTGCTTTTTGTGTGCGATGTACATATGTATGCGTGTGTGCGAATTTGCGCGCTGTGCGATTGGAAGCGCATATAAAAGCAACGGCACATTTGGCTGCAACTCTCAGTTGTAGTCTACATTTAGGCGCTTAAGCATTAAATGCTCCGTTTGAGCAATGATAAGTGTTTGAGCGTGTGATAAGTAGAAGGGAATTCTTCATCATGCGGCTGTTAAATTTTAATATTTAACAAAAATTCCCGTTGCAAATTTTTCAACGTTTACAATATTTAATTGGTATCGTTTTTGTTGTCGCTGGCCAAAATGGACAACAGTTGCGGCCGCGACATATTGACTTTGTGGCGTTTTAAGTGGTCACTGTCGCTGTTGTTCGTGATTTTAATGAATAATGGTATGTATGTATGTACGTAGGAACGTGTGTTTTATACAAATATGAATAAAGCAATGTGGAAAATTTAGCTAATAGTAGGCTACTGTGCCTAAAATTGCATATTAGTGATATGCATCTATTTTACTTCAAACCAAAATGATCTTAAAGCAATATAGAGAACTCGTATTTGAGAGAAAGTTGGAAGTGGCAAACTCTTTCGCTGATTTTCAATGAAATTCGAAAAATATGATGCAACAACTTTCCGTAGTTAACTCAAAGACGGACGTTGTTGATTCAAAAACTCGCTTGCTGTTAAAAATTGTTTTTGTTTTAAAACATTTTTCGTGAGAAATCCAACAAAAACAATAATGAAAATCAATTTTTTTAAATTTGGTTTTTACAATGATTCACATAATTCATAGATTCTTTTTCAGAAAAGCGAAGTATAAAAGTATCACTAAAATTCAATATAATGTTAAATGTTGCACTATGTGATGTCGTTGGATTGAATTTCAGGTTGAGGTCATGCTACGAATCCGGAGGAGAAGGGAGAGGAAGAGGAGAACAAGCAGAGGCTACATATTTGTCTCCGTTGTTAACTTAAAGGCAAAGGTATTTTATCCAATAGTACTTTTGAAAAAAAAAAAAAAAACAGCGGAGCGTTGTTGGGCACATTTTAACTTCGGAAAGTTGTTGATTTAACTGCAAAAGTCTTTCGATTTACAGCGTTTCTTTTTTTTCATCGTAGAACATAATAAAATAATATTCCAGTTAGCTATCAATTATAATTACTTTGCCTCAATTAATTTTATCAGTCCAAATTTGCAATTAAGAATTCTGATTGATTTTGCATGCAATGAGAAGTGGTTGCAAAATGAGAGGGTTGACCTCTTTTACAGCTCTGGATGAGTTGTACGGACGGTAAGCAAACATATGTATGTGTACATAGTTCAGCGGATAGTTCATTTAACATATGTATGTAAAAATTTTTGCTGAACTTGCCAAGGTCACACTATCAGTACCTATGTACATACATATTTATTAGAAGTCTCACGTGGAGAAATTCTAGCCGCTTTAAATTGAGTCAATTATGGCAATGCAGATAAATTTGACATTACATTTCTAATAAGCTTTCTTATTGGTTGATAGAAATACGCTGTGACATCAATTTTTGGAACTAAAATATCTGAAGGTCAATTGAACGTATCCCTGCTAGAATTGTGTGACCGAAACTACTAACACTATTACAAAAATATAATATTACCAACACATTTGCACTCGTATGTGTTCTAGCCAAGTTCAAAACCAATGAGATAGATAAGGATAGAATGGAATTTGAAAATACACATACGCGAACGTGATGAATGAAACGGTCACAAAAGTTACCGACGCCCTTAAGAATGTGATAGCAAATATCCCAAAACTTTTGGTCATGCCTGCCGGTCATATGACCAGTCAAATGACCTGCACAGTTCTTGCAGGGCCCTGCATATACGAGTGCAAATGTGTTGGTAATATTATATTTTTGTAATAGTGTTAGTAGTTTCGGTCACACAATTCTAGCAGGGGGGATGTTTGCATTTTTATTACTCATACGACATGGTGTATACCTATAACAGCTGATGCCACTTTACTGTATTCTTATTTGCCAAATGTTTACAATAACAATGATGACTTTTATAAAAAAAATTGTTTTTTTCTACAAAAAAATGCTCATTAAAAGCGTTATATTTGTAAGCCACATGGGAATTTTTTGATAGCAAAAATATACGTGCATATTTTTTATGGTCATTTATATACATATGTAATTTAACAAGCTGTTTAATAAGCTTAATCAAGTGATATTAGCAGTATATAATACTTTATATGTGAAAATTTGATATAAGAAACATACTGTATGTATGCATATTTGTAGCAAAGTCATTTTAATGCGTATTGTGGTAGGATGATTGCCTATATGCTCAAATTTCATTTGGTGTAATAATTATTTATGCGTGTTTTTTCTTAATTAAAATCACGCACATAAATACATGCTTTGTATCTTTGTAATTATGTCTTTCTCTATAGAGACAAAGGATTGCGCTTATCATAGACAATTTCATACATACATAGATATGTACACGTCTTTCTAAAATAAAGCTTTACAAAGAAACAATGACCATTATATTCATACAAAACAGCGCACACATTTTATAAATAACGATTTCCTTATCAGCAATTATCATACAATACCAATGCAATGACCTCCAAATACTACGTAATTATGTATTTTCCTTTATGTTTTTTTTTATCACAATAAGAAGATGTAACAGAAATTAGAAACAATGCAAAACAATCTGTGTTTTTTTTTTTACTTTGAAATTTGATTACAACTATGGAAACTAATTAAGTGAGCAAAGAAAGCTAATGCCAGGGTATTGGTCAAATAACCCCTTTTCACCGCCCACCTGAAGTGTCAAAAATTAACGGAAGCTTAATGCAAGAGGCCTACATACATATGCATACTATGATATATATAATACACTGGCGTGTATATAACACTAACGAGTTTTAAGGCCGAGTTTCTCTCCCAATTGTAGGTCTGCTGCTTAATTTTTATTTTTTCCTAATAAATGGGTGGACCTACAGTTTTATGCCACCTACGAACGACAAATGCATTTTTTTATGAGAAGCTTTTTTTCATGGCAGAAATGCGTTTGGAGGGTATGCCGTCAACTGCCGATGGCTGAGCGCTATTTTTAAAACCCAAAAATCCTCAAGCGATCACTCTACCCACTACAGCACAGTGGCCACCATATACATACGAGTACATACTTACATATATATATAGGATCTTTGCTAAAATTTGCATACAAGATTTTTATACGACTTATTGTTTACTCATATTCTTAAATATCATAAATTTCTTCTTACTTCTCATTCGCAGTAACTGCAAAGTGGCCACCCGATCCGCCACCGCAGCTCTATGCACCAAATTCGCCACCGCAAAATATTGACGACTTCAGCGAAATTGATTTACGCCATTTTGGCAATGAACAATTTATTAACGGAAACGGTAATGCTTTGTTTGACAAAACAACTGGTGATGAAAGGACACTGCAAGATATGCCACATACAAATCAAAAAGATGCATTTACAGCCGCTAAAGAAGAAAAACGTCAGCGCAAATTTCAATGGCTAAGTGTTTGGCTCTTAGGGGAAAGTCAGCAACAAATAATACGAGAGCAACAAGAGCAACGTTTGGGAAAGCAACAACAAAAACTATTACATCTAAATCATAGTTGCCCAAGCCCTATACTCGCATACACATTTTGTTTTTGTAGTGCTCGTAGGTATTGAACTTCACTCGCCTATACACTTTCATAAGAAATTTGTGTATATGGCGAGCATAGGCGAGCATAGGAAAACAAAATTTGTATACTCCCGAAACATTTCTATGGAAACACAAAAACAATTTTTTATTTTGATTCGAACAGGTCCAACCCAGCAATAAAAAAATGAAATGTGGAACATATATGTATATACATATGTATACTAATTTCATTCGATCATATTTTCGATAATGTTATCTATGTCTATTTCAACATTTGTGGTTGATAGTTGCAAAACTGACGCGAGGTGTTTGTGTGAGATCCGGTTTCTGTGTTTTGATTTTACAATTTTTCATTTTGAAAATAGACTTTCACATTTATACGTACTAAAAACATTGACGAAAGTTTTAAAATAAACGCTCGGAGGCAAAGATAGTTAACTTTGTCACACTAATAATTAATTAATTATTTATTTATATATTTTGAAAAATTTAGAGGAGGGCATTGAAAATTAATTAATAAATTCAGTAATAGTAGCCAAAGTCCATAAATCTCGTATTAAAGATATTTTTTAAGCTTTCTAAAAACAATCCACTTATCAATATTAATTAATTATTTATTTATAAATATTAATATTAATTTTATTAATTAAAAATGTATACACATGTTTGTGTCCTGATTTTTTTACTGGGTTATCAAGATATCAATGAAGTTGTAGAAAACTACAAAAACAAACATATAGAAAAAAAAATTTTTTTTCTTTAAATTATGATATTGCTCGCCCGTAAGAAATGTTTGGGCATCATTGATCTAAATACAAATCGTAGACAAAGCGGAAATATTTTTGTAAAAAAGAAATCACCTGAAATTTCAGCCAGCGATGAGTTGGAAAGTGAAAGTTCACAAGCTATGGATGCACGTACGAATGATGTCACTGATGGTAACGAAATTGCGGAGGACGTAGAGAAGGGTGGTGATATGGCAGAAGACATTATTACGGATGATGTCTATGACAAAGACGAAGGGAACTTGGTTGGAACGCCTTTCGATGGTGATGGTTATGATTATATACCGCATACAAAACGTATACCATTTTTTCGTCTACGTCGCTTGGACTATGCCTACATACCGTATACGGCGTATAAGCACGAACAGCAGCGAAAGCTCAAAGAAGACCAGAAGTTTAAATTTAAGCGGAATAAAACTGAGAATGGAGGACTACGAAGTTTTCTGCCTTCAATTAGTGTGGGTAAGTGAAGTATATAATTCTTATTACGGCGAAAGTAGATGCATTTTTTGAAGGGAAAACTTCCAGCCTTTCACTTCAGAAAAAAATGTTATGAGCTAAAATTTGCCCATTGTTCGTTATAGGCGCCATGGCACATTTAGGTAACTTCTTTACGGATCTCTCCAAAAATGTTCACTACAATGAAAAAATACAACCCTTGAGTCATCCACAGTCAAAACTACTCGAAGGTCAACATCCGTTGCGACAGTTACACGAGAAGATCACGGGTGAACATGAAGCGAACGCTGGTGAGTTTTATTTATTACCTACATATGTATGTATATCTTATGATTTATTTTAATTTGCTTCCCTTTTTTCGCACTTAGAATTTCTTCATGCAATTCGTACATATCGACCGTCGCAGAAAATTCGCTCATTGGTATCGATGAATCCGCGTGGCTACCATGGCGCACAATTTATCGATCCCAATTACATGTGGGTCGGTTTGGGTAAATAGCACTCGACGCGGCGGCGTTGTGGTAGCTGGCATTGTGCCATAGATCCACCCAGTGGTCGGCAAGGGGTGCGAGTGGGAAATTTTCAACTGCCCTGCTCTCCTACTCATACCCTACCGCCACAATCATCACCACCCAATTATACCACATCCCACCACATCGCATTTTGAGCGTGTCACAACGAAGAGGAAAGGAGAAGTTTGAAAATGCAATGTTACAAATGTTGAACAGAAAAATACTGATGGTTGGAGCGTAGGTTCAAAGCCTGGTGTGTTCCCGAGAAGATGTCTGATGATGAAGAAAGTGGTTTTTCTTCGAAATAGCTATCACATCTACCATCGCTGTATGAGCTAATTGGATTTTTCCGCTTATTCCAAAGTAGAAAAATATGTACATATGTATGTATGTATATGATCTACAAAAGTCTTTTCCATTCTTGATTTAAAATTGCAAAATTATGTGCTGTAAATTCATTATTTTATAACAGCGGAAAGAGTGTGTATGTTCCTTTAACAATTTAATATTTAGCTCAGTTTTGAAGACATACCCTAATGTTAATATTTCTCCCCATTCTGATTCATATAGGTGTATATATACAAATAATATGTTACTACAAGTGTAAAATTGCAATGCAAATAAATGCTTTTAATATTAAGAAAAAAAACATTTTGTTTTATTTAGATAATGAATGGTTAATAAACAAAAGTAAAATTACAAACAACGCAAGTAAATAATAAGAATATGGAAGAAAATAAAATATTTCCAGCACCACCTAGTGTAAAGGATAAGGCATCGAGCCCGCGAAATCCCGATCCCGAATCCCGGGCCTCGCGTACAATTTTTTCATCCCGAAATCCCGGGATAGTTTTATTCGAAACCCGGGGTTTCGGGATTTTGCGGGATTTCATATATGTAGTAATTTAATAAAATTATTCAACGTTTTTGATGAAGTTGTTTCTGCCATATTATTTTTAAAGTTACAATATTAAATCACAAGACACCCCCTGTGTTTAAAATTGCTCAACTGCTATGCTTTATATTTTTAAGATACTTTTTGAAATAAATATGTACCTTTATATTATATATTTATATAACATTTGTGTTAAAGTATACACAAAACTTTTTTTTTTCTTTTCAAAAGTTGAATTCAATAAGCTTTAATTTTTTCTACAAAACATTGAAATGAAATAAATGGTATGTTTTAAAGTACTCATATGTGTATGTTTTTTAAACAAAATTTCAAAGGTAACAGTCTCTTAGGTAATCCCGAAAAATACCGGGATCCCGGGATTGTCATTTACAAATCCCGAAATCCCGGGATTGTCAAAAAGCTTCGGGATTCGATGCCTTAGTAAAGGATTTTACAACAAAATGGCAATACATATCCCCTCTTCTCCCTTTTCCTTTATTATTTTGACTGTTATACTATGTTCATGCTGGATTTGAAACGCAACATTTTGCATTTTCGAAGATGGCTTTTCGAAAAGTGTTCATGCTGCCGCGTTTTGTAAATGCGCATTTGAGAAGTTCGAAACAAACGGAGCTAATATCCCAGATTACGCAATCAGATGTTGAGATGCTGAAAATCACCCTAATGCTCGAATGTAATATCGTTTTATCAAAAGGGGCGCCCTAATCTATATAATTTGTAGCATTAATACTTGAACGTAGGGTATACTAACTACATAATGAAAGAAAATTGAGGACTTAGATTTTAAGAATAAGGAAAATGAATTCCAAATAAAATTTTGTAACTAAAATGGGAATGTTGACCACCCTAATTTAAAAGGCATAGGGATTTTCAGATACGGGGTCATCACAATTAGGTGCACCGATGGCCAAGGATGAGGGTGGGCTAGTAAAGCACCAGCGCTGCAACAACACCAGCGGCGCACCACAGGTAAGGGGTTACTGGTATTCGGGTGCGACAGTAACCATGGATTAGGGTGGGACAAAACGCACCGGCGCTGCAACAACATCAGCAACGCCACCCCCTTGTGAGTTCGGCCTTTAACTTTTTTTTGATTGTTCATATATTTTAAATTTCAGCTTCTTTTATGTATTTTCAGATGCCTGTTAATAACCGGTCCTTCCGGTTGATTCAAATTAAATTCAAATTTAACGATTTTTTTTTGCGATATATATATATTCAAATTTAAATTCACTTTGACAGTTTTTTTTTGACAGTGGTTATTCAAATTCAGTGCATATCGATTTCAACGTACATTCAAATTTAAATTTTGGTGCAACGATTATTTTCTCGTCCGTCCGCGATTATTTAAATTTAACGTGCGCTCATCTATTTTTAAATTTTTCCGTCGATTGTCAGCATTTCCGTCCGATTTAAATTTCGGTTTAAATGTTTTGCTAACGTCCGTCTGATTTTAACGTACATATGTACGTTCAAAATTCATATTCAAATTTTAACGACATTTTCCCTCGGTTTGCATTTATTTAAATTTAACTGATGCCTGGCCTCTTGAATTTGATTTTTTTTTCGGGTTATCTTTTGAATTTTTGAATTTTTCAACGGTCCGTCCGTGGCATCCGGCTAAAACCGGATGTTGTTTTCGTTTGATTTTACTCGTTTTGGTTTGAAAAGGCATGATATGAATTTTTTCTGTTTATGGCGCAGGACAGCAATGTAGGCAAGAACCCCGCCCAGCCGACAATGACTAGCCACAGTGCAACCCTAGATCATGCCGACCGCCATGCATTGCTGCTCCACTCGTATAGAATGCGTATCCATAACAGATGGCGCCCAACGTGCTGACTCGATGGCTTTTTGGTCAGCCAGTGACGCCTTACTATCTCGCAAGTCCCAGATGGGCAGGCCCTGCGCCGCCACTGTGTTGCGGCGAGATGGTGAGACTGATCAGGTTGTCCAAAGAGATCATCGCTGTTGGTGGCATAGGGCGCCACAAAACGCACTCGATAGTCGAAATCTGTACCATAACATTGTTTACTTTCGTTCATTACATGTAGAGTGACGTCATCATGGAGCTCGTGTGCCCATGCTCATGCTGCTCTATATGCGTAATCTTGTAGGTATTTCGTTCTTGTATTGCCAGAGTGTTGCCACTATTTTTCATTCGAATGGCAAATTTTTTCGAAGATTTCAGGGTTGCTTTCTGCGTTAGCATTCAAAACGCAAAAAAATAGTTGCGTTAAGTTTCATTTTGGTGGTGGCATTTGTATGGAGAAATGTAACATTTAATGTTGCGTTTTGGACTAAACGCAAAAATGCCTCCGAAACGCAAAACGCAGGCTCACCATGAACATGCTATTATACATATACTGCATTACTAAGTTTATAGGAAGTAGATTTGGAATATTAATCTACCTTGTTAAGATTTTTATCTCCAAGCAATTCGAACGTGTACAAGTAACCTTATGAATGCTTCTATCAGCTGATTTGTGCACCCAAACAGAATTTGGCAGCACTTTTTTTTACTTTGATGGTGAAAAAGTCATCTGTGGTGGAAAAGTTCAAGCAGGCTCGTGCAAGTTAACTTGACTTAACAATTGTTAACCGGGAAATTCAATAAATAAAATGGAAAATGAAGTAAATGGCTTGGAAAATGAAAATATTCATAGCACAAATACAAATACCGAAAATAACAGTGAAGCAGTGCAACAGCCAATTATGCCTGAAGCTTCCAGTGAAGCCTTGAGAGAAGAAAACATCACCGGCGAGGATCAAAATGGCAATGACGCAGAAGATGATTTCGTACCGGATGGTGCAACCTCAGAAAAAGAGTGTGAAAGTCCAAACTCTAGTGTCCTCTTGGGTTATGGTAAGCGAGTGCACAAATATGGATTTCAACTGAAGTCGTCGGATGTGGGGTAAGCATATTTAACATAATACCTAGTATTACGTGTGTTCATATGTAGTATGTAATCGGTGAAATTATTAAAATTATTATTCTTTAGCAATATTCTAACTATACATCATACATTGACTGAGGGTATTAATATGATAAGAATACGTATGGCGGCTTGTTGTTTCAATGAGCATTCAACTGTATTTGTGGCCATCGATTGTCGGTAAGTCAAATTTTAGACGAAATTAATTCTAATACACGGCAATCTGCCCCAAATATTATCCTAGACGGCAGTCGGGAACTTCGCCGATTTGCATATGTTCAGGGACTTCCATTCCTGCTACACTTCTCAGAACTGCTAGCGAGTAATTCTAGTTTAAAATTTCTCGTGCATTCTTTCTGGCATTGCAAAACAGAAAGCAACAACGATCCGGCTTGGCTTGATAATCTGTTTACACTCTACAAAACTTCTATTCATTAAAAATTTACATTTACAGGGGCAATATATTCGTGTTTGATATGGAATCCAAACGCCACTGGCAGCTAATTGAAGTCATACCCAAAGCTAGCATAATAACGCCATGGATACAACGCCCAAATCAATTTCTTGTAGGTACTAAGCATGGGCAGCTAATACTACTCGATTTAGGTAATACTTCTTTCTTATAAAAACCAATGGGAAAAATAACAACGATTTGATAAATGCACTTGCAGAAAAATCTGCTGTCACTAAGGCGTTGGCCATATCCAGCGATCGCATTAAAAACATATCCTTTCCCGGCCAACCGTTACATCCGCAACATTTGGTGTTGGTACAGTCTGGCTACGATGCTATACTCATCAATTTGGACACCTTCACAGCAACGCATCGCCTGAGCTTTGAAGAACTAAATATCTCCTTAAAATTTGCTTGCTTTTTACCACGTTCAGATCAAATATTCAGCTGTTTCAATAATGATGCAGTTTATGTTTGGTCCAGTGTCACTTTGAACACGCTTCGCGTAATACATCCGATACAGGCTAGAGATCGTAAGTTGCGTATGCAAGGTGAAACGGCGTTGACCGCTGAATTTACGCTCTATCAGGATAATGAGAATGTAAAAGCTGGCGGGTTGAAAGAAAAAGGGTCAGGTGTAACGTCAGGAGCGTATTATCCACAATGCCAGGATGCTGATTACGCTAATGGTTTGATTATCGGTTACTGCTGTCATCCGGATAATGGTTTATTATGTCTCACCACGCTGGATAAATATCTATTGTTAATTAATACGTATACATTTGAGCTGCAACATATCTGCCGTCTCACAGATGTTGTAATAAGCGTATGCGTCTTCTTGCCACTTCCTTCAAAGGAGGTACTCGTATGTGGACTGACAGCCGACGACAATTCAATGGTTGTTTTGAATTGCTTGAAACAGGAAAGTAAATTTCGTATACCAGCCACAAAACCAAAAACGCTTACGATCTCCAACGATGGCAAACTACTTGCCGTGGTGAATAACGTTGGTGAGATAAATTTGTGGTCCACATGCAAACTCTATAACAGCTTTAGGAAGCAAGAAGAATGTTTGGAGTTGGTAAAATCCGCTTTCAAGCAAGGCAATAAACCGCCCGGTCGCAAAGCGATAGATGCTGCGCAAGAGAATGAACATTTGAACAATCTTTTGAAAGGCTTATTAAATCGCGATAGCCTGCTGGCTGTACTCAACGAGTACCGTTGGTTTCCACGCAAATATCGCCATCTCATTTGGTGTACGCTGCTCGAGTTGCCTTATAATCGTCGCCAATTTCAACAGCTACTGAAATTGGGCATACCATCGGTGGTGAGGCAACGGGCAGCGCACATGCACATGCGCGATGAAACGCTGAAACGTGCGCTGGTACGCATTTGGTCATGCTTGACGCATTGGTGTCCTGTGTTCGGGCACAGCAAATTCATACCCCAACTGATATTTCCCTTCGTTAAACTATTTCCACGTAATGCGCTCGTCGCTTTCGAAATTTGTGCCACACTCCTGATGAATCAATATCAGTTGTGCTTTGAATTGCATCCACTGGAACCGAGCAATTACTTGGGACTGTGTGAGAATATTTTACAATTATATGCACCCGAATTGTGTAAATTCTATGCTAGAATGCATGTGGGCGCCGAACACTATATCTGGCCGATGATCTCGTCGGCCTTCTCAGAAATTCTCATCGAGGAGCATTGGCTTTGCGTGTGGGATAATGTGGTGGCAAGACCAACTTATTTGCCGATCTTCATTGCGGTTGCCTACAACATTGTGCAGCGTGAGGTTATCGTACGTTTGCCGGACAAACCCACCATATTGGCCTTTTTCCATGAACCCAGTCCCGCTGATGTGCATACGCTGATTAGCAAGGCTTATCATATGATGGCAAAATGTCCACAAACCTTACACCCTAAACGTTATATGAAGGCATTCGAGGCGATACCGAAAAATGTTTATCCGAAGTTTTTAAACTATCCACGCGAATGGCTTGCGAAGCATGAGCAAGATGTTGAAAAGGTGCAGCGTGAGCAACGGTGTATTGATGCGCGTATAAGACAACTGGAAATTGAGGAAATGAAGTTGATGGAACGTTTGGAGAATGGATTGCGTAATGAGGAGCATGAGAAGCAAGTAAAAAGTAAGTGCGGGGCGGCAGTGGGTCAGGGGAGAATTGTATGGATAGCGTAGTTGAATTTAATTACTCAATGCTTTTGCTTATAATAAAGCGAGATTTTTGGTTGATCGGTACTATTTGCTTAACTTTTCTTCTAACTTATCATGTTACAGATTCACTTAAAAAAGTTTATTTACAAAAAAAAAAATAATTCCCTATTTTTACAGAAATGGAGAAACTGTATCGCGACTCACTTAAACGCGAGGAGGGACGCTTGGCTTGCCAACGCAAAATGTTGCTGCTCTACCAAAAGGAAATACGCAATCGCAAAGCTGAGGTGGCAGCCAAAGTGCAAGCGTCAGAGGAACGACAACGAGCGCTGCAAATGGAAAAGGATTTGGAGTTGCTGATGCACAGCATCGAGTGTGAGGTAACTACATATCGCCCGTTTTATGCAATAGGGATTTAACTCGAAATTTTCGATTTCTGGGATTTTGCCATATTGTTCAATAACTGGGTCGTGCCTTTGAGTCTAGCCTTATAAAATACTCAAAAGGATAAAAATGGCGGAAATAAAAGTGATTTTGTAGTTAGCCGTAGAAGGAAACTATTTGAAATTATAAAAGTTTATTTGCGTTTTCCCAATTTTTTTTTGAGTTAAATCCCTATTGCATAAAACGTGCGATATAGCTATAGATGTATATTTAAATTAAATTCAGATGAGAGAATTTCATTTATTTTGTTTTTTTTTTGTTTTCTTTTAATCAAATTTTCTTCAACTAATTTGCTCACTTTATCTTCAATACTTAGCGTACACGCAACGATGCCGATTTGCTTACCGCCGAAGAAGAGCTACGCAATCAGGATATTGAATTGTTTGTACAAAAATGTTTAAATGCGCCACGCGCATGCTCATTGCGCGCTAAATATCATGCTGATATACAGCGATTAAACCACGAACGGCATTCACTCAAGGAGCAATTGCATGAGGTTGGTGAACTAAAGATTTTAAAATCTAGCAATTGCTATTGAAATTTCACTAAAAAGGTTTTTAAATATATTTCTATGCACATTTTTTTCATTTTTTGATTTAGATAAAGAACTTGCAGCAGCGACAACCGCCCACGCAGTCACAACGCTTTAGACATAATTCACATTTAGATACGATTGAGGAGAAGATCGAAGAAATTCAACGTGAATTTAATGAGCTGCTAAAGACTAAATAAGTAATAAGCAAAAGTAGAAATTAGAGGATGCCGGTTTCGTGAGTGATTTTATAAATTTTTAGATTTAGACCAGCCACACATGACGGCAGGAAACTCGCAGAATTTGGGCAGAAAGCCATAAAAACGCGCGTCTTCATGTGTGCACATTGGCAGAAATACAAGGAAATCGAGGGTTTTTGTAAACCGGCGTTTTCTGCCTGCCCAATTTCTGCGCGTTTTCTGCCGTCATGTGTGGCTGGTCTTACTTAGTAGTAGTTTTTGATTAGTTAGATTGTTGTTTCTAGTTTGAATTACTATTTTGTATAAAGACTGAATTAGCTAGTTTAAGTCGCAGAATTTTTATATATATAATGAATATTACGAATATTGACTATTAAGGATTCTTACTGCTGTATTTGCTACTTTGATTATGCCTTTACTTAAGGGCGTTAAAGCGCTACATGAATAAAAAATAATACAAGAAAAAGGATATGTAGAACTTGTAACTTCTTGCAGGAAATTGTAGTTAATAGAGTACATATTTCGGTAACCGATGAGGTGACACCCTTAGAAATTTATTTTACTTTATAGAAATGTATGCCTCAATATTTTCCGTACCGATGTTAAGCGTTGTCCCATTTTTTTTTTCGATAGCTACTTGAGTTCCAGATCTTTACTACTGATCCTTTACTCAAATAATATTGCACAATGTTGTGTAAAGAAAAATGCGCTTCATATAGTCAAAACTCTTCGGAAAATTGTATTTTCAAAAATGTGCTATAACTCTAATATCTAAAACGCTATACAACTTTTTTTTTCTTAAATCAAGACACTTTGGGTTCTTATTAAACTAAAATTTTCTTTTTTCTCTTAAATCAAGACACTTTGGGTTCTTATTAAACTAAAATTTTCTTTTTTCTCTTAAATCAAGACACTTTGAGTTCTTATTAAACTAAAATTTTCTTTTACTGTTTTTACAAAACATTAAGGTCACTTTCTTTCGAAATCTCACTTTATAAGCTCACGTTAGAAACAAACAGCATATACCAAATCAATTCATTTCTTCTCCACTCTGTAAGTAATTGGCTGCACAAGTGATGGCTGTCCGCCAGTTGGCACCAACATTGTTGGTATATTCATAACCAAATGCAATGTGGATGGTGGAATTTGTACTTGTACCGGTACAGCTTGTAAATTTCCTAAAGGGAAGTGGGTAAGAGAAAAAAGTTAAAATAAAATTAGACTAAACCCACCAGAAAATTCATTTGTACTTCAAATATAAATCTTGGCTTTCTTAGGGCCGTTTACTCAACCTCTGATTAACGCTAACCACGGTTAAAGTCCGGTTAAACATCATTATCGACTTCATCAAACCATACATTTATCATGTGGTCGATAACGCAGTCCATTACTTAACCGGACCTTTATCCACCGGTTAGCGTTAATCAGAGGTTGAGTAAACGGTCCTTAATGCTTTCCTGCTGTACCCGGATTCCAGAAATCGCTATCGCTAATTACCGTGAAATTTCGCTAAATTCCTACCAAATGCGCCTAAACGTATGTATCTCTTTATTTGTTTCTATCGGCTCAAGCTACAGCGTGCTGGCAGCATTGATCAGCCAGTTTTGTATGTCAGACATTTTAACAGATATTGCATACTTTTAGGCGCGTCTGATATTAATTTGGCGACTGTTGGCGATCTCATTTCTAGAATCGAGGTACAGGTAAGCTTCTTTGATTTGGCTATATTTAACTCACCATTTCCCGCCTGTTGCTGCTGTTGCTGACTTTGCACCAAATCCTGCTCCATCTGCTTGATACGTGCACGCAACTTCTCATTCTCCGCTTGCAATTCGCCATTTTTCCGTCGCAACTCCTTTTGCTCGTTGCGCATTTTATTGCGATACCGTGTCGCTGCCGCACGCCTCCGCACCATTGAATCTTCATCGTATTTGCCCGCTCCCGCTGCCGTTGCTTCATTACGCGTCCGCCGACTATTCGCTTTCACTGGTGTTGGCATTTGCTGCGTTGTTGCCGCCATTGCCGCATTATGCGCCTTATTGCCCTGACTCAGAATAGCTTTCAGGCGTTCCTTGATGGGCAATTGTGACGTTGGTGTTAGGCTGGCGCTGCTTGGCTCATGTTCACGTGGTGGTGGTATTTGAAGGGTATGTTTTGTGGTGCTTGTTGCTTTTGTTGGTGTTGTTGTGTTGGTTGAGCTGCTACAGGGTTGAGGGCATGTATCGCGGATGGAGGAAGATGTGTTTTTTGTTGTCAATGTTGTCAAGGTTGTCCTCGTGTTTGTAGTTAATTTTGCTGTTCGATTTTCAGATGTTGTTATCGTTGCGATGGTGGTTGGGGTCATTACTGGTGCTGGTGCCAATTTAGGCATAATGAATGGCTTGACAGTTTGTATGGGTATTGCATTTCCGCTGGTACCACTCAAGCCACCCAAAGGCTTAGACGCCTCCAAACTACTTCCCATACCTTTAGTATCCGCATCTCCGGGAAATGTCAATGTGATCAGCTGCGGCTGTATTAATTGTATGGTCGTTGGTAGTTGTGCGCATGGCAAGCCCAACTCATTCAGTAGCACTTCTCCACACGCAGTGGCGGCTGGTGGTGGTGGCTTTTCGGCGATGGCGCGATATTTGTAATATTTCTTATAACCACCCGACGAGGAAGTGTTGGAGTTATTCGAATTCTGTCGAGATGTGCCCAACTTATAAACATCTGTGGCGGCATGCAAAAACTCATCGACAACTGTTGGCACATCCAATATGACCGCCCCTGAGACGGGTGGACTGTCCAATGGTTTGCCTAGCATTTCACAGCTCTGTATCGATTCCGCTTGTGGGTATACTTGCGGTGTATGCAAGGAATTCTCATCCACATGTACCTCCACCGAATCCAGCTGTCGTATTGGTGTTTGGCCGGCGCTCTGTTGTTCGCAGGCACGTCGGAAGGTTTCTTCGAAGGGATTAACATGGCGTAGATCTTCGAAAAGGCCAACTTCCTCACAATTGCGTATAAGGCGTGTGGGTGTTGGGGTTTGATCCGCTGGTTGAGTGATAGAGGGAGTATTGCATTGTTTACGTAACGCTTCAAGAATATACAATAATTACTTACAACCAGCAAAAAGATTCTCCGATTTCTGCTCGCCTAGACTTAAATCCAACATCATTTCATGTTTCTGCTCACGTTCGCAATCATTGCCACAATGAAATACCTTTTCGGTGGATAACTCCATTGTGTATTTATTTTGCTCTTGCAACACAATGACGTACAATGACGTAGGACATCCTACAGCTATAAATTGTGCGTTTTCTTTTTGTGTGTTTTGCTCTTTAGTGATTTCTTGCAATTACACTTTTTTATTGTGTTTTGTTTTTATTAACCATTTATCGTAGTCTCTCTTGTGTATGAAACTATTTTGCTAGAGTTGTGGAATTTCCGTGGTTGTGTAAATCGGGTACAGATATGTGGTGATATTCGGTTCTCAGATATGTTGTGGATTTTCTTTTCGATTGCTCAGCCATGAAATTATACAATTTCGTTTTTGAATTGTATGGTCATATTGATTATGAAGAAAGATCATTTTTTGATTATAACAGTATAACGGCATAACAGCTTAATAGTATAACAGTACAAGAGTACAAAAGTATATCAATATAACAGTATTTGCCTTGGCTCAGATTTCCATCCGTCTACCAAAAGAGCCGGCTTTACATTAAGGAACCACGGTCCGAGAAAAATGACTTTCTGAGGGGTGTAGAGATCCTCTCACAGATCTCAAAGCGGAAATAAAAACCTGCCGGAGGCTTATAGTTCACGAGATATTTGATGATAATTTTTTGGTAGTTGGATGGGTCCATAGATATTACCTCAGAAAGGAAATTCTGTCGGCTGAAGGTTATTTTTTTAAAGGTGTTCTACACACATACATATGTACATATGTATGTGCGTGTTTTTATAAGTGCATTTCCTCGTTAATCGTACGTAGTTTTGGGGTTTTGTTTGGTAAATTTTATAACTTACAAACATATCTGGTCGACGGGACTTTTGGATTTAGAATCAGGAGGACCTCCCCTACAACCCCCAATAACTCTTTTTTCAACGCGTGGTAGACTGTTGGAAAATTTTCCCTTTGCCTATGGTAATAATGACATAACCTAACCTCTGATGACATCAACTGGGTCTCGAATATATAGTGGATATCAGACTATCTATTCTACTGAAATTCAACTCTTAATAAGGTCATCTTCAAATGTCTCCATCACAACACTTTTTCGAAAATCTGCTATTTTTAAGAATACTTTACTTACCTCCCAATATTTGTTTTAGAGAGACTTTTATAGTTGCTTCTTATTTTTTACATTTTAACACACCCAAGCAGTGATGTCATGCATGACGAATTTTTGAACCCCCCAACAAAACGTGTTTTCTTTAAAATTAAATGCATTTCTATTTTCTACAAATAAACCAATTTTTTAGCTGTAGTTTAAAGCTTAATTAAGTTTTTACACTTTGTTGTTGTTATTGCTATGACATGACTTGTACGTAATGTCATCATCACGTCATTTGTTTTTTTTTTTTTTTTTGGCGCGCCCACATTTTTTCGCATCGCACCAAAATTCTACAATGAACTTACAAAAATAAAAATATGTAAATAATTCCAAGCTATGAGAACTGGTATTTTTTCTTTGGCTGATTTTATGCTAATAAATTAATTACTGCATATTTTTATAGCAATAACAACACAGTTAAGTAAACAAGAAGCTTAACAACGAAAGCATCCATTTCGACTATTCCATCGCACAAAATAAAATGCTAATTGATTTTTAAAAATGTGTTTAGTTTTAATGGTCCAGTTTTAAATTTGTAGAATTGTTAAGAGCTAATATTGCACTTTGGTTAAATAGGTACATGGAGAATAGTTTAGAAAATTGTAGTTGAGGTTGTGTTATCATCGTTATTATTTATAACCGGGAGAAAGCCAACGTTCTCGCTCAAGGCCTAATTTTTTTTTATTATTATATTATTATAATGTTTTAGCACTGTTGCATTTGAATCGTTTTTCAAGAGTTTTGAAGACAAAGACATTTGTACATTTGTTTACAAAGTTGAACATTCTATTTCAAAACGCTTTCACCCTCTCACTCAATGTTAATGGCTGTTGTATCACTAATTAGCAGTTTTTTATACTTACGTTGCGTCTTCTTAAATTCAACGGATTCCTCTTGTACACAGAATTAAATTATGTACATAAATATATAATTTTTATTTCTTTTTCATTTATAAAAAATAGTACATTCTTTGTATACATATGTATATATATTAATATGTACATATGTATAAACGCAAAGTAATGGATTGTAAAATTAAGAAATATTAAAGAAATGCCTCTTTGTTATTCAACGGTTAAAGATTTAAAAAAAAAAACGTTATGATATTCAACTTTTCTTCTCGCTGTGGCACATTTTTAATAATTGTTTTTTTTGTGGTTAAATATTTGTTCTTGTATGTATTTATGCATGTATGATATACCTAAGTACACATGTACTTTATATTTAAACTACAACATTATGTGGTGAAGCCGACTGACTGTCACGCAGATGCACGTAGTAGGAATAGACCAGATATGTGCAGTAAGCGAAAAGCACTGAAAAGAAGAAAAAAAATTGCATATGTATTTTTCAAATTAAATAAAAGACTTAAGGTCCCCACAAACAGACGCGATACGATACAGTCCACATATGCAATTGTGCATGACGCGATACGATTTTTCATATGTGGGCTGTATCGTATCGCTTCTGTTTGAGTAGGGCTTAAATCAAATGCATTTGCTTACACAAAACCACAATGTATTCCAATATTATGAGAATTACGTTATCGAAATATGCTGCAGCACGATAATTGCCATAATTTAGTATCACACCCAAAATTGCAAAAGGCCATTGGATGAAGTAAAGCAAGGCGACCAAAAGCCAAACCAAAACCAGATAAGCATTGCTCTGTAAGAATAAGAAAGTGTTTGCAAAAAATTAAATTATATTATTTAAATATTAAATTAATTAATAATTTGTATAATATCTGCTACAACATACCCACAGAACGCCGAAAAGTAAAGCCAAACCACCGATAAGCTCAATAATAAAACCAACGAGCGTGGAACTGTAGTGTAGCGCTGCAAAATATATAAAGAGTACATATTATGAATTAGAGATTATTTTTTTTTTATCATTAAACAATGTTTAGGAGCATTTCGTATGTATTATTCTTTGATAAAAAGCGTGCAGATCATGGTCTTTTAAAAGTTAAGCTTGTGGGCTAGACTGGAGTCTGATGTACTCTGTGTAATTTTTAAGGGTGAATTTCAATATTTTATTCGAACGTATTGGAAAAGCAATCTCTTTTACAAATCTCTCTCTTTGATAATGAAGTTATTAATCAAGAGATCACTCCTAAGCAAGAGTGGAACACTTTATTAACCCTTTACTCTCTTTTCTATACATTCTTCTTGAAATGACAGAATTTTTTGCTGGCGCTCTATGGTCTTAATAGAAATTTTTCCACAACATCAATAACAATAAAACATGTCTCAATGTCATCAAAGAACATTAAATCGGCAGCTTCCATTAATTTATAATGTAAACATCATTTACATATGCATGTGTGTAAATATGTGTGGGGATACGTGAGATCATTAAAATGTCACTCGCCCAATAAATAATTACATTACAAAAACAAAGTAACTCAAAGTACGCCACACAAATTCAATAAAAATCAAAGTATGTATTTAGTCATAAAGAACGCAAAAAAATTGGGGCTTTAACGAAAAATTCAAATTAAATGCTAAATACATACGTATTTACACAAATAAAGTGGTCAACAAGTGGAAAACGGAAAATTTCATAGACACTCTTCGTGCATAACTTGACGCAAGGTCATTTCGTGAGAATGGATGAAGGTGCTACGGCAAAGAATGTATTTCTATCGAAACCCGCTAACGGCAGAAGAAAAGGAGACCTCCACTGCATTGGGGAGATCGGGTGGACAGCGACGCCGCCTTCCTTGGTATTTCCAAGTGGCGCCATCATGCACGAAACAGAAAAAACTGGCGCGCTTTATTGGACTCGGTTAGAATCTAGACGGTTAGGCGTCAATTGAGAAGAAGAAGCCAAGTAAGAGATCACCCTATTTCAAAACTTATTGCAAAAACGCCCTATTTCAGAATCTTCTTTAATAACACCCTATTTCAGAAAAATATGTATGAAATTTTCTCTGAACTGGGGTTTCTTCCAATAAAATTTTGAATTATGGCATTATTGAAGACAATTCTGAAATAGATCGATTTTAAAACAAATTCTGAAATAGGACGTTTTTGGAATAAGTTTTTAAATAGTGTGATATTTTGCTCAGGCAGAAAAATTTAAGTCCAATTATAACAATTATTTTTGATCGAAAAAATAAAAATCATAAAATATCGATCAAGTTTCATCGGAAAAATTTAAAACCAATAATAAAAATTATTTTTGATCGCAAAAATAAAAATCGTAAATAATGTTTATTTAAAAATTTAAAAAATAAAAATCTTCAGAATAAAGATGAGCTCATATTTGGATAGAATGTGCTAAACTCATAATATCGGCATACTTGCATTTTATTGTTAACGAAGTTTTCATAATGATTTTTTCATCCGAAGAAATGAAAATAGCGATTTAAATCGGTTCCTGAATAAAACAAAAATATACATTTTTGATGTGGAAAAATTGAAAATATGTTCATAAGAGAAGAGTCAATGGAAGAATTAAGAAAACATCGTAATTATAATGGGCCCGTTAGAATGAATACTTTTCCGGCAATCCAGCTCCGTTTAACTGACATATACTTCAATTTCATTCATTTGTTACGGCAAAGTTGAAGTACTGAATGTGTCGATCGTCATTCAAATACATGTAATTCCACTCTGTTGTCAGTTAAACGGATTGCTGGATTGACGGAAAAGTATTCATTCTGACGCCCCTATAAGAATATGTATCCATATGGCAATTTCGCCTTGATTCTGTTTTATTGGGCGATATTCGCAAACAAGTGTCAACGCTGCACTATGCGAAAACTCGCCCGGCGATTGATTCTGTTTAAAGCTTAATTCAGATAGTATTTTTAACGAAACAACCCGCACACTGTATTTGAAAGATAATGTATATAGAACATTAGTACTTGACCTCTTTAGGTGGTTCTAATAAAAAAAAAAATAAAACTAAAAAAAAAAAAAGAAAATTAATGTGACCTTCGACGATGTTTACGTATTTGAAATGATTTTCTGTCACCCGTTATCAAGTTGTGTTTGGAAACAAACTGACTGGTTTCGGCGATGTGCCCCCTTTAGTGACTTTTCGTTTTCAATACATTATATTCCTACCCCGTTGGAAAAACAAACAACGCCAGAGAAATGATGTTATTGAACGACTCTTGTTTAGTTTTATTTTCAAAAACCACATGAACTTGAAAAAGCCGCCGTCCAATGTCATATTGTTGACTTGATAAAGAACATGCATATTAATCTAAATACGTACTACCTACTTTTTAGTAGGAAAAAACAAAAGGAGCACACCTCAAATTGGGAGAGAAGCTCGGCCATAAAACTCGTCAGAGTTATAATAGCGCCATTGTATTATATTATTATAAATATGTACGTAGTATTAGCCGTGTTTTCATTCTAGTGCATATACATCTACGCTTAAATTTTGTATGGACTGCTAAGCGCGGATAGAGATGTGAACTTAGATATCCATACAAAATTTAAGCGCAGATGTATATGCGCTAGGATAAAAACACGGCTATTAAATATGCGTTATTTTAACATCGGAAATCTTCACTGCTGGCTATTTAATATAATTTATTTATATTCATTTAACGTTTTAATGAATCACCACCTGAATTGACTTAATTTGAATTGTTTGCATGTCTCGCTTTCACAATCTTGTTTTTGCGATCATTTTTTGCTCGTATTCGACTATTTTCACAAACGTGGCATTGTTTGGATGTTTTTTATATTTCGCACAGCTTTTGTTTTGATTTTACACATATATGTATGTACATACACACATACATATGTATATCTTTAATATAGTATGTAAATTTTCACTTTTAATTGTTCACTTACCGCCCGGTCGCACAATCACGCCCAAAACCAAGCTGATCAAGGAGAATATGGATATGAACAAGCAGGCATTACGCAGGCTGACATTGAATAGCGCCTGATCTGTAACGTATTTGGGCATCTTCGCGTTTTACTTTTCTTTTTAGTATAAACTGGTTTGCAATAGAATTCTTTTGAAAATACAAACTATTTATGCGTTGCAGCTTGTACCAATGCAGGTAAGAAAATCAAAATAAAATATATGTATGTACAATGTACAACAACAATAGCAAAATTAAATGCCGTACAACTGCTCAAAAACGATCCGTACACGATCACGATCAGAAGTCAAACTGAAAACATTTTCTGACTGCGTGTGAGATGATGGGGCAATGGGTTGGTGGTGGTGGTTGTTTGCTGGCTTGTTTCTGAGAGTGCTTCCACATCTCATTCGAGAGCACAATTTACTTTTGAAACCATTTTTGACGCCGTATTTTCCATTATTTTGGCGCGATCGCTTGATGATCATCGTAATGAGTTTTCATACATAATTAATATGAAAATAGCTGGATGATGTTATGTTGTGTCTGTGGCATTCAAAACGAAACTCAGACTACATAGACATATTTCTGTGGTCGCAAGCAATAATCGCCTAAGTCGTAAACTATGCATTCGAGATACATACATTGGTTTTCATATTCGAAGTACTTACTTAATTGGCACGTAACCGTCTAGACGATTTTGGCCGAGTCCAATATAGTACGCCAGCTATTTCTGTTTCGTGCAGCGTGGCGCCATTTGGGAATACCTAGGGAGTCAGCATCTCTGTCCACCTGATCTTCCCAACGCAGTGGAGGTCTCCCCTTCTTTCATATTCGAAGGCGTTTCTTAAAAAATCATTAGTCGATTAAAAATTATGAATGCAAAATCGATGATTCATCCACAATGTTACGATTAAATGTAAATTAAACAAAATTTGATGAAGAAATTTCATTAAGTATATACATTCATATATTTCGGCTGTTATAGCAAGTTTAATACACCTCAATTGTGAGTTAAGCCAAAATGCTTTTATTAATATTTTTTGATTGAATTAAGTTATAAGCATGGGTTTTATAGAAATATATATACATAGTTTTAAAAAGGAGAATAACGTGGTAGATATATAAATATAACTCAATTCTTTCTTAAGTCGACTTAGGCGGTTATTGCTCGTGACCACAAACTTATGCATGCTTGTATGCAATTCCAAAAAATTATTTTTGGAAATTTTCTAATTTTTTTGTGAGGGGAATAAATTAATGCATTGAGGTGGGGTCTTTTTGATACTCTGTATGTACACCGAGAAAAAAATCGTATTAAATCAAAAAAATTTTGTGGTAAATTTTTTTCAACGCGGTACTTAGTTTCTTAATTCTTCGTTGGATTGCCGTGCTGACATTATTTTTGTTATTAATGCTGGTTCCCAAATAGAAGAAGTACTTAACAGTTTCGAATTTATAGTGACGTGGCTGCCAAGCAGTGCTGTTTCGTTGTGTGATGACAGAAGGTACTTCGTCTTGGCCTCGTTGACCGCCAAACCCATTTTCTTAGCCTCTTTATCCAGCTTGGAGAAGGCGCGCGTGTAAGTGTATATTGACACTACATCGTGCTTTTATTGTCAAATCTGGTTTTTGTTGTTCTAACACTAGAATTGACATTTAGGAATAAAATTTTATATTTAAATCATCGTGTATATTTTAAAATTGCTTTATGTTGCATCAACACTAAAATTTGGTTGAATTTACCAAAATGTCAACGGACGTTGAAAAAGCCAAAATCATGTTGCAAACATCGTGTAATTTGAAAAAATGTTTGCTGTTCTAGGTGGAAAGATCGATCGTGTTAATTTTACATGAATCGTGTTGATGTTTGTTTTTTCTGGGTGTAGATATACTCTCTGAGTATATCACAGCTGCGGTAAAAAGGTAACAGCTGAAGCGTGAGCTGCAAGCCCGACTCAGACAAGTTATCTGCGTAATACAAACGTTTTGTATGTATGAGACTTCAGAAATCGAGAACTTTATGACAAAAGAAACCATTTAAGACATATGGTGTATATTTAAAAACGTATGTAGGTATCTATGCATTTTCGACTAAGAAGCATACATATGCGACTAAGAATATTTTGCTTTCTAAACTATAATTAAAATTAAATTAAAAACATATGTATGTAGGTATGTAAATATGTAGATATATCTTAAGGCCAAAAGTCTTCTACTAGGTCTTCCTTTGTTCAAGATTAATTTGGCGAAATCATGGGCCATAAGGCAATGCAACCAGCTCGTAGTTCCTGAGGCTTGTACAACGTGCAGACCAGCTTAGAGAACGTCAGCAATTTTGAAATAATATGATATATTGCGAAACGAATTTCCGTCATCCTTTCTCAAGTTTGATCTGAATATAAACCCGTTTCGGCCATGTGCCATCTTCAGTATCTTGTTTCGTTCTGAGTTAATTTCGTTGGTTCGCTAGTATTTATAGTCAATGTGCGTTATTTAGTCATCATTAATTGGTCATGTGCTACAAAACAAAAATAATAGGACTTCAGAAAAACAGATCTAAATACATATGTGGTTCCACGAAAGCACAAAGTTTAGGGTCCATCCTTGAAATTCCATCTAAGATAGTCTATCATTTAATTCCTGCAAAAAACGAAAATTAATTTTACAGGGTGTTTAGCATGACTTCATCGGTCGTCGTTCAGTACTATTATTTTGCTGCATTTTTTTTTTTTTATAAAATGAAATCATCACACAAATACGATTATTACACGCTTGCTCGCTCGCGCGGCACGCAAGGAAAATACCCTGCAGGCAAAATTAAACTAATATGAAAATAAACTAGTTGATCAACTGGTATGTAAAGGAACAAATTCAACTGGTTGGTTTTCTAGTAGTTGATCAACTGATAGGAAACGGACAAAGTTATACTTGTTGGTTTTCTACTACTTGATCAACTGGTATGAAACCGACAAAATTCTACTAGTTAGATATCTACTAGTTGATCAACCGCTTTTAAAAAGACAAAATCATACTAGTTGGTATTCTACTAGTAATATACCAATGTATTTATTAACTGAATATAGCAGTTTGTGCAATTCTATCACAAAATAAGCTTTACTGGCGACTTTGAAGTAAATTTACGCTATTATTTAACAAAAGGGTCAGAATAGTTATTACCAATTTGCCAAAAAGAAACAACCATTTCTCACAAAAGAAATATATTTAAGGCTTTTCATTTATTTTTGTGCAAGGGTACACAAGAACAATTTCATACATACATATATCTTTGCAGCTGGTGGCAAGAAGAGTTTAAGAGAGTTTAGTTAATTGATTTGGTTTCATCCAAATCGGAGATTCTATTATCCAACTGCCGCACAGACTGTTTCCGGTCTATTGTGGAACTCATGCCACAAAATTTCAATGAATTATCTTCATATTTGACAAAGATATCGCTTAAAATGTTTTTATTAGGCCACTTTATAATACCCATATATAAAAGCGGGCGTGGTCGTCAACTGATTTCGCTAAAATTTTGAACATGTACTACCACAAGTAATAAAAGTGTACACACCAAGTTTCGTCATAATATCTCAATTATTTGTCGAGTTATGGGCTCAGAAATCTCGTATATTCCTGCATCTAAAAAGAGGTGGTGCCACGCCCATTTTCCAAAATTTTTGTGTTTTTAGTTTTATGTCCGCAGTTGGACTCCTGCCATAAAATTTTAATGATATATCTTTATATTTGACAGAGATATAGCTTAAAATGTTGTTATTGGGCCACTTTATAATACACATATATAAAAGTGGGCGTGGTCGTCAACCGATTTTGGCAATTTTTCGTCCAAACATTTGCCTAAGTAAGTATATCACGCATACCAAATTTCATCGATATATCTTCAACGGTTTCTGAGTTATGACATATAAAACTTTCAATGTTAATAAGTGGGCGTGGCACCGCCCATTTTCAAAAATTTCTTAATATGGGCCTGAGCTCAACACGATTGTTTTGCCTGCAGGGTATATACAGACATATTTATGCATATGTATGTATGTATGATAAAGACGTTTTTCTTAATGAAACCTTATTAATGCTACATATTAATATTTCCATATGTATGTATACCCATAATAACCCAGCAAAAAATGCGATTAATCCGGGACGTGTCCGGGATCAATCGCAAGGGAGCATGCGACTAATACGATTTTACATCCCTTTATATGGAGTGAATTGTTCGCATTTGTTCGAGCATGTCCTATGAAGAGACTAATTGTTCAACTTGTATACCCGAACGGGTACCAATGTAGATTAATCACTAACATACCGAACGGGTACAAATGTAGATCAATCGCTTGCATCCCGAACGGGTACAAATGTAGATTAATCGCTTTCATCCCCAACGGGTACAAATGTAGATCAATCGCTTCCAGCACAAACGGGTACAAATTTAGATTTTTCCAAGTTGTTCGCCAAGGCAATTTTTAATAACAATGTTTAAAAAATTGTAAATGTTCATGCATATATAAATAAAGATTATATAATGTTTTTGAAAAAAAAAAATCTCAATAAATAAATAAAAGAAATTGTAAGTTTTGAGTATGCATTATATGAGCGTAATGTAAAGGATTTTTTCATAGAATATTTTAGGCAACATTTTGTTAAAATTATTATTCATCATTGTTATTAAAAGAAAGGGTGTTCAATTCGTTTTACACAATTTTTTAAATACATTGCATATTTTTGTAAAATTTCTACATTCTACCCGTTCGGGATGAAAGCGATTAATCTACATTTATACCCGTTCGGTATCAAAGCGATTGATCTACATTGGTAAATGTATATTTTTTTAGCTATAAACATTTTTTACTGCTAATTAGATCAACAACGCTACACTGTGCGGCGCTTATACTTTTCATTTCATCTGAAATTACGTAATTAATATTTACAAATGTGCAATATTGTAATAATTGCGGTTAGCAAATATACACACATACGTACAAGCAAACGTACATACATGAAAACATCCCTGCAAAAAAATGTGCGATCAATCCCGAAAGAGATTTGTCCTCGATTGATCTCTCTCGAGAACAATCGGTCCACAATTAGTCCCCAATTGTTCCCGTACGGGTATAAATGTTGACTAATTGTAGACCAATTGTTCCCTAACGGGTATAAATGTAGATTAATCGCTTTCATTCCGAACGGGTACAAATCTAGATTCCTTAAATGTGGAAATTTTACAAAAATATGCAATGTATTTAAAAAATTGTAGAACAACCGGTAAAACGAATTGAACACCCTTTCTTTTAACAACAATGATGAATAATAATTTTAACAAAATGTTGCCTAAAATATAATATGAAAAAATCCTTTACATTACGGTCATATAATGCATACTCAAAACTTACAATTTTTTTTATTTATTTATTGAGATTTTTTTTTTCAAAAGTAAGACATTATATAATCTTTATTTATATATGCATGAACATTTACAATTTTTTAAAGATTGTTATTAAAAATTTCCTTGGCGAACAACTTGGAAAAATCTACATTTGTAACCGTTCATGCTGGAAGCGATTAATCTACATTTGTACCCGTTCGTGCTGGAAGCGATTGATCTACATTTGTACCCGTTGGGGATGAAAGCGATTAATCTACATTTGTACCCGTTCGGGATGTAAGCGATTGATCTACATTTGTACCCGTTCGGGATGAAAGCGATTGATCTACATTTGTACCCGTTCAGTATGTTAGTGATTAATCTACATTGGTACCCGTTCGGGTATACAAGTTGAACAATTAGTCTCTTCATAGGACATGCTCGAACAAATGCGATCAATTCACTCCATATAAAGGGATGTAAAATTGTATTAGTCGCATGCTCCCTTGTGATTGATCCCGGACACGTCCCGGATTAATCGCATTTTTTGCAGGGATACTTCCCTGCAAAAAAATGTGCGATTAATACCGAAAGATATTTGTCCCGGATTGATCTCTTTCGAGAACAATCGGTCCACAATTAGTCCCCGATTGTTCCCGAACGGGTATAAATGTAGACTAATTGTAGAACACTTGTACCCGAACGGGTACAAATGTAGATCAATCGCTTTCATCCCCAACGGGTACAAATGTAGATTAATCGCTTTCATCCCCTACGAGTACAAATGTAGATTAATCGCTTTCATCCCCTACGAGTACAAATGTAGATCAATCGCTTTCATCCCCTACGAGTACAAATGTAGATCAATCGCTTTCAGCACGAACGGGTAAAAATGTAGATTTTTCCAAGTTGTTAGCCACGGCAATTTTTAATAACAATCTTTAAAAAATTGTAAATGTTCATGCATATATAAATAAAGATTATATAATGTCTTACTTTTGAAAAAAAAAATCTCAATAAATAAATAAAAAAAGTTGTAAGTTTTGAGTATGCATTATATGACCGTAATGTAAAGGATTTTTTCATAGGATATTTTAGGCAACATTTTGTTAAAATTATTATTCATCATTGTTATTAAAATAAAGGGTGCTCAACTCGTTTTACCGGTTGTTCTACAATTTTTAAATACATTGCATATTTTTGTAAAATTTCTACATTTAAGGAATCTAGATTTGCAGGGAAGTATGTTTTCATGTATGTACGTTTGCTTGTACGTATGTGTGTATATTTGCTAACCGCAATTATTACAATATTGCACATTTGTAAATATTAATTACGTAATTTCAGATGAAATGAAAAGTATAAGCGCCGCACAGTGTAGCGTTGTTGATCTAATTAGCAGTAAAAAATGTTTATAGCTAAAAAATATACATTTAAGTGAGTCTGCGATATTCAAAACCTTACTTTGCAATCTCTTGTTCTCAGTACAGTTCCGAATGTAATAAAATGTTAGATTAGGTTGGCTAAGATCTCATAACTCCATATATGTATACCAAAAAATTGGACCTTACTGTTGTCAAGAACGCGTTTGAGTTACATATTTACTGCAATGCTTTCTACGGTCGAGAAGTATGCGAAGAGCCGATACATCTGAGTCAGTGTAAGTCAAATGCTAGACATGATTTTGGCGTTCCAGCACATATAGGCTATGTTCAGAAACGCAGCATGAAACGCAACAGCAGCAGTAATTATTTTTTTGATGATTGTGATGAGCGACGCTTCATGCAAAATTTACGTTTATGAACGCTCTGCTTCTACTACAAAAAGCAGGTTGCGCTTCAATCTGAGTTTCTGAACAAAGCCATAATCGCATTTACATAGGTATCAGTACCCGATCCAGTTGCGCTTTTAGGTAATTGAGGGTGGGGAAGATGTCTTCTACATTCAATTGTGCTACGGATAGCACATCAGCCGAGTAGATGATAACGCGTCTATTCGTAGAGTTCATTTGTTTTGGCACTGTAGTACTACGTGCACAGAGGTTAGTTGCCGCTTGACTGTCGATAAAGATGTTCATGGGAGAGTTAGGTTTTGTTAATTCTACATTCCGACCAATCTTAAGGCATAAGCGTGCGTTCTCAACATATGGAACCTGCGATGTCTTTCAATACCTAAAAACAGTTCGCTAGCTTAGAGTGCAAATTGTGTAAGTCCTTTTTTAAAACTTTGTAGGAGAGACGAAAAACAAAAAATTAAAAAATTTCGAAATGAAAAAAAAAATTTCCGTTCATGTAAATATTTTGGACTTACACAATTTTCTTTGATTTTTGGACTTACACAATTTGCGTATCACTGAATAACAACGAGTAGAAATATGACAAGTCACAGACTTGTTTAGTGCGGTGCGTATTTTATTTTTCTAGTGTTCTACATAAAAATACACTTTTTCATAAAAATGGACTTACACAGTTTGCACTCTAAGCTAGCGAGTTGTACATACATAAAATTTACATATTTTTGCATTCGCCTTCATTGCATTTGAATATTTAAATCGAACGTGAGGTTCAGCGTTTGAAATTGAACTTTTGCGTTCCCACCCACAATGATGCCTCTAAATAACAACACAAACATTTATTTATTATATATGTACACACACATGTATTTATATTTAACAAACATAATTGCACACAGTAACACTTGAAGATGAAATGAGGGCGCGCGGCGGTATTAATATTTATAGCATAATACTGACGCCTAACCACCTGCCCTTCATCCACCTATCACTACTATCATTCTTCGCCAACATTGAGATACCATTCGTCGTCGTCTTACAGTTATTTTACATTCATTTAACATTGCCATCATCATAATTGTCATTATCATAAACATCATTATCGTCACTATCAACATCATTATCGTCATTTTGAATACAATTATGTTACTTGCATGCATTGACATTTCTATTAATTAATTATAGTTTATCATCTTCATGGAAAACGGCGACATTTTCTTTTGCTTTTCTTACTCTTTACAACAACAACACCCAATCAACGATTTATGTACGTATCTATATGCAAGTATAAACACGCACATATATTAAATGTAGTTATGTATTATGTATGTAGTATGTATCATAATAATGCAGCAATACTCAATTTCATCGAATTTTACTCATTCTGTTTTGCTTTGCAATTTAGCTAATAGTTAATAACTTATAAATACAGCACATAAGATAAATATAATTGTACATAAATTAAAATTTGTGATATTTTTGTATTTTTTTCGATTTATAATTTTTTTTAGTTAATTTTTAATTTTATATTAACCATTGATACTAAAAGTCACGGTTTGCAAATAAACAAAACAAAAAAAAAAAAAACAAAAAAAACACAGATTTTTTTTGTTGTTATGTTTAGTCTATGTATATACATACATATATTTTTATCTAATCATATCCCAACGCCCATTAACATTTACCCTTTTTATTTCCGCTACCCTCTACCTCTCCACTCATCACTTGCACCTACAATTCTTGGCTAAACATAAAATGGGAAATTAGTTTTTTTAGTTGTTGCTGTTGTATAGCTTGTTTCTGCATGCATTTGCTGTGTGTGATGCTGGGATTGTTGTTGTTGCTGCTGCTGCTGCTGCTGGTGTTGGCTTTGGTGATTATGTTGATTAGGATAATGCAATAATTTGAAGTGGCAAGCCGCTGTAACACGACTGCTGAAAGCGCTACTGCTCGACTCCAATTCGCCGGCAACCTCACGTATCGCTGTGACCAACTTTCACCTGGGTGTTGTGCTTGCCGGCATTTTCTCAAGGAAGTCTTTCGCTAGCACATCTTCGATTTCGGCCAAACAACTTGCCACCTCTTTATCGATATCCGAATGATTGTGTGGATTTGGACAATTAACGCTAAGCGTTGAAAAGAAACCATATAAATCTTGTAGTGAAGTGATTTGTTGGCTGGTGAGCATTAAATGACGACCGCGCTTCACATTATTCGCCTGGAAGGTGCACAGCAAGAAAATCGTTATTTAAACCACACGTACATATAATTTAATGCCACTATGATGTATTGTGGAACGATCTTCCGTCAGCCCTCGTCAAGTTTGGTTTGGAGACAAACCGGATCGTTCCACAATATATTACATTCCTACCCTGTCGGAGAAACAAGCAACCAAAAAGTATTTAATGCCACTACTTACCGGCGAATGCACTGCATACTTCATATCCATCAGCCGTCCAATGCGCCGGATATGCGGCACATAAATTGTGGTTGGCAGCGTTGCAGTCGCAGTGCGTTCATCGCCCGTGCCATTCATAATGGGCACCTCTTCGTGTGCATCGAATTCGGTGCCAACAAATGCCCAACGATACATTTGGAAATGTGGTAGATTTGTGGCGGGCAGCACACAGCCCAATTCAAGCAATTTCGATGCCTCCAATTGTACGGAACGCCAGTGTGTCAATTGGTTTTGCGATGAGAAGCCATTAGCAGAAGAATTGGATGACCACGATACATCCATGCCGGAGAGCAAACGCATCTGTTGGCTGTGAGGCAAAAGAAAACAAACGAAAATTGTTAAAAATTTGTAGTGCTGCAAGTTGGAGGGAAAGTATGCAACTTACCTCAGGTCCTCGCTCTCCGATTTCAATTCCTGTTCCATTGCCAAAAACACATGCACCATTTCGGCGATTATAATTGGCCATAGCGATGTAACATGATCGGCCGACATGCGCAATAGCAATACGCGGAAGCAAAGAAAAACGGCCGCTTGCACCGAAGGCACTGTGGAGAGTAGCCTCAGGCTGTTGGCAAGTTGTTCTGCGGAAGAAAAAAAAAAAAAGGATTTGAATCATGATACTCACTCATTTTTAAACAGTTTAAATTCGATTTTCTAGTAGAAAATTTCTACACCTTTTTCGGTTTAAATTCGGATAGTTACACTTGAACGTCAGAGTTTAAAATTGAAGTTCAGAAAAATAAAATTGAAGTTGAGAAAAATAAAATTGATTTTAGAAAATTTAAACTAAGTTCAGAAAAATTAAATTGAGTTCAGATTTTCGAATTGAATTTCGAAAAAATAAAACAGAAGTTCGGAAAAGTAAAATTGAAGTTCAGAAAAAGAAAATTGCAGTTCAGAAAAATAAAATTGAATTCAGATCTTCGAATTGAATTTCGAAAATATAAAATTGTAGTTCAGAAAATTTAAATTGCAGTTCAGGAAAATAAAATTGAATTCAGATTTTCGGATTGAATTTCGAAAAAATAAAATTGAACTTCAGAAAAAGAAAATTAAAGTTAGAAAATTAAAACTAAGTTCAGAAAAATTAAACTGAATTCAGATTTTCGAATTGAATTTCGAAAAAATAAAATTGAAGTTCAGAAAAATAAAATTGAAGTTCTGAAAAAGAAAATTGAAGTTCGTAGAAATAAAATTGAAGCTCAGAAAAAGAAAATTGAAGTTCGCAAAAATAAAATTGAAGTTCGAAAAATAAAATTGAAGTTCGAAAAAGAAAATTGAAGTTCAGAAAAATAAAATTAAAGTCAGAAAATGTAAACTAAGTTCAGAAAAATTAAATTGAACTCAGATTTTCGAATTGAATTTCGAAAAAAATAAAATTGAAGTTCGGAAGAAGAAAATTGAAGTTCAGAAAAATAAAATTGAAGTTCAGAAAAAGAAAAGTGAAGTTCAGAAAAAGAAAATTGAAATTCGGAAAAATAAGATTGAAGTTTGGAAAAACAAAATTAAAGTAAAGTAAAATGAAACTGAAGTTCTGAAAAAAAAAAATTGAAGTTGAGAAAAAGAAAAGTGAAGTTCAGAAAAAGAAAATTGAATTTCAGAAAAATAAAATTGAAGTTCGGAAAAATAAAATTGAAGTTCAGAAAAATAAAATTAAAGTTCAGATTTTCAAAATGAAGTTCAGAAAAAGAAAATTAAAGTTCCAGATTTTCATATTGAAGTTCAGATTTTCAAACTGAAGTTCAGAAAAAGAAAATTGAAGTTCAGAAAAATAAAATTGAAGTTCGGAAAAATAATATTGAAGGTCAGAAAAATGAAATTGAAGTTCTGAAAAAAAAAATGAAGTTCAGAAAAAGAAAAGTGAAGTTCAGAAAAAGAAAAGTGAAGTTCAGAAAAAAAAATTGAAGTTCGGAAAAATAAAATTGAAGTTCGGAAAAATAAAATAAAAGTTCAGAAAAATGAAATTGAAGTTCTGAAAAAAAAAATGAAGTTCAGAAGAAGAAAAGTGAAGTTCAGAAAAAGAAAATTGAAGTTCGGAAAAATAAAATTGAAATTCGGAAAAATAAAATTGAAGGTCAGAAAAATAAAACTAAAGTTCAGATTTTCAAAAATAAGTCCAAAAAAAACATAAAATTAAAGTTCAGATTTTCAAAATGAAGTTCAGAAAAATAAAGTTCCAGATTTTCATATTGAAGTTCAGATTTTCAAATTGAAGTTCATAAAAACAAATTGAAGTGCAGAAAATGCTTGGATTTCATTAATGTACCCCAATATCTGATTTAGATGCACTCACCCTGTATCTCCGGCATATATTTGTGATACTGATCGAATTCACTGCAAAATATCACAAATGCCAAACGCTTCAACAGCATCGCACGCTGCTCGTACTCCTGTTCGCGCGATGTGAATATATTCAAACTGCCCGTTTGCGTCAACGACACACGACTCATCAGTTCACGGAATGTTGTATTATCATAGGTCATCAAACTATCCATTATCTGCTTCCAGAAACTCAAGCAGGAGAAATCCAATTGAAAGAACGCAGTGTCGAGCAGCAAATCCAGCATATCCTTGCGCCACGCCTTGCGCGTATACTGATAACCGCTGAGACTAGCCAAAAGGCTGGAGCACGCATAGAACGAGGGCACATTGCGCGCTGTATGATTCTTCAGATAGGGTGTAATGTTGTACAACAACGTCGTTATGATATTCACCACTTTATCCTTCTCCTGCGAACCATAAGCGACATCCAACAAATTCGCCAGCGTGGCAGCCAAAATGCTCTGCGCCTGCACGGCATACTGTTGCTGTTGGCCGCCGACGCCATCGCGTATGGCACCCTCCGAGGTGAGTGGTGAAATGTCCTCCTTCACGGCCAAATTGCGACGCAGCCATGTCGTTTGCTCCAAACAAGAGCCAGCAATGTTGGAGAGTGAATCGACCAGCCGTGCTGTGATGTCGTGCAAATCGCGTATGTCCTTTTTGTCGGGGAAGGGCATTTGCGGGCAGCGCTGTACAAATTCATTGAGCAGCATGAGCAAGACAAATTGCGCTGACGGCGTTAAACTCAAACAATCGCGCAACAAAGCCAGCAGCGAGCTCCACGAATCGCCCAGCTGGGGCGCAGGCGCTGACTTCATATAGAAATAGAATAATTCCAAAGCGCTCACCTCGATGGTCAAATGCACGGGCGGGCGGTGTATGGGCGGTGGATTGCGCACCACCTGATGCAGCGTTTGCACAAAAGAATCCATCGGCATGACGCGTATGCTGGAGACGAGCGTAACCAAACTCAACTGTTCGGCGCATGCTTGTGGCGCTGAATTGCGTTGATACTGCTCGGAAATGCTGAGTGCGGAGAGCGGCCGCGAGCGTTTGGCATGCGCCTCACCGCGCTCCTGCCAAGTTACAGCGACAGCGGCGAGGAAATTGGCGCCATGATGCAGCGATACTGGCGATAGGAATTCCATTAGCTGCTGCTTGACGGGGCGCACCTGCCCCAACTCACTATCCCAAATGGCAGCGACGCTGGTAACGATGCGCGAGAGATGCGAAAGCACGGCATTGCGTGCGGCCAAGAGCTGCGGATTTCGTGGCGCTTGCGCTTCGCTGCTAGAGGATTGCGAGGTGGCGGCGGCAGCGGCTGCAGCAGCAGCGCTCGAGAGGAACGAATGCACGATGCTGTTGATCAGCTGGCCGGTATTGGAGCTTTGCGCGGCAACGCTCGTCTGCGGATAGGCCTGATTGAAGAGATGCGACAGCGTGGTCTGTTGCGTGTTGTCGAGCAGACAGTAATGGCAGAGTATGGTGATCGCTTCCAGTTGGGAGACGACGTAGTCGGGCGGAAAGCCATTTTGCTCCTTCAACGTCAACTTGGCAATGCGATCAATGTTGTGACAGAGTTGATGTACAACGCTGATTACGATGTTTGTGAGTGAACCGCAGCTGAAGCAATTTAGCGACGCGGTGACCAAATCAGTCCAATTGCGGTGCAGATGACGCAGCTGCTCATTCTGCAAAGCGCTCAGCACTGCAGCCAGAAACATGGGCTGTTGGCTGATCAGACAATTGGGCAAGTATTTGACATTGTTGCCGCTTGAGTCGCCGGCGAAATTGGAGAGGCGCGTCGGCGAAATATTACCTGAGGCTTCATCTTTGCTTAACGCGGCGCTATTGCCGCTCGCACCGCCGCCACCACCGGCGGCTTCCTGCTTCAGCAGCTGTACTTCATATTCGAGTTTTATCACAGACATAAGCAAGCGCAACAGCTGCAGCTGCAACGATTCCGCATGCAATTGATCGTCCAGCGGATTGTTGAAGTTGAGTATACGCGCTGGCACTGGCAAATCGGCTGCGGCTGCGCCGGCGCGTTGCCTTTGCTGACGCTGTTGCGCGCCAAACATGCTCACCGATGCATTCAAGCAGTGCAATATCACCTTCTGCAACTTGCAGCGCGCCATCAAATCGGCAATGTAGCAGGCCAGTCCCTTGCCCATGTCGCGCACAATGTCAATCAGCTCGGCGCATATCAGCGACAGCAACTCGACACTCTCCAGCTGCACACGACAATTGCCCATAACGTCATCGGGTGTGGGCGCATCGGCGGCGCTCTCAGCATAGCGCGCATCGTGATGGAAAAAGCCGCGCGCATAGTAAAGGCAAATAGTCACCAACATCTCCAAATGCATGCAGGCGCGATAGCTTTGCGCATATTCAGTGTTGCTGATGCTGCCGCCAAAGCCCTTGCCCTGCATACATTTGCGATGGCGTATCAGCAGCTGTTTCAGTGAGCCACTCGACACGGATGTGGTTATCGATAGGCAGAGAAAGGTGCGCGTATCGCATGTGATGATGTTGCGTAGCGTTTGGAATGCGTAGAGTGTTTGACGTGTGTCGTAGGCGCCGCCAGCGTAAATGAGCATATGCTGATAGTAGCAAGGCATTTGATCGGAGGCGTTGGTGAAAAGGCGGGCGGCGGCGCTGCCATCGCCTGCGCTCAAACTCGAGTTGGCGCTCTTCATGGACGAGCGCTTGCTGCCACCACCGCCGCCAACGGCTGCGGCATCGCCATCCGCCAACTGCTGCTGCTGCGCGGCTGCCGCGTTTTGCCGCAATATTTGCAAATTTTGTTTGCCCTTCTCCAGCGTTTCCTGCGTAAGCGACCAGCCGCTGGACTTTTGGCTGCTGTTCGGTTTTTGGCTTGTCTCCAAGCTGAGCGCGCGCCTCTTATCCTCCACATTGATGGTGGACGATGCGGTTGTGGTGGTTGTTAGTGATTGTGATTGCGAATGCGTATCGTAGAGCTCGCCGTCGTCATCGTCGTCGCCGTCGCTTTGCAGCGAATTATTGGCCAAATGTTCTGCGCCCTCTTGCAGACTCTGCGAACGCCCGGCAGCAGAACCGCTGTAGCTGTTGTTGCTATCTGTAGAGGTCTTCGATATGCAACTCATGCGTTTCTTGTCAGTGCTGCCGTGTGATTTCTTACCGCCTGCTTGCTTCTTCTTATGTTGCTTGGTTGTTGTTGTCGTTGTTGTGGCTATTGTTGCGCTTGGCTGTTGCGCGCGTTTTTGTTTCGATTTGCTTGCGTTTGCTTCATCACGCTGTTGCTGTTCACTGGCGACTGATGTCGTTACATTCTCTACCAAGTCCTTATTCATCGTCTCCAACGCAGCTGTATCGCTTGCGTTTGCATTGTTGGCCGCATTGAAATATTCATCGGCTGGATGCGCCGAGTCGTCGAGCACTGCAGCACCTTGCTGCTGCTGCTGTTGTAGTTCGTCTGTTGTTGATGTGATCGATGCTAAGCTCGAGTCACATGGAGTTTTTTCGCGTGTTAGCCTGTAGGTTTTACGATTTTTGGTGCGCTCATGCTGTGACAGCAACTCGGTCACGCGTTCACAATCGCCCACGAAACGTTTTAAATTGCCGCCACCGCCGCCGCCGCCGCTAATGGCGCCTGCGCTTGAGCTAATCGTTAAGCTGTCGTCCTTCTCGACGCTCGTTTCGCGATTTTCCGATTCTGAATCGTACAAACTGCTCTCCGAGTCGTCGGTGTAATCATGTTCGAAGTCATGTCCATCATCCAAATCATCTTTTTCATCAGCTTCGTCACCACCGTTGGCCGCCGCTTCTTGCTGCTCAGCGACTTTTGATGAGCTTGGCGTCTGATCGAACGATTTTCGCTTGGCGCGCGCATCCTCCTTCAGCGAATTATCACGCAGCTCACATTCTGTCGTCTCAATGCTCGCCTCATCATCAAAATCGGGCGAGTTATCCAAAGGATTCACTATTAACCCGATGGCGGTGGCGTCTGGTGTTTCAACGGCTGCAATTTGCTGCGTTGGCGTGTTGTCACTAACAAAATTTGATGTCTTATTCTTACTACTCAATGTCACGCCGAATATTTTCTTGTGAAAATTGCGTATGGGACTGCGCTTCTTATTGCTCGACGTGTCCATGTGATATTTGATGTTTCCGTATTCCGAACTGATTGCGTACACATCGCGCTCCAGCGCGTTGCCATCCTCAATCTCGCCAACCGCTTGTTTATCGCTCAGCATTGCCTGTCCCTCAACGCCGCGCTCCTGCTGCAACAAATGCAAATGCATTACGCTGATGCGCTTCGTCTGCGCGCTAAGCAATATTTTGTAGAGCGGCTTTATAAGGCGTGACAAATCGCCGCGCAACAGCGCCGACTGCAACCATTTCGTAACGCATGTACGTACAGACATATATTGTGGCAGCGCCAGCGTGTCCAACACTTTCAGCAGCGTCTTCTCAAAACCCTTTGACGGCTGCTTGTCGCGCCCCAAATGCCAGAGTAATTCGAATTTACGAAAACTCTTCGATTCGCTCTCTTTCAGCTGTTCAATGGTGGCGCGTGGTATGGGACGCGCCGGTGAAGCGCACACCATTTGTACATCGCGTGCGCGATCGTAACGGTAGCTACGCAGTGCCGCTTGTGGTAGCATGCTAGCGTATGTTTCACCCCAGCCGGTGGTGGCTAGCGCATCGGCGGCAGCAAATTGTTGATGCATCGTATGCGCATACATGCGATTGCCGATGACCGTCTCGACCAAGCCACTCTCCAAACAATTGTGCAGTTGATAGAGTAACGCCGTTATTTGCGCTGGATCTATGCCAGGCTCGCCCAAGTAATTCCATAGCACTGAAATGACAAGCTGGAAGATGCGCGTTTTATGTTCAATGTAGCTGACATGTCCGAATTTGAGTAGTGGCAGCATAACCACAAATGTTACACCGGGGCTTGTGGTGTGCTCGATTTGGGATTTTAGTAGACTGCAATGAGAGAAGGAGAATGTATTACTGAAAGAACACAGTTGAATTTGAAGAGATATCGTCGGCCCCCTGCCAGAACCACGAATGTGCAATTATTCCAATTTTGAGTTAAGCGGTTTTCCTGATCAATCTGTGCATGCTCTACATTTTAGTAAAACCCCCAGTACCTTTGTGCACTGGAAGCCACCAAAATTTTCAATGCCAGTAACACGAATGTGTAGATCAGTTATAAAAAGTTGAGCCAGAAAATAAATTTCCAAAGTAAAACAAACACATTCAATTCATATTCATATATGAATAAAATATAAAATATATAAAATAAAAAAAAATATATAAAAAAAATATATAAATATAAAATATATTTTATTTGTGGAACTATTTCTAATCTTCAAAATCAGAGTCTTCTGAAAAGTTAGGCTCAGGATTATGCTCTTCCGAACGTCGCTTCTAATCTTCAAATTGTTATAAAAATAGTGGAAAAAAGGCAATCATTAAATGCAACTTGAACGGAAAATATTAGCTCGCCGATTGCGCAATGAAAACAAAGCTATTCCGTAAACTAATTTTTGGTTAGCAATCAGTGCAAAATATGCCAAAGGACCTTGTGCGCAAATATTCACCTTCGAAAACTGACCATAGAAAATGGTGTTGTACAACGGAAATCATCAGAGAGGCATGTAACTCTCCAAAAGCATTTCAAGTTCATACGCAACTATACGACGCTTTTTTAAACTTTATTTATTTCAACGAAGGAGAAACTGCCCTTTCGAAATATTTGCTGGTCGAGGTGCATATCGTCGTACCATATGAAAACACATTTAAAATTTCTTACGAAACTGGCAATTAAACAATTCTGTACGAAAAGTAGCACATTTGACTAATTATATACTGTTAATATGTTAAAATTGTTGTTGTTTTAACAAAATTTTTACCTTTCGTCAACCAGAAGATTAAAGTGCTTGTATTCCTCAACCACAAAAAATCGTGTACTAGTTTTCGTATTGTACGACGGTATATAAAAAATTAACTCTACAACATTTTTTACAAAAAAAAATTATTCTGAAACAAAATTTTTAGTAGTTTACTAGCAAATACCCGTCCCGCTTCGCAGCGACAAACAAAAGCTTTTATGTTATAATATGTCTCTCCCTTTACCTTTACCTTTACCTTTCCCCCATATTTGGGGACTCTGCATAGGCATTGCAATGAAAATAACTCTATGTTGAAAGCCTGCTCAGCACCTTTCATTTGATACCCATATTGCTCAAACACTTGCTGGGTCACTCTGGGTCCACATTTGGGCCTATATTCCGGGAAGTTCCCTCTTTTTAGAAATTCTATATACCCTATTATGTGCGCTAATACCATACGAATCTACTGTGAAAATTTCATAAAGGTCGGTTGATTACTTTGGGAGTCCATAAAGGACACACACACACACACACACACACACACACACACACACATCCATTTTTATATAATAGATTTACCATTGAATATTGGTGGCCCTCCGCAATAATACCCACGCTCGTTTATTCGGAGACATTACCTATCACTGACGTGAAAGCAAAAGATTTAAACAAAATATGCGAAACCTTGGCGATTCCAAAGGAATACCACAATTTTTATAACAATTGGAAGGCTAACAGCGGAATTCGCGATGCTCTACCTGAGCCTAACCTTTCAGAGCACTCTGATTTTGAAGATTAGGAATAGTTCCACAAATAAAATATGAATTTGAATTGAATGTATTTGTTTTACTTACTTTTGGAAATTTATTTTCAAGAATTTTTTTTGGTTTTCGTTGGGCCAGAAACACGAATGTGCCAAATCTCGAAGATTAGAAGGAATAGAAGTATAAAAACTATATCAGGGCATCGAGCTAAACAAGGTTCTAATTTGCAGATATACTTTTATATTAGAAACAAATTTTTCAAATTTTGCGAGAAGAATAAACTTTAAAACTCGATTTCCCAACATTTTCATTTTAGCACATTCGTGGTTCTGGCAGGAGGCCGACGATATCTCCGATTAATAGAGTACTCCTTTTTGACATCGTTTTGGAGCAATAGAAGAGAATAAAAAAATAAATAAATATTAAATAAAAAAAATAATTTTAAAAAAATACAATAAAAAAAAAATAAAAAATGAAATACAAAAGCAAAATAAAAAATCAAAGAATATCAAAATTAGTAAAAAAAAAATAATAAAATAAAAAAATAATTACAAAATAAAAAAATAAAATAAAAAGTAAAATAAAAGATCAATTGAAAATATAAAATAATAGCAAGGTAAATAAAAAATAACAAACAATTAACTCAACAATTCTAAGACGTGTAAAGGGAATAATATACAAAATAAATAAATACAAAAGTCAAATAAAAAAATCAAATCAACAAAAAATTATAATTATAAAGAAAAAATACAAAATAAAATAAAAAAGTAAAATAAAAAAATCAATCGGAAATATAAATAGCAAAATAAATAAAAAATAACAAACAATTAACTCAACAATTCTAAAAAGTGTAAAGAAAATAATATACAAAATAAAAAAAGAAATTCAAGACAAATAAAAAAATAAAAAGTGTAAAGATAATATAAAAAATAAAAAAAAAAAATTAATAAAATGTAAAAATTTGAAAATAAAATGTAAAACCCTATCCAAAAAAAGCTTATTAACTGTAAAAAAAAATTTTAAAAATATACAATGAAAAAAATAAATAAAAAATAAAATAAAATACAAAAGTAAAATAAAAAAAAAACGATTGGTCGAAACAAAAAGAAAAAAAATTAAAAAAAATTATAAAAAAATAATAAAATAAAAAAATAATTACAAAATAAAAAAAAATACAAAATAACATAAAAAAGTAAAATAAAAAATCAATCGAAAATATAAAATAGCAAAGTAAATAAAAAGATAACAAACAATTAACTCAACAATTATAAAAAGTGTAAAGAAAATAATATAAAAAATAAAAAAAAAAAAAAAATAAATACAAAAGTCAAATAAAAAAAATCAAATCATCAAAAAATTATAATTATAAAGAAAACAAAAAAATACAAATTAAAATGTAAGAACCTAACCAAAAAAGCTTACTAACTGTAAAAAATAATTTGTAAAAAAATACAATAAAAATAAAATACGGAAGTAAAATAAATAATCAAATCAAAAAGAGTAACAAAATAAGTAAAAAATAATAATAAAATAAAAAATTAACTACAAAATTAAAAGAAAATAAAATAAAAATTCAATCGAAAATATAAAATAATAGCAAAGTAAATAAAAGAATTAACAATTAGACCCAACAATTCTAAAAATGTAAAGAAAATAATATACAAAATGAAAAAATAAATACAAGTCAAATCAATAAAAATTATAATTATAAAGAAAACAAAAAAATACAAAATAAAATAACGAAGTAAAAAAAATCAATCGAAAATATAAAATAATAACACAGAAAATAAAAAAAAAACAATTCTCAACAATTCTAAAAGGTGTAAAGAAAATAATATACAAAATAAAAAATAAATACAAAAGTAAAATAAAAAAATTATAATTATAAAGAAAACAAAAAAAAAAAATAGAAAATAAAATAAAAGATCAATCGAAAGAAACAAAATAATAGCAAAGTTAATAAAAAAAAACAATTAACTCAAAGATTCTAAAAAGTGTAAGGAAAAGAATTAAGAAAACCAAGTCAAATAAAAAAATCAAATCAATATAATTATAAAGAAAACAAAAAAAAAAAAACAACAAACAATTAAATGAACAAAAAATATAAAAAGTAAAATTAATAAAATAAAAAATAAAATGTAAAAACCTAACCTAAAGACAGCTTATTAGCTGAAGAAAAATAATCAAGTTAATTATATGTATAGATACGTATTACCGATTTTAATTAATTTTTTTATATACAAATATGTATGTAACAAGCCGAAAATATTGTATTTATATACAAAAAATGTACATAAAAATATTATGTAGAACTAAATTGAAAAATAAAAATAAGTAAATAATATATTAAATTATGCAAAAATGCAATGCATAACGGTACAAATAATCCCTTCTTGTTCATTTGTGAGTACTCTTTCATTGCTCACTTAGGAGGTTTCAAATGATTACTCTTTAATTGCTTGCATGGGACGATTGGGGAAAGTTTTTCCACAGCTACTTCATTGCTTGCTTTGGACGGATGGAGTGTTAAAAAAAATCTACCTCATTGCTTCTTTAGGAGGCTGCCAGAATATTCTCCAAAAGTCCCCCATTGCTCGATTATGAGGTATATGGAAGTATTGCCAAAAACTCCCTCATTGCTATTTTAGGAGAAGAAAGTGAGTTTTATCTATCAAGGGCGTAGCCAGGATTTTATCCAGGGGGGGGAGGGCAAGCACATCAAATATTTGAAGCAGTCAAAAATAAATTTTTTTGCGACTAAAATCAAGTGTTGCTGTTCCGCTATTAAATGTCAAAAATAATACTAATTTGTGAGTGCGACTACAGCAACACTGCTAATATAAAAATGACAACAACAACTGTCAAACAAACTGGGTTGCGCAAAGTCAAAAGGTAGGAAAAAAACTACTATGTATGGCTATGTTCAGGAACTCAGTTTGAAGCGCAACCCGCTTTTGTAGAACAAGCAAAGCGTTCATAAACGTAAATTTTGCATGAAGCATCGCTTATCACAATCATCAAAAAAATAATTACTGCCGCTGTTGCGTTTCATGCTGCGTTTCTGAACATACCCTATAAAACAGCTGATCGGGTTGTTGTGTACAAAATTATTCAAGCCGCTCATTTGGTGAAACCCAAAAGTAAGTTAACCTCAAATCTGGACAACTTAAGCCAAAACTTATGGCGTTTTCTTTTCTCGAAATAATGTTGCCCTGTTTGATTTTCTTAGCCAGTTTGTATGTTTGTCTGGTCCTTTCACCAAATATTGACCTCTAACTAAGTAAGAGGGCACCCTTATCTACAAATTCAGCCGTTTTATAGAAAGTCAGGATACGTAATTCGATAATTGGGATATAGGAGGGCAACATTTTTTCGTAGAAAAGAAAACGCCATTAGTTTTATACTGTTTTCAGACAGAAAATTAATGTAGTACATTACATTTATAATTTAACAACCCAATAAACACAACGGATTCGCCTCGAATTCGAGACGAATTCGCTTCTCTGATTATATTATCGCGGCGATAGTTCGCGACGATAGATCGGCGAATCCGAATTCCCAGGCGAGTCACCCCTCATTAGCGATTCGCGCATTTTTATATTCTCGGATCGTTGGCGATTCGAGATTTATGCTCATTGGCGAATACATTCTAGAAAATCATCTTCAGCGAATCCACCTCGAATTCGCCACGATATCATCTGAGCATTTCAAAATCTTGAGTAGAGTTTTAAATGGTAAATTAAACCCCAACAGGGAATTTCTTCGTGTAAAGCAAGATTTAATAAAATTAATAAATGCTATTGCGATAATTGATTTTTCTCGAGTCCATCTCGAACTCGATACGAGTCCGAAAAATTACATTCACCTCCGCGAATTCTTCTCGAATTCGCCACGATATCATCCTCGCTTTTGTGTTTATTGGGAATAAATTCTTGTGTTTCACACACACTCAATTAACAAGGAGATGTCACTTTTCATTAAATAATTTGTTATTATTGACAATAATTTTTTAATAAATAATCCCAGTAAACATTCGGAGTCATAAAAAAATCAGAAAGGAATAGTAAACTTGAGTATTCACACTCATTATGAGCTCATTTTGGAGTCCGAAATGTATGTATTTCTGTTCTTAAGATGGTCCCCTGATATGAGCCTAATTTCATACATTTTATGAGCCTGAATATGTAGTAAAACCAAAAAAAAAATGTCTTTTGTTTTTGCATTTTCCTTCCCCTGTCCCAATTCTCTTCATCCCCTCTCTCCATTCACCCAGCTTATTCTCCTCTTCTCTCATTGGTTGCGTTCAGAAGTCGGAACTGTTGAGCAAAACTGTTGTGTCAATATCACTAAGCGGAAAGGGATATAATTTGCTCTTTCTGAACGAGCTGATACAGAAAATAAACAAACTATTATTATAATTACCTATTGTAGCATTACATAAACACATCGCCCTTTGACTTTAATTGTCATGTGCACACAAATAATGTATAAACAAATATGAATGTACACTAGAGCGTATCGCCAAAAAAAGTTTAAAATGTTCCCCTCTGGTTCGAATGTTTACTCCTTGGAGATTTCAAAAATGGAAAATTTTTTTTTTCGGCACCCTGTAAAAACAGCGAAATTCGTTTTTTGCTTATAACTTTTCTATTTGGTGTTTGATTTTAACGAGCAATATATTGTTGTAAAGGTTTTAACCCGTGTCATATTTCGTCCATATAAGCCATTAACCTGCGACACCAACTTTAGCTTTTATTAAAATTTATTTAAAACCAACACCCTGTATTAAAAAAAAATTTTTTGAATAAAGTAAATTTAGCCTTGAATTTAGTTTTGACATCATTATATGAGTAAAATTGATTATTACTTATTAATATTAGCTCTGTTTAATGAACAAAAAAAGTTCGGAGCAGGTTAGAGCAGAGCAAATTAGGGCAGCTGTCGAAATAGAGCAACATAGAGCAACTCAGAGCAGAAATGCCATGAAGAAGTACATAGTACACTCAAATGATCGATTGGAGCTCATTTAGAATTACAGAGCCACCATGCTTGTAATTTTATTCTGATACGGACTTGCAGGAAGTACACAATTCTAATGATGTTATAAAAATACCTGATTAATATTTCCAAACAGCAGTGGTTGATACTAATTATACTAATTATAACCTATTAATTTACTTAGATTTTCTATGCCATTCTATAAATACTGAGCGATTTGAACAGGTAGTAAGTGATTCTTGTACAGAAGTTGCCGACGAGGAACGCCTAGGTTATATACTCGCTAAAGTAAGTAGCCGAGAACGTTACAGAAAATTAGAGCCAAGAAAAGATTTAGCATAAATGCATTACATTTATTTCCTCATTATATGCAGGTAAATATTCTTTTTATACCATTCATGGGAATGAAATGGTATTATAACTTTGTACCGAAACACGAATGGTGAAAGTACCAGAACGAGGCGTTGCAGACCTACGAAAATATATACCAATATGATCAGGATCATGAGCTGAGTCGATTAAGCCATGTCCGTCTGTCTGTCTGTTTAATCGCAAACTAGTCCCTCAATTTTTGAGATATCTGCATGAAATTCGGAATGTGAGTGTATTTTTAGAAGCTTATCATTTGTCGGAATCGGCCGAATCGGACCACTATATCATATAGCTGCCATACAACCGATTGTTCAGATATATATATTTTAGGGTATAACTTCTCCATCTAAATAATGACACTTCTTTTTCTAAGGAATCTTTGTATAAATTACCCAGAGAATTGAAAGTATAAATTAGACAATATCAGACTATGCAACTTTTCATTTCCCCATTCATGAAAGGTATGCAGTCTTTGGTACGTCCGAAGTCAGCCGCGCTCTTACTTGTTTCTCTTAGTATTCAGGAAAAAATTTTTTTTTTTCAAATACAGGGTGTTGGATTTAGTAAAAATAGAATAAAAGCTGAACTTGGCATGATGGGCTAAAAGTTTCTATGGATGAAATATTGCCTTGGTGAATACCTTTCTAAAAATGCATCACTTTTGAAAATCGAACGTAAAATATAGAAATTATAGAAAAAAAACAAATTTCGCTGTTTTTACAGGGTGACAAAAAAAATTAAAAAAAATTTGTTTGAAAACCTCATAAGGTAAGTGTTCAAACTGGGGGGGGGACATTTTCAACTTTTTTTTCCTCCATACACCGTGATACGCTCTAATGTACACAAACAACATTCTACCCAAATTAGTTACATTGAACTCAGCGGGAGTTTATGCTAAGACTGCACTCGCCGCACATAGCGAGGATCTTGTTACACATATGCGGACGGTCAAAGACACCGCCAAAGACAGTCGCAATGCCCAACTGATCACAACGTCAGTTTGTCAATGCGACTAACATATTTATATATTTATTGCAACCCAATTAGTAGGAAAAACAAAAAGGAGCACACCTCGAATTGGGAGAGAAGCTCGGCCATAAAACTCGTCAGAGTTATAATAGCGCCATTGTATTATAATATTATATTTTTGCAACCATATGTTGACTCAGCATATATTTTAGAATTATACATTTTAGTTTGTATGTATTAGTAATATGTATATAGATATACATTTTAGTTCGTAAATAATTTGTAAGTATTAGTGTAAGAATTTAGTATAAAAGAAAGTAAATTCAATAAAGAAACCCAATTGGCAATCGAACCTCGAAGTGGTAATTTTACTTATTTATTACTGGCTATACTATCCACAACATAATCGGCAATAATTTCGCTGCTTTGAAACATTTTTATCACATTAAAAAATTCATAAATATATGTAGGTATTTATATATTTGTACATATGTCAAAATCGTAAGCACAACATGTTGTCCGAAGTGAGCATAAAAAATTTATGATGAAAGAAAGTGTCCAACCTAACATCATGTTGTGTTAACCAGAAATACTCAACTTTGCGTTCAGAAGATAAAAACACAACTGTTGCGCAACCGTTGGGATTCTGAACACAACCATTGTGGGACATTCATTCCTTGCTTTATAGTGTTGTCTATTTGTATTTTCCTCCTGATGAACTTTAGTGATACTTTTATACCTACTTCCCATTTTTAGAATTACAATTATCATTTAAAAAAAAAAACAAGAAAAAAAATTATAAAAAAATTTCTCCTAAGCTCATACATATTTCACACATGTTTGTGATTCATATCCGACTCCAAATTATGAGTGCTTTGAGAATGTTTGTTGGGATAATAAATTCATGCCAAAACGAATTGACGGTTGACACTGAAAACTTCAAAATTAATAAAAACGAACTTACGTCCCAGAGTTGTATTGGATTTTTATTCGATTAAAAATTCAATTAATTAGTAATGGATCCATTAATAATTGAACTTCTGGATGGAAGATCGAGCTTCATTATCAACTTAATGAAGAAAATATGGATAATTACTCCATTAACCGCCTGTGTGAAATCAGTATTAGCTTTAGTCACGCTGGTGAAACCGGGCCTTAGATTCTGCTTATCAATGCTAATGCTAAAATATTTAGTGAACTGTAGACACGAATTGAAACAAATCTCACTGTTTTATTTTGACATGTAAATTTCTGCACTATTCTCTGATGCCATTATAATGTTAAGCAGTATCTACCAGGGCTGCACATTAACGTTATTTTTTTATCAATAACCGAAAAAAAATTTTGTTTTCAATTCAACTTTGAAAAATTTTAACGTTAAATGCTGAACAAAAAAATACTGTTTTGATAATTATCAAAAAGAAAAATCAAAAATAATTTCGTTTTGTTTATTATCAAAAAACAAATATTGAAAAAAATTTGTTTCGGTAGCCAACAAAAAAAATTATCAAAAAAAAATAACGGTAATAAAAATTCAAAGTAAAATGAAGCCGTAAGCCCGAAACAATTTTTTATTATTATTTTGTTTTTGATTCACAACGAAACGAAATAATTTCAATAATTTTTATTTGATATTCAACAAAACAAAATTTTTTTTGTTAATTTTTATTTGATATTCAACAAAACAAAATTTTTTTTGTTGATATCGTTGGGCAGCCTTGGTATCTACCTAGCCAGGGGGGCAGCTGATCCCCCCCCCCCCCCCCCCCCCGCCCCTACCTGCCTTCGCCCTTGTTATCTATTACTACCCTTACTAAGACATACAATATTGAAAGCGAGCACAGAAACTTGTATGCTTATACACCGAGGTATAGGTAGTAATCCACTACTCTCCGGGATTAATAAAACGATGATCCCCAGTCCTACTGGCAAGTTGAAGCATTGTATACCATAGAAAAAAAAATAACCGTCATTTCGGTTTCATAGATCTGACAGATTTACATGTGTACACTTCTTATGTGTACCGTTTTGCAGTAAAAAAAAACTGACGGATATTTTGATGTGTCCATATATTAACCTTCTGCGTTAACGCAAGCATTTGCTATACAAAGTAAGTAAACAACTTGCAAATCAATCACTACAAACCTTATCAAATCGAAAAGCGTTGTAATCGCTGACAATTGCAATTCCTTATCGCTTTGTGTGTATGCGGCAGCAAGACTCAGCACCTTCAACCAACTCGGTAACTCTTTTTCATTCTTATCCAATGCAATATTCTTATTGCAATTCGGGAATGTGGACATTTCCACCAGCAAATTAGCAGCCAATTTAATGGCGGTACGTAAACTATTCGACACACGCAAATCCATTAGCGTTTGTATATGCCTTTCAGTGCGTTCATCACATTTTGGTTGAGCAGCGTTAGCAGCAGCAGCACCAGCACCATCCGCTTCATCGGCATCATCACTTGCCTCGCTGGTGGTAGAATCGCTGCCAGTGGACCTGTTGGCTACCGGTTGTTGTCCCAATGAGCGATGCAACAAGCTGTGTAATTGCTTAGTGCGACTCATTGCCTTAATGCGCAATGTTGCGAAGAGACGTTCAATTTCCTGCAGCCGCTCTGGACTCGAATCTTCATAGATTTGCTCATTCTCAAAGATATGTTCAACATTTAGCTGTGCTTGATCACGCTCCACTTCAACTTTAATGCGACATTTTGCTTCATCAACAGCTGTGGCGCGCTTAACTTGTAGCACATGACGCGTTAGATAGAGTTCAAAGAATATTTCATATTGTCGTATACATTTCTCCAAGATTGTGAATTCTTCGCCATTATTGCCAGCATTCACTTCGTTATAATCGAATATTAGCTCATCCATACGATCTTTTGGCAATTGCTCTGTGGCAGGTGCGCTCTTCGGCGGCTCTTCTGTTTCATTGGCTGCGCGTTTAATAAAAGAGGGATCTAAAGCTTTTGGTCCGGTTAATGCTATATCCTTGGGACGTGGCTTTTTGGGGCTGGTGCGTATACGCATGTAGGGGTGTTTTGCTTTCGATTTCAGCTTTTTTATACTCAAAGGCGTATCCAAATCGGAAGAGGATTGTGGATCGATAATTTGACCGGTATCGGGGCAAATCTGTTGGGAGGAAGAAAATTTCAATAGAATGTTTAATAAGTACACACATCTTTATATAAGGGATTTTTTTTACAAGCGATAACTTTTCACCGTTATACCGATTTTCGAAAATGAGAGAATAAGGTGTTGCCACCTGTTCAAAATTTAATTTTTACGTTATAGTTTGTTTGATTTTTAAATTTCAGATGCCATATGTAAGGCCTTGGTCTGAAAATGAGTAATTTATAATAATTTTTACAAAAAGGGTTGCCACTTATTTAAAAATATCATTTTACGGCATAGTTTGTTATATTTTTCAATTTAAATTTCAGGTGTCATATAAAAGAGCCTGAAAATGAGTTGTTTATTAAAATTTTTACAAAAAGGGTTGCCATCTGTTGAGAAATTCATTTGCAGGCAACAGTATGTTTGATTTTTAAATGTGAAGTGTCTTAGAAAAGGGATTGCCCTGTATATGGATAATAAAATTTAATCTTTATAAAAGGGTTGCCACCTATTTAAACAGCTTACTTGAAATTTGTTCACTAAAAGATAGAAAGGACAGGTAAGAAATGGAAAGGAAAAGAAAGGTAAGGGGAAAGTGGAAGGGCCGGAAATGGCGAAGGAAAAGAAAAATGTAAGTGTACGGAAAATAAAAAGGATAAGGAGAAAAAGGATACACAAATAAAAGGGAAAGGGTAAGAGAAAGTGAAAGGAAACTGGAAAGAGAAGGAAAACTGGCAAGAGAAAAAGGAGTCCGAAAAATTGTATTTTGGAGGTTGCTAAAGGGTTAAAATATTATAGAAAATTATTTGACATAAAATTTTACTATGGCTCCCCTCGGACAAAATAACCAGTAACTACGGCTATGTTCAGAAACGCAACATGAAACGCAACAGCGGCAGTAATTATTTTTTTGATGATTGTGATGAGCGAAGCTCCATGCAAAATTTACGTTTATGAACGCTCTGCTTCTACTACAAAAGCAGGTTGCGCTTCAAACTAAGTTTCTGAACAAAGCCTACATATATGTTTTATTTTATATTTTATTAATAAGAAATTATGGGCTTAAAGCCAATTTATATTCTGCAATTTTTAAGGGTAAGTCTCATAGCCAAGTAATAAAATATTTTGTAATAGATTGGCAGATAAAAACCGAATCGAACTTTTTACGCGGAAGCCATAGTAAACTTACACGAAATTTTTCAAATTTAAAAAGGCAAAAAAAAAAAAACAATCAAATGCGACTAAACGGTTTTGAGATTGTACTATATGAGTAGTGGTCTCTACGCCCCGCTAGTTGTCTTACAGTCCAATTGGTCGAATTTTTGACCACCGGCGATACTAGTACATACTTAATAGTGTTCAATTTCATACCTCCTTATCCAATTCCGATAGCTTCGATGTCGATTTGGCCTTCTTCTTTTTCGGACTTTTACGTTCCATGTGCTGATTGGAGTTCGAGCGTCGCATTGGCGGCTCCGTATATGCGCTATGTGTGGAGCCTGCTTTGCCGCGTTCGTGCGCTAGGCTGTTACTATCATCGCCTGAAAAATGATTTAGTCTCGAATCGGATTTGCTCTTCTCCAGCGCATACATAGCGCCAGCTACTTGCGCTATCGAAGTATTCTTAAGCACACCTTTCTTGGCGGCAGCGTTCGTGCCGCTCTTCTCTTCGGACGATGAATAGTAACCGTGATTGGTGTTGCGTGGCAGTATCTTAATTGGGCTACTGTGAAGAGTAATAAATAAAGATATATTTTCTATAATTTTTTGTAACAATAATGTACTACTACTTACGTGATCATTGGTTGCACACGCGATACGATTTTCATGCAGAGCTTTAGCGAGGCGGTAACCTCCTCACTTGTTATGTTATCCAAGTGTATGGTGAGCATTTGTGTTATAGCTAAGAATACTTTTGGCAAATAAATGCGTGTCGTTTCATTATACATTTCCAACGAAATGGTTTCTAGCAGAAATTCTGTGAGATAACAAATTTCCACTAAACTGGGATCACCTGAACCGACTTCGCATTGATATTTCGCATCGGTGCTGCTGTGCGAAATGCTGCGCGATAGCTTTCCGCGCGTTTTAGAGCTGTTAGTTGCGGTTTTGTTGGACTAGAAAGCGGAATGAAATTTTTAATTAAAAGAAACACCGCTCAAGTTTGCTTTTATACGGTTTTAAATAATGGTTAAATGCAGTCTTTATCTACACTCTTTCATGTTTAACCTTGAAAACTAGTTTTATATAAGCAAACTCACCTTTTTGCACGAGTTATCGTACATGCTCGTCATGAAGCTCCAAATATAAGCCGGATCAAATGTGGCAAATAGTAAATTGGCCGATTTCACCACCTCCACATTGATGCTGCTCGACAAGTTCATCGTGCGTATAATATCGCATAGCACATGATCCAGCACAGCGCTACCAATTTCCGCCTTATCCAGCAGTGAAACCATAATGCGATATGGCTTCAAATCCACCGGCGTGCTCTCCAAACTAAACTTCAATGTGCAAATCAACGATTGTATTACAATGTGTTTCGAATGTTTTTCAAAATATGTCTCCATTTCAGTTGGCGGCGCGGCGCCATCCAACGACACCGTATCATAGCTGGGTGAATTCTTGGCCACCTCACTGCCCAACAACCACGAATACAAACGCCGATTCAGTGACATATCACGCCGCAATATCGTATTCAAACCATTTGTAACCAATTTTATCAAATCCGATTCGGTTAAGTATGGTGTATGCATGGGAAAACCGAGCAGTAAAAATTCTAATGTGTTACGTTGCACTAAAATGACGCTGTCATTGAGGCAAGCGCACAAGCCGGACATCATTATATCGCGATTGTGACCCATTATGAATACTTGTTCTTGCATGCTTAAACGTTTATTGAAATGCTCGAGCAGATAGGTGACGGCCGGTAGGCGTATCGATGCATTTGTGGCCATACATTCCCACAGTACGGTATAGAAATGTGTTGGATTGACGGCAGCGCATACTTGGGTTAGCAGCGAATTGGTGCGATCGAAGTGATCCAAACCATTTTCATAGCCGGGTAATACGCCGCTTAAGAAGCCACTTAGAGCTGGACGCAGCTTGTCGCCCAACGGCACGAAATAAGTTTCATAAATGCCGAGCAAAGCGGGACGCACATTCATGGCGGCATAGCCGAGTAGCGGAAATAGGCCGGCACTGAAATTTGAGAGAGCAAAAGAGCAAATGTTTACGTTTATTGAGTGAATGAAATGTGTATATATATGTACGAGCAACTAACCTGTATATGAATAGCTCCTGCGCCAAACGCTCTGGTCCGGTTTTGCTGAATATGACATCGTACGTTTCGAGCGCTTTTAAATGCACACCCGACGGCAGTGCCGGATGCATACATTGCGCTAAACGTTTTGAGATTTTTATGCGACGCGGTATCACCTGATATTGGGTATAGCTGGATATAGCCTGTAAAATGTGAAAACAAATTAAGTATGTATGTATATTAAATGAGAGGTGAATGAACGCGAAAAACGCAGTAGGTACCAACTCAAAAAAGAAATAAGTAAAAGCAATTCTACGCATTAATATTTACATTAGCGTGGTCCCTAATGCTAGAGCCACACATCGTACTATAGTAGAAATATTGCGATCTATACCACATATGTGTCACTCTCATATTGCGTGTAGTTTAATTGAAAATTTTCATGGCAAAGCCAAATCATAGTACAGTAGAATCGCACAAAAGTTAACCAAATGGTTCCAAGGGCATTTAACTTTTCCGAAATAATAACTTTTCTAGGTGGTTTTTAAATTTGATAGAATACGGTAATAAACATAATTTTTGGGATATAACATATCAAATTTATTTGAATATCTCAGTTTTAATCATTATAAAGCAGCAAATTAGATTTAATTTACATACATAAAATTTGATAGTCATCCATCACTTACATAAAAATTTTTTCTAGGGTACATTTTGGCAAATTCAAGCTTAGCTCTTGATTTTAAAATTGGACCACTAATTGCACAATTGCGTTGCCTTTGGTTCAAAAACCATTTATACAACCTTGCCTCCAGAACGGGATATTCCGACTTGTGCAAAGTTTTCTTGGTTGCCAATTCCTGTGTGCTTACCACTGCCTCCAAAATTTCATATCGTTTTTTCTTTATTTTTGAGATGGCTACTTTAGATACACTATAATCTAATGCCAAGCGGTTTCCGTGAATACCTTCATCAAGTTTTCTTAAAATATCAGCTTTTTGATGTAAATTCAATCTAATTTGCGATGGTTTATTCCGCTTTGTTGCCATTTTTAACACACAAACTATGTTTACACCACTCAATAGTTCAAACGACTAACTACGTTTGTACCTCGCGACACCGACAATAATTTTTTACACAGAAATTCGGGGAATGCACGCAAATTCCGGGAATACATAGAAACAAGGGGAATAAGCTTGGATTTGAAAAAAAAATCGATAAACTCAGAAAAGTTAACCAAGAGTTAACTTTTTAGAGCCGTACGTGGACGCTCAAATTTGGTTAACTTAACCGAAGGTTTAACTTTCTCGCGAGTTAACTTTTGTGCGATTCTACTGTATTGATATTATAATATTCATACCACATGTGTGTCTGCGGCATATGGAGACAATTGTAGATCATATTTTGTCACCCCCACCCCTAGGTCGATTCTAATATAGCCAAGGATACCACCTATGCATACATTTTGGTATCGATCAGATGCGGCTAACGGTCGTACAGAGGTCAAAGTACATATGACCATATATGATCCCTGTGCGACACCTCTCAACCCTCTCTGATCGGGACAAAAATTTTTATTTGGTACCATCGAGTACAGGACTATCGATTTGGGCATTAGATATAAAAAAAATGAACTTCGGCACCCCTTAACCGCCTCCGATCGGTGCCAAAGTTTATATTTAATATCTTTGAGCGCAGGACTATCAATTACGGGCATTAGATTTAGAAAAAAATTAATTTAATTTTTTTAATCTCTATATAGTTTTCTGATCCCTGACCCCTGTGCGACACCCCACAACCATTTCCGATCGGGACCAAAATTTATAGGTGATTGCTTTGATTTTGCTGTTATCGTTCTAGGGGATGAGATCGAAGAAAATCGCCAATTTGATTTTAAGGGCCACCCTAATGTACATACGTACATATAAAAATTTATCATTGTGCTTGATTGAATTAGTGCGAAAAAAATTCTTTTAAAGCGCAGGAACACTTTTATCAGTACAACAACGTACAAGTAGGGTTTAATGGCTCCATGGCCGGGTACTTTTTCTGTGGCTGCGTGTGCGACATTGTGCTTTTACAATTGATTACGGCTTGGACGAAAATACTTCAGTGACCTTTAGCTTATTTCTTGTAGCTTGTTGACTTATCAAAAACAATATTCTTGAAGAATCAAATATACAAAGCAATGCCTTATCACTTGCCTTAATTTGTTTGAGGCATTAATAATAATATAATACAATGGCGCTATTTTAACTCTGACGAGTTTTATGGCCGAGCTTCTCTCCCAATTCGAGGTGTGCTCCTTTTTGTTTTTCCTACTAATTGGGTGGACCTACAGTTTTATGCCGGCTCCGAACGGCGAATGCATTTTTTGTGAGAAGCTTTTTCATGGCAGAAATACACTCGGAGGATATGCCGCCCACTGCCGAGATGTGACCGCTGCTCTTAAAAACCCTATAATTAGATTTTTACTAATTAGAAATTTTTTTTTGGTGTTTTGCTCCGACCGTGGTTTGAACCCGAGACCTCTGACATAGCAGGCGAGCACTCTACCCACTGCACCACAGCGGCCACTTTGAGGCATTAATGAGGGCAATTAAGAACGAAAAAAAGGATATAAAATTATGACTACAGCCCTAAACAGATTGCTTTCATTTTTTTTTTATATCATTTAGATCAGTATTTTTATTACTTTATTGCTAACACAGAGACGGTGAGAGAGTTCTCAATTCTCACCACAGCTCGAATGCACCAATCTAATAGACTTAGTAGGATGTGCTTTGTTAACGAAGCTAAAAGTTAGCAGTGGATGTCTATTTAATTGGTTTTCTGGAGCTGTAACTGGCTTCTCTGCTAAACTGCCCCATAAATCTAGGGACTCTGGCTGTCTTCTCCGCTTGTTAAACTTTCGCTTCAAAATAACTTTACAATTTGTTTGCAATTACGTACCTAATTTATAAATGCAAATTGATAACATCGCAATCAAACAAACTGAAAGTTTTTGTAACTAAAAAAAAAATGACTCATCAATAGTATCAAGAATTTTTATCGCTATCACACTCAGCTAAATAACTTGCAGCTGAAAGTTGTTCGGTAGAAAAAAATCACCCATTTGTTATCAGAAAAAGTAACGCAAGAAGAATTGCAAAGTTGTATAAACTAACTTACATGGCTTATGGGAAGTACCTACACAGTTGTTTATCAACACACTTCACACAAGTTTTTTAATTGTCTGAGAAAGAACAGCAAATTGAGTCGGTTTAAACTGATTGTCAACTGAAAGGTACATATGTATGTATGTACATTTGTATGCAACTATGTATATAAAAAGCTATTTTTTAGCATCACATGCAAAATGTCAACTAAGCAACTGTTAGTAATGCATTGTTAATTATTTCTCATAATTTTTAGATTTTTATTAACGTACTTAAGTACGTAAATACGTCACAAACTATATTTCAACATCTGTTCAGTATCAGCAATAGTTGTATTCGCTTACTTTTTCCAGCAGCTTTTCTCTGTCTGCCTCTATCACTCTTTATCTCGCCAAAAACGATTTTTCCTCCCACCAGAGATAATTATCCAAAAAAGTAAAAAAATGCAAATCTATTCAAATCTTGCAGCAAAGACGAACAGCTGATCAAATTAAAACTATAAGAATTAACAAAATATAAGTTGTATTCGCTTACTTTTTCCAGCAGCTTTTCTCTGTCTGCCTCTATCACTCTCTATCTCGCCAAAAACGATTTTTCCTCCCACCAGAGATAATTATCCAAAAAAGTAAAAAAATGCAAATCTATTCAAATCTTGCAGCAAAGACGAACAGCTGATCAAATTAAAACTATAAGAATTAACAAAATATAAAGAAATCCTATTTTTACAAAAATTTAGAGGAAATTTGTATTACTTTAGCTTAGTTTCAGCAGTAGATTATGCATGCATTATATTTTACTAATAAAGAAACATGTATGTATGTACATATACATATAACTATGGAGTTGCGACTGCCTGCTGGCATTGCATATTGACGTGCATACATACATGCATACATATAAGTTAGCAGAGGGTAACCGGCGGACTTCCTACATTAAGCAACAAACATACAATGCTGCTGTTATCATCCGAAATTTAGCTCAAGTACAGATGCAGACATAATCAAATGTTATTTATTTACATCTTTCATAATTAATTCGTTCATATTTAACTTTTTTAATTTTGAATTTCAATTTTGCAATTTTCGCAAATTAGAAACATATGTTTTTTCATCAGCTGTTTTGCTGCTGGACAAATGTGATGGAAAAAATTTCTCAAGCAGAATTTTGCAGCCTCTCACAAAAATAAACGTCACTTTGCTCTCTCATTTCCATCACTTCTGCAATTTTTTTGCGTAAAAAAATGGAAAAAGCGGATATTTGTTGCAAAATTGTAATAAATTGCAACAAATTGCTGTACGCGAGTACACCTATAAACAAATCCTATTTTTACAAAAATTTAGAGGAAATTTGTATTACTTTAGCTTAGTTTCAGCAGTAGATTATGCATGCATTATATTTTACTAATAAAGAAACATGTATGTATGTACATATACATATAACTATGGAGCTGCGACTGCCTGCTGGCATTGCATATTGACGTGCATACATACATACATACATATAAGTTAGCAGAGGGTAACCGGCGGACTTCCTACATTAAGCAACAAACATACAATGCTGCTGTTATCATCCAAAATTTAGCTCAAGTACAGATGCAGACATAATCAAATGTTATTTATTTACATCTTTCATAATTAATTCGTCCATATTTAACTTTTTTAATTTTGAATTTCAATTTTGCAATTTTCGCAAATTACAAACATATGTTTTTTCATCAGCTGTTTTGCTGCTGGACAATTGTGATGGAAAAAATTTGTCCTGCAGAATTTTGCAGCCTCTCACAAAAATAAACGTCACTTTGCTCTCTCATTTCCATCACTTCTGCAATTTTTTTGCGTAAAAAAATGGAAAAAGCGGATATTTGTTGCAAAATTGTAATAAATTGCAACAAATTGCTGTACGCGAATACACCTAATATATTGCTAACATTACAAACATTAGGTGAGGTTAATAATTCGCAAACGATTAAAAACGATTTGGTATTCGTCAGAAGAACTAGGTCATTCGTAAGCAAAACGGAACCTTCATTCGTTCAATGTAGGTATTTTCCTTTCAATATGAATTCAAATTCGAAGCATATTCTCTAAAGGAAATTTTAATAGCAGACTACATGGAACCTCGAAATATTTTTTGAACCATTTTTATAGTATCCAATGCGGGAAGTTAAGGTTTGTTATAAATTCGTTTTCAGTGCGAGATTCATATTCGATTCTGAACTATATTTATAAGGCATAAATATAAATATTTATATGTTGAAAAAAAATCATGTTTTTGACTTTTAACGTGGGCTGGAAAAAATGATTATGATTAATGCATTAATATCCTGGTAATGAATATGACAAATCGGCTGTTTCCTGAGCTCCCTGGTCTATATAATTTCTAAAAATCGGCCGAAAACAAATCGGCCAAAAAACACAAATATGCGTGTATTGATGAAGGTTATGCGTGAACCATCCACAACCCCATCCGCCACTAATAATGGCTACTATTTATGCATGTTGGACAATTCATAAAATAAATAAGAATTTTATCCGTATATATATACATATGTACCTTGCTAAGCTTTCCAAGCGCCGATATCAGATCCGCCCATTCGCTCGAATATTCAAAATTGCGCAATGCCTTATCAATATTCGACATATAATTACGATATTTGGCTTCCGCCAGTAATTTTTTTTCCTCCATTAAAGCGTCCGCTATATCCATTTTTGATGTTGCTGTTGTTGTTACTATGTGCTGCTTGCTGCTATTTATATGACAATTGTTTCATTTAAATTTTTGATCAGCGCAAAATTGTGACGTTTGTTTGGAAATTGATTTATTTGGTTTTTGCTGTTGTCTGCAATGAAAATCAATGGAAATTATGAAAATAGAATGAAAATTGTGTGAGACTTTTTAAAAATTTGTTTTCATAACCTACCCACCCTATTATAGCGTGTGACTAACACATCTATTCCGGTTTACGATCCACTTTCATCGGAGGTGAATCGGATCAAATGGCATTCTGCAATTCGATTGACGTCCGATGAACGTCAGAATTTTTCGAAGTTCGGAAATCGGCATTCTGGTTCACGATGGATCGGATTTTTGACAGTTTATCGGAGCGATTCTTTCCGTCAGCTTTTGTGTGTCGGAGGCAATAGAAATTTTGATTATTTTTGGAAATATTACCAATTTAATGTAATTAAACTATGATTTTTAAATTTATGCAGCATTATTATACAAAACGGGCTTGGTTTAGCTATGCTACTGGCCTTTTCTTTGCAAAATAAGTGAACAAAAGGAATCTGCTTTAGTACAATAGACTGAATAGAGGGAAATAAGTACAAGGAGTTGCAACGTATTGAACTTTTATTTAATAATAAAATTTATTATCCTTTTTAGCAATATTTATATATTATTGTTTAATAAAAGCTTCTGAAAATAATTTTAATTGTATATTATTACTACGATCATGTAATATGAGTGGGTAGCGCAAGTCGGGCATAATTTCTGTGCCAAGATGTACTCCTTTAAGCATTTTTGCCTGACTGTGTCTTTTTAAAGATTTAAAATATCGCCTTGCAACATGATTTACAAACATTTGCACGAGAAACTAACAAATCGAAGAAACGTGCTCACTTTCTATATCCGTTCATGCTCAACGCGTCCTGGCGAGTCACAAAATTCCTGCTACACGATATGTACATATTCATGACTTGATTGATCGCAACCTGGATCTCAAATTTGCTTTTATGTTTTGCGATCCATAAAAACTTGTTGATATGCGACCAGTGTGGAGCGTCACCCATGGATTGCATCAGTATAACATATTACTATAATTACATAGTGTAAAACAAACCAACTGCAAGAGGTTTTCGCATGAAACTTTGTTGGAATAAGCTGTAAATGTTATTTTCACTAAAGTTGGCATTTTCATTGCCCTTGAGTTCATGGAGTCCAGTTTTTTTCATTATTTTTAAATTACTAATAGTTAAAGTGGGAATCGCAATAATTTACCACTGGTGTTAAGGGAAAATTTGTATATAATGAACCACGATCCTATCACAGATCATAAAAAAGTCGCTCCCGCGGACGATTATAGCGCAAGAGATATTCCTTGTTAAAGCAATGTGTGTGTAGAAGACTTATTTGTGTCACCGGCCTTTGGGCGCGCTTTAAAAAATCCTCAGCCGGCAGAATTCTCCTTTTGGAGAACTTTAATATTATAATTTAATAATAGTTGAAAGCGTTGAGGGTAGATGAATTATCATCCAAGGAATATTTCCTGAAAGTTTCACTGAAAAATTCGCAGTACTTTGTAAATAAATAAAATTGGTTCATTCTATCCAAGCTTAGCCGGTGTTAATTTCCGAATTACAAGGTATTATCGCATGAAACTTGGTGACAGTATTCTATAAATGCCGTTTTCATATATGTTGGCACTTTTTTTTTTATAATAGAAAGCAATATTTTAAAAAATTGAATTAAAATTAATGTCAAAATTCCTTTTGTTCTTCCATTTATTTTTCCACTAAATAAGCTGTTGCAGCAATGGAATCCATTTTTTAACCATTTAATATATTCTTTCTGAAAATTTAATCTAAAACTTACTGAAAATATATGTAAATTTGCTGTCAAAAATACAAATGTGCTGTCAAATAATACATATTATTTCGCATAAACGCTACCTAACACTGATTCGAACATAGTTTAACACTTAACAACACTTATGTTCGAAACGTCGTAAACCAGAATACCAATTTTCGTTTTTTCGTAGCAGTCGGCGTCGCCGCGATCGGAGTTCCGAGGGATTGTAGAATAGCTGTGTAAGAGGTGGTACAAATATTGCAACTGCATTTGCATGCATTTCAATAAAAATACCAAATAAAATTTAATAGGTACTTATACTCTTAAGGAATTTGGTGAATCAACAAATCTACAGCTAATAGTAGAATTATGTTAGAGCATGTCAATGAATTAGTGATATGTGATATTTCATTTCATACACCTTTGTGGATAGGGTGAAGCGAGCCATTAAAAAGACCCTAGCCATTACCTTTGCATGCAGTTCGAAAAACATTTAAATCCAGAGAAAGATATGCAGTATGGCTATGTTTCTCATAGCTTATAGAAAACGTTCATTGCTAAATTTAATACGAGGGCTGCTCCATATATTTTTAGCCTAACAATGAAAAACTGTTGCCAGGTGAAATCTGAAATTTCCATTGGAAAGTCTGACATTTTTTAGGATAATCGTACTCAGAACGTTTTGGCGTACGACCATCATTTGTGTTGTTTACAGTGACTTGGAAAAATTTAATTTGGCAAAAAAATGGAATTAACTCGTGAACATTTTCGTGCGATCATTTTTCACAAATTTCGACGTGGATTATCACAAGAGTGCATTGATGAATTTAAATCTTTATATGGCGATGAAGCACCATCCTATGGCACTGTGAAAAATTGGTATAATGAATTCAATGGTGGCCGACGCTGGCTCAAATACCAATTCCGTAAAAAAGGTTTGTTCTCATTGGTTTCCGCACAATTTGACTGTCGCTCAAAAAAGGCTCTTGTCGATTGGTGCAAAGAAATGTTGCAAAAATACGATCGCGGTGCTGCAAAAGACGTTTATAAGATCGTCACAGGTGACGAATCATGAATCTATGCGTATGAACCTGAAACAAAACAACAATCGACCGTGCGGGTCTTCGAATATGAGCCAAATCCAACGAAAGTTGTTCGTGGAAGAAGCACTTCGAAGTAAATGGTCGCCTGTTTCTTCGGCAAATCTGGTCATGTGGCGACTGTTCTGCTTGAGCAACTGAAGACGGTTTGCCTGAAGTCGTCGGAGAAATTCGATAAACGAACAAGAGAAGACGAATCATTGTTCACCACTCTCACACATCGACTCAAACCAACGCCTTTTTGGCGGGAAAAAACGTCGAATTGATGGGTCATCCACCGTACAGCCCTGACTTGACACCCAATGACTTCTTATTATTCCCGCTCATCAAGAAAAAAATGCGTGGTCAACGATTTTCGTCGCCAGAAGATGCTGTTCAGCGTTCAAAAACCATGTTTTGGAGGTGTCTCAATCGGAGTGGAAAAAGTGCTTCGACAATTGGATTGAGCGCATGCAAAAGTGTATAAGTCATACTGGAGAAAACTTTAAAAAACAATAAAACCATTTTTGATGATTAATATTAGCATTTCCTTTATTAGGCTAAAAATATATCGAGCAACCCTCGTATGGAAGTAACTTTTAAAACGTATTTACTAAATAAATAAATAAATAATAATAACTACTTAGGTAATTCACAAAGTGTCATAAAGTCATATGTCATAATAAAATATTGTACGGAAATAGTTATAAAAGACTTTTCCGAAGCCAAGAAGAAGTAAACGAAAACAGCTGATCAAATACGACGACCCAAAAACATATCGTGCAGACTTGTATTTATTTAGTACACATAGAGCCTAGAATGCAACAACAAAATATTATGACTTATGACGATATGACGCAATATGACAGGTTGTGAATCCCCAAACTATTTAGTTCACGCTCCGGATGTATTGGTTGACAGTCTATGTGCATAAATATACTAGGTATATATTTTTATGTATTATAATTTTCAAAATTTTATTCCAGTTGTCGTTTTGTGATAAATAAACATTTTTTTTAATTATAAACACACATACCTACATACATACGTGCATCGATATAGTATATTCGTCCAAAAGCGCACAACCTATTGCCTAGCTGAACAATACTCAATGTAGCAACAAGCATTGCAAACACACGCCCATATAGGCAAAACTTTCAAATATGTGTACATTCAATTATTGCGAATATAAGTAAATACCATCGCTCACATAATCGAGCTCAATTGTTTATTTCATGTTGTGGATAGTTTCGTTCTCCATTTTTTTGCCAACCTACAGATGGGTTTGTTTAAAATGCAGTTTGTAGTTACATACTTGCCCGTATTAATGTGATATGAACCTGTGCTCAAGATATCATCTGAGACATCGAATTTCTTAAATCTTCCTTGAAGTTCCGATGGTCCGTCCAGAATTGAAATTTCGAACAAGTTTTTTGAAATGTTAGTAGAGTCCAGTTCTTAGCAAGACGTATGTATATTTGCACAAGTGCATATTCCATTTGTTTTGATATCATATACACAGATACAGCAGAAAGCTTATAAGAGTTTTAGCCGTAGAAGCAGTTATTTATCAGCCATATGCACATACATAAGTATGTTCAGATATGCGATGTTTTAATAAAAAATATAGCCTTGATGGTAAAAATCTGGTCATTCTCGTGATCTGACTTAATTCTTGTCCTATAAAAGAAGCCAACCGCAGTCTTTCGCGGAGGAAAAGCTTTATATGACGGAAGATTTTCTGGACATGGCTAAAAGTCATTACAATTTTTAAGCACGCAGCTGTATTAATATTTTTGCAATAAGTACATACCTACATACATATTTGTACATATCGCTAGCTTAGAGTGCAAACTGTGTAAGTCCATTTTTATGGAAAAGTGTATTTTTATGTAGAACGCTAGAAAAATCAAATACGCACCACGCTAAACAAGTCTGTGATACTTGTCATATTTCTACTCGTTGTTATTCAGTGATACGCAAATTGTGTAAGTCCAAAAAAACGAAAAAATTGTGTAAGTCCAAAGTTTTACATGAACAGAAATTTTCTTTTTCATTTCGAAACTTTTTTATTTTTTGTTTTTTGTCGCTCCTACAAAGTTTGAAAAAGGACTTACACAATTTGCACTCTAAGCTAGCGATATGCCAAAAGTATATAACAGATGTTTGTTTATCATTTAGAGAAATTTCATATAGTGTACATACAAATGACCAATATAATTAATATTTATGCATATATACTTATATATTGTACCCGCACGAGGTGCGCCATTATGGACTTTCTATTTCGATAGCTAAAGAAATTACTTCGAGTTTGCGAGAAGGCACCCCTTCACCTGTTCTCACCATTAGCTACAACAATACAAAAGCATTTTCTCGCCACCCCGCTCAAACACCATTTTTACTAAACCTACTCGAGGGTGCTCTGGAACATATATATAATAAAAACGAGAACAAAATAAGTAGGTATATATTGAATTTTACACCATGAATGTAGTTTTTGTTTTTGTTATGTATTTATAAGGTGCTCCATACATTTACCTGTGTGTAGCAACTACGTTGTTTTTTTTCGCATAAGATGCTCTGGTGAATGATGACACACCAGCCAGCTACTTGAATTTATCCAATTCCAGCAGTAGACAAATTAATTTACACACTTTCCAGTTTTTAATTTTAATTTTTCTTCTTCACTTCTTTCCTTTGTTGGCAAACTAAACGCACTTTCTAGTCACATTCTTTTCTGGCCCTACGAACGTTTAACTCGTCTGCCCATTACCACTTTAAACCACAATTTTTCTATTTCTTATCCATTTGCATTTAATCACATAATCATTTTTTTTATTCAGTTTTTCTTACAAGAAATCTGTAAAATAATTTGCAAACGACTGCAAAATATCCGAAGAGAAAAACAGTGAAAAAATCTGACGTAGAAAAATTTCTGTCTGACAATTGTGACAAGTGCTGCCAAGTTCGATCAGCTGTTGAATGGTGTTGCCAACATAAAGTGAATTATTTAAACCAAAGTGGTGGGTGTTTTAAGTGGTTACTTTTGTAGAAAAATAGCAATTGGCTGAAATTTTAATAAACTCGATTTCTCAAACACCTAAAGAGATTATACAAGAAGTGATATATGTGAAAAATCAATTAAATGTTCACATGTAGTTTCAGTTATTATATATTTTAAAGGGTACACTGCAAAATTCTACTACATTTCTTTGCATAAGATTAAGGGCAGTTCCATGAGTTTCGGAAATCGATTAATTGAGTAGGCCACTTTCAAAAGTGTATATCTGACTGTTTTGATATTGAGTTTTTGATGGATTATGTACCAGTAGCTCTGTTCAATAAGAAAAAATTTTAACGAAGTTTTCGTAAAAAATGACAGTTCTCCATATGAAAATTACACTTTTTATGAAAAATTCGTAACAATTTATATATCGTCCCCTAAAAATACGGATGTCGTATGTGCTTTTTCTCGAAATTGGGATTATTGCATATTCATAGTAAACTGTGCTTGCGCTTTCGAATGGTGCTATCAGTTCGTTCCTAAACCCTATAATTTCTGAGATATCCGGCATGCACTTTGTCTTATGTAACATGGTTTCATCGTCCACTGTATGTATTTTGTCGTATGTGCACCAAATTTCGAACATACGACAATTTTGTATCGAAATTCATGATTTTTTTAATTAAAAATACATTTGTTGTACGTCATACAACTTTAGCTTAACTTATTATACCCAGCTGTACTACATAGTACACAGAGTATTATGGCCTGGTTATGCTACCAATCAAGCTGGTCGAGCACCGTGTAATTGTTGTTGTGCACTCCGACGGTGAGAGAATTTTCGGACTCTCACATCCAGCAAACTTGCTGTGTGAAACAGGCAGCCAGCAAACGAGGTTTCAGAGGTAATAATGTGTTATGTTGTGTATGTGCTCATTAATTATCATGTGTTATGTTGTGCATGTGCGCTCCAATCATCAATGTAAGCGTAACCACCTCTCACCAATCACGAAATGTTTCCGATTTTGATTGGCAATCAAGATTGTAACCATAACCATAGCATTATAGTTTTAATCACATAACGGTGGATTGTAACCAGCGTTGCCATTCTAGCTTTTTTCAAGCTAGATTTAGCTTTTTTTCTTGTCTTTTAGCTGGAAAAATTCTGATTTAGCTTTGGCTTTTTTTTCTAGCTTTTTTATTTGCTAAAACTCCCCAAAAAATGAGCGCTGCTTGCTGCTCATATACATACATACAGTCATCATAGTTACCATTTTTTGAATGTAAAACATTTTTTTTAACATTTCGTTATTTTTATTGACACTGAAGTACAAATTTGCATATAAATAGTATATGAAAATAAATAACTTATGTAGGCTCCACTAAACAGGTCGGTTCTTCAGATCAGCTGACTTCTTGTTCTTCTTCAACACCTATCTAATTTGTTTACTTCTGCATATTCTTTACATGCATTCGTGTTTACAATTCGTCAAATTCTTCATTCTCTGAGTTTATCCATCATTCGCCCGTTAGCTGAATGTCAAATTATTTCGTCTTCCTTATAGTTTTGACATCTCGGTCACGAGAGTTCGACATTAAGGTCACGGCGTGTATGGGCCTTTTCAGATTACTCGGTACGACTTCGGATCGACATTTTTTCCTCGGTATTTTTAGCTTACCGAAACGATTCCGCGTTGCCGTGTGTTTCACACTTGTGGGAATACTTTCGGTGCGTAATCTTCAGAAAATAAGAAAAAAAACATCGAAATTTACAATATAAAATTTTAAAATTCAACAAATCACTCAATAATAACAATAATGTCTTCTAGCGAAGACGAAGACATTATAACTTGCTACATTTACCACCGAAACGAGTTTTTTACTGACTTTGTTCTTCTTCTTTTATCACGCCGCAAAAATGTATGCAGTAATTCCTCAAATTTTACTGACCGGTCTTACCGCGTTGCGGTATACCGAAATTAATCCGCTCCGATTTCATGTATGCAACACTAATGTGAAAGTGCCAATTGAAATACATGTGGTCAGTAAGGTTTCGGTATACTTTCGGTAAAAACCAAAAATGTCGATCCGATACCGCACCGAGTAATGTGAAAGCGCTCTATGTGTGTATGTATCTTGAACCGACCTGTTAAATTGGCCTTGAATTTATGTATGTTTTGAAAACACAATAGGCGAGTTCGCCTCCAGATCCGCATAAAAATTTTGCGTGCAAATTGAACAACAATTTTGTGATCCTGATGTTTATCTAGATCCATTTCGGGTCCGTATAGATTGTAATAGATTTTTTGATCCAGATAAACATCAGGATCAAAAAATTGTTGTTGCAGTGGCTTGCAAATTTTTTGTCCGCATCACTGCCACGGGAAATCACCTATTAATAAAGCATTAAAATACGCAGTAGGACTTGGGATCATCGTTTTATTAATCCGGGAGTACTTGTTAATAGATACTCCATTACTCCCTATACTTCGTGTATAAGCATACAATTTTTTATATTCGCTTTTAACATTGTAACTATGTACTAGGAAGGGAAGTAATAAACACAAACAAAATAAAACAAAACTGAAACAATTTTGATATTGCTCGGAAAGGATATCAAATAGAGTACTCTTCTGCTCTCGCTTGGGGAGATCTCGCTCCAAGTTCTACTGGGTAATTTCGTATTTTTTTTTTTAGCTTCTTTTTTTAGCTTTAAATGTTTTTTTTTATGTGTGAAACAATTTTTTTTAGCTTTTTCTAGCTTTTTTTTTTTGAGAATCTAGCTGGAACTCTGGAAAAGTTCTGGCAACACTGATTGTAACAGAATGAAATAATCGAGATAGATATAGACTTATATATATCAAAATGATCAGGGTGAAAAGAGAAATCGATTGAGCCATGTCCGTCCGTCCGTCCGTCCGTCCGTACGCACTCTAACTCGCGCAAAAATTGAGATATTTTGATGAAATTTCAAATGCAAGTTGGTATCGGGACTGGGATGGTTGGTATTGAAAATGGGCGAAATCGGACCATGACCACGCCCACTTTACCTATATAGAAAAAATCGGAAATTCGGTATCTCAGTCACTAATAGAGCTGAAATTTCACCCACGTATTGGGCTCAGGCCTCTATGAAGAAATTTTATGAAATTTTGGAACATGGGCGGTTCCACGCCCACTTATTAAGGGTCAAACATTCAAAGTTTTATATGTCATAACTCAGAACCCGTTGAAGATATATCGAGGAAATTTGGTATGCGTGATTTACTTACTTAGGCAACTGTATGGACGGAAACTTGTTAAAATCGGTTGACGGCCACGCCCAGTTTTATATATGTGTATTATAAAGTGACCGAATAAAAACATTTTAAGCGATATATCTGTCAAATATAAAGATATATCATTGAAATTTTATGGCAAGAGTTCAATTATGGACATAAAACAAAAAACACAAAAATTTTGGAAAATGGGCGTGCCACCGCCTCCTTTTAGAAGCAGGAATATACGAGATTTCTTAGCCTATAACTCGAGAAATAATTTATATATAATGACGAAACTTGGTTTGTTCACTTTTATTACTTGTGTTAATAGACACACAAAAATTTATTGAAATCGGTTTATGACCACGCCTACTTTTTACAAAGATATTTCTGGAAAACCCTTTGGGAATTTGTAACGTGACGTCTTTGTAACTAGAAGTCACAAAGGAATTTAATTTTGCATAAAGAATAATATTCATATGCTTAGTTGGATGACTGATAAAATTGTTGAAAATGGTTGTGGCTACGACGACTTTATGCAGCACTCGCTTCATATAAAATACACCGTGTTTCCATCAAGCGCAAACAACAATGAACGCATACAGCTGAGTATCTAATGTTCGATTCCACTCGAACTTAGGCTTCCTTACTTGTTTTTATTAAGCATGGGAATGTAATGAAAACTGTAAGTATAAGTGAGCACAAGCGACTAGGTTTTTCTTGTTTAGGACCAACTTAATCTAATTTGTTTTAAATCCTAAAAAAACTTCACGAAAGTAAAATAAAAGATCTGAAAAGTATGGTATGTTACTTTGTCAAAGAGAGCGATGGCAAATTTTATGAAGAACTATTTCAATAAATAATATAAGTGTATGTATTATTCTTAAATAATAATTAATAACACTGGATCACAAAATGAAATTTTTTGTCTGTACTTTCAACGTGACCATCCTTACTATATGTAAAATCGGTCGCTGATTCCGAAAATCGGGTTCATTTTTAATTCTATGGGAAGGTTTTTGAAATATCGGCAATTTACCGTTATTTGGCCAATGAGTCCACTTAATCCTGTATATCTCTTTAACACAGTGAGTTATCTTCCTTAGGGTCACACCAAACGAAATAAAATTAAATTTCCTTTTCACGGCTCCTATAACATTTTTCTCTAGTTCTTATAGTTTCTGAAATATTGACGATTAAATTTGAATTTTTTCGATTTTTTACGATTTTTTGAAGAAAAAATTTACTTTGTCAGGCAATATCTTTAAAACCAATGATTTCACCTTCGGTTTTACTCCTTTGCGTGAAGCTCCATTCCATTTCCAAAAAAATAAGCTATCAACGAAGAAAATCCATGGTAAACTGGAAAAGTTATAGGCGATCAAGTAAATACAACCAAGTCGCGCAATGCCTCTGCACGGGTACATTCTATGCATATTGTACCAATACCTACACATCTGCAGTAGCAGCACATTGGCAGCGCAGTAGATACAAGCGCGTTTACGGGTATAACATGCATAGAATATACCCGTGCAGAGGCACTGCGCGACTTGGCTGTATTTACTTGATCGCCTATAACTTTTCCATTTTACCATGGATTTTCTTCGTTGATAGCTTATCTTTTTCCCAATAGAATGGAGCTTCACGTAAAGGAGTAAAACCGAAGGTGAAAACATTGGTTTTAAAGATATTGCCTGACAAAGTCAATTTTTTCTTCAAAAAATCGTAAAAAATCGAAAAAATTCAAATTGAATCGTTAATATTTCAGAAACTATAAGAGTTAGGGAAAAATGTTATAGCAGCCATGAAAAGGAAATTTAATTTTCTTTCGTTTGGTGTCACTCCAAGGAAGATAGCTTACTGCGTTAAAGAGGTATAAAGGATTAAGTGGAGCAATTAGCCAAATAACGGTAAATTGCCGATATCTCAAAAACCTTCCCATAGAATTAAAAATGAACCCGATTTTCGGAATCAGCGACCGATTTTACATATAAATAGGATGGTCGCGTTCAGAGTATTTTTTGGCTGTAGAGCAGTGTAATCATTTCGCAGTATTATTATTTTTGAATAAAGGATTAACACAACAAACTGTATTTTATTACCTAGTACTAAAAATTGCCAACAGTTTTTCTGCTGATCCTTAATCGCCCTATATAAAGCTCTCTTATATTGCATTCCTATTGGGTTCTGAATTCTTGAATTCAATTGATACAATTACTTTATAGTTGGTACCTCAAAATCAGCGCCAAATGAGCGCCATCAATTCTTCAGGTAAGTTCATAGTCTGACTTTACTGATTGCTAAGCTAAAAAAAATTCTCTGATCACCGTACCTGTTCACGACTGGGATCACAAAAACGGAATATTGAAATTTATATGCATTCGAAAACGTTCGCAGATGTTGCATGGTATAATATCTGTAGTGACTTGTCCCGTTAGTCGAATCATAATTGGATGATACTGTTATTATCTTCAGAATCTTCACAACTTTCAGCAAAAAATTTATATTATACATATTTTCAATATGTTTTTTGTCGTATATCAAAGAATTTTTCCGTCTTGTGAAAAAATGTAACATACGACAAAATGCATTCTAAACAAATTAGCTTATAACATCTTCCCAACAAAACTTACAGTAACATTGGATCAGTCCGATGGGAGGGAAATATTTGGGTTATATCGAGTCCCAGAATTGAGAAAATCCATAGGGCCATTTTAAAAATATTTAATGTTGAACTTAAAAAACCGTCTCCTGAAAAGTCAAGATTTGCTACATACGACATCCGTATTTTTAAGGGACGATATTTAAATATAACTACCATTCTAGGGTTAATTCCTTATGGGCTAAGCTTTCAAGCAATGACCAAAAATACTCAAATAAAATAGAGCTTGAGGCCGTAGTGTTTTTTTTTTCTAATTTGTGGCTTAATAAGAAAAATTCACATAGCCACTTTTGAGAGTGGTCTACTCAATTATACGATAATATAAATATTAGTTTTGAACAATCCGTTATATGTTAGTTATATATTGTAGTGGTCCAATTTATCAAAGCTTCTGACAAAAAGTTAGACCTTTTTTTGGCATGTGCCGCTCGGAGTGGACATAGAAGTGTACAGCATTATTATTATACTTCGGTCATAGGCCGTAGGGGCACCAAAATCGTTGGAAAAAACTTAAGCTTGGTCTGGCAGAATTTGTGATATAATCCACGCTTGGGTATGTTGTAGGATCAAATTTTGTCTACCCTGTTTTCTTAACCCTCAATGAAATAGTAAATTCATTTTTACTTGACCAAAGTTCGTTACTGCTATTTTTTTTCTACTTATTATACATACATACATATCACCTGCTTTTTTACGTTTTTGGCGGTCACACACTCTGATGGCGCTTAATTGAAATGGTTTAATTTATTTTCTTTAGTGCGAGTGCTTTAAACTGTGTCTTTTGTTTTGATTTTGCTATTTTTGCAATGTATAAGTGGACCTTAATTTGGTTTCTCTTCAGTCGGCTGTGATGTGGAGCAAGTTGAAGTCAAGGTCATCACAGGGCCTGTAGCTATACATAGGTACACTTATACGTTACAAAAATAGCAAAATCAAAACCAACGCTCTAAAGCAAATCAATTATAAACCTTATAAATTAGCTAACTGCGCTCCTAAATAATATTCTATTTTGGTATAAGTTTTTTAAACTTTGAATTTATGTATCATAAAAGTGTGTGTGTGACACCATAACGTGATGTTTCTAAGCTTGACCATGGAAGGCATTTTTTGTGGGTACGAAATTATTGCACTAATTTACATTTTTAATGTTTATTATTTATTTTTACGCCTTAATTTAGAGACGTGTTTTGTTTTTAAACATTTGATAGCAAAATTATTATTTTTACATACATATAATAAAATCATAGTAAAGGCCACAAGCAATAATCGCTTAGCTATTACTATTAATAACACCCAATTTTTATGGTCAGAGCTAAAGGAAATCTAAAATTGTCCTTGCTGACGTAACTGAGTTTTCTCATATAAGAAAAAATATTTTTTATATTTATTTTTTAGTTACTAACTAATTTAATACCATCTCTACAATATCTATATATTTTTATTATATATGTATTTATTCATTCGATTAACCCAACAAAATAGTTTAAGCGAATAACTATAAACATTTTAACGACAATTTTTATTGCTTTAGGTGCTACTGGTAGCACGTAATCGTGCAGGGTGTGTATTTAAAACTAAAAAAAAAAAAAACAAGTTGGAAATGCTCTATTTTAAATTACTTATTTCATTCAATCGCAATAAAATGTTATTAAAATTCGCATTGCAATTTGGTTTTTTCATTGTTGAATTGAATTAAGACTTAGCCGAAGTGAGAAACTGATACATTTATAAAATCGTTAAATAAAAATTCGTTAATTTTGTTTATTGGCATTAAGGTGGGTAGATAATTCTTTTTTTTGTATTACTGTTTTCATCATATGTGTTTAACAGTGTCAGAAAAGTATTTAAGATGAAATTCGAAACTACCTAATAAACATAAACAATGTTGATGGATTTCGTATTGGAAATACACTCGAAATGGGGCCAAAAAAAAATGTAACAAGAGAAAAAGTGTGTAAAACGTATTGGATTTGGAATGCATATCGGAGGAAAAATAAAAGACATAATGAAGATTTCGTTTGCTGGAGGATACATCATTTTTTCTACATTCATTATAGAAGGTTAAAGTTGCCAAATACAATACATCCATTAAAAAAAAAAAAATTAAAAAAAATGTCATACAAATAGTACAAACCTAATGCCGACATGTTATATACATATATACATATACATAATAATAATAATAATAATAATACAATGGCGCTATTATAACTCTGACGAGTTTTATGGCCGAGCTTCTCTCCCAATTCGAGGTGTGCTCCTTTTTGTTTTTCCTACTAATTGGGTGGACCTACAGTTTTAAGCCGGCTCCGAACGGCGAATGCATTTTTTGTGAGAAGCTTTTTCATGGCAGAAATACTCTCGGAGGGTATGCCGTCCACTGCCGAGAGGTGACCGCTGCTCTTGAAAAAACCCAATAATTGGATTTTTACTAATTAGAAAAATTGTTTTGGTGTTTGGCTCGGTCCGTGGTTTGAACCCGAGACCTCTGGCATAGCTGGCGAGCACTCTACCCACTGCACCACAGCGGCCACATATACATACGTTCATATATGAATGTTGTTGCATTTATGCGAGGGCGTTGAAACATCACATATGTATGTATTTCGCGAACTCCTGTTGAATTTTTGCATATTTGCATATGTTTTTTATACAAACACTGCCCTACATTTGACACTTAATTGTGTTAACGTTATTCGCAAGTCAATGACTTATGTTTGTACATACATATTTTATTTTATTTTTTTTTTAAATTTGACCACACAAATTTCGCCCACTAAAGTTTAAATTTGGGTTTCAGCAATTTGACAAACAAAATAAATGTATTATTTTATATTGGAACGTACATACATACATAATATGTACAATGTACAAATGCATATACATATATATGTATATTACTTTAACTGCAGTTTGCATTTTGGTACATACATATGTACATAGATACTATGCATTTAGTCATGTGCATAATAAAATAATTTGTTGAAGGTATAAGGTGCGAAAATGAATAATTTATTTCATTTACCTACTTTTTGGAATTACTCAGAATTTATAGCCTTTGATTTTGGCACAAGGTGCAATCATTGGAATGTGGTATAATCCCAGAAAGTAGATAGCACTAATCGAAACTTGATAAAATAACGAAATTCTGCGATATTACAATAAGTCTGAATTTCTTTAATCCTTAGAATGTGGCCGCTGTGGTGCAGTGGGTAGAGTGCTCGCCTGCTATGCCAGAGGTCTCGGGTTCAAACCACGGTCCGAGCAAGACACCAAAACAATTTTTCTAATTAGTAAAAATCCATTTATTGGGTTTTTTAAGAGCAGCGGTCACCTCTCGGCAGCGGGCGGCAAACCCTCCGAGTGTTTTTCTGCCATGAAAAAGCTTCTCACAAAAAATGCATTCGCCGTTCGGAGCCGGCATAAACCACCCAATTAGTAGGAAAAACAAGAAGGAGCGCATCTCGAATTGGGAGAGAAGCTCGGCCATAAAACTCGTCACAGTTATAATAGCGCCATTGTATTATTATTATTATTAGAATGTTTTGGGTTTTTGTCTCTATACCAAAGGGGAGAAGGTGAAAGAAAAAGCATTCAAAGAAACTAAGCAAAGCTAAATATGTCTCTGAATAAATCTTCGATGGACAGATCTGCTACATATACAGAAAGTTCGCACTTCTTCAACAATTTTTATTGATAAGTGCTTCCAACATAACTATACAAAAAGAAAACTGTGACATCCCAATATAATAGATACACTCCTGAGTTACTAATTTAATAATAAGCAAGCATTTTCAATGCCATACACGCGTTAATCCATATCCAACGCATGTATGTAACTCGCCTCACTCATTTGACCTTCGTTAGTATTTTAATTATGTGGACAGACATAAACACAATTTCCCTCTCAGCAAAAAACAATGCATGCCAATCTTTGCTTCTTCATTTCCTCAACTATTCTATTATGTATATCACATGTTATTTTTCTTCAATTTCCATTTTTATGTATTTATGTACCTACGTCAACAAATTTATGCAAGCATTGTTATTTGTTGCTATTTTTGAATACGCAAAACTTTAATAACAATTGAACAACTTAACCTTGTATACAACTTCCCACTAATTGTTTGACATGTATGTATGTATGTATGTATCGGTATTGTTAAACTTTTTTCTTTTATCTTTTCAATTTAAATAGGTATTTATTCTGTAGTAAATCAACGAATTGTTAACGTTAAAGTGTTTATAAAACGATTAAAAAAAAAAAAGATTTTTGATGTTGGTTGTGTGCCGGATACAATGGAAGTTTTGCAGTTATTAAATATTCGATTTCGGGGAAATTAATCGAGGCAATAAAAAATAGCAACAAGTGCTTGGCACTATCAAGTGGTGGGGAGTTTTTCCATTTACTCTTCTTCCTTATGCATAAACGTACATATACATATGTACATACGGATGTAGGTATGTATGCCGTCCAAAGATAGTATATCAGTGGCGCACACAGAAAAATATTTTGGGGGGGTTTTCAATATCCAACGGAAAATTAAAAAAATGTTGGTGTTTCAAAAAGAAACTTCTGTCATGCATTTGCGTGGGAAATTTATTGAATTTTATGGAAAACCTCCTTCTATACGCAATAGACACCATTAAACGTTACTTTGGCTCATTTCAAATCAACACATTTGAAAAAAAAAAATTCTGGAAAAAGTTTGTGTAAATAAGTGTATTATGATTCTTGCGAGATTTCAATTTTGATTGCTAACAAAATGCGGATAACTATGGAAACGCAAGAAAAATTAGCTAAAGAAAACAGATTTAGCTAAAGAAAACAGTGAGAACAATTTATTTTTAGCAAAATACAAGATGAAGAAATCTTAGTTTTTCTATGTGCGTAATTTTCAAGCATTAGCATTTTCATTTAAACTTTTAACAACTAAGGACCAATCTGGACCAGGTCTCATAAGCAGATTTGAGTTGTTTTAAGTCTTCTCTTGAGAAACCTGTTTATACATTTTTCCCTTTTTCTTAAAATATCATATTAAATGTACATAACTAGTCTATAAAAAATATTGTTTCCCAAGATGCTCCTTTTACGTATTTTTGTACAAATGTACGTCGACTGTTTTCGATAAATCTTTATTTTCGATAAAATCTGAGTAATTGAGTTTTGTCCCACTCTCCATACAATTTCTTTTTATCCCGCGAAATATCGCGGAAATATTTTTTTTTTAATTGTAACTTTGTTATTTGACATCGGGTTTTTAAAATTCAAATGTCATTAGTTTAGTATTTGGAAGCTCTATATATCCTTCTAATGTCCTTTTGACCTATGAAGTCATTTTCACGTAGTTAAGTCACCTAACCAAGTTTTTCATCCAAAATATCCTTTTTGTTTCACAAGAAAAAAATCCCCAAAAATAAAGTATTTATCGGATCTCTCTGATATTACGCTTAAAGTATTTGCAATTAAATGGGCAAATTTTTAAAAGAATAAAACTTTCCTGATTTTTACAACTTTTTGTAAAAAACTTACTTTGAAAATCAAAATTTTTTCAAAAATCGCAAAAAACTGCACAGCTATCGCTCAGCGAGTTTTTATTATACCACTACAAGTTGTATGTCATTTGAAGCGTATTTTAATTGCCTTTCAAACGAGATACTGCTTGTGTATATCGCATTTGTAACTCCAGCGAAAATAATTTTTGAATGAAGTGATAACAAAGAACACAAAATTACCGTTATCTCGAAAACCTAACCATACAAAAAATTAAAAAAAAATAGTTCCAAGCTCAGCAGGTCAATTCCTATCCTCCCCCATTCCTGGTTTTCTTTTTTTTTTGGCTGTAAACTAGCGTTAGTGGTGGGCGTGGTTTACAATATATATGCTTTTAATTTTTCCGAAAGATGAGTCGTTTAGTGGGACACCAATGAGCAAAATTTTGTTTCGGTAGGTCCATCCGTTTCCAAGAAACTGAGTTTTGTCCCACTCTCCATACAAATGTGACCAGTGTGCGTTGGTGAATTATTTTAAATTAAAACAAACCTCAGCTAATATCCACAGCATACTTTTAGGGAAATGTCTCCACACTGCTTGTTTATAAACATAATCAGTAGATGTTGACAAACATTAGCAATGTACATCCACGAATATTCATAGATTTTACAACATGTATTTACACAAATATTTATGCATGTACCATCTTTTATAAAATTATTTTTTTTTATGGTGTGCTGTAAAATTTGGGGGGGGGGGGGGGTTTAACCCAATTAGTAGGAAAAACAAAAAGGAGCACACCTCGAATTGGGAGAGAAGCTCGGCCATAAAACTCGTCAGAGTTATAATAGCGCCATTGTATTATATTATTATATTTCTTCTAATTCGAGGCCTTGGTTTTTGTTTTTCCCACCAATTAGGTGGATCTACAGTTTTATACCGGCTCAGAACGGCTAATGCATTTTTTGTGAGAATCGTTTTGATGGCAGAAATACACTCGTATTTTATAAAAAAAAAAGTTGATGTATTGTGGTATTGACAAGGGATGACGGAAGATCGTTCCATAATACATCATATTCCTACCCTGTCGGAAAAACAAGAAACCAAAAAGTATTTAAAAAGAAAAGTTATTATTTTTGTAAAAAGGTACTAATTCCCACATGAAATGAATGCCACTATCACGAACACCGTCGGCGTTACCGAAATGACGTTTTCGGCAAATCAGCATTATGACAACCGACGGCACGCCGAATCTTTCGAAGTTCGGTAAATCGGCATTATGAACACCGAATGGACGAACATTTTGACAGTTTTTCGTGCCGAAATTTGCCGCAAGTATTTGGTTGCGGCGATATTAACAAAATATCAAAAATTACAATAAAAGTTTAAGTAAATTATGTAAATGCATGTATGAAGTTGTAATAAGTGTTAGTGAGTATGAATATATGTAAATACATTAATCAACCGGTCGCGAGAAGCCACAAACATGGCGTTGGTCCATTGCATTTTTCACCGCGATTGAATTGCTGTTATATGCAAAGAAAAACCTCAAAGAAAAAATTGTGAAATAATGATAAGAGTGATTTACGTGTGTATGTAGGTTTTGGAAATTAAAATATATTTTCACCCAAGAATAATAATGCATTTTCTGAAGTTGATAATTATTGTTTGACTACTATAAAAAAGCAACTAACGACTTATGAATGTGTATTACCAACAATTTACCATTTCAGTAAAAATTTTCGTCTCAATAAAGACGCGTTCAAATAAATATTGCAGGTGGTGGAAGGTCGGCTTCAGTATAATGCGCGCGCCGTATTATTTTTTTTTTATCTTCAGCCTGTAATTAAATTTACGCTTGTTTACTTAAAGTAAAAGGATTGCTATGATCTCTCAAAAACTTTATTTCGTTCAGAGAAATCCTTTGCTCCTCTTCCTCTACTAATAAAGCTGCTATCGCAATAGAATCCATTATTTTATTATTTAAATAAATTGTTTTTAGTAAAATAAAGTAAAAATGTTTTTGGTTTTATCAAAAAGATAAGAAACCTGAGAAAAACCCGCTCAATTTCGCATCAGCACTTGGTAACGCTGATTCGAACATAGTTCATATAGTTGGCAACACTTAACTTCGAACCGACGGGGTAGCTGATACGATTTTCGAGGAGTTCGGCACCGTGGCTTTCGGCGTTTCGGTAGTTCGTTCGGTGTTCGTGATACTGGCAGAAATACCACTTCCCATACCGTAAAATTTCAAAACCGTTTAGCCCTATTTGGTCATACGGTCACGAGTTTTTCAACATACGTATTACGTATGTACATATGTACATAAATGTGGCATTTTTACTACCATAACATTTCGATCAAAAACCGGAACTAATTTTTGTTAAATTTAATATTAAAATCATGCTAGACGAATCGATAAGTTTTAAATGGCTCACATAAAATCGCTTAAAATGTATAAAAAAAAAATGAATACTCGCATCGACTAATCTCGCCTTTAAATCTATATTTTTGGCTCAATTTAATGGTCGATTTGCTTGCCATAAAAAAAAAAAACATAAAACTAAATCGTCTTAGTACTTGCATATGTGTGCAAGGTTGATCGGCTTAATGTAAAATGAAGAGTGAAATAAATAAAAAACAAAATTTAAAAACATTAAATGTATAACAGCAGAACTAGCTACGTATAGCCAGTTGTAAGCTCCAATACCACTTTAACTAAAAATAGTTGATATTTTAAGTTAATAATAGTAGCTGGATTGTCATGGAAGTGTATAATTGGTGGACAAACACACAGAAATGACTACAATCCCAGCTGGTTATAAGAAAAGGAATATTATTTCGACTAAAGAAAAGTCAAGGTAATTAACATTTTTTATATCTATATATTGCCGGCTAAACAAGATTTCATAAAACTTTGGCAGAGGTCAGCAGCGCGACATTCCCAAACGATAAGGAGTAAGTAAAACTTCCTCTTGTCAAAATGGATAAAATAAAAACATGTCATACTTGTACAAGTAATTTTTAGTTTGTAAAAATATAGATAGTAATTGAGTAAAAAAAAAAAGAAAATACTACATCAATAACAAGAAACAAATACACAAACACATTTTTATTTTCATTTTACTGGCCCTCAGTTTGACTTGACTTTTGTCTTCTGCAAAAGATCTTCAATGTGAAATGAGGTATGACTTCAGAGATGAGCGGCAATGAAGATCTTTTTAATGACGTTTTGATCGTGACTGCAGTTGCTGCCACAAACTTGTACACCGACACAATGAATACATATCTTTGTAGCTGTAGAAATGAATGAATGGATTGAGGAAGCGCATCCAAACCGCAACAACAACAACAAAAGCTACAACACAACAACAATAAGGCGCTCAATGCAGGCGAAAATGCTGCTGCTGCTGTGCAACGCGCTGCCATAAACAATGGCATTCATGGGATTATATAATATTTGGTCATGAAGACTACTTGCAGCAGATAAACAATAAGTAGAGAAACAAGATTTTTAGTAAGTATTTTAAGGTGTATAACACTTATGGCAGGTATGAATAAAATGGGCATTTATGATGTCGCTGAGTGTTTAAAAAGTTGTAGACAAAGCCCTTCATGGTTTTTAATTTATAACTGTCAACAGTGACGTGGTTTTTAAGTTGAAAATGAATTGACCATTTACGTAATGATAGAAAGCACTTCGTTTTTGTGCTGTTGTTGTTTGATCCACAAATCTATTTTTCTGATGTCTTTATCCAGCTAATAGAAGGCAGAACATGCGGTACTTCGCCGTACGCCAGCAATTGCACACATTTATGGTATATGGTCCCTAAGCAATTAGGTTCTGCAGCTCGCATTTTCTTCGCCACAAATGATATGTATTTCTTATGTAAAATCAAAAAAGCGATCCTTTAAGTCACACCCTAATATATTTATTTACACATACATAATTGTTGGTTTTAATCTTAAAAAACTTAATAAAACGAATATTGAGTTACAGATTACAAACAAAAATGTGCTGCTGAAACACACAAAGGGAAAACACTAAAAAAAGTGTAGACTTATAAAATAGATTACTAATTTGCGGCTAAATTTAACTGTTACACACGCATCATACATACATATATATGTACATTAGAGCGTAACGAGAAAAAATATTCACCGAGTCTGAGGATACGCCTACCAAAATTTTATAGCGAATAATTTTCTAGAACATTTTAGCCTAAAAAATACTATATCCTGACTGTATAAAAAGGGTCAATTTAACCCTTTCTTAGGGGCGCTAGATGGTTAAAATGTTCTAGAAAATTATTCGGAGTAAAATTTCAGTAGGAGTCTCTACAGATAAAATCTTTGTAAAATTAACCTAAAAGACTACAGGAGGCGAAAAACTTATATCCCTCGGAATGTTAAATGTGCGTTATTTGCGGTTCTACGGCATCGATCGTAATACTTCTTTTGCAAAAGATTAATGTTTTTTGACGAGGTTTAACATGCCAACAAAAAAATAGTTATATTAAGGTGGTATAAAATAAGTACTGGGTGGAAGTGACGCTAATGGCGCACATAGGGTTAATACAATTATAAAGTAGAAACCCTCCTCTCTTGCTAAAGAGATTGGTGTATCAGACTTAGAGATCGGACAATAAATACCGAAGATATGAAAAATGAATTTTAGCGACATCTAGCGGCGCCCAAAAAAATATAAAAAAATTTTCAAGAAATGTTTTCGAAAAATCATATGCGGGGGGGGGGGGGGAATGAGCGTACGACGAACATTTTTTTTGTCCATATAAGGCGAGACGGCCTAATGTACATAAATATGTGACTGATTAAGACATAGCAAGTAATGCAAACAAAAAATGTTTACCACTATTTTTGTTATTGTAAACAAATATGTAAAACGCTTAAAAACGTTTACTTAAAAAGAAACCTTAACCGTGACATATTTCTTATGTATTTTTTTCTTTAGGCGCTGCAAATTTTTTTTTTTTTTTTTTGTGCAAAACAACGTTGTTTATAATGTAGCCTCGGTGTGTTGGCTACACTAGCGAAGACAAGAAGAAGAGCAGAAATAGAGAGAGGCGACAAAGCCAATTAGGCAAGCATTTAATTTGGTTTAAAAAGTGTTTTATTTGCTTTTTGTATTTTTTAATAAATTTTTAAGTCGAACAGCGCTAATGCGTTTAATGCGTAATTTATTAATTTTCAGCGCTATAGCCAGTAGGTTTATTAATTAATTTAAATAATTATAGAGCAGATAACGCGCGCTTAACTAATTCAAGTTTAATCAAGCATGCGGTTAAAACTATTTAATTTAAAAGCAAATAAATGGTTGAGGTTATGGTTGACTTAATTTCATCGGTTTCAGAGGTTATGTTTTGCATGTGCGACAAGTCCAGTTAATGCACAGATCCTCTGCGCAATGCCAGTTTTTTTTTCATTTTGCGTGTTAGTATGATGAAAAAAAGTCTTGATATACGTGTAGGAAATTCATTTCTCTCTTGAAAACTTTTTGTTGCTTGCGCATTTTGAAGATGCTTTCTGTTTTTCAGTTAGATAAGTAATTTCCCAAATTAACCCACCCACCGATCGCAGTGCAATGAATACGAAATTAGCTGCAAACTGCGCACACAATGTTATATAACAACCAGCCACCAACTGCCAACATAATTTTTAGTAAGTATTATGCACTAAAAAACAAAAACAAACACCGGTTCGCATCGTACGAATTGTCCACGGTTGGCGGTTTGTACGTTGCGCTGGCATCTTCTTCTTCTTCAGCTTCAGCTTCACATCACAATGTGACTTTTCACTTTTATTTATCGCTTCAATTCTTCGTCGGGTTATATGTTGGCATACTTTTAAGCATTGGAAAAAGTTGTTGTTGTTGTTATTATTTTTCACTTTTGCAGTTTTGTTAGCGTTAGCAAGTCGTATGTTGCATAATTCGCTTGCAACTTATTTACATTTAATGTTGCAAGTCGGCAGAGAGTGTCTGATGCTGGCTGGCTGGCTGGTGATTTTGCGTGTAGTTGCTGTTACTAAGCTAATGATGGCAGTGTTGTTGTTGTTACTATAGTTGCTACTTTACACTTAATTCAATATTCACATAGTTATACTAAGTAAAATAGCAAAAACAATTGTGCAAACGTGTTGGAGCGTGTGTGTTGCGCATCTGCTTAATGCAAGTCAACATTCGCCAGACCACCAAATGTTAAGATATGACCTGAGCCAACAGTGGGCTGGGGTTGATTGAAATGTGATGAAAAAAAATGAATATATATGAACTACGAAGAGTGATTTTAAAAAAAATATGGAAAAAAGTGTTAGCATTGAGAGTAATGTTCACGTAACACAGTGCTACAGCACTTTTGAGGTGGAATAATTCCCACACAGGTCTTTTGGGTTATTTATACAAAGATTTTGTCTGGGGCACCACTGGTGAAATTTTATGGCGAGTATTTTTTTAGAACATTTTAACCCTCTATTGACCTTCAAAATACTATTTTTTCGAATTTTATAAAAATGTGTCAAAACGACCTCTTCGTGGAGGTTATTGGGTTAAAGTATTCTACGAACTTAAAGCTCGTGCAATTTGACTGTGCGTTTCCTAACGACACATTTATATATGACATGTATTTTAACCTTTTTTCTTTATTTTTATTTGGCGAAAAGCGAACAAGTTCAAAGCTACGTATTACCAGCGATGGTAGAAATGATAGCTATTTCGAAGAAAACCAATTCTTCATCATCAGATTTCTTTTCGGGATCAAGCCGGGAATCGAACTTAGACCCACCGCGAGAAGGTGTAAATGTTAGCGACGCGCTAACCCACTCACCCAAACACGGCCTGGTACGCAGTTGAACTTTTTGTCGCTTTTCTTTTGCCACCTTTACTCGCCCAACATTATTGTTGTTTCTTTATTTAAAAATCATTCAGGCAAAATTTCGCAAATTTAAAGTGGTAATAAAAATGTTGACCTCAGGGAGCCAAAGGGCTTGGGGGTTTTACTACATATGTATATGTATAGTGATCTTTCGTTGCATGTGGACATTTTTCCGCCCCAGACAGCAACCCTCAACTTGGGTCACAGTGTAATAAAAGTAAAATGGTATTTTCAATACTAGAACTTTCATACAAATGCAAACTCAATCTGCAAGTATCTGCATCTACTTAATCTACATTAAGATACTTGTGTTATCTCAAAGATGGAAGTTGAAATATTATCAACAAATTTGTAACCCCACGCCACACAGTGCAGCGCATTACAAGACAAACTGCGCGCACCTTGCTTATCAATACTACTAACCCGCTTCTCAAGATAAATAAATGTTTGCAGGGAAAGAGCTTTCATTTGAGAAATTGCAAACCACAAGTGTGTGCAATTTTAATTCCTGTTTGTATACTGAGTAGGTATTTCGCCAGAAATTCGTTTGCCATGCATAAACACATTTTTTCTATGTTTATGGCATCCGCTACAAAATCCCACGTCAAAAAGCCCAAATCGCCTGCAGCAAGTGTCACAAGTTCTCCTCTTCAGCGTTGTGGCATTTGTTGTTATTGTTGTTGTTGTTATTATTGTTTTTGTTGTTGTTGTTGTTGTTGTTGTTGTTGTTGCAGTTACTGAATTGAACATGTTGTTGTTGCAAACATGGCACATGTTGTTGCTGTTGTGGTAATTGTTGTTTCTGTTCACATGCTTACTGCATTTTTGTTGTAAATGTGTGCCTTTGCGTTATTGGATATTTTGTGGTGGCATCTGTGGCGTTGTGCACATCGATTTCCGCTTCCTTATTCGTATTTTTGGCAATTTTTTTTTGTAAATTTGGACAGCCGTTATTTGTGTTGGAATTTTTGATCGAAAAAAGAAAACTTTCCTTTCGTTATTAAAAAGAAATCGCATTGTAACACTAGAGTTCTGTTAGTGGTAATTTCTTCGTTGAAGAGACAGTAATTTTCAACTAAGTCAATGATAGTAGCGCTGCAGTTGGCAGCAACAACTATTGCTCAGTAGTTCAACATGGATTCAGATACTCTCGGTGTACACGCTATAAGAGTTAAGCTTACAGCAAAGGATTTTCATTCGTAACACATGTGAGTAGTTATTACGGGCAGTGGCTCTGTTTAGTCAGAAATTGTCTGCTACGCTCCTTGAGCACGCTTCTCTCGGTACGTCAAGCCTACCGTTAACAACTGATGAAGCGCCTATCTCCAATAACAGGTCTGTTTCTCTCGGTGTGCTGGACACATCGTCAAAAATCGATGAAGCAGTTGACTTTGTTACAAAATCCTGTAACGCTGCTTTCAAGAGTGCCTGCCCGGAGGTCAAAGTTCGGGGTAAAAAGAAACCTTATTGGTGGAACCCCGAGATCTCCAAGCTTCGGCTTAACAGCAGAAAGCTCTTCAACCAGGCGAAAATAACTGGCAACTGGCAAGCCTACAAGGATGCCTTAAAAATTTTCAAGAAGTCGATCCAAAGAGCTAAAAGAGACTCATGGAAAAACTTCGCTAGCGACATAGAAGAAATCTCTGAGGCCAATCGTCTACGAAAGGTCCTCTCTACTAACCCAGTTCCCCCAAGCTGTATCCGAATGCAAAATGGGGACTGGGCCACATCTAGTACTGATATTCTGAACACCCTGGTCACCACACACTTCCCAGGGTGCACCTCGGAACCTTATAGAACCTACTCTAACCCCAGGACATTTAATGACTTGGAGCACATAATTACTAATACAAGGGTAAAATGGGCAATTAAATCCTTCAAACCCTTCAAATCTCCGGGAATAGATGGGATCTTTCCTGCTGAATTACAGGCAGCAAGTGATACTCTAATCCCTCTTCTTGTTCCTATCTATAAAGCCTGCCTCAACCTGTCGTACATTCCTCTGGAATGGACCAAGGCGAAGGTGATCTTTATTCCTAAAGGGGGCAAAGCCTCCTACAGCAGCCCAAAGGATTTCAGGCCGATAAGCCTGACCTCTTTTCTACTCAAAGTTCTTGAAAGATTGCTGGATGTCTATATCAGGCTCCGTGCGAATACTCTATCTCCTTTTCAACACGCTTATTCCAAAGGCAAGTCCGTAGAGACTGCTCTACACGCTATCACTTCCAAGATAGAAAAGGGGCTAGCCTTTAAGGAATTCACACTGGGCATCTTTCTCGACATAGAAGGAGCTTTCAACAATGTTCTCCCGGGAGCCGTTACCACCGCCCTACGGGACTTGGAGGTAGAGGAGGCTCTCGTGAGGTTTGTTGAACTTCTTCTTAGTAGAAGAGCCATTATTTCTGAAATGTGTAATTCATCGATAACTAGGTATGCCAACAGGGGAACACCCCAGGGTGGAGTTCTGTCTCCTCTGCTTTGGAACCTAACGGTGAACACCCTGCTCTCTAAACTTCAGCACACGGGCTGCCAGGTCATTGCGTACGCCGATGACATCGCCCTGACAGCGACTGGCAAGCATATACCGGTGCTGAGCGATCTTTTGCAAATGAACTCAATATCGTAAAAACCTGGTCTCTGAAATGCGGGCTGAGTGTCAGCTCTGAGAAAACGGAAATGGTTCTGTTTACCCGCAAACATAAGATACCTGAATTCAAACCTCCGTCCATAAATGGGAAGGAGATTAAACTCTCTACCGAGGTTAAATACCTTGGTGTTATTCTAGACAGAAAATTAAACTGGAAACGGAACGTAGAAGTACGATCCCAAAAAGCCATGCTAGCACTTTACGCATGTAAATCAGCGATAGGCAAGAGATGGGGACTTAACCCCCAAATCGTCCATTGGCTATACACAGCGGTAGTGCGTCCTATTCTCTTCTATGCAGTCACCATATGGTGGCCAGCACTGGAACTCGAAACCAATAAGAGCCAATTAACTAGAGTGCAGCGAATGGATTCCATGCTTATTAGCGGAGCCCTTCCCTCCACCCCAACTAAAGCTCTCGAAACCATCCTATTTCTTCTCCCCACGGATATACAGGGGGAACTAATTGCCAGCTGCAACGCGGCAAGGCTCAATGCAACCGAACTCTGGAGGGACACCAGATTCGGGCACGCTCAAATTCTTAGTAACGTCCCTGCCAATTTTCTAAAGCTGGACTATGCAATACCAGCCTTCTGTTGGGATAACAAATTCTCCACAAGAATCCCGGAGAGGAGCGAGTGGAAGAACTTGGGGGATCCCGACCCTAATACACTGCACCTTTACACGGACGGCTCTAAATTGAACAATAGACTTGGAAGTGGGTTTTTCTGCGAAAAGCTTCATCTGAAAGTAAGTTTGCGCCTACCTGATCACTGCAGCGTCTATCAGGCTGAGCTCATAGCCATATGGGAAGCAGCTCGTCGCCTGACAGATCTGCCAGACATAAATTCTATCAAAATCTTCTCTGACAGCCAAGCTGCCATAAAATCCTTACAGAGTAACAATGCTACATCTATAGTTGCAATGAAATGTAGGGAGTCTTTGAACAAACTAGCCGAAAGGTGCGACCTGAACTTCATTTGGGTTCCAGGCCATAGCAACGTTCGGGGCAACTGCATTGCAGATGAGTTGGCAAGGGAGGGCACAAGCTTGCAGGATATCACATCTGCGACATGGGTTGGCCCCCCGCTTAACTCATGCAAGCACTGGTTGAGATCTCGCTCCATTGAACAGGCTAACGCTAGATGGGCCAGGGAGTCAACTTGTGTGATTTCTAGGCAAATCTGGCCTAGACTGGATGAGGCTAGGTCTGTATCGGTGCTGCATCTGAATCGGCTCTCTATAGGTCCGCTGGTGGGACTTCTAACAGGCCATTGTCTTATGGGCACTCACGCCTCTCGCATGGGCCTATATAAAAACGACTTCTGCCGCAGCTGCAGGGACGTGGAGGAAATAGAGAGTGTTGAGCACTATCGCAATCCAGGTACCGCTTTCTCCATAAACACTTTTTCGAGTGCCTGGCGGAGATGGAAAATGCAAGGACACTAGATTTTCTGCGCTTCATGAAACAAACGCGCTGGTTTAGCTTAACGGGCATCTAATCTTATCATACTTTCGAATCTAATTTTTCCGGAAAGGTTTGTAAACAGGGATAAGGAAGCTAGGGCTCCCGTGTGGTATCACAATGGGCCACCTCGGCCTAAGTGTGTCCCCGCTTTCATGAATTGCGGAGACAGCCACCTCAACCTTACCTAACCTATTACGGGCAGTGGGTTAATTGAAATACAAAAATAAAAACAATGATTCAGGAAAAGTGAAAATTCAGTTACATACCGACATAAGTATGTAATTAAATTAATGAATTAATAAAAATAAAACTGTAAGAGATATACATATGTATATGCATTACGTAAAAAGATAATGACGCTTTCCAAGTAACTAACGTTTTGTCAACAAAATAACAAAATACCATTTTAATTACTTACTTACTTGAAAAATTCAAAGGGAATGGCATTTATGTATATGTATATGTAGTTGGAGCAAAAAAATGAAATAAATAAAATAAAATTGATCGCGTGACTTTGCTTTTGGTATTTCTTAAAATTAACACTCATTCATAGTACAATCACATGTGCAGATATATCACAGTATACTACGAGTATATACTTGTCCATATACATAGTATATAGGTATGTGTATTAAATATGATTTCATATATGTTCATATTTGACGCCTGCACACCAGTAGCGCTTATAATTTGTCGCTAATTAATGCTTTCCTTAAATAAATAGGCCACACTACATACGTACACACACAAAAGCCTACATATACACGCGCAATTTATGCACATATTTATATTAATACCTGTCTACGTAATTATATTGGCATATGCCTTAATTCCTTTATAATTTTTGACAAAGCAACGTACCTAAATACCCACACATTCATTCACACACTCATGCATGTATCATAAGGTTTTGAAGCGGAATAAGGAATTGTTTTTCACCAAGTTAAGCAAGTGCAGTATGCCAATGCATAAAATTTGAGAGAAAAAAATAAAAATAAAACCAAAAATACATACATAAATTAATCATGTAATTCATGCTTGCAGTGAAAAATAGTAGATATGTGCAGCAAAAAAAAAACAATAACGACAACAACAAAAAAACAATATCTACTACGCACAATCAAAGAAAAGAAGTGACAAATGTGCACACAGCAAGTTCGTGTCTTAAGTCTTTCGTCGCTTGGCAGTTGCGTGTTTCAACTATGTACGCACATCCATACGTATGTACACGGGTAGTAGGTACATACGAAAAATAAGTGCCACACGCATATGTATACGCTTGTAGGAAATTGTTCAGTCGCTGCTTTACAATAACAAAAGATAAGCAATTTCATTAAAACAAGCCTGTCGTTGTATGTCTGTAGTCGTTGAAATAAAAAACTCTGTATCGCCGTCTAAGAAGTTAACTTAAAAAAAAAAACAATCAAAAATAATTTATTATCAAATTTAAATAAACATTAATTTGAGTTTTATCTCTTAATGAATGCGGTATTTTATTGCAAATCTCTTCTTTGTATTTTTGGACATTAAATAACTTTTGTTTTGATAGAAAAGCATCCGCCAATTGAAGTTTACGCAAGAAAGTGTCTTTTGTTTTTGTTTAAGTAAGCTAAAAAGTCGTATTTTTTAAACTTATTTTTGGTGTTTGCCATTTATTACTTTTTCATTCAAAAACACTTAGAAAATAAAACAAATTTCTGTGTAGTGTTGCCACTTGATTAAAAAATTTTCGAGATAAAAATTTAATTTAGAAAAATCAACATTTAAGCATTATTAGCAAAAAATAGTATTTTAAACCATGTTGGCATCTGCCAAATATTTAATTACACAATTATGTAACTGACTAGAGTTGCCAGCTGATATAAAAAAAGTTTAAAACTCCATTCAGGACTATGCACCATACAGAACTGGTTCACTAATTGCATTTAACACATTTTGTACAATTTTATCTTGCAAATACATATGTATCTAATTAAATGATACACATGCACGGTGACACACATACATACATATGTCACACACTGCGTCTCGCCTCATCACCAATTGAACCAGTTTTTTGTACAAAAAAAAAACAAAAAAATATTTGCCATCATCATCAACTGGCCACTGGCCTGCCGAAAAACCGCTGCGGCCACAAACAACTCTCTGCACAAATCAACCCAAAAGTACACATAGATTTTTGTTGTTGTCATTTTACACTTTCCAATCAACTGCGCCCATTACGTCTCATCCTGTTTTGTTGTTCATTTATTGCGGCGACAGCTTCCTTGCCCATTTGGCCAAATTCGTTTAATGCTGATGTGAGTGAGGTGGTGAGGCCAGCGGCATAACTGTTCGCGATCGCCTACGATTATACGATATATACGTTTCTCTTGCATGTGCTTGGCTTCTTTTTCTTTTGGCTGTTGATGCTATCATTTACTTACGTTTCGATGTCTGCAGCCTCATTGAATTGCAATTCCAATCACATACTGACTTTGTAACCCGTTGAATTGACTGAAAAAGAGAGCAGAATACATAAAATGCAAAATGTATTGCTGATAAAAGACACTTGTTGCTTTTGATTATTCAATCGCAAAAACTTGTGTTTTCAGTTGTTACATATACCTACATAAGTTTTCGGATATATATATGTGGTTTTATATGATTTCTTCTTTTTTTCATTTTTTGGCGAAAATGGAAGACTCAATTGGAAAACTCTATTAATCCATATAGAGACTGTGAGATGCAGTCTTTGTTGCCGCAGTTACGGAATTTTGCATATGATATATAAAATCTTATTGCTAAATTAATCATCAATCTAAAATTGAAAACCTTCTTTTGTAGAAAAATTCCATGGTAAGCAGCATTGCCAATATTGAGTGCTTTACTTTGCAAGCGTTCTTTTCCACAGAAATGTGCTTAGGCTGGAAAAAGCAATCTCCATCAGCCATCTGGTACAAACTACTCCCACTTATTTTTGTTAAACTGTTTAGAAATTTATTTTTTACTAGCCGGACCCGTGCGCATCTTGCGCAAAAAATAACAAAACATACATGGCGCCTGTCGGTATGGTTTGTGCTGTCACGCCCGTTTTAAAAAACTTATTATTTATTTGGTTTGGGGGAACTTATGGAACTTTCAATGAACTACCTACATATATGTTTGGCAAAGATATCGCATAAAATGTTTTTAGTATACCTATGTGGCCGCTGTGGTGCAGTGGGTAGAGTGCTCGCCTGCTATGCCAGAGGTCTCGGGTTCAAACCACGGTCCGAGAAAAACACCAAAAAATTTTTCTAATTAGTAAAAATCCAATTATTGGATTTTTTAAGAGCAGCGGTCACCTCTCGGCAGGGGCCGGCATACCCTCCGAGTGTACTTCTGCCATGAAAAAGCTTTTCACAAAAAATGCATTCGCCGTTCGGAGCCGGCATAAAACTGTAGGTCCACCCAATTAGTAGGAAAAACAAAAAGGAGCACACCTCGAATTGGGAGAGAAGCTCGGCCATAAAACTCGTCAGAGTTATAATAGCGCCATTGTATTATATTATATTATATAGGTATGTGCATTATATTTTTATATAGTTTACATATATTTTTATGTACATACATATACATATGTGGTTCCCGCCGACTTGGGTAATTTTTTTCCACACGTTTGCCTTGGCAAGCAAATCAGTGGTCGAAGCTTAATCGATTTATCTGCTACAAATCTGCTTATAAATCTTTGAAAATTTGCCCCTTTTAAATTTCAGCATATTTGCTCATAACGGCATGAGGTCATTGCATGGAGGAAATTCCATCACTCGGGCTTTATTAGTGACTGAATTATCGTGTTTTACGTGTTTTTCGAAATACATACATATGCCTTATTTTCAACCCCAACCTTCTCTGTTCCCATTAGAATCTGTGTACCAAATTTCATTAAAATATTTCTATTTTTGCGCCAGTTAAATTATGTACGACCGGCCGTTCAATCAATTTTTTTTTTTTTTTTCATCGTGATCGTTTTGATTTATGTAAGTCCATATCTATCTCAATATTTTATGGTCTTACGTACAACCGTTATTTGATCAAAACTATAAATACATATACATATATTGTACTACGTACAGCTGTGTATAAATAAGCACATCCCATGCTGAAAAACCCCCACTCAGCGTAATACTGATTTCACACAGGCGGTTAATGGAGTAATTATCCACATTTTCTTCATTAAGTCAATAATGAAGCTCGATTTTCCATACAGAAATTCAATTCTTAATGGATCCATTACTAATTAATTGAATTTTTAATCGAATAAAAATCCAATACAACTCTGGGAGGTAAGTTCGTTTTTTTAATTTTGAAATTTTCAGTGTCAACCGTCAATTAGTTTTGGCATGAATTTATTATCCCAGCAAACATTCTCAGAGCACTCATAATTTGGAGTCGGATATGAATCACAAACATGTGTGAAATATGTGTGAGCTTAAGCTTTATACAGAACCGATCGCCGGACGTATTTTCGCGCGATGCGGCGATGACATTTGTTTGCGAATATCGCCCAGTAAAACAGAATCAATGCGAAATTGCCATATGCATATTTCTATAATTACGATGTTTCCTTACTTCTTCAATTGACTTTTCTCTTCTGTACACATTTTCAATTTTTTCCACATCAAAAAACATATATTTTTGTTACATTACATGTTTTTATCAAGTTTCAAATAGTTTATTTGACAGGCGATAGCGTCCAAATTAGAAATAAGTCTATTCTGACGAATTTTCGCTGGGCGATTTTCGCCAGCGTTTTCGTTCTGTTCATTCTCATATACTGCCGTGTATTTTAATCGTTTGACTTCGGACAACATGTTGTGCTTACGATTTTGACATATGTACAAAAATATAAATATGTACCTACATATATTTATGAATTTTTGAATGTAATAATAATGTTGCAAAGCAGTGAAGCTATTGCCGATTATGTTGGGGATAGGTAATTATAATAATAATTTGTTTTTTGTCTGTATCAGCTCATTCAGAAAGCGCAAATTATATCACTTTCCGCTCGGTGTTTCGCTTAACAGTTGCGACTTCTGAACGCAGCCAATGATAGAAGAGGAGAATAACCTAGGATGAAGGGAGAGAGAGGATGAAGAGAATTGGGTCAGGGGAAGGAAAATGCAAAAACAAAAGAATTTTTTTTTGTTTTACTACATATTCAGACTCATAAAATGTATGAAATTAGGCTCATATCAGGGGATCACCTTAAGAACAGAAATACATACATTTCGGACTCCAAAGTGAGCTCATAATGAGTGTGAATGCTCCAGTTTAGGATTCCTTTCGGACTCTTTTATGACCCGAATGTTTACTGGGATTATTTATTCAAAAATTGTTGTCAATAACAAAAAATTATTTTATGAAATTTGACATCTCCTTGTTAATTGAGTCTGTGTGAAACACAAAAATTTATTGTTAAATTATAAATGTAATGTACTACATTAATTTTCTGTCTGAAATCAGTATAAGTATAAATACACACGTGTTAGCCTAAAATAATGTGATGTTTACATACAAACATACAGCTGAAGCTTATAAATGTGTTTTAAAATATACACGACTATTCATCTGGGGCGACATCTACATTTGAAATTTGTATTTATCACTGCACTCTTGTTAGAATAAAATAATTCTGAAGGCATAGTTTTAGGCGCAAATCTTTTAGTTTAAAACATTTTATTTTTACAAAATACTATTAGAAAAAAAGTATCACGCCCAATAAAACACCATTTCGCATGCATAGCTAATAAATACCTTTAAAACGATGCCTTACTTATTAATTTTGGTAAATTATGTGAGCAGAAAAAGGGATATTTATAAAACACCAATTAGAAATAATATATATGATTATCTTTGGAAAGGTATTTATCCTTGAAGTTTCTTGTCAAAAGAAAAGCTCTTACCTTTGGAAAGGCTGCTACTGTTACGAAATGTTCGTATTCTTTTAAAAGCAGTTGCCATCCACCATTTGAGGCAAGTTACTTGACTTGTTGATGATCGAGAAAATTTTTATTTCCTTTCTCTCTGCATAACATCGAACTCAACCTGCTTCTTCTTCTACATCGACATGCAATGAGATGAAATCGCCGCCAACAAGGTCACTCCTTTTGTTACGTAACCTAAACATGTTTATGCATATGCATAACTCAAATTCCAATGGCCACAAATTATGCTTTTAAATGTTAACTTTTTTCGCAGCATATGTACATATGTACATACTTTTCAACAATCACGTAAGTGAGCATCTTCCTGCGCGCCGTTAACCCAATTATGGTCTAAATTAAATTCCACATACCATTCACTACTCACGACAATATATAAAACCTCCATTAAAGCTGACTTCCTCCTTTCATACCAAAACCAAAAAAAAAAAGCGCTGCCAATTATCACTAAACTATACAGACAGACGTAGGCCAACCGCTTTGGTAATAAAACCATAATTTTCTACCTGCAAGTCTAAGTACTCATGTGTACATACATTTGTACATGTTTACGAGTATGTAAGCCCAAGTATTGCACATAACAATAATAATAAATGACGGCCAACTGAATTGTGGCGCTGTCTGATGGTCGAGCGTGTAATGTGAATGAGTATGCGATTTAAAAAAAAAATAAAAAAACAAACAAAAAAAAAAACACAAAATCCCGACAATGCAATGCAGTGAAGCGAGTTGAACGGGTACGAGTGACCTAGATTTCTTGGGGTTCAGGTGCTCCACATTCACCGGCGCTATTGTTGCATATTGTTGATTGTCATGTTGCTATTGTTGTTGTGGCTGCTGTTATTGTTGTTGCGACTGCTGCTTTTATTGTTGCGACTGCTGCTTTTGTTTTTGTTGCATAGGCATAAATTCTTGTTTTCTTTTTTTGTTGTTTTTTTTTGGGATTATAATCTGCCTTTATATTATGTCCTCTTTTCCGATGTGATTGCAGTTATTATTAATATGCTTTGAGTGTGCTTTTCTTGTTGCTGCAGCAGCAATATTCACTCTACAACGTGGCTAATATGGACGTTGCAGCAAGAAAAGTAAAATTAATGAGACATAATACAAAATAAAAATTAACCTACTCCACCTTCAAAATGACAGCAACGAATTTGCGTGTATACAGTGTTTGCTAAAAGTATGTGAATATCAGCAGATATTTTAAAGCAGTGAAAAGAATAAATTATTCGAAGTTTTCTGATATCAAGCTGGAAAAGCCTAGTTTCGATAGCGAATGGTATGTGTGATATGTCTTCAGGTGTGAGCGTGCAAGCTCATGGGCTAAAATGATTTCGCAAGCAAATCATATGTTACTATAGCAATAAGTGATGCATTTAAGACCATCCTCTCTCTATGTCTCTCTCTCTCATTAAAATTTCCCCTCGTAAATGGGCGTGAATTGAATATCCTGCTTTCCTGGAGCAGATTCACAGGTCTCAAACCAAAAAAACAACTTATCTCAACATTTGTTGTCAAGGGTGAGCCTTAAAAAAGAGTTTAGATTTCTAATCGTGTTCTATCACATAATGTTTATTGGGTTACCATGCATTTGATGTATATTTGTACATACATATGTATTTCTGTATTTCAAAGTAATACTTAACACTATTTTCTTATTAAATTATGCCATGCGCTTTACTCAGTCTAATTAAGTGAAACTTTTCTACAGGTTCACTTTATGATTTGGGGTTATACAGGGTTTAAAGATGAAAAAGAAGTGAAGTTAAATAAAAACTTGTAAAAACAAACAAAGCTGAAGTAGTTTGACTGATTGTTTCATATCACTTTCATTATAGCTTTAGATATTCGTTGCATCAAGTTTTTACTTGCTTCAGCAGCTGTAATGAAATGCATATTTGTAAGAGGAAAGGCCGCAATTACTAAAAATAATTTAACAGACGTTGGCAATCGATGATGTGCTATGAAAATCACAGCTACTGTATTTAATGCATACACATTCGCAGTTAAGTATATACATTAATAGTGATTTTCTTTACTTGTCGACCGTGAAAAGAACGCTCAGCTTCTTAAACATTAATTTTATTTTTTTATAAGCACTCCGCGTTAGAGGGCTTCGCACGGATTCGAATTTTTGCCATTCACCCAGCAGAGTTCGCTTGTGTTGAGCTAGTTACCGATAGAGTGCGCTGGTGTAGCGTCTGCATAAAAGCATACGATTGGTTGATATTTGTGCTATTGGTTGATGTTTATGCTATATGATTTATTACTTGCTTGATATTTATTGCGTGCAAAGTAAAGTGACTAATATATCACATATATATATAACTATCAACAAATACAAACAGTGCTAGTAAAAATGGGCAAATTGTTGGTTTGTCGCTTACTTTTCACATATTGCGCCTAAAACAGCATGTGAAGTTATACTAGTATCGCCGATGCTCGAAATTCGACCATGCAATTTATTTTTTCAACTTTGTATTGGTACTAAAATTATTCTTTTTCGCGGAGATAAGCAACACTTTCCAAATTCCAGTTGTACCGCAACACCGATTTGCCCTTTTGATCACGGTCCGACGCGAAATCATGGTCACAATCAAGGCAGATCATATATTTTGTTATTGTAATTGGTAGAGTGTAATGTCAAAATGATATTTCGTCGTGGTTAAAATCTGAATTCGCTTGGGGCTCGTCCATTCCTATTGGCCATGATGTGAATTCGCTTTGATTTTGACATTACACTCTACCTTTGTAAATAAAAAAAGAAGTTTTTCAATTCGCCGCCGAGCCTACCTGTTAGATATTCCTTGGTCAAAATTAAAATTACTCAGTGTGCTCTCCCGCCCTCTCTCTCATTTTTCGCTTTAATGGAAAAGCAATAGGAGATATTTGGCCGCGTTGATTTTGATCTGAGCGTAAACTGGGCCAATGCATATAACATAGAGAGAGCGCTTTTAAATTAAAGCGACTCTTCAACTGTGTTTACGATATTTGTAAACACGTTTATGATATCTATTTCTCTTAACTAAAAATTTTATTTATTAATTATAAACAAATTAAATATATGCCTATGCACTGCTCCTGACTCATACGAACACATCCATATCAATTTTATGTGGATACTAGCTGACCCGCCAGACGTTGTTCTGCCTAAAATTTCTTCCTATAAAGCCTAAAGGAAAAGTCCTAGATTACCGTGTTGCCGTATGTATCTATATCCCTATCCCTAATCCCTAATCCCTATCCCTATCTTTATACCTAACCCTATCCCTATTCCTATTACTATTACTATTCCTGTTCCTATTCCTATTCCTATTCCTATTCCTATTCCTATTCCAATTCCTATCCCTATCCCTATACCTATCCCTATCCCTACCCCTACCTCTACCCCTACCCCTATCCCTACCCCTATCCTTATCCCTATCCCCATCCCTATCCCTATCCCTATCCCTAGCCCTAGCCCTACCCCTATCTCTATCCCTATCCCTATCCCTATCCCTATCCCTATCCCTAATCCCTATTCGCTAATCCCTATCCATATACCTATCCCTATCCATATCCCTATCCCTATCCCTATCCCTATCCCTATCCCTATCCCTATCCCTATCCCTATCCCTATCCCTATCCCTATCCCTATCTCTATCCCTATCCCTAATCCCTAATCCCTATCCATATACCTATCCCTATCCATATCCCTACCCCTATCCCTATCCCTATCCCTATCCCTATCCCTATCCCTATCCCTATCCCTATCCCTATCCCTATCCCTATCCCTATCCCTATCCCTATCCCTATCCATATCCCTATCCCTATCCCTAGCCCTAGCCCTATCCCTAATCCCTAATCCCTAATCCCTAATCGCTAATCCCTATCCATATACCTATCCCTATCCCTATCTATATCCCTATCCCTATCCCTAGCCCTATCCCTATCTCTATCCCTATCCCTAATCCCTAATCCCTATCCATATACCTATCCCTATCCCTATCCATATCCCTGCCCCTATCCCTACCCCTATCCCTATCCCTAGCCCTATCCCTATCCCTATCCCTATCCCTAATCCCTAATCCCTAATCGCTAATCCCTATCCATATACCTATCCCTATCCATATCCCTATCCCTATTCTATCCCTCCAGACTTTCTAGGATCACCCCTGGTCCACATTTTGGTCGATATCTCGGAAAACGGGTCGCATAGGGTCTTGAAAATCATCTCTTTTTTAAATACTCACCAACACCTTTTATTTGATATGCATTTTGTAGAAAACCCGTTTGGGGTCACACCTGGTTCATATTTCAGGAAATACCTCGAATACGGGGTCTTATATGGGACCAATAACTACACCATGTTCAAGCACTCATCAACACCTTTCATTTGATACCCATATCGTACAAACCCGTTATAGGGTTACCCTGGTCCACATTTTGTGGAATATCTCCAAAACCTTCCCGGATTCTTATACTTTTTTTGGCCATAAACCATGTCGGGCTCAATCGAAAACTACGTGCAAAATTTCATTTAATTCAGTCCAGCCGTTCTGGAGTTAAATCATCAGGGAGGAAAATGCGACTTATTTTTATATAATAGATTTACACCTAATGCTGGTATGCTTCTATTGCTGTGTTAACTTGCACAATATGCATGATTGTTTTGATGGTTTCCAATTGATCTGTTAGGAAACGAATAACTTCAACCTCAATTTCACAGTGAACACAATACCGGTTTTAATTTTGCGTTTAATAAAAAATGTCACATAAAATTAATGGCGCTGTATGTAAAAAATGATTTCCCCTATTTTCCTGCTTTTCTTTTGAATAGGATAGGGATAGGGATATAATGGTTAGCAACACGGTAATCTAGGACTTTTCCTTTAGGCTTTATAGGAATAAATTTTAGGCAGAACAACGCCTTCTAGGGTCACCCCTGGTCCACATTTTGTTCGATATCTCGGAAAACGGCCCGCGTAGGATGTTGAAAATCACATCTTTTTTAAATACTCACCAACACCTTTTATTTGATACCCATTTTGTAGAAAACGCGTTTGGGGTCACACCTGGTTCATATTTCAGGAAATACCTCGAATACGGGGTCTTATATGAGACCAATAACTACACCATGTTCAAGCACTCGTCAACACCTTTCATTTGATACCCATATCGTACGAACCCCTTATGGGGTTACCCTGGTCCACATTTTGTGGAATATCTCCAAAACCTTCCCGGATTCTTATACTTTTTTTGGCCATAAACCATGTCGGGATCAATAGAAAACTACGTTCAAAATTTCATTTAATTCAGTCCAGCCGTTCTGGAGTTAAATCATCAGGTAGGAAAATGCGACTTATTTTTATATAATAGATAAGTATGTTAAATGTGCTAAACAGCCTGGCAATTGTTTGTATGGAAAAAATGTTAGCCTATTAATATATAGATGATATGCTGGATACAAAGTAAAGAGTTCTCAAAACTGTTAATAAACATGAATCCATTATCATTATAAGCATTTTAATTGCTAGTGAACGAAATGTATCTTCCTTTCGTTTCTTTCTTTTGTATCACTTTTCAGGCAATAAAAGATCCGGTGCCTGCCCATAAACGACCTTGAACAGTTTTGTACGTATGTATGTATGTTCATATATTTTGTTGTGAGCGGTTGAAAACGAAAGTTGTTATTGGTTGTGCGTTAATGCCGAAAGTAGCATCAGCCTTCAAGCTCAACGAAGTATCACACTTGCCAACAAGTGCTACTTTAAAATTTGTAGTTCGACGACGGCGAGTATTGCAGATGATTTAACGACTATACTGGCTAGATCATGTTATGTATGTAGAGAAACGGGGAGAGACGCCTCCACTGCATTAGAAATATCAGTTTAAGAATTACTTAGACTCTCTTGATGTTTCTAATTGGCGCCAGCTATCATGGTGTAGAAACGTCTGGCGTACTCTGTTGAACTCCTCCGAAATCATTTAGACGGTTAACTCAATTGACAACTCATACATTGGATTAAGATATTTGCTTCGGTTTAAGAATTTAAATCACAAATAGCGCTTAAATCAGGATATACGTACAATTGAGAAACACACAATCTTTAAACTCTCTGCTGCTTTAAAATGCCACACTCTTGCCGCATTCCATTTAATCTTACATGCCAAAACAAATTAAATTTGTCACAAACATTTACTCAAATTAATCGCCAACAAATTTAAATATAAATCAATAGACATCCATAATGCCATAAAACGGATAAGTGGCAAATATGTACATACAAAGTTCAGTGGTGTCGCTTTTACTACAACAACAAGGCGCATATTTACATTTGTAACTTTGTTTGCTTCTGCAACGCAACCGAAGATATACAAGACAGTTGCAAGAAAAAAAAACTAAATAAGCGAGTTATTTACGCAAAATATCAAGAAAATTTCAATTCAAAATTAAAGTATGCCGAGAAAGTGCGAAAGAAATTCAAAGTGAAATGCTTTGGAGTGCAACAATAACAATAGAAAAAATATTTTGAAAATATAATATGTATGTATATTAGTTCACAATAACACTTGTATATTATTTAATAAAAGCGCCATCACTAAGTGTCACCAAAAAACTGGATTGCAAAAAATATAAAAAGTGCAATAAATTTAAAAAAAAGAAAGGAAAATTTAGTGAAATAAAAATAAAAATAAATTTCCACTACAAATAAAAATTACGTCACAGATGTACATAACTACATACATACATACATACATACATATGTACACCTGTAGCCGGCAAAAAAAGTTTTGCTTATTGTTGACAAATCAGGTCTAAAAAAAGGAGTAAGCTGGCAGCTCTGCTTCTGTTATGCACTCACTCCGTCTGCTTCTAATTCTTTCATACTTATCTAGGCCTTATTTCGCATGGCGGATAAGCCTTTGGAGTAAGGTGTGCTCTCAGAGAGAGAGTACTCATTATGGCCTTATGATATCAACACAGGAAAATAGCCTTATTTTAAGCCTTATGCCATACAAATTTTTTACCCTTATAATTTTCAGGCCTTATTTCGTAAGCCTTTAAATCTGCGGTTTTAATTCTTAAATAAGACTTAGATTTTTTGGTGGGTATGTACATATGTACATGCGCATATGTTAGCTTTCAATTTGCACTGACAGTGAGTCAAATTGTCAGCCACACGCACACAGTTAGTTAGTTGGTTATACGAAAAATTTACTATGTTAGTCGGTTAGGTGCCGTTAGTTTGATTAAAATGCAATGGCATCGCATGTTTTCCTCGCATAATCGCGATTCACTTGCATGAGTGAACGAATCAAGTTTGTTATGTATGTATTGGCGTCAAAAAAAAGTGGTAAGTTTCACATAAGCTACTGGTAGTAATCTTTTTCGCAATGAGATATAAGCTTGAACTTACAAGGGTATAAAGACATTGTATGTACGCATAACCAGCCACAAACTTCTTTTCCGGGTTTTCCGGGTTTGTGGGTCATTCGTACGTTGGTATGATAATATGTATATAACAAGCTTTGATGCGTGAAAAACTTAAAAGAGTGTTTAAATGGTATCGATCAAATGAAGAGCAAAGGAATGAAAGGTTTTTTAGTGAACTTTAAACTGTTTATCGGCAGACAGAGAGTTGCACAGTACGTGCTGTGTACATATTTAGTATTTACATGCGAGCGTAATAGGAGAACATACTACAAGCGATTATGGTGCGCTCCTTTTTTATGGTAGGGGGGACCATCGAAAGTCGAAAAGTGCGAGAGATCAGAGATGCCAGAGGCCACTCCTACGGCACTACGGAACAAATATTACTTCGTAGGAGGGCGGATAGGCTAAAAGTCTTCTTTAACCTTTAAGTGACGAGGTGAAATTTTGTGACATAGTTTACGACGTCTACGCATTTTACTTAAAACTCAATAAAAAATAAATTTTTTTATAATAATTTTTGCATTGGAAAGAGGTCAGTCCTTTTTCAAATTACTTAAATTGTTAAAAAAAGTTAATTCAATTTTTTAAATCAACAAAGTTTTTACTATAATTCACAAGGCCTTGTTCTTTCAAAATAGCGAAAACATCACATGAGAACCTTATAGATAAAAGGTAAAACAAAAACTTTCTTTAAACTTCAGAGACGGTTTTTTCATAAAAAATATATATATTTTTAAATATATAATAGGAATTTTATTTAAAATTTTTTTTTTGTAGAAAATGCTGGCCAGTCTTTTTGAAGCTTTTTTTTCATAATAACGTGAGCGTATAAAATGAACCACGAAACGAATTTTTTAATTTTTCTTCCAATAATCATTTGAAGAAGTGGTAAAATTAATAACACAGTGCTACAAAATCAGAAAAAAAAAATATGCAGGGGCTCTCACATGGTTCTTTGGTTTCGTCATGGCCCATAAAACACTACCTTATTTGCGGTTTTTCGCCATCACTTCGTTTTTAAATTTTTTGAGTACAAATATAATACAACTCTGAAATTATTGAAATTACAACTTCGAGATGCTATAACTTTCTTTTTTCTTGATCGAATTCAATTTTTTTTCTTTTATTTGAAAGATGCTACTTTTACCTTTCAAACAAGCAAAATAGTTTGCAAATCGACCTAAAAATGAGCAAATTTTGGTCCTTTATTCCAAAAAAAAAAAAAAAATTTTCTAAAAATATTGGGTTTCGGCACGTTTTTATTGGATTTTGAAGTTACAAACAATGGGTTTTAAACCTTTATAACAAAATACATAAAATCAGCTTTCCAAAAAGCAAAAGTAAATTAAAATTGATTCAAAATTACGGTAGTAGTGTTTCATAAAGTGAGTAAGCCTTTATTTTTGTGTTTGAAAATTTTTTTTTTTATAGATTAATATTTGCATACAAAGTAGGTATGAACTTTCACAAAACTGAGTATAGAGCGATCTGAGTGTGCTCTTTGTTACTTGACAGACTTGGTCAGTTTACCTACTTTAAATTTTTTCCCAAGAGATTGGCGTCTATTCATCGACGGTTCAACAAAAAGTACACTTGAAATGTTTGTTATGTAATTGCATATTCAGGTTTCATTTAATTTTTAAGGTTTGAAGGCTGTGCTTTTACACAACACTGGCATATATCCATCAGTCCCACTGGCCTACGTTACCGATATTAAAGAATCATATGACAGTATGGCTAATTGTTGCTGACTTCAAGGTACTCAATATTTTAAATGGTATTCAGGGTGGAAATACGAAGTATCCATGCTATTTCTGCGAATGGGACAGCCGAGCAATTAGCCTACACTACAAACAAAAGGATTGGGCTCCACGTACATCGTTTGTAGTTGGTGAAAAAAATACTATAAATATTCCCTTAGTTAATTCAAACAAGTAAAAGCGCGGCTGCCTTCGGCCGTACCGAAGACTTCATACCTTTCATGAGTGGGGAAATGAAAAGTTACCTATGCATGTATGTACATTAAGGCGGAGTGAAACATTTTTTTTGGAAATTCAATTTGTTCCAAAGCCAGAACGGCACATTTCTAGCCCAGTAATAAGCCTGTAAACTTTTATTGACCTACTCGCATGTTTAGAGGTGCCCCCAGCCCCACAAAGTTGAAAAAATAGCACGATCTGGTACAAATGTGAAATTTTTAAAATTATCAAACCAAAAAACGAATTATGAGGATTGATAGAGATGGCTAAGCTGAGTATTAAAGTGAATTTTTTTTTTTTGGAAACAACAACAACAAATGTTTTTAATGGTCATAGTTTATATTGTGCATTCTTTAAATTGCAATTACTTAAAAACTACTGAACCGATTGCGAATATTTTTATACCTTTCGATAGCTATTTTGATTCTCTTCAATTTGATATACATTTTATGTGGGTTCCATAATAACCCCCCTGCGGGGGTCAACCCCCTTTTAACCCCCCTTACTTTTCATATATAAAATGTATATCAAATTAAAGGCAATCAAAATACCTATCGAATGGTATAAAAATATTTGAAATTGGTTCAGTAGTTTTGAAGTAATTGCAATTTAAAAAATGCATAATATAAACTTTGACCTTTAATAACTTTTGTTGTTGTTGTTTCCAAAAAAAAAAATTCACTTTAATACTCAGCTTAGCCATCTTTATCAATCCTCATACTTCGTTTTTTGATTTTATAATTTTCAAAATTTTATATTTGTACCAGATCGTGCTTATTGCTTTCAACTTTGCGGGGCTGGGGGCAGTTCAAAACGTCATCCTATCGCCATAAAATTTTGTGGGGTTCATTAACTCGTATAAAGGCAACTTTTCATTCGTGGTACGTTCAAAAATGGAACAAAAAAAAATCTCCATATGATTTCACTCCACCTTAATGTACATAGCCTGATTTAGTACGTATAATTTATAATTTCAATTGTGTGGGTTATTTATGGAAGGATTTATTAGAAAAAATGGTGTCTGAGCTATTTAAATGGAGGAGTTATACGACAAAATGTGTACATTTGAACAATCGGTTGTATTGGAGCTATATGTTACAATGGTCCGATCTTGACAATTTTCGGTAACTCTATTTGGGCCGATATCGGTAAAAATACTTCAAAGTTTCATGTCATTATCTGTTAAAATTGAGAAGTTATACCCCAAAATGTCCATATCTGAACAATCGGTTGTAGGGGTCCGATTCGGCCGATTCCGACAAATGATCAGCTGCATATAACAACCTACCTGTATTCCAAATTTCATTCAGATATCTCAAAAACTGAGGGACTAGTTTGCGTTCACACAGACGGACGAACGGACAGACGGACATGGCTTAATCGACTCAGCTCGTGATTCTGATCATATCGGTATATATTTTGGCGGGTCCCCCACGCTTCCTTCTGGTACTTTCGACAAAAAATTTTTGGCACAAAGTTATAATACCATTTCATTCTCACGAAAGGTATAAAAAAAAAAAAAAAAAAAAAACAAGGCCTACTCACTTTATGAAACACTACTACCGTAATTTTAAATCAATTTTAATTTACTTTTGCTTTTTGGAAAGCTGATTTTATGTATTTTGTTATAAAGGTTTAAAACTCATTGTTTGTAACTTCAAAATCCAATAAAAACGTGCCGAAAACCAATATTTTTAGAAAAATTTTATTTTTTTTTTGGAATAAAGGACCAAAACTTGGTCATTTTTAGGTCGAATTGCAAACTATTTCGCTTGTTGGAAAGGTAAAGGTAGCATCTTTCAAATAAAAGAAAAAAAATTGAATTCGATCAAGAAACAAGAAAGTTATAGCATCTCGAAGTTGTAATTTCAATAATTTCAGAGTTGTATTATATTTGTACTCAAAAAATTTAAAAACGAAGTGATGGAGAAAAACCGCAAATGAGGTAGTGTTTTATGAGCCATGATGAAACCAAAAAACCATGTGAGAGCCCCTGCATTTTTTTGGTGTAGCACAGTGTAATCCATGTTAGTCAAATTGCCAGTGAGAGAATTTTTAAATGGAAATAAATTATTTTTGAAGACACCACCATCATAATTTCTCGTCAAATGTTATACCTTCCTCCATAATAACAAAACGGGACAATAATTACAACTAGATGGGATGATACTAAGAGAGTAAACTTGCTGGACGGTAAGTTAAAAGAGATATTTAAAGAAACTGTAAGTCGGTGTAAAAATTACCACCACGTCGCAAGTTAAAGGTTAAACGGACAGCACTACTAACGCCTACCTTGGTCAGAGTATCTCAGTTGGGCTAATATTGACGATTACGCATCGCTAACTGCCTCCCACATGATAGAGGACTAACACATCAGCGCAGTCAAGTTTTCCAACGAAACTGTATCCAAAGGACTATCGTTGCATTTGAGTCTGTAGAGGTACGCCCTAAAGCACACATATCCACCAAGGAACTGAATAAGATGGTTCGAGGTCATCCTGATCTCTAACTGGTACGCTCCCTTGGAAGCATGGGTATGCTCCCGGACGGTGAAAATTATCGAACAAAGTCATAGGAGATCACAGATAACTGTTTGTTGCCAAATATATAATTTAAAACTTAAAGAAACAATAATTAGATCGCCGTAATGAATGCTGCTGAATAGCTAAGCCCTTGATTGCTTGAAAAAAGCGCCCTTTTCTTGTTCAGCGAAGGAGTTGCTCTCTTTACGAACGTAATACATTTGTTTGCATGTGTTAGAATGCCGAACAATGCTTTAGACGATTAAAACTGAACGCTTAGTGAACAAATCTCATCCGATTGGAAAACGAATATTTTCTTTAAAATCCAGCGCAATCTAGATCATCCGAAATATTTTCTCTTCGTTAAGTATGTTGAGATTGGCAATGCAACAGAGAGACAAAGAGTAATTAAAAGAAAGAAATTTGGCTAAACATGTAAAAATAGGCTGAAAACTTGATAAGTCACCAAAAATATAAAGCCAATCTAAAACCATAAGTCAATAAAATGCATGAAGCTTATAACAAAAACAAAAACTTCCGAACAGCGATTATAATCACTCATTATAGCCATAGTAGGTAAGCAGCAGCTGCTTGAACAGAAAGGCAAAAAACAACTTGACACGAAAACTGCAGATGCATCCGCAAAACAAATAATTTATCAACAGTTTGGTCGACAACGAAAGTAACAACAATAACAAAAAAAAAAAAAAAAAAAACTTGGGTCAAGTAAGCCATTCGTAACGGCAATTTTTCAAGTGATGCATCGATAATTGCTCAAATCAACAACAATCACTGCATGGTCAGCAAGTATTTTTACATTGTAGTTGCGAGTGTGTGTGTTTTTTTATAATAAAAATTCATGCTCACATTTGCATATTCACATAAATAAGTATACATATGTACATATATGTATATATAACGTGTATTGCGTTTTGATTGAAACCTTTGCGCTCCTACTAGATATGGATTATTGCTTTTTGCTTGATTGAGTACCACATTTAGACTTTACTATTTGTAACCTATTGAATGTGTTTTTTCATTGCATCAGAGGACTGACTCTCTTTCATCCATTGACTTATCGCCTGTCAACGTGAAGATTTGATAAAACGACACTCGTGAACAGATCATCGAGTTTTCATATATAAAAAAATATTTTTATATTTATTTGCGACATACATATATGTATACATATGACATAATCAAATGTTGTTGATGCTACCGTGTTGCTGCTAGATATGTATGTATGTACTTAATAAACACTTTCAGCCAACACGAAATGTTTCATATACCGCTTTGCGCATAACCAATTAAGACATAGGTGCTCAGCCAATGGCTCAAGTGTCTCGACTCAAGTTGGCTCACAACAACATCGCTGTGGCTCAGCGTGGCTCCCAACAACAAGCAAATTGATTTTGGCCCCTGCAAAAAATGCGATTAATCCCGGACGTGCCTGTTTTTTAGCAAAATAATATTTTTTTCCGAGAACAAGTTTGTTGCAATTTTTATTGATGTTGTTGTAGTTTAACTCACTTACGCTTAAATCATGCTCATCTCTGATTTAAGCGTAGCCGTGACCGTAGCTGTTGCTATAGTAATTTTGTTTTTGTATAGGCAATTGGCAAAATCGCTGCCGTCCGTACCTGCAGCTGTGACACATCATTTATCGTTGTGTGTTTCCTGCTCTCGCGGTTTGATACACGTTGCCTACTTTTATCGAATCTTCTTCATTATTTTCCCACAGTTGTTTTGAGTGGTTTTTATATTAATTTCTTTTTTGTTGTTTGTTTCTTTTTTGTGTTTTTTTATATTACATAAAATTGCTTTTTTTTTTTATTAAATTTAAGTTCATAAATAAATGTATAGTGAGACTGTGAGATAACTTTTACTGCCTTGTGTGTCGATTCAAGTGCAACACTTATGTACATACATACATCTGGCGATAATAAAGTTTATGAGACAGTTTTTTATTAGCCTTTTTTTAATTTATTTAAATTCTTAAAGGTACTTATTTGATAGTGTGGAAGGTATAATCGCTCATTGGCAGGTCATAGCTCGCGAGAGCTCTAAGAAAGTAATAACGACCGTTAAGCTCTCACCAGACACAGACATGCCTATTACGGTATCCGACGGATGCCACTCCCGCGAATGCCATCCGATTCGCACTCCCTTCGCTGGTCAAATTTCACGCTATTACCATAACCGTCGGATTACTGCTTTATCAATTCACCCTGCGTATCGTGTCAAAAGCTTTTTAAAATTTTACTACATTGTCAGTTATGATTTATTTGTATTTGGAAAAAAAATACAATTGAATAAATTGAAGAAAAATTGAACTTTTTTTGCAAATCTATTTGCGTTTTCAATAATTTAATTTGGTTACTTCTTGGAAGCACTCCTTGTTTTATTTGCGGATTTGAAGCTGCTCCAATTTATTGCAAAGTACTCGCTAATTTTTGTATTTCTGCATTTGGTCTCGAATTATTAACGGATGGTTCGCAATCAATGCTTATGTTTTGATCATCGCGGTACAGAGCCTACAAAAATTTCTTCCAATGAACTTCTGCGTTTTGCCCTCCACCTGTAACTTGCGTTTGGAAGCGGTTATTTGTTAGCTAATTCTTAATACAGGATTTGGATTCAGACCAAGTGCTTTTGATGGTAGTGCCAAAGCATTCAAATCCGTGCTTAATGTTGTCCAAAACTCGGATACAACTTCTGGAGATTGCTTGCTCATGTTTTTGTTGCGATGTTTTCGTTAAGCTCCTTTCGCTCAACCAACAAAGAAAACTGCCCACGGGTTTTGGTACGAATTCTGTTTAAAAATAAAATTAACTCACATATTTTTACTTAAAATAAACGAATTATTTTGTTATTCGTTAAATTTCATTGTAATTTAATGAAATTTACTACGCAATGAAAATGTATTTTTTTAAATTTCGTTTGAATCCGCACCAATTTTATAACGAATCGAAATCAAAACAAATTACAGCTACTGCGTTTCGATTACGGTTATAGGAATGCAGTGAGTCCTCGAACTGCTTTATCTACATATTGTTTTATTCCCGGACTGCATTGACGATCGGTTATGAGAATACCAAATCTTATCAAAACGATTCGTATTCCCTGCGAAAGGGATCCGCCGGATACCGTAATAGGCATGAGAGTCTCACTAATGTTGTTTACATGTGAGCAGCGTTGCGTGATTCGAATCAATTTTGATTTCAAATCAACTTTCAAATAAAGAATCAACTCGATTCGTGATTCAAACTATTTTCAAATCACAGATAATTTTTATTTGTCAAAAGAATCAAAAATACCATTTGATTCGTGATTCAAACCATTTTCAAATCAAAGATAAATTTGATTTGTGATTCATTTCTCAAAAGAATCAAAAATACCCTTTGATTCGTGATCCAAACCATTTTCAAATCAAAGATAAATTTAACTTAAAACACGGTGACTTAAAACACAAAAATGTATAAAATGCACCAAAAGTCCAATAACAGTCAAATTGTATGCTGACGCCAAATGTGTACATGTGTATGTATGTATGTATGTATGTATGTACATATATACAATTCTGATTGTCGTATTTACGTTTGTGCTACGCCGTACGTACCCTGTAAAAAAGTGTGCGACGAGTCTCTAAAAAGATTTGTCCGGGAGCGCTCTCTTTCGGGTACAATTAGTCTACAATTGTTCCCAATTGTACCCGAACGGGTACATATGTATACTAATTGTAGACGAATTGTACCCGAAAGGGTATCAAACGGGTACAATTAGTCGCACAAATGGATGTGTCGCATTTGCTACCTGTTCGGGTACAAAACGGGTACAATTGTGCGCTTTTGCTACCCGTTCGGGTACAAACTGGGTACAATTAGTCTCTTCATAGGACATGCTCAAACAAAAGAGAACACTTCAACCCATATAAAGAGATACAAATAGGTAGTAATCGCATGCTCCCTTGCGAGTTGTCCCGGATGTATCCCGGAGTGATCGCATTTTTTGCAGGGTACATACATACATACGTATGTATGTATGTGCATAGGCACATTATTTGAAATAAAGTTTTGATTCAAAACAATTTTTTGATTCGAATCAAAAGCTTGATTCGAATCAAAAATTTTATTCGAATCAAAAATTTTATTCGAATCAAAAATTTTATTCGAATCAAAAATTTGATTCGAATCAAAAATTTATTAAGAATCTTGATTCGAAATCAAGTTTGAATCAAGAATCAAAAAAGATTTTTGATTCTTTTGAGAAATGAATCACAAATCAATTTTGTCTTTGATTTGAAAATAGTTAGAATCACGAATCAAAGGGTATTTTTGATTCTTTTGAGAAATGAATCACAAATCAAATTTATCTTTGATTTGAAAATAGTTTGAATCACGAATCAAAGGATATTTCTGATTCTTTTGTGAAACGAATCACAAATAAAATTTATCTTTGATTTGAAAATAGTTTGAATCACGAATCAAAGGATATTTCTGATTCTTTTGTGAAACGAATCACAAATAAAATTTATCTTTGATTTGAAAATAGTTTGAGTCACGAATCAAAGGGTATTTCTGATTCTTTTTTCAAACTAATCACAAATAAAAATTATCTTTGATTTGAAAATATTTTAAATCAAGAATCAGAAAATATTTTTGATTAGTGATTCAGTCAAATCAAAATCACGCAACCCTGCATGTGAGCATGCCGATTCCTGACGTAGAGCAGCGGTCGGAAAAAATTTTCATAAATATTATCTTGGTGAGCACATAAGTAGAAAGATTTGCATTTCATGAGCTCAAATATCTGTGATGTTCCTCATTTACTCGTATGAGTCAAAATGCCACAGTCTGATGTAATGTAATTAATCGCACTTATTCAATTACTCTTTATGCTCTCTCTGCTATTTCGTTTCAACCTTCCCTCATGCGGTCTCCTTACCATTTTTGGTATCATATCTATACATAGATATGTGCTTTACACTCCTCGCCGCCTTTTCTCCTATTCTCCTCTAATCTCTTTTTTTTTTGAACCTTCCGTTTATTTGTCCTTATTTCTTTTTCCATAAAAATAGTTGAACGCGCGTTATGCATCTCAAAATAGTAATAATAGCCTTGCGCTAATTTTCCAAACGCAATAAATTAAGCACTCACAGCAACACTATCCAAATCGCGAGCATCATCATTAAAACATGCACCACCCCATTACCTCATATGCTCTGTCCGTTGTCATCACTGTCTTTGCTCTCACGTTCACTGTTTATATGCAGATATTTTTGCACGCTACTACATTACGCTTGAACATCCCAGCAAAAATCTGGTCATCGCTATTACCTGTCAGGCATGATAGAAGGCCTTGCCATGGAACATCTGGCGAGTTCATCACTTCTTTCACGCATTGGCAGTAATGCAGAGTGGAATGAGCTTCCATTACCTATTCCATGTAATGCAAAGTAAAATGGAGCGCGAAAAATGAACTGGAATAAATACCCCTGGATATTTCGATCACGCCTTACATTTTTCGCCTTCTTTCTCTGCTTCCCTGTAAGGTATTCTTTATTTGATTCACTAGAATGCTTGCGGTATTGTGTGATTTATTCGTTCGGCGGTAATGCAGTGGGCAAGTCCTTCCCTCCAATGACAAGCCCATGCTAATGTCAGGCATTATGTCAACGAATGTGGAAGCGATTGCCAGGGTTTTTCTGGATTACCCTCTTAATTCCACGGTCATCGAGTTTTTTGGTGGGATATTGCGTGTTTACACAAAGCGTAAAATGAAATACAAAAAAAAAAACAAAAATTTAAATGAAAAAGACATAAAATATCTGAGTAAAACTAAATATTTAAATATGTATGCAAGCAACTAATTAAAAAAAAAAATAAAAATATGATGACAATGCAAAAAATATCTTAGAAAACCCAGATTAAACAAAAAAATCAAAAGCGCACAAAAGCTATTAAGATACAGAAATAAAAAAAGAGTAAACTGTAAACTAAATAGCAAATGTGACAACAATAAAAAGCAACACACAAACAAAACCCTAAAACAAACGTGTATATAATTGCTTAAAAAAAAAAACAAAAAAAAATATGCGTGTGGCCAATAAAAATTTTATCGTCCACACTCAATGGCCAAAAATTTGCAGTCAGCGGCTAAAGCTCATACAACGTTTAAATCGATTTGCCTCGCGCACCCCGAAGAGGTGGTTTGCAAATGAAAGCGAGAGTTGTGAAAAAAGTAAATTAATTTGAATTAGTTAAAACAGATGAAAAAACCCGAATAAAAAATTAATATTATCAAAGGTGATAAAGCGCAAATGTAAACAAAATGATAATGGACATATTTTGTAAATTAAAATGCCACGAATTTTTTATTTAGCAAAGAGAACTTACATATATATACATACATACATATATCGTTTTGCTTTAGTCGCTTTTTCTATTAAGCGACGGCAAAAGAACGCTCAACTTGCTAAACATTATTTTTAGTTTTATACTAGCAAATACCCGTCCCGCTTCGCAGCGACGAAAAAAGTTTTGATGTTATAATGAGTATTTCCCTCTGCATTTCCCTTTCTCTTTTGCTTTCATTTAATTTTAACTTTACCTTTACCTTCACTCGGTTCCCTGTTTTCAACCATATCTGTACGTTGAAGGCCTGCTCAACATCTTCCATTTGATACCTATATTGCTCAAAGACTTCCTGGGTCACTCTGGGTCCACATTTGGGCCTATATTCCCCGAAGTTCGCACTTTTTCGAAATTCTATATACCCTATCATGTGCGCTAATACAACATGAACCTACAGCGAAAATTTCATAAAGCTCGGTTAATTACTTTGGGAGTCCATAAAGGACACTGTGGTACAGTGGGTTGAGTGCTCGCCTGCTATGCCAGAGGTCTCGGGTTCAAACCACGGTCCGAGCAAAACACTAAAACAATTTTTCTAATTAGTAAAAATCCAATTATTTGGGTTTTTAAGAGCAGCGGTCCCTCTCGGCAGTGGGCGGCATACCCTCCGAGTGTTTTTCTGCCATGAAAAAGGTTCTCACAAAAAATGCATTCGCCGTTCGGAGCCGGCATAAAACTGTAGGTCCACCTAATTAGTAGGAAAAACAAAAAGAGAAGCTCGGCCATAAAACTCGTCAGAGTTATAATAACGCCATTGTATTATATTATATTATTATATAAAGGACACATACACATACCCATACTCATTCAGTTTTATATAATAGATAAGCACTCCCCGTTAGAGGGCTTCGGACGGATTCGAATTTTTGCCATTCACTACCATAGTACGGTTGTATTGAGCTAATTACCGATAGAGTCCGCTGGCGTAGCGTCTGCATAAAAGCATACGATTGGTTGATGTTTATGCTACAAGCAACTATGTATGTATATCAATGGAAGTTTTCTATTCACAATAGCTTCATTCTTTTACTTTGCAACACTGTTGTTCAGGTCGACTAACAACTAAGCGCTTTCAGCTCAACTCGCTTACCTTAGCTAGCTAGCTTTAGTTTTTTTTTATTGCTTTCCAACTTACTTGCAAGAAAAAGCAACTATTGTTAATTATACTATGTTGCATTTTCAGGACCATTATCTGGGAGCTGAATGTTTTCAAGATGAATGGATCTCCACTTACAGAGCAAAACTTCCAAATCGTTTTTTGCATTCAAAAGCTTTTATTGCACTGAGTGCATATATGTAATTGTGATCCAAAACACAATGTTTATAAGTATCAGAAGAAGAGGTGCAAAACCTATAAAAAAAAAAAATAAACTGATATGATCAGTATCATGAGCTGAGGTGTTTAATTCACATTCGTCTGTTTGAACGCAAACTAGTCCCCTAATTTTTAGGGTATATAGAAATACGATTGAAAATTTATATGGGTGCATTTTTATGTACAATTGATAGTTTTACAAAATCACCAAATCAAAACAATATCAGATATATGTATGTAGCTCCTACAGCCTATTGCTTCATATAAAAATTGTTGGGATTAACTTTTCAATTTCAAACAGTTAAGAGTACTCTTTTTATGCATTAAGTGTCTGTGTGTATAACCTACAAAAAAGTACAATATAAAGAAAATTCGTCCTTGTCCATTCATGAATGGTATGAGCAAATATTTCTTCAGCTGTCAACAGTTACATTCGGCATCTGTTTTAAGGCGATTTCTTTTTATTGCTATCACCTTTTTTATGTTTTACGACTTAGGCTTTGGTTTCGAAGGGCCGCATAACGCATATCGCATATTTATCCACGTTAGCTGCATACGAGTATATTAATAAAATAAAGTAATAGTTTTTAGCTATAGTTTTTTATAGCCTCTCTACGGTATAACACAATTAGTTTTAATACACTTGCAAAAAACAACAAGATTTAAGTAGTCAGGATAACGACTATAGCGGGTGTGATATAAAAACAGAAAAAAAAAAAAAAAAAAAAAATGTTTAATCATACAATAATATGTAAATATGTACATACGTATGTGCATAAGTTAGAAACGAATTATAGTAGGAAAGAAACTAGCAACAAATTTTCTATCAGATGTCGAAGGCAGGCAATAGCTCAGCGGTTAGAACTGTAGTTATTGTACTGCAAGGTGCGCAAGTTCGAGTCTTGGCAGAAGCAAAAGTAACCTGATGAGTCTTAGAGGGATCTAAGGTGAAACAGCTGTAGTTACATCCATGCTTAAAAAGTTTTTTTTTTATTTTATATAAAAAAAAAAAAAAAAAAAAAAAAAAACAAATATAAAAAATAAAATATAACCTGGGCCTGTGCTCGTTAAATTAAATAAATTAAAATAAAAAATTAAGTTCATTTGAACATCCCTACACTTTATTCGCTACTTATGTTTAATCATACAATAATATGTAAATATGTACATACGTATGTGCATAAGTTAGAAACGAATTATAGTAGGAAAGAAACTAGCAACAAATTTTCTATCAGATGTCGAAGGCAGGCAATAGCTCAGCGGTTAGAACTGTAGTTATTGTACTGCAAGGTGCGCAAGTTCGAGTCTTGGCAGAAGCAAAAGTAACCTGATGAGTCTTAGAGGGATCTAAGGTGAAACAGCTGTAGTTACATCCATGCTTAAAAAGTTTTTTTCTAGTTTCTAAAAAAAAAATATAAAAAAATAAAATTTAACCTGGGCCTGTGCTCGTTAAATTAAATAAATTAAAAGTATTATTATTATTATTAAAAAAAAAAAAAATGTTGAATAATCTTGGATTTAACTTTGCTAAATAAACAAAAACAAAAAACTTTATATTAAATAACAACAACAAAACAAACTTCGTATAAACGAAAAAAAACTAATACAGGAATCAAGTAGATAATAAATTGAAAGATTGAAATTCAGCGAATTGTCGCGCAATACCCGTTGGGTATTATTATTATTATTATTATTATTATTATTATTATTATATAAGAGTGATGTGAACGTTGAAGGACATTTCTTTGATAACAGACATTAACTAGTTTCACATAGTTATTTGCGCTAAAATTGTACAGCGAACAGTTTAAGCGTTCATCAATCACAAATATGTACTCTGAAAAAAAAAACGTTGTAAATACAAAGACTTTTGCAGTTAAATGAACAACTTTCCGCAGTTGAAATGTGCCCAACAACGCTCCGTTGTTGTTTCAAAGATGCGAGCGTTTTTGATTCAAATACTTTTCGTATTTAAGTTAACAACGGAAACTGTTGAATGAAATACTTTTACATTTAAGTTAACAGTTTTTGCTTTTGAATTAACAGCAAAAAAATTTAGTCCAAAAGCGAGCACTGTTGATTCAAATACTTTTCGTATTTAAGCTAACAACTTTTGCTTTTGAATTAACCGCAAAAGTTTTTGGTCGAAAAATGGGCACCATTGAAGCAAATACTTACGCATTTAAGTTAACCTCAAGAAAATTGCAAAAATAATATTTTTTTTTTAATATAATAGATATTATTTTATTTTATTTTTTTATACATATAATATATGTATGTATGTTTACTTATCGAGCCCTAACCGCCATAAAGTGTATCCAACCAAATTATCGATTTTAGCGTTTTTAATCACTCCCACAATTTCATAGACTTACGGCCGGTTTCACCACCTCCGGTTAAGCACTTAACCAGAGATTTTTGCCCGGTGAACCAATATATTTGACAGCTCGCCATACAATTTACGTCAAACTAACCAGTGATTAAATTAACCGCAGATTGTGAAACCGGCCATAAATAAATATCATGGCTGATTACCAACTGTATGAAAAGAAAATAATAAAAAAAAACCTCCTGTAAAATTTAATTTTTGTTGGATACACTTTTTGGCGGTTAGGGCTCGATATGTAGTAATATTAATAGTAAGGCCCGCCGTCACCAAACGAACTTTAGTCATTCATCCATTCACCATTTCCAAACGTATCAGTACATCTGCAGACAACTCTCACGACATCAAAAAAAGCTGAGTTTATGAATAGATATTAGTTTTTGTTTAATTTTTTTTTATTTATGTATGTATGTATTTATGTATATTACTTTCTTTATTTTATTTTAAAATTTAAAAAAATTGAACGAATTTGAAAAATTTTGTTTATTTTTTTATTTTTTCTTTCAAATACTTCTTTCTTTTTACTTAAAAAATGTTTAACAGCAAGCAAGTTTTTGAATCAACAACGCACGTCTTTGAATTAACTACGGAAATTTGTTGAATCAAAAACTTTGCCGTTAAAACAAATACTTTTGCTGTTGAATCAAATACGGAGATTCAACAGCGGCAAGTTGTTGATTTAACTACGGGTATTTTTTTCAGAGCAACAGCGCAAACTTAAGCTCAGCCAAAAACTCAAAGCACTGTAGTAGGTGTGTTGGTTGTACAACATTTAATTTTACTTATTATTATATTAATAAAACCCAATAGCAATAGGGGTTTTTATCTTCCTCTCTCGAACTTAAGTTTGTTGCTTAAGTCTATTGTATTTATGCTATCAATCTTATTGTGAGCTGAGTTATGTGCGCATTTAACGTTATAAGAGCATGACATCGCATAATATGTATATATATATGTATGTATATATATATATCCTTGTAAGCTTTAAATCTTAAGTAGGGCAATGACTTTGGTAATAAGTAACATCTGTTAAAAACAAATAAATAAATTGTTAAGTATTCAAAAATATGTGTAGCAATTCATCACTATTAAGTGATTTTTGTTTCAATAAAGAGATCATTGACATGATTTGTAGGTGTCTTCTAAACATTAAACGCTAACAAAAAAATTAATGAATTAATAACAAAAAGCAATTATGATATGCGCAATTTGATTATCAAAAGCTCTCTTGAAAATACTTGACAAGCTAAAAAAGTTGTTAAGTTTGAAATGATACTTTTTTAAATCTGATCTTGGTATTTTGATAAGCACATACATTTTACATGAGTGTTTTAAAATGCAGTCAGGCTTGAAATCCGCAGCAATGCCGGCATACTTATGAAAATACATATGTACATAAGTATGACTTTCGCAGTTAAGTGTCGCAACAAGAAAAGCCAACTTAAAACTGTTCTTTTTTAAACGGTTTTATTTAGCTCACCCCGTTTGTTTTATTTATTATTTATTCTTGGGTCAAATTTAGTAATTCAAATTTCACCCTCTTCCTGTCAACCGATTAATCTGAAATTTTGTACGCATGTATAACCCCGATGAGAATGCAATATTATGAAAAAAAATTCCGATAGGTGGCGCGTGGGTCGCTATATTTACAAAAATCGCATTTATGGTCCGATTTGGCTGAAATTCGGAACATGTATTACTACCTTGAAAAGAAATATTTTCTTAAAAAAAAATTCCGCTAGGTGGAGCTGAGATCGGGGTAATTAAAACTGAAAATCCTAATTATGGACCGATTTGGCTGATATTTAGCATGTGCATTACTTAAATAATTTACAAACGTTTAAAAAAAAATTGGAGCCGCTAGGTGGCGCGTGAGTCGCTCTATTTAAATAAAAATAGGTAAACTAAAAACTAGAAAATAAAAATAGGTAAAAAAACTTTTTAAGTTAAACGGTTTTATGTTATACATACATTGCAATATTTAAGATAAATGTACTAAAAAGCAAAAAATAATAAAATAGATACAGTCGTGGGAATTATAAACATTTGCATAGACTAGACTAAAATAAAACCGGGGGGCACGTCAATTGTCTACAAATTATCGACTTAATGTGCGATAGAAGAATCGTTTAATTCGTCGTTAGGCAGTTGGCCCGCAGACGGTGAGGAAATTACTTACTATTTTCTTGCTCATGGAAATTCCAATAGTTATACACTCCATGTTAATAAAAGAGATGTTTCAACTAGTTTATCGTTGGACATTCACACGAGGAATCGTTTCACTGCTCGTAGTTTGTCTTTAATCGACAAAACATATGATAAAAGTACTACTCGCTCACCACTATGAAACCCTAAAACTCGCTTATAATCGAGCTTGCTAGCTTTTTTCCACATTCTAGCCCTACTTATCACACGTCCATCGTTGTCGGTTGAACAACTGCCTATTTATAGTGTAACATTACAAAACAAACATTTTAATCAACGATCGTATACAATTGACGTGCCCCACGGTTTTATTTTAGTCTAGTCTATGCAAATGTTTATAATTCCCACGACTGTATCTATTTTATTATTTTTTGGTTTTTAGTACATTTATCTTAAACATTGCAATGTATGTATAATATAAAACCGTTTAACTTAAAAAGTTTTTTTACCTATTTTTATTTTACAAACTACTTAAAAATTATTCACGCTGTAAAATAATTCTGGTTATCTGACTTCCTTGTTTCTTAATGAATCGGCGTGTATGTATAAACATTATCGAAAATTGTGAATAATTTTTGACCTTTCTATAAAATAAAAAAGAGAGAAAAAATTTGTTATAATAAAAAAGACAAGTACCTTTTACTTTACGCTATTCTTCCTCTTCTTTGCCAAAAGGAAATTACGTGCCTCAAGCGACTCTTCTTTTACCGAACGCAGTTATAAAGATTCATTATGCTGACACCAGCGAGAATGGAATTTAGCTGAATTAACCTTTTAATCAACATGTAAAATGTAAAAAACCACGATTGCCTTAAGTAAAAAATCATATCAGCTCTGATCTCTATTCAAGGACAGCCATAAAAAAAGAATTGTTATGTGATCCCCAACAGTAAATACCCAACAATCAATTAAAGTGTCCTTGAAAGCATAATGAAATTTACGCCCTCGCCAAAATTCCTGCTTTAGGCTACAGCTGCGAAGTTCTGCATGAATGACCTTAAACTGAAAACAATTTATATCGAACGCAGTTGCCTGCTAGTGGCCGCTGTGGTGCAGTGGGTAGAGTGCTCGCCTGCTATGCCAGAGGTCTCGGGTTCAAACCACGGTCCGAGCCAAACAAATTTTTCTAATTTTTCTAGTAAAAATCCAATTATTGGGTTTTTTAAGAGCAGCGGTCACCTCTCGGCAGTGGGCGGCATACCCTCCGAGAGTATTTCTGCCATGAAAAAGCTTCTCACAAAAAATGCATTCGCCGTTCGGAGCCGGCATAAAACTGTAGGTCCACCCAATTAGTAGGAAAAACAAAAAAGGAGCACACCTCGAATTGGGAGAGAAGCTCGGCCATAAAACTCGTCAGAGTTATAATAGCGCCATTGTATTATTATTATTATTAGTTGCCTGCTTTAGTGAAGATTGTCAGCAATACTCTTCTTGCAGAACACGTTCCATTCATCAACGTTCTCGCTCCTACCGAAACTCACCACAGTTCAGTAGAATTTGTCTCCATTAAACTTTATTTCGCCTGCTTTTATACCAAAAAAATCACATTGCACGTATGTATGTATAAGTACAAGTACCGTTCATAGCCGCCTAATTGGGACGTTCATAACCGCCTAATCAAGATGTGTGCCAAATATTAAATTGAATTCCTGACGCCCACTCTACGTCTTCAGGCCTGAAAAGGGCATTAGAAGCAAATATAGAGCTTCTCAAAGACCAATTATATGGTACGGATCGATGGAGCTGTGCGCTAGATGTTAAAGTTTGGCAAATGTCAATTTCGGCATAGGCGTTTATGAAAGTTTCACTTAGGTGGTTATGAAGTTTAAACGACGATTTGTATCATGCAATGACAACGAAAACAATTTTTCTTTCAATAGCTTGTTTTTTTTTTATAACCAATTCGCTCTCGCTTTCGGTCCGCTTGCAAACGCTGCACTGAACAACGCCAGTGATGGTAGATACTTTTTTGGAAATTCCCTACAGAGCAAGAAAAAAATCCCTACTTTTCCCTACGCTTGTTTCAAATTTTCCCTACGTAATTCCCTACACTTTTTTTTTAGTTATTTCCATGCTAGAACAATGAAGAAACCGCACGGCAGTAGATGAACGTTTTTTCTTTTACTAAATAATGAAAATCGGCTGTTCTACTGCATACTGCATACACACTGGCTCTCAAAGTAATCAAAAAAAAAAACTACAATAAAATACTGATGATTTACTGTTTTGAACAATTATTATAATAAAAAAATATATGTATTAATGCGTTGTATGTAACATATGTATCGCACGTTTTATGCAATAGGGATTTAACTCGAAATTTTCGATTTATGGGGTTTTGCCATATATTTCAATAACTGGCTCATGCCTTTGAGTCTAGTCTTATAAAATACTCAAAACGATAAAAATGGCGGAAATAAGAGTGATTTTGTAGTTAGCCGTAGAAGGAAACTCTTTGAAATTATAAGAGCCTATACACACTTGCGACTCAATCGATTTAGTCGAATTGGGCTGTTGTATGCAAATCCAACTGTTTCAGTTGTTCGACTAATTGAATGTAGTGTGAATGCTTCCATACATTCCCATGCAAATCAAAGCCCGACTAAATCGATTGAGTCGCAAGTGTGTATAGGCTCTAAAAGTTTGTTTGCGTTTTCCCCAAAAAAAATTTTTTTAGTTAAATCCCTATTGAAGAAAACGTGCGATATATAGGTACGTAGACGTAGGCATATAAATATGTAAGGGAACGAAACATTTCATTGATACTATCATAGGTACAGCATTTCTCTAAAAAATAATAAAAAAAAAGTTATTGCGTCAAATACTTTGCTTTAGCCCATATGACACTACGTTTTTTCTGGTATTCTACAAGGTTTTTTGTGTGAAGGAGATGGTCAAATACAGTTTTGCGTTGGTGTAAACGAGCAAGCTATATTCAAAAAGCCAAACGAAATACCAACAAAATACCATCTAGTTGGTCGTAAGGGAAAAAAAAAATTCGGAGCTAAGAGCGTAGCCAGAGCAAAAAAATCTTTTGCTCCGATGCCCTGATTAAAAGTATCGTGTTATTAGATAGTTCACTATACGGTATTCCCTCTCCAATTACGTCATTGAAGGGTTCGCGATTTAACTCGTCTTCGCAGCATTTTCATTATTCAGATCGACAGCCAGTGTTGAAGTGAAAAAAAGTTGAATTGAAATTTTGATTTGACTTTGACAAAAAATCTCTACATTTAGCTATTTTATAAAAATCTGTCCTTCTTTCCCTACGGTCACTTTTTTCCGACTAAAATCCCTACATGTAGGGAATTTTCCCTACGTATCACATCACTGAACAACGCTCAACTGCGGCAGGTGATTTGCCTCTGTCGCGGTGATCGGTGACTTGCACATTCCATTGTGGATTTCACTCTCGCTCTCGTTGGTATGTGTGGTGAATGCGCACGATCAACCGCAATAGCTCACGAATGCTCAGCAATCAGTGGCTCGAACGAAGTGTTGGATTCTCATCTCATTCCACAACACAACATGTTTTAGGCGGGAAAAAGTTGTTATTGGTTGCTTTTGATTGCCTTACCTTCGTCGTGCTTTGTGCTATTGCTTGGGGTAGGCCAAGCTCAATTTTCGGCAATTTGGCAGGCGAAAATTTGGCTTTCTTGACTTCGTGTTTTTTGAGTTTTGTTTATTTTTAGGATTTGTCTTTAACGGCTGGCCAACAGCAATAGCAACAGCTATGGTAGCGACAGCGGCATTGCCACTGAGAATGACCGACGACGTTGTTGGAGATCAGCAGCTGTGCATTCATTAACACAAACACACCATTGTCGTAATTTCAGCCGGTTCGGTGTTATTATTTTTTTTTTTTTTTTTTTTTTTTCATTTTTGGTTCGTTGTACATGGGCTAAGCTTTTGTTGCCTTTAGTATTTTTTGATTTTAATTTTATGCTCATTTTATATTGTTGTTTTGTTTTTTGTTTTTTTTTGCAGCTGCTTGTTGTTTTTGCAGCTGCTTGTTGTTTTTGTAGCTATCGCAACGCTGTTGGTTGCATAAAATCTCTGATGTCGTTGCCGTTGCTGTTGTCTTTGTCGTTTTCACTGTCGCTGCCGTTGTTGTTGTCGTTGTACGCAGCGACGTCGGCGTTGATAAACCAATTTTCGTTTTCCAAAATATAAATAGATGTGCAGCAGAGAAATGTGGGTAGTATTTTTTGGAAGACCTCAACGGAGGCACACATTCACTGGTGTTAAACAGTTATCGCCTTCAAACGCGGGAACTAAGGGGTTCAAGCAATGAGATCCCTAAATTTATTGGTGGGTGGTTTTTTTTATAAGAAATGAATATGTTCATATGAATTTAAAAAAATTGTATTAGCTAAATATTAAAAATGTTAAAAAAAAGTAAAAATAAAAAACAAAGTGAAATATTTTGACGGTGCTAAATACTTAGTTAAAAGAAAGATGGCATTATACAGCGAGCCACAGAAAAATATATGTGACATTAGTTCTACAAACTGAAAGAATCTTCAAAATTAAAAAAAAAATGCAAAGGAAAAAAAATCAGCAAATAAAAAAATACACTTTAAGTATCTATATATATAAAAATGGTGTAAAAAATGTTACTAACCTCATCAGATGAGAACGGCTGGGCCGATTTCTGTAAATTTTTTGTCAGTTGTTCGTATTCTCGAGGAGATGGTTCGTACGGAAGAAAATTTTGGAAAATCCCTCCGGAAAAGTTAGAAAACTGGAAAAATCGGTGTGTATGTGTGTATGTGTACATCTGTGGATGTGTGTCCTTTATAAACTCCCAAAGTAGCCAACCGTTCTTTATGAAATTTTCACAGTAGATTCATGTGGCGTCAGTGCACATAGTAGGGTATATAGAATTTGGAAAAAGTGGGAGCTTCCCGAAATACATGCCTAAATGAGGACCCAGATCGATCCAGCAAGTCTTCGAGCAATATTGGTATCAAATGAAGTTGAACAGGCCTTCAACATAAAGTTATTTTCATTGCGATACCTAGGCCGGGTTCCCAGATATGTGTTAAAACGTGGGACCGAGTGACCCTGGAAAGTTTCTGAGCGATATTGGTATCAAATGAAAGCTGTTGAGGAGGACTTCAACAAAGCGCTTTTTAAATAGTGATGCCTAGGCCGGGTTCTAAGATTTGTGCCAAAGCGTGGTCTCGGATAACCCCTGAATATTTTCGAGCGATATTGGTAGCAAATGAAAAGCGTTGAGCAGGCTTCCAAATACAGCTATTTTCATTGTGATTTCTAAGGCTGTTTCCCAGATAGGGATAGGGATAGGGATAGGGATAGCGATAAGGATAGGGATAGGGATAGGGATAGGGATAGGGATAGGGATAGAGATAGGGATAGGGATAGGGATAGGGATAGGGATAGAGATAGAGATAGAGATAGAGATAGAGATAGAGATAGAGATAGAGATAGAGATAGAGATAGAGATAGAGATAGAGATAGAGATAAAGATAGAGATAGAGATAGAGATAGAGATAGAGATAAAGATAGAGATAGAGATAGAGATAGAGATAGAGATAGAGATAGAGATAGAGATAGAGATAGAGATAGAGATAGAGATAGAGATAGAGATAGAGATAGAGATAGAGATAGAGATAGAGATAGAGATAGAGATAGAGAAAGAGATAGGGATAGAGATAGAGATAGAGATAGAGATAGAGATAGAGATAGAGATAGAGATAGAGATAGAGATAGAGATAGAGATAGAGATAGAGATAGAGATAGAGATAGAGATAGAGATAGAGATAAAGATAGGGATAGGGATAAAGATTGAGATTGAAATAGAGATAGGGATTGAGATAGAGATAGGGATCGGGGGAAGTAGGTTTGTCGCAGTGAATATACCTATAACTTTTGTTCAGAGAATAGACACTTTTATTATTCGCAGTCATTAAGATGGACTCTAAGATAATGGTTAGCAATACGATAATCAAAGTTTTTTCTTTAGGCTTCATAGGAATAAATTTTAGCAGAACAACGTCTGCCGGGTCAGCTAGTTAATTAGAAATAAACGGCCATGTAAAAATAAAAAGTGAATTTTATCAATGAAATTCGGATCACGATTTAAGTTAACTCGATACTAAAAGTTGACTAACTCATCGCTATCCTGCGCTGTCGAGATCTATTTATGCAATAGAAAATATATAAAAAAATTTAATTTAAACTAAAAAACTAAGAAAATAAAATATACGCATAAAAATGTGAATAAAATTACATTTATAAATAAAAAATAAAAACTAGAAGCTCCGTTTAAACCGAAAGCTGATTCCACATAGAACTTTGTGTTGCGCTACGTGACACTTTCTGTGTGACAGCTGAGATTAAAATACATGTATCTATATGAGGTTTCTCACATAACAAAAAGTAACGCAACGCCGAAGTTACGTAAAGCACAAAGTTGCCCAAATCTCAACTTTTGGGGGCGTTGAAATTTTTTTTCAGTTTCACTTTAATTTAAATGTAAATAAACAAATTTACATTTCACACAATTGAAAAATAATTTAATAGATTTTTATTTTCTTATTCACTTTTTTGTAAATAAAACGGAGAATGAGAGATTTTTCAGAAAATAAATATTTTTTGAGTGATGTTGCAGTATTCAATGTGGCATAAGCTGATTTCACATAAAACATTTTCCGCTTTGCGTTACGCCGCTTTCTATGTCAAACAACGCAAAACTGAAAAACTGTGCCACAATGAACACTGCAACATCACTCAAAAAATATTTATTTTCTGAAAAATCTCTCATTCTCCATTTTATTTACAAAAAAGTAAATAAGAAAATAAAAATCTGTTAAATTATTTTCCAATTGTGTGAAATTTAAATTTGTTTATTTACATTTGAATTAAAGTGAAACTGAAAAAAAATTTCAACGCCCCCAAAAGTTGAGATTTGGGCAACTTTGTGCTTTACGTAACTTCGGCGTTGCGTTACTTTTTGTTATGTGAGAAACTTCATATAGATACATGTATTTTATCCCAGCTGTCACGCAGAAAGTGTCACGTAGCGCAACACAAAGTTCTATGTGGCATCAGCTATAGTTTTTCAGTTTTGCGTTGTTTGACATAGAAAGCGGCGTAACGCAAAGCGGAAAAAGATTTATGTGGAATCAGCTGAACGTTCCAATAAGGAAATCAAACCGCACCAAATACATGCTCCATCAATAAGAAGTCCACATTCAACCAAACATTAAATCTTTCAAAAATCAACCAGCTAATTTTCGAAAAATCTGATAACAAGTGCCTTGGCTGAAGAAATTTCTTTAATTTTTATCGCTTGAAATCCAAGAACAACAAAATATTGATTTTTCTGCTTCAAAGTTAGTTCTAATCACGTAGAATTTCTCTTTTGGATAAATTTTGTATCCAGATCTTAAATTAGCTGTAAAAAACAACCCATCTCTTTAGCGACCCCTGCGTACCCTATATTAGCTTAGGTTAGGTTAGCCAAGACACAGTGATCCTTCACATATACCACATATGGTCCTTAGTGTCAACAACATTGTATTGGAGGCGTTATCCTAAACTTGGAATGCAAGAATTTGCAAGTTTTGGTATTTTGTGCATTTCTGAAGTGTATTTTGTTGACCACTAGATTACACAATAGGGGTGAGAGTACTGCCCCTTGTGCGGTGCCCCTATATGCCCCCTTGACATCTTCGAAAGGCACCATCCTCCTACCCACCCTTCACCGTCCGACAACTCTAAAGTTCATCGATCAAGAGCTGAATGATTGGAGTTGGTATTCCGATCCATTTGAGCGCCTCCAACAGCGCCTCAGCGGAGATGTTGCTACTCAACCGGACAAGAGCCTTTACTAGCACTCCGCGGATGCCATACATTTTGTGGAAAATAATTGTAACCTCGAATCATAGGTTAAAATGAGTGTCAGAAGTCCTAGAGTCTCATTTAAAAAATTTTCTTATTGAGAGTTAAGGTCTTCCTGAAGCGCGAAACCCTTCCATATATTCTCGTTAAAAACACGACACATGTATTAATCAATTTTTATAAATTTTTGTATAATTTTCGCAGAAAATTTTTTCGTAAGAACTCAAGAACCTATATTTGTTACTCAGTATGGTTTAAAAGTGCCTTGAGTGTTACCTAAGTCCTTTTCGTGGAGTTCAAAAATTTTCGAATGACTTCCTTCCCATAATAGAAAAAAAGATATTTGTCTTTGGAAAGACAGTTGCCAGAATATCTTAGTTAACATCAAAGAAATGAAATAAATAACAGTTGCAAAGCACGTACACTCAGGGGAAAAAAATTATAAAAACATATGAAAACGTGCTTAAAATGGGCAAAAACGTATTTAAAAGTGATGTAAATACCAACATTTTTATTTTAAAAATGTTCATTGTAAATTTCTTAAATCAAGAAAATACATTTTAAATTTAAAATTGTTTATTTTTATTTTAAGCACTATGAGAAAATAAACGCTGCAGTGTTCTCTATATCATTTTCTCTTCCGGATTCGAAATTGTTTCCAACGGCATTCTCTTCATCTTCTCTCCATCCGAGTCCCAACTACCTCCGCTTGTTCTCCTCTTCTTTTCTACTTCGCCTTAACTGTTTCCTATCTTTATTTCTTATTCTCCTTTTTCTTCTTTATTTTATATTCTCCTTCGGATTCGAACCATGACATCAACCTGAAATTCAATCCAACGCCATCACCTAGTGCAACATTAAACATTCTATTGAATTGTAGTAACCTATTTATAATTTTCATAAAAAAGAATCCATGAATTATATGAATCATTGTAAAAAAAATTAAAAAAAAAAAATCGATTCTCATTATTGTTTTTGTTGGATTTCTCACAAAAAAATATTTTCTCACAAAAAGATTTTGAACAAAGAGCGAGTTTTTGATTAACATTCATTTTCATTTTTAATTTAAGTATGTTTCTTTTTAAATTCAAAATACCAGAGTTGTAATTATTATAAGAGAAAAAATAAAAATCAAAAAATAATTATTATTGAAAGAAACATATTTTAAAAGTCTTTCCATAATAGTTATTTCTGAGATATTTTTTTAAGTCGTTCTGTAGTTATTATAAATGAGAAATTTTGTTTTGTATCTTCAAAGACTTTTATATTGAGACAAATTTGAAAAAAGTCTTTGAGTAATTATTATCCGTAACAAATTGTTTTTTAAGTCTTCAAAGACTTTTTCATTGAGACGAATTTCAAAAATATCTTTATATAATTATTTTGAGTAACAAATTTTTTTTTTATATCTTCGATAAAAATCTTTCATACAATTTCAAATTGGAAATTTGCTTGAATTTTGAAGTACTTATATGAAAGTTGTTCTTATTTTATACTTATATGAAAGTTATTGAAAATTTTCTGAGACTTTTTTGAACTTTGTCTCAATGAAAAAGTCTTTGAAGATAAAAAAAAAAAACAAATTGTTAGTGATAATAATTATGCAAAGACTTTTTTCAAATTTGTCTCAATATAAAAGTCTTTGAAGACTTAAAAAATATATATTTGAAATAACTATTATGGAAAGATTTTTAAAATATAAGTTTCTGAATAATAATTATAGAAGAGTTTTATCATTTTCACCAGGAAAAAAATATTATCAAAAGACTTTTACGATTCTGAAGAAAATTTGTAAGACTTTTTTATAATTTCAAAATGAAATAATAATTATTCTACATCTCTGCAAAATACATTTTTACTTCAAAAATTTCATTCTTAATTAAAAAATTTAATTTTTAGTTTAAAAATTTGCATTGTAAAAATAAAAATGGTTTGGTTTAAAACGTGCATTATGAAAACAAAAATTTTATTTTTGATTTTAAAATGCTGTTTTTCCCTGAGTGTAGAATGAAATAAGTACTAATACAAGTGGTACTGTAACTGTACCGGTTTTTCTTATCCATTTCGAAAAATATATAAATCTACGAATTTTGCACAAAACATCTCATAATCGCAATACCTAATTTCTTTTCTTATTTTTGTTTTTAATTCTTCTCTCCACCAGCTTTTAGGCGCCAGCTGCGCGCTTGTCGTAAGCCTCACATTCGCCCACCCACCCGAGGGTGTATGGAAAAAGAAGCTCGTTTGGAAGGAAGATTGGGTACAAGTTTGGAAGACCGTAAAAAAAGAAGCTTGGGAAACGAAATGGAAAAAAGTCCAAGTGCCCATCTGGAAAGAAGTTCAAGTACCCATATGGAAAGAGGTGAAAGTACCAGATTGGAAAATTGTCAAAAAACCACACATCGAAGAACGCGAAGTGCCCGCCTGGAAAGAGGAAAAGGTGCCCGAATGGAAGAAGATAACCAAGCCCATTTGGAAAGAAATACAAGTGCCCGTATGGCGTGAAATAAAAGTGCCCGTTTGGAAAGAGATTCAAGTGCCGGTGTGGCGTGAAATAAAAGTGCCCGTGTGGAAGGAGATCCAAGTGCCTGTCTGGCGCGAGATACAAGTACCCGTGTGGCGTGAAGTGCAAGTGCCCGATTGGAAACAAATGTTTGTGCCCGAATGGGTAAAAATGGGTATACCCGGCGAAAAGTATTTGGGCAAAGATCACGAAGGTTGGGAATACACCAGTCACGATCTCTGGCGCAAGAAACTCATCTGGAAGCCGGTGTGGAAGAAGGTTTGGCGCACCGAAAAGAAACAAGAATGGAAAACCGAAAAGAAACAAGAGTGGAAAACCGAAAAAGTGCAAGAATGGAAAATCGAAAAGAAGCAAGAGTGGAAAACGGAAAAGGTGCAAGAATGGAAAACCGAAAAGCAGCAAGCGTGGAAACCCGAAAAGAAATTGGAATGGAAGGTCGAATGGGTGCAAATCTGGAAGCCCGTGAAGAAACAAATTTGGATAAAGGAGAAACGCGAAACGTGGGTGGAGGAGAAAGTGCAAATTTGGCGTACAGACAAGAAACAAGCGTGGGCCACGGAAAAGAAGCAAGCGTGGAAGGACGAATGGAAGGCCATACAGGTGCCCGTGTGGAAGGAGGCGAAGGTGCAAGAATGGAAGCGTGTATGGAAGCCGGTGTGGGAGAAGGTGTGGGTGCCGGTGCATCATCATCATGGCTGGGATTGAGCAAACGAAAAATGCGGCGAATGCACAAACAAATAATTAAATGAAATAAAAGGCTATAAGTGAGAGGAACAGCAAGAGATACATACATAGACGAAGAAACGAAGACAAATGTTAAGTGTGCGCACAAAAGAAAATTGTGGCATGACTGATTAAGCAATTAGTACACACGCCTATTACTCTCACTATACCCGGTTGCGCCTATGCCATTCTTTTGTATATAGATTTTTATGCTTAATTGTATGTAGACATTCCAGCAACATTCTACATAATTCTACTTGCGCTGCCAACATTTCTTGTTTATGTTTATGTTTTGCTTTTATTTTTGTTTTTTTTTTTCTGTATTTTGTTTTAGTTCTTTCATCCAGCGTGTACAAATTAGTCATGATGTTCTATATTTTTTCATATACATAGTAATACTTATCCTCATAATTTTGTATATATGTATGTATGTTATGTAACTAGTAAATAGTTTTTTTTTTTTGATATTTGTAAAAAATGGTTAACTTGTTTATATTGTATTTTCTTTTTGATTATTTTTTGGTATTTATTATTTTTTTTTTTTAGTTTTATGTATTGACATGAAAATATTTTTTTTGATTGATTTTTTTTATAAAACGATAAGTTTATGTGTGAAAATTTTGTAAGATATATTTTTTTTTTTTGTTAGTTTTTATTTTTTTTTTTTTATAAAATGTATAAAATAAAATTAAAAAAATAAAAACTCTTATTAAAAATTTTTTCTTGATTATTTTGTTTTGAGCTAAAAAAGAGTTTTAACGCAATTTCCATAAAAAATATTTTAGAGAAGTGAAATGGCGACTGTTCATAAACTTTTCATACCATTTGTAAATAGAGATTTAAAACGTCACACGGTCTAGTTTTAATTATATTGTACTGTCAATTTTTATAAGTAATACACACACATACCGAATTTCTATCAAATAGTTACATGCCAGTAGGCCCAAAGATCAATTTTTATTTTATTTTGCTTTCTTTCGTGTAAAGCAAACCATTTAAGCATATGAAAAATTCAGCAATCTTTATATGAAAATATTCACTGAAGCCTCCTCAGTATTAGGGGAATTTTATCAGTGATTCACAAAGGATTCACTTCGGATTTTTACTGTGGGTTATGTACCTATTTATGTTTATATGCCCCCAGTAGGTCCAAAGATCTACAAATCATCAATACTTTCCTCATTACATTTCCTTTAGGGAAGATAACAACCCCCATGACTATCGCACATTGATGACCGCCTTCGCATGAATGACTTTGTATAGTAAAAAAAAGCAATGAAACGAAAGCTTCGGGCTTTCATTACAAACCGCACGCTTATTTCATATGGTCGTTATTATACTCCTGTTAGGTATTCTGCAAGAATTGTAGCAGTATTGTAGTGCTGAATATACAGCTGCCTACCAGCTAACTTTGTTATGTACTTCATTTGTGTAAGTTTTTCTGTTTCGCCTTACTCTTCTTAACTCTTCTTAACTCCTACTTTAGTCAGTAAAGAAATTACCTGTGCTCAATTTGTACGTGCTTTCAACATACTTTAGGAGTACCTGCGGTAAATCCAACAAAAGCAAGTATCCTGACATGAAAAAAAAATCGCATTACCTCACAAATAGGCCTAGTGGGATATCTCAAAAACTAATGAATCAGATTCAAGTCGATATATGTATTTTGTTGGAATGAAATTGTGGCTACTGTTAATTCATCTCGCCTAATTTATCAAATATTAAACTATTCTGTCAGTTATACAGTTGTACGAGTGAGGTGGCCATCTTCACGCTTTTCTTTAATAATCAACCAACTTTTTCTGACTTACATCTATAAATATGTATGATGTGTTATCAACAACAGTTTTAACCCCACAAGGCATTTCAAGTTCAATGATTAACTATTAATTTTTTTTACAACACTGCAGATTTGCAATGAAAGCACAAACATTAATTAATTAATATCGATTAAATTTCTTTTAATACCACTTCCGTATGCAGCGAAGCAACAACCATCGAAAACAATCTTTGGAATTTTATTCAATGAATCTATGGGTAATTTAATTTGAAAAGTGTTTTAAACATAAAATACACATACTACATAGTACATATGTGTCTATGTACATATTTTCGCACATCCATTTAGCATTAACTTTTTTCTCTTTTATATGCAAATAAATTAAAATTCATTTGTAAATCTTTAGCGCATTTCTTAATAAAAGTCATTGGTAGACGTTTTACGACTTTGCGTGATTATTGCAAAATAATTGATTGCTTCTTCCTGACATTTATGACCGGTTAATACATAAACATCAATGAAAATGGCAGCAATTCATTAAAGTTGTGGAAAACTTGTAATTTTGTACATAGGAAAATGATGAGCTTGCTGCCTTGATAAATATGAATTTTATAGAAAATGGTTTGTACATATGCATGTATTTGATTGCAGTTGCTTAAGTGTTGCGATTTGCAGTTGATGGCCGTTGTATCGTTTTCAAGTTCTCAAGTTCTCAAAAGCAGTATAATATAATACCTTTTGTGCGAATATAATTTAACTAGTAAACCTGTCCATGCGATGCTGTGGTTTTCAGTTACACTGTGCGACAATTTGAGGGTGGAAGACCACTTATTGCTACATGTACCAATTTTTTTGATTGCTATTTTAAATTTGACTTCCACTTAAAAATGGCAGAATATATATCGGTTTTAAGCCCAGAGATTCTTATTAATAAAATTAAAATTAAGCATATACATAATTACTGGTTATTTTTATTTTCCGTCGGCCCAGATTTTGTATACAAAGATTTTGTCCGAGGAGTCCCATAGTGAAGTTTTAATGCGAATAATTTTCTATAATATTTTATCCATATAGCTACCTCCAAAAGGTCATTTGTCGTACTTCTCTTTCACTTCCCCTTTTCCTTTTATTTACACTTCCTCTGCCCTTTATCCATTTTATTTTCCGAACTCTTCCCTCCTTAGCTTCTTTTCCTTCGCCATTTCCATTCCTTTAATTTCCCCCTCCCCTTTCTTTTTATTTACAGACCTTTCTTGGCACTTAAAATTTGAAACCCGGACAAAATTAAAAAATGAAATTTGGAACAGGTGGCAACCCTCTTTGTAAAAATTGTGATAAATTACTCATTTTGAGGCAAAGCACTTTCATATGAAAACCTCAAATTTAAAAATCACACAAACTATAGCGTAAAACTGAATTTTTGAACAGGTAGCAACCCTTGTTGTAAAAATTGCAATTAATTACTAATTTCCAGCTCAATCCCTTTCATATGGTACCTGAAATTTACAATTCAAGCAACCTATACAGAACAATTAAATTTTTAAACAGGTGGCAATCCTTTTCAAAAAATTAAACCTTCCTGCACATCTACAGGCCAAGCCCTTTCATATGACATCCCATTTTCGAAAATCGGTATAACGGTGTAAAAGTTATGGTGCGTACAAAAAATTGCTTAGTGTAATATATATAATGATGAGTTTTAAGCCGAATTTATTAGATCTACAGTTTTATCGCGATTCTGAGTAGCAACTGCCAAGGCAAATTTAATTTGAATTTCTGTAGTTTTGGTTAATCTTTTCAGTAAAACATTTACACTTTTTATAACCCAACTTGCTCATACTAAGTACCTGCAAAACAGCTATTTATCAATCATTATTACATCACCATTTTCATAATCATCATCATCCTTATCATGCACCGCCATCAACATCACTATTAATATGCACATACCTGTGTATGCACATATGCCCTGCAGTAAAAATCCGCAGTGAATCCTTAATGAATCACTGATGCAATTCACCTATGACGAGGAGGCATCAGTGAATATTTTCATATAAAGACTGCTGAATTTTTCATATAAATGGTTTGCTTTCCTCAGACAAAAAAACAAAAACAAATAAAAATATACTGAGTTATGACGACAGTGATGAATATTCAACAAAGAATCATCACTGATCCTTCAGCAGTGAAACAAATTTACTGCAGGGTGTATGTATGTATGTATGTATATATGTATGTATGTACGCTGGAGCTCAAGCTTCCCTCTATATGCGAATGCGAAAAAAACGCTATCTCATCTACATATGTAAGTTGTTGAGAGCCAACAAAATCCAATAAATTCGCGCTTGAGTGCCGACGCCGGAAGACAATATCTACACTCAATGGCACATAAATCTCAAGGAAGCGGCGAAATACTTTATATTAAGAGCCTCTTCTGCTAACTCATTGAATTTTGCTAAAATCGTGAAAATCGAAATAAGAAAAGAAAACAAAAAAAAACACACTTGGGCAGCATCATTCGACCCACAACAATAGGCAACATATGCTAACAAGCAAGTAACTTCCTGCTTGACTACTTACTGCCCATCATTGCTGAAGAAGTGCATTTAGTATATGTATGTATGTATATGTGCATGTATTACAACATTTCGACATTGGCAATACAATAAAACAAACAAAAAACAAAAAAACTTTATGAAAGAAAAAGAATTTACAAAACAAACGACTACTTAAGACGCTTGAAAACTTGATTGTTTCAAATAAAAACAGCAAAAAACACATACCGATCTGCGAGCGCCAAAAAAATGCAATCAAACTGTCTGCTTGAAATGTGAAAAAAAACGAAGAAAACTAACAAACAAAATTTCGAGTTCAAGAAAAAGTTTTTGTTGCAATTCCAGTTGCAACAGCCTAATGTTATAAATATTTTTTTTGTTTTTTTTTCTTTGCCACAAAAACGTGAAGCAGCAAAAACTAACAAGAACCGCTGCTGTGAGTTTGTTCCAAGTGCTCAAATGCAAACGAAAACAAACAGCAAAGTCAAGTGGTTGATTGGCGCTTAAACACCTTGACTGTGCCACATTGCCGATTGCCACAGTAACAATTGCCACTGCCAGCGCTGCCACCAACTTCGACTCTGTGTCCGCTAACTTTGTTGGTATCTACCTACTGCAGTAGCACTCGCAAGCTGCCAGATGACACTAAATTGCTGTAAAGAAGTGAAAGGAGGGAGGTAGGAAAATTGCAAGCCTAGCTTTATTTACATACGTACATATGTTGTTTGTTTGTATTGTTTATTTTCCAACAGTCAACAGCTTCATCGGCGCGTTAAACAATTTAGGGTGAAAACAGAATCGGTACGTAACGACACGACATTGCGACAACGACAGTACCTTGACGTAAAAATGTCGGTGCGAAGCCAGCGACTGAAACATAATAAATGCGGCAACGACCGCCCCTACAGAAGGCTCCTTGCTGCCACATTACAGTTTTTCATTCACAGCTAAAAAGTTTTTGGTTCAGGCCGTAATTTTTAATGTAAAATAATAAATTCAATAGTTAAATTTATTAATTGAATGCTTTAAACTGTTATTACATTTGGTTGTGTATAAATACTTCTGCTTTTTTTTTTGTAAAGTTTCGTTAAATTTATTGAGTTGTCAAAATGTTCATATTTTATAATGCAGTGGCAACTCATCGTCCGCTCGTCTTTATTATAATTGCTTTCATAAGAATGCATGGGTTTTAATTTTGACAGGCTGTCGTTGTCGTAATGTCGTGTCGTTACGTTCCGATTCTGTTTTCACCCTTATTCGGCCACCTACCGCCGCGGTGTGATCTGTTCGCTCATTTGTCGTTGTGCCTTGACAGCCGGCGTTGCGGCGGAAATCGCGGTTTCTTTTGTCTGTTGACTTTTCATGCAGAAAAAAGGTTTTTTGTTTCCTTTTTTCTCTTTTGTTTGTTTGACCTTTTGTGTGTTTGTTGTTGTTGCTGCCGTAAAGCAATCGCTCATTGTTTGACGATCGTCTACTTTATTGCAGCAGCATTTTTGCGTAAATCATTTAAATTTGTGACTTCTTCACTCATATGCACATGCACACATATATACCCTCAAAAAATCTATGCCTTATTTAAGGTTTATTCCAGAAGATATAAAGGTTTATGAAATAATGCCTGAAAATTCAAATCGAACGAAAGTTGTATGGGCAAAGGCTTCAAGTGAGGCTTAAAATAAGGCTGATTTTCTTATATTGATGTCATCAGGCTGTAAGGACTACTCTCTCTCTCTCCCTCTCTCTGAGAGGAAAACTTATTTTTAAGGTTTATCCGCCATTGGAATAAGGCTTAGATAACTCCTGATCAGGGATAGTTGTAAGAGAAATGAAGTAATGGTCGCATTTAACTATTACGATTTTTTGTCACTATAATGGTTATTCTTGACAACAAAAATTTGTTGGTTAATATAATGGTTATTCTTAACCAACATTTGTTTGGTTTTTTACAATGGTTAAAAAATAAAAAAAAATATATATATTTCGTATTTTCGCTGACCTTTTCTCATATGCTAAAAAAATAACGGTTATTTTCCGTCCCTGCTCCTGATAATAAGGCGTTATGTGGTGTCTATATATCTTATAATAAGGCTTATTTGCCATGGAAAATAAAGCTTAGATAATTCCTAATAATAAGGCGTTCTGTGGTACTTAAATTGCTCATAATAAGATATAATAAATAAGCGTATTTTATTTAGCAGCATAATTAACATTTTTTGCACAACTTAAGTGTTGGGGCTTATTTAATAATAAAGAATATATTTTTGCTTGGATTGAAACGTTAATATTTACATATTTATATACTTACATATATATATATATACATTAGGGTGGGGCGATTTACTAACCTATATCGCGCGATCGAAATTTGGATTCCTCTTATTTTTCTGAGTAGAAAACTCCTCCACGAAATTTGTCTAAAATTAATTTTGATGTTCCGGAATTTGGTTTTTATGAACCAAGACGAATTTTTGAAAATAAAAATTAGGCAAAAATCGACAAAAAATATCCAGGCCAATATGCACATCGAATTGAAGCAGAATTTTATGCTGAATCCAGATATGAAATCGAAACTAATATCGGATGATCCGTTTTCGAGATATAGCATGATTTCCGATTATGGAGGCTGAATGCCCAAAATCGCATATTTTCGCGATTATCTCTTGTTGTTTACAATACATCTTAATTTTTGTTGCAAACTTTTTAAAGATAAGTCAATACAATATATGAACAGTATTTTAAAATATTAATTTACTTTCCGGTATAGGAAAACTTGAATGCACTCTTTTTCCTTGGCCCAAAAGCGCGGTATGGGTTCTCTATGTTATAGTCATCCGATACCGATGAATTTCGCCGACAGAGTTATTCCCTAAAACGTAGACTTATGCTTCTGAAATTTGTTTTTTGCTTCCAATAGTAAGCTATGGCGTATGAGTAACCTTGAGTTTTTTTTAAATTTAATAAAGTAAAAAAACAAGTCCCAAACAGCAGTTAACTCGTTTTTAGCAGAGCGAATGAGTAAGCAGCGCTGTAAGAGTATTCCAGTTTAACAGCCAAGACTTCATCTTAGGCTTATTATTCTATTTGCGGGGTACATACACATATTGTTCGTTTTATTGTAAGTTTTATTTGAATACTGAATTGTTCCTTTGTTTGCCGTATTGAAAACCACAAAGTTTGCTTAAATATTTTTTATGACTTTTATGACTTTCTGTTGTTGTGTGTAATGGAATTTTAAAAGTCACAACAAATGCGTAAATAGCTTTTGTGTGTGGGTGCCAAATTGTTGAAAAACCATTAATATTTCATCATAGGGAATAAAGTTAAGACTTATTAGGACATAGGTAAGTAGCTTTTGAAATGATTTTTTGTATTACTTAAAATAAGCAAAATTATTTTAAAAACGATGAAGAGGTGCGTATTTGTAAAAATTAAAATATAGTTAACGTACATACATAACTAACACGTGTGGGATTATAATGTGATTTTTTTCATTTAAAAATATTAACGACTGTATTATAAAAATTGTTAGACCTACTTACAGAAAATTAGGAAATCGTTCGAAATTTTACGACATGAACTGGCAAAGCAGATGCAGCGCAAGGGAAGAAGTGGATAGAGCAACCGAACTCATGTATGATGGAGATGGAGAAGGGGATGGAAATGAAGATGAAAATGGAGATGAAGATGAAGACGGAGATGAAGACGACGTATATCATAATAAAAATAAACCATCAACAACTAAGCATATTTTTTAGCTGAGAACATAAAACCTTTCACAATCTACTACAGCGCACTATGGTTCAAAATTAAGTTTTTGAGGAATAAAATAGTTAGAGTTAAGATATCGGTCTAAAACTTTTCATAGGGTATTTAAAGGTAAGAATAATAACTTTTTGGTTGCTTGTTTTTCCGACAGGGTAGGAATATGATGTATTGTGGAACGATTTTCCGTCATCCCTTGTCAAGTTTGGTTTGGAGACAAACCGGTTTCGGCTAATATGTGCCATCTTCAGTGAGTTATTTTCTGTAAGTTCGATAGCATTTATAGTAACTAACTTCCGTCGTTTTGTTCAGGTACTTCGTGTTCATGTGATGTGTTCGTGCATTCGTGCGTTCGGGTGACGTGTGTGTGTGTGTGTGAGAGTCTGTGTTGTGTGTTTAGGTATGCAAATCTATTTTTTTTTGTCATATTTTCATTATTGTACCCTCATTAACCAAGTAGGTAAAAGTCCGTTATTGTCCGTTTGTGTGTTGTTTTGTTTATGTCGGTTTTAGGTCTTTTGTCCTCTTTCGGGTATATTAGCTTAAGCGGTTCAAATAATGTATCCGATGCGGTGTTTATTTGTTCATTTATTATTTTACCTACGAATGTTTTTTGTTTGTATATCTCCATATTTTCTAATATGTTAAGTCGTCTTCCTTTATGCTGTATGTGGAGAATTTTAGCTGTTTTTCCTATTTTCATGGGTGTACACTTGTTTTCTGCCATGTGGTTGGCGAAATTTGATTCCACTGTCGTTGATGATTTTCTTATTTTCTTATTGTAATCCCTTATGTGTTCTCGATATCTCGTCTTGATTTGGCGTCCTGTTTGTCCTATATAACTGTTTTGGCATTCGCAAGTCAATTTGTATACGCCTTGTTTGTCAAAGAGGTCTTCCTTGTTAATGTTGTTTCGTAGAAGTTTTCCCATACTGTTCCTCGTTTTAAATGCTGCATTAATGTTATATTTTTGGAAAACTTTAGCCAACTTGTAAGATGTTGCTCCGGTATATGATAGGACTGCCCATTTCTTCTCTTCTTTTTCTTTGGTTTCTGACTTTCTAGAATTTATGTTTTTTTGTATTTTCTTCACTAAACTTTTTTGATATCCGTTGTTCTCTGCGATTGTGTATATTGTGCTCAGTTCCTTGTTGTAAGCTTCTTTTTCTAACGGGGTTCCTTCAAGTCGTGTTTATAAATGTCTGACAGCGGCGTTCTTGTGCTGTTGAGGATGGTTAGATTTATTAGCCGTGTTTCACATACGGTGATCCTAACCCAGATAAAAATTTTTGCATGTAAATGCAACAACAACGATTTTAGCTCGATTAAACCAGATAAATTGCTGGTTCAATTTATGATCCGCCCTGTTCGATTTCTTTTTTCAGTGTTGATTTGGCAGTACAGTGCTTTTTTGATTTGGCAGAACTGAAAAGTGACATTTTGTATGTATACATATATATACATATACCCTGCAGTAAATTTGTTTCACTGCTAAATAATCATTGATGATTCTTTGTTGAATATTCATCACTATCGTTTTGCGTTGGTGCAAGCGAGCAAGCTATATTGAAAAAACCAAACGAAATACCAACAAAATACCATCTAGGCGGTTAAAAACCAACGAGCCAGCTTGTATTTCGGTAGGTTTTTTGACATTCGGCAGGTTTTCTGACAAATTTTTCAACAACAACTATAAAATAAATTATATTTAAAATAAAAAATATATGGAAATACAAATTTTAAATTTGCCTCTTGTAAGCTTCTGCGGGAAAGAAGTCCGGAAGAAAAAATATACTGCGCACTGGCTTCTCCTTATAACATGGAATACATAGCTATCCCGCCATTTGAGTTTCATAATTTATTTCAGTAATTTAAATTCAAATTTCCAAAAAAATAATTTTTGAAATAACTATTATTTTCATTTAGTTTCAAGTTTAATGTCAATCAAATTGTTTTTGAGGGAGTATTTATGTCTTTTCAACGTACAGAAGAATTGTTTTTGTATTTTGACTTTCGGTGGGTTTTCCAAACCAAAAATACCAGAGAAAAAACGTAGTGTCATATAGGCATAAGGAAAGCAAACCATTTATTTGAAAAAATTCAGCAGCCTTTATATGAAAGTATTCACTGATGCCTCCTCAGACATCATGAATTTCATCAGTGATTCATAAAGGATTCATTTCAGATTTTTACTTCGGGGTATATGTTTGTATATGTATATACACAAGCAGCTGTCGGCCATATTTTTCATTCAGACGCCGTGAAAAAACAAAACAAATTATGGAAGCAACACATAAAATATGAGTATAAAGGTCATATAATTAAATTATATATAAATTTGCCTCAAATAATTCTTGATCCATGATTTTTTATTTTGTTTTCTTTTACTTTCTCAAATCACAAATGGTTTGTTGATATTTCTTCTTCTTTTTACTTCTTTTCAAGTGCAGCCAAATTTCATTATGATCCGGATTGTTTCAGTAAAAATTTATCTTGACCCAGACCCAGATGTAATAACTGAAATGCGCCTATTGTGTATTATTGTATCTGTTGCTGTGGGTTTTTTGTATATTTCGTAAGTAAATTTGTTAATCTCTTTGTTTCTTTTAATTGTTAGGTCCAGGTAGTTTATTTTTCCATTTTTCTCTGTATCCATAGTGAATTTTATATTTTTGTGTTGGCTGTTGAGGTGCTCCAAAATTTGTTCTTCTTTATTTCCCGATATTAGGCAGATGATGTCATCTACATACCTGGTATAAAAATTGACTCCCAAATTTGCCGTCAGTTCTTCCATATAAATTTCCTCCAAATGTTGCATAAATACTTCCATAAGGATAGCTGATGTGGGGCTACCCATGCCTAGTCCGTGAGTTTGTCTGTATATTTTATTGTCAAATTTAAAATAATTCTGGTCCAGGGTTATTCTCAGCGTATTTACTATCTCTGTAGCAATGTCTTTGTTCGTTTTCTCTGTCAGTATTTTAGTTAAAGTTTTTAGTGTTTCTGTCGTTGGTATCGAAGGGTATAGATCCTTCACGTCAAATGATACCAGTTTTGAGTCCTTGGGTACGTTCAGGTTGTTCAGTTTGTTGACTAGTTCCGTCGTGTTTTTGATTGTGTATTTATTGGATAGGTCTAGTTTCTCGGTTAGTAGCTTGTTTAGGTGTTTTGATAGTCTATATCCTAATAAGAATAATGTCTCATGACGAAAATGGGCGAGCCACGCCCATTTTTCGCTGCTGCTGCCATACATAGTGGAAACTGTAAATTTATGTTGAATTTCAAATATAGATAAAACTTTACCTTTCTAAAGGTTTCCGATACGCTGGATCTGAATCTGAAGTCAGATTTTCGATGCTATGTGTGGTTTTAGAGATATTGTAATTTTAAGTTCATTAACTTTGCGATAGGAAATTTTAAAGTTTTTTATTTTTTTTAGCAAGTTAGTGATATCTCAGGTACTAAAGAAGATATCCGAACAAGTTAAACGTTATTTTCAAGGGAAATAATAAGTATTTTAAACCCTATATATAAATGAGTTTTATTATTGTCAATATAAAATTGTAAAGTATCGCCATTTTAGAAGTTTACTTTGCTCTGAAAAAAGTGAAATTGTAGCCTCGCTTGCAAACTCCCGCAGATAAAATAACATTTGCATTAAAGAGGACGCCATTAGCTGTAACTACATACATAATTTGTATTGATCCCATTTGATCCAACTTATTTATATTCTATTTAACACAGAAAAAACTCGCAAAAATCAAAACACAATACGGCTTATTTAAACTCAAAAATATACTAACGATTATTATTGTTTCAGAAAAAGTTTGTTGTTCTGGATTTTACATACCTTTATTAATATTTTCCAATTTATAAACAAACCTTATTCATATTCGTTAGCCTTTTTTTCACCACTTGAGATTTTTATATAATTTGAGTAAATCTTTTTTACTAAGGCTGTGTGCCAATCGGTAACATTTTTCTCTATGGGAAAATGAGGTAGAAAATTTTACCATGTTGAAAAAAAAAACACAATTTTGCTGTGCCAAACGGAATAGAAAATTTTGACAGTTACCAAGATAAACTTTTGGGCGAAAACGGACAACGATACAATTTTAAAACGTAAAATGAATATAATTGTTGATGGCAATATTGATGGATACAGAAGAAATGTATTCATGTAATGATCTGATGTTATTTTGTTTTTAAATATTTGTGTTACTTGTGTATGTATGTAATTACAAAATGTCATAATTTTACCTAGCTCAATGGGCTATGGGCTAGAATTCACCACGAATACTGCCAAGATTTTACTCCCTTATGTCAAAATTTAATTTTTTCTACCGATTGGCACACAGCCGAATACAAAAATCGAAACCAAGATTTTGAAAGCTTTCTGACAAACAAGTGATAGCCAACTGACATTATTTTTTATATTTTTTATTTACTTCAGTAATGTGTAATAAAAGGTAATTATTTTTTTTTGGAAAATCAAAAGTCGGTAATTGGGTTTAATTCCTCAATATTTCGATTTTGAACCATAGTGCAGCGTCGTAAAAAATATTTAGCCATCATAAAAGTCAAAAGCAATTTTTTGTTTTTCTTTTAATTTAACAAAATATTTTTAGTATAATTTTTGCTATTTAGCATGACACTAACTGCCAGTAGGGCGCCCAGTTTTACAAGCAAAAAACGTAGTAAATGACATAATTTACAAGAGGCCAACAAAGCAACAGAACAACAGACTAAGCGACGTGGCAGCATGACCTTAATGCATTGCAGGCACAAAACAATTATTTGTAATTACAAAGAGAATATGCAAGCAACAAAAAGTACTAAAAAAAATATGTACAAAAATATACAACAAATAAAATACAATACAATATGCAATAAAAAACTAATAAAACCAGCAACAATATTATAATGTTGCTGTAACAGAAAATTTTCGCACGTCGAGTGCGTGTGATGTCATTGTGTCGTTCAACCGTACATAGCGGTGGCAAACACATAGATATATATCTAACAGTTAAAGAAGCAGCAGCAGCAGCAGATAACAGCAGGTAGCTAAAACAAATAACCACTGACGCTGTTAGCCAAAAGCGTAGCCATTGCATACAAAGAAAATAAATTAATTGCATAATATTTGCAATAAAAGCAAACGTAATGCGAATTAAAAGCGAAAAGGGTGATAAAGTGATTCAACTGCAACCACAACAAAAAAAGTAACAACAACAAAAGTAACAACAATAAAAGCAATTCATTTAACGTTTACAAAGTGCCAACAGTTTTAGACACACCTGTTATGCTGTGCTGTATTGTGTAGTGCCGTGCGATGCCGCGCTGAGCTAACTGGGCAATGAGCAATTTATGCAAAACAATTGCAGATGTGCCATGTGTTATGCATGGTAAATGAGGTTTGCATTGTACATGCATTAGTTCCGGAATTATACGAAAAATTTTTGATATTTAATTTAAATAATAAATAAAATAATTCACTATATTTGCTTTGTAGAAATAATTGTTCTAATAAAAAATGGAATTAAAGGCGAGACTTTTGGCGCACAAGAAGATGCGCGGTGTACCTACCGATTTCACGGGATTAACATTCCTAGTGCGCACATAATATTTGATGTTTGACCATACAAATGCACTGAAATCTGCGCTTTGCTTGCCCCAGTATAAATGTACATACACACATATAGATATTTATATTTATAACCCTGCAGGCAACTCAATAACTAGTGAGCAAAATTTCTAGTTCCGAACTAGCGAAAAGGTGTCAAAAAGGAACTAGCTCCATTGTAATTAGACTCTCACCAGTGCAGAAGGAGTGAATTGAGTCACACACTTTTATTTGTATGTAATTTCGAATTGACAAAAATTGCACGTATTTTTTTCGTTCATCCATTTGCCGTCGGGTTTGCATATTTCTACAATTCTCAGATTGTTAGTGAAGCATATCGTATAAAGAGTACAATTTGCATCTTCAATTAATGAAATGAAATGTTCGCCTAATTATGCTTTTCCGATCACTCAGTCTTATTATACTCAGCTGTACTAGTACACAGAGTATTATAGTTTTGATTTCCTAACGGTGGATTGTAACAGAATGAAATAATCGAGATAGATATAGACTTATATATATCAAAATGATCAGGGTGAAAAGAGAAATCGATTGAGCCATGTCCGTCCGTCCGTCCGTCTGTCCGTCTGTCCGTCTGTACGCACGATAACTCGCGCAAAAATTGAGATATTTTGATGAAATTTGAAATGTAAGTTGGTATCAAGACAGGAACGGATGGTATTGAAAATGGGCGAAATCGGACCATGACCACGCCCACCTCCCCTATATAGTAAAAATCGGAAATTTTGTATCTCAGTCACTAATAGAGCTAGAGTGATAAAATTTCACACACGTATTGAGCTCAGGTCCTTATGAAGAAATATGATGAAATTTTGGAAAATGGGCGGTGCCACGCCCACTTATTAAGGGGCAAACATTGAAAGTTTTATGAGTCATAACTCAGAAACCGTTGAAGATATATCGATGAATTTTGGTAGGCGTGATATACTTACTTAGGCAAATGTTTTGACGAAAAATTGCCAAAATCGGTTGACGACCACGCCCACTTTTATATATGGGTCTTATAAAGTGACCTAATAAAAACATTTTAAGCGATATCTCTGTCAAATATAAAGATATATCATTGAAATTTTATGGAAGGTGTCCAACTATGGACATATAACAAAAAATACAAAAATTTTGGAAAATGGGCGTGGCACCGCCTCCTCTTAGAAGCAGGAATATACGAGATTTCTGAGTCCATAACTCGACAAATAATCGATATATTATGACGAAATTTGGTGTATACACTTTCACTACTTGTAGTAATACATGTTCAAAATTTAGCGAAATGGGTTGACGACCACGCCCACTTATATATATGGGTATCATAAAGTGGCCTAATAAAAACATTTTAAGCGATATCTTTGTCAAATATAAAGATAATTCATTGAAATTTTGTGGCATGAGTTCGACAATAGACCGGAAACAAAAAATAGAAAAATTTCGGAAATGGGCGTGGCGCCGCCTCTTTTTAGACAAAGGAATCTACGAGATTTCTTAGCCTATAACTCGACAAATAATTGGGATATTATGACGAAACTTGGTTTATACACTTTTATAACTTGTGTTAATGGACACGCAAAAATTTATTGAAATCGGTTTATGACCACGCCTACTTTTTAACAAAGATACTTCTGGAACACCCTTTGGGAATTTGTAACGTGACATCTTTGTAACTCATAAAGGGATGAAATTTTGCACAAAGAATAATATTCATAAGCTTAGTTGGATGACTGATAAAAATTTAGAAAATGGGCGTGGCTACGCCCACTTTATGCAGCACTCGATTTATATAAAGTACCTACACCGTGTTTCCATCAAACGCAAACAAACAATGAAAGCATACAGCTGAGTATCTAATGTTCGATTCCACTCGAACTTAGGCTTCCTTACTTGTTTTAATTATTTTATTTTAAGTGAATTTTATGTGAATTTTATATGAGCTATTGGCCAGTTTTTAATTATTTTATTTTAATTTTATTACTTTTGAAATATTTTTTACATTTTTATTAAATAAATAAAAAAATATTAGTTAAAAAAAATTAAAAAAATTATCATCCGCCTCGACACCGACAGGATTCGAACCCGCGCCCCTCAGATTGAAAGGCGCATGCGTTAGCCAGTCGGCCTTCGCGCCACTTGCATGAAGGGTGTCAAAGGCTGTACTTAAGCGGCAGATATAAAACTGTAGAATTTTTAGGTACCTACTTGTAGCTAGTTCAGAACTATCGAAATTGTGCCAATAAACAATTTGAAATGATACATACAAGTAAAACGAACTAGTGAAAACTGTAGAATTTAATACTGGTTCGGAACTATCGAGAATGTATTGCAGAGAGTCACAATTGACACCGCCTAGGACATCGCCGTGTTAAATTCGGCAGTTGATAACATGCGAAAGAAATTTAACCCGCTCTAGTAGTGGCGAAAAATGCTCTAGAAGCGACCTAGTTCGAAACTAGAGGTTTTCCCTACAGGGATATTACGCGCATGTATAATTGGCTTGGTTTGTTGGTTGGTGTGTCTATCAGCAACATCAACAGCAGTTATCACAGTAATCAAAAATTAACTTTACGGAATGTGTGCACAATTAAAAAATATTACAACGTTTTATAATCAAAAAAAAAAAAAAAAAAACAACAAAAAAGATACTGATTCATATACAAATACATATATAAAAATACAGAGATTTCAAAATATATAAAATATACAAGCATACATACATACATATCTATGTATAAATATATACATATTTATGATTTGGGTATATCCAACTTAGCCAATCAGCCTACTTAATTATGTCCAATTTAAAATAAGTATTTGGTGGTTTAACCAAAACAAGTCGTTTAATATGTATGTAAATGTATATTGCCCCAGATATGTAACATTGTGTGCTTGTGTAGCTGTAGTAATTGGTTTTTTAGGTATTTCTCATCTCTAACTAGGTAGCTTCTGTCAAGAATAATTTGCTAAGCCAGCTACCAACTGCCTTCCGTGCTCCTAAAACCGCTAATATTTCGAAAATGCAACTTTGCCAACCGAATAGTTGAATTCCTGCGTCGTATGAACATCCTGGTATCCAACGCATTACATTCCAAATCTCATATACTTACATATATCTCAAACACAATAATCTCTTTATGAAACATGAAATGACTCAGTAAAAAGAAATGCGGACACAATTCGACATCTTAAGCAATATAAGTAGTTGCAAGTTTTTGATTATTCAAAAAACCTGTATGAAAAAGATTACAAAGGTTATGGAAGTTTTTAGACTGTAATAAATTTGCAATTCATATTACTATTGCTATTTAAAATTTTAAATACGTAAATAACTAATTTAGATGCAGACTTTCTACTTTCCACAAACAAAGAAAAGCTCAATCCAATTAATGTAAATTACATATGACCTGTCTATCGTTAAAAAAAAAAATAATAATGTAAGGCCTTTGCTATCAAAACCAGCTCATTCCATATCTTTCTGAAATCCATTTTTTTTTTTATTTTGAGAGTTTAGAGTGTACTTTATAACCTGACGAAGGCATAGATATAGCTCAAATCAAGCTTCATTATTTTCATAGCTACAATTAAAATTAAAAAAAAAAATAAATAAAATTTGCTTCAGAACTGTGGACGTGAGCAGTTTTTTGTTTCTACCGTGAAATTTCCAAAAATGTAATAAGCTGGTTTTTTGTTAGTAAACGCCTCATGTTATAGTAGTATTACACACAAACACAATACTACTTCGCATGTCTGTTAAGTCCGCATCAAAATTGCTGAGTCATTGAACATTTCACAATAAAAATTCAAAATCTGTAAAATCAAATTACATCAAATTGAACAATATTTGCTAAGTTAGTAATAAAATATATAAATTGTATGAATATGCGATCAACAAAAAAAAATTATAGCACAGATTTGCACAACTTTTGTGAACTTTTCCTTAAGCTTTGTTATTATGAATATTTGTAAATGAATGACAACTTAAATCATTTTATTAACACACATTTAACACGCTTATTTTTTTATATTTAAATATTATGTAAACAATCTATTTATATTCTTTTGTTGTTATTTGTTTGTTTTAATTTGCATTTACTAGAGCCATTTAATATTATAATAAGGGCAACCAAATATATGCAATGTCATATTTTTTCGGATTCGTTCTATTAAAAAACTTTTAATTTATAAATTTGTTTCTAGAGAAAAACAAGAGGTTGACGTATATTTTTTAGAGCATATTTTAGCATATTTTAATAATGACAGAATATTTTACTTGTAAATGCATATTTTGTCATATTTTACATCTTTGAGGAAAATCATAGGCCCGGTTTCACCAACCGGTCTCAACTTAGTTAAGCCGATTTTTTTAAGTTTTCAGTTTCACCATGCAACTGAGCTAAGCTTTTGTCTTGACTAAAAATAAACTAAGAATTTGAGTCGCTTTAGCAAATTCAACAACCAAAAGAGTGAATATGACAAACAAGTAAGGAAGCCTAAGTTCGATTGGAATCGAACATTAGATACTCAGCTGTATGCTTTCATTGTTTGTTTGCGTTTGATGAAAACATGGTGTATTTTATATAAAGCGAGTGCTGCATAAAGTGGGCGTAGCCACGCCCATTTTCAACATTTTTATCAGTCATCCAACTAAGCATATGAATATTATTCTTTGTGCAAAATTTCATTCCTTTATGACTTCTAATTACAAAGATGTCACGTTACAAATTCCCAAAGGGTGTTCCAGAAATATCTTTGTTAAAAAGTAGGCGTGGTCATAAACCGATTTGAATAAATTTTTGCGTGTCTATTAGCACAAGTTATAAAAGTGTATAAACCAAGTTTCGTCATAATATCCCAATTATTTGTCGAGTTATAGGCTAAGAAATCTCGTAGATTCCTTTGTCTAAAAAGAGGCGGTGCCACGCCCATTTCCCAAATTTTTCTATTTTTTGTTTCCGGTCTATTGTCGAACTCATGCCACAAAATTTGAATTAATTATCTTTATATTTGACAAAGATATCGCTTAAAATATTTTTATTAGGCCCCTTATAGTTCCCATATATAAAAGTGGGCGTGGTCGCCAACCGATTTCGCTAAAATTTGAACATGTATTACCACAGGTAATAAAAATGTACACACCAAGTTTCGTCATAATATCTCAATTACTTGTCGAGTTATGGGCTCAGAAATCTCGTATATTCCTGCTTCTAAAAAGAGGCGGTGCCACGCCCATTTTCCAAAATTTCTGTGCATTTCGTTTTATATCCGCAGTTGGACTCATGCCATAAAATTTTAATGATACATCTTTATATTTGACAGAGATATCGCTTAAAATGTTTTTATTGGGCCACTTTATAAGACCCATATATAAAAGTGGGCGTGGTCGTCAACCGATTTTGGCAATTTTTCGTCCAAACATTTACCTAAGTAAGTATATCATGCCTACCAAATTTCATCGATATATCTTCAACGGTTTCTGAGTTATGACATATAAAACTTTCAATGTTTGGGCCTTAATAAGTGGGCGTGGCACCGCCCATTTTTCAAAATCTCACCAAATTTCTTCATAAGGGCCTGAGCTCCATACGTGGGTGAAATTTTATCACTCTAGCTCTATTAGTGACTGAGATACAAAATTTCCGAATTTTACTATATAGGGGAAGTGGGCGTGGTCATGGTTCGATTTCGCCCATTTTCAATACCATCCGTTCCAGTCTTGATACCAACTTGCATTCCAAATTTTATCAAAATATTTCAATTTTTGCGCGAGTTATCGTGCGTACAGACAGACAGACGGACAGACGGACGGACAGACGGACGGACATGGCTCAATCGATTTCTTTTTGCACCCTGATCAATTTGATATATATAAGTCAATATCTATCTCGATTATTGTATGGTGTTACAATCCACCGTTATGTGATTAAACCTATAATACTCTGTGTACTAGTACAGCTGAGTATAAAAATGAGCAAATACAACAACCAAAACAACCAAAAACAAGTAAGGAAGCCTAAGTTCGGGTGGAATCGAACATTAGATACTCAGCTGTATGCTTTCATTGTTTGTTTGCGTCTGATAGAATCACGATGTATTTTATATAAAGCGAGTGCTGCATAAAGTGGGCGTAACCACGCCTATTTTCAACATTTTTATCAGTCATCCCACTAAGCATATGAATATTATTCTTTGCTCAAAATTTCATTCCTTTATGACTTCTAGTTACAAAGATGTCACGTTACAAATTCCCAAAGGGTGTTCCAGAAATATCTTTGTCAAAAAGTAGGCGTGGTCATAAACCGATTTCAATAAATTTTTTCGTGTCTATTAACACAAGTTATAAAAGTGTATAAACCAAGTTTCGTCATAATATCTCAATTATTTGTCGAGTTATAGGCTAAGAAATCTCGTATATTCCTTTGTCTAAAAAGAGGCGGTGCCACGCCCGTTTTCCAAAATTTTTCTAGTTTTTGTTTCCGGTCTATTGTGGAACTCATGCCACAAAATTTCAATGAATTACCTTCATATTTGACAAAGATATCGCTTAAAATGTTTCTATTAGGTCACTTTATAAGACCCATATATAATAAAAGTGGGCGTGGCCGTCAACCGATTTTAACTATTTTCCGTCGAAATGTTTGGCTAAGTAAGTAAATCACGCATACCAAATTTCATCGATATATCTTCAACGGTTTCTGAGTTATGACATATAAAACTTTCCATGTTTGACCCTTAATAAGTGGGCGTGGCACCGCCCATTTTCCAAAATTTCATCAAATTTCTTCATAGGGGCCTGAGCTCAACACGTGGGTAAAATTTCATCGCTCCAGCTATATTAGTGACTGAGATACCAAATTTCCGATTTTTTCTATATAGAAAAAGTGGGCGTGGTCATGGTCCGATTTCGCCTATTTTCAATACCAACCGTCCCAGTCTCGATACCAACTTGCATTTCAAATTTCATCAAAATATCTCAATTTTTGCGCGAGTTAGAGTGTTTACAGACGGACGGACAGACGGACGGACGGACAGACGGACGGACGGACGGACGGACGGACGGACGGACATGGCTCAATCGATTTCTCTTTTCACCCTGATCATTTTGATATATATAAGTCTATATCTATCTCGATTATTTCATTCTGTTACAATCCACCGTTATGTGATTAAAACTATAATACTCTGTGTACTAGTACAGCTGAGTATAAAAATGAGCAAATACAACAACCAAAACAACCAAAAAAAAAGTATTTGCCATAAAAGCTGGCAGGGTTACTGGTTGCAAAACTATTTTCTTAGACTAGTTGGTGAAACCCAAAAGTAAGTTAGCCCCAAATCTGGGCTAACTTAAGTCAAAACTTAGTTTTAGCTTTAGTCACGTTGGTGAATCCGGGCCATATTATTTCTGCTGTTATAAAAAAAATTTCAGAATTAGTGCGCAAAAATGCAACCATGCCCTTGGACATCCTTCGATTTAATTATCGAACTATCGAAAAATTTATGCAAATCTCATTTTATAACGGCACTTGAAAAATTTCAGTTGGTTTTGCATTCTCTGGTTTTGTTTTTTGCCAACGTTTTCTTATTTTAAGAAACGGTAAGTGCTTGTCGAAATAAAGATTGAAAAATAAGTGAATATTTTAAAAATATAAATACACGCGCGCCATCTGTTGGAAAATAGCGGTGGTTGTAACCTAATCTCATTAGTAAATATGTTGCATATATTTAGGCAGCAGCTAGAAGTTACATACCCACATACATACAGGTGAAACTAATAAAAGCGTGTTAATATATACATTTGTGTATGTACATATGCAAATTCTTCCAGATAATGCCAAAAGCTAAACACACTATTTCGGGAAAGCTGAAGCAGATCGTTAAGGAATTTCCCGATCTTCACACTGACGGTGAGGTGCTGATTTGCAAGTTATGCAGCAAGACCGTATCATTCAAGAAAACATTTCTTGTAAAGCAGCATGTACAGAGTGAAAAGCACATCAAACTCAAACGATCACTAAATTTGCCACAATCACAAAGCTTTGTAGCGAATAGCTTGACACCGTCATATGTCGAATTTGCAAACGATTTGTGTAAAGCATTTGTATGTGCAGATATAACCTTATATAAAATACGTAACATAAATCTAGTGCAGTTTTTTGAAAAATGGGTTTCCCAGAAAATACCATGTGAGACAAGCCTTCGAACTACTTATGTTAAGCAACTATATAGCAATACTATGGAAAAGATACAATCGCTCTTAAAAGACCACTATTTGGATTGCGATTGATGAAACTACAGATTCTGCAGGTAGATATGTGGCAAATGTTATAGTCGGAATTTTACATGAAAACTTTGATATATCTAAGCAAAAGTTTCTTTTGAACGTTGCAGTATTGGAAGCTGCAAATCAAAAAACAATTGCTCGGCTTTTCGATGAATCTGTAAAGCTTTTGGGAGAAGGCTTCAATAGAGATTATATTCTTTTATTTCTAACAGACGCCGCACCATATTTTTAGGTGGTGAAAAAGTATGGAACATATTACTGTGACGTCAATTTAACGAAAATTTTCCCGAATTTGTTACAGAAACGCACTTCCGATGTCTTGTGCATTTTTGCACTTTTTTGGGGCATATTTTTGATTTATATGTCATATTTTATTGGCATATTTTGCCTTTTTTGTGGCATGTTTTAATTTTTTTGAAGCATATTTTTGGTTGCGCTAATTATAATAAGGACTTATGACTTATTTGCATCGCCATACCCATTGTTAGTAAAATCAAAATCACTCACAGATTATGCTAAGAAGTCGAGGGTCAATTGGCGGTCATCTCAAGATCACATTATGCATATAGAGAGATAGTGATTTAATAATATATTGATATAGTGATCTAGTGATGTAGTGATATAGTGATATCTACAATGATATAGTAATAGAGCGATGCATTAAAGCGATATGGTGATAAGTATGTATAGTGTGTGAATCCCTGAACTACTATGGGAGATTTCAGTTAATAGCAACAAAAACAACAACACCGACAACAATTTCCAACCACATTATATGCAAATTTATTGTACACAATTCTACGGGCGACACATTGCTGCTACTGTTTTTGCTGCTGCTGCTGCTGCTGCCGCTGCTGCTGTTTCACATTTTTCTGCTTCACAAATTTGCAGTTGCATTCGCCGCTGGTCGTTGACGTTGCCTTGATGACATATATATATATTTTTTTTGTTTTTATCAACCACCAAATTTATTACAACACATTGTTTGTTATGCCCTTAACAGCATGAATAACAATGTAAATCCGCTAATAAACAACAAAATGACAATGTCACCAAAAACAACAACAAAAACGGAGACAACAAAACTGGCAGCAACTAAAACACCGCTGAGCGTAGTTTTATGACTTCCTCAGTTCTGCGATTGGACGCGCATTTTATTATTTTAATAGCAATAATGCTGTTGTTGTTGCTGTTACATTATATGTATTTATGTAATGAGAATATAACAAGAGTGAAACGTATGGGATTTTCAAATTCCACAACGCGTCACTTCCACCTTTACATCCCAGCAAAAATCTGGTCATCGCTATTACCTGTCAGGCATGACAGAAGGTCTTGCCATGGAACATCTGACGAGTTCATCACTTCTTTCACGCATTGCCAGTAATGCAGAGTGGAATGAGCTTCCATTACCCATTCCACGTAATGTAAAGTAGAATGGAGCGCGAAAAATGAACTGGAATAAAAACCGTAATTTTCTGTGGAAATTTACATCATGCCTTACATTTTTCGCCTTCTTTCTCTGCTTCCCTGTAAGGTATTCTTTATTTGATTCGCTAAAATCCTTGCGGTATTGCGTGATTTATTAGTTCGGTGGTAATTTAGTGGGCAAGTCCTTCCCTCCAATCACAAGTCCATGTTAATGTCAGGCATTATGTCAACGAATGTGGAAGCGATTGCCAGGGGTTTTCTGGATTACCCTCTTAATTCTACGGTCATCGAGTTTTTTGATGGGATATATACACATATACATTCATTTAAAGGAGCTTCCACCGCAGCAATACGAGTTGTTTTTGTAAAATGGGCAGAGTGAGGCTCATTGCGTGTGAAAAGTTTCTCTGGAAAATTGCGTCTCTTGAATGTGAAGGTGGCTATAATTAACTACATATACTTAATTATTCCTTGAAACTCAAAGCGGCTCTTTGCTTACCGGTATGTAAATACCAGACCTGGGCACCCTCAATTACATTTTGAAATTGATTACACCTTCAATTACAATCATATATATTATTTCTAATTGCTGTTTTATAAATATCCCTTTTTCTGCTCACATAATTTACCAAAATTACTAAGTAAGGCATCGTTTTAAAGGTATTAATTAGCTATGCATGCGAAACGGTGTTTTATTGGGCGTGGTACTTTTTTTAAATAGTATTTTGCAAAAATAAAATGTTTAAATTTAAACTAAAAGATTTGCGCCTAAGACTATGCCTTCAGAATTATTTTATTCTATCAATTCAAATCTCAAAGGCAGATGTTGCTCCATTTCAAACAGTCGTGTATATTTTAAAACACTTTTATAAGCTTCAGCTGTATGTTTGTATGTAAATATTATATTATTTTAGGCGAATACGTGTGTATTCATTCCTACGCTAAATGGGGGCTTTTCAGTATAGGATATGCTGTACGTAGTACATACAATATATGTATATATATGTATGTATACTTTTGATCACATAACGGTTGTACGTAAGACCATAAAATAATTGAGATAGATATGGACTTACATATACATATATATCAAAACGATCAGAATGAAAAAAATGATTGAACCATGCCGTCCGTCCGGCCGTACACACTCTAACTTGCGCAAAAATAGAAATATTTAAATGAAATTGGGTACACAGATTCTAATGGGAACAGAGAAAGTTGGGGTTGAAAATAAGGCATATGGATGTATTTCGAAAAACATGTAAAACATGATAATTCAGTCACTAATAAAGCCCGAGTGATGAAATGACGTTATGCCGTTATGAGGAAACATGCTGAAATTTTGAAAAATGGGCCAAGAGGGGAAAATTTTCAAAAATTTATAAGTAAAAACTCAGAACTGTAGGTATAATAAAAACATTTTATGCGATATGTTTGTCAAAGTAATTCCTTGAAAGTTCCATAAGTTCCACTGTAGACATAAAACCAAATAAATATAAGTTTTTTTAAAATGAGCGTGAGAGCACAAACTATATCGACTGGCGCCATGTATGTTTTATTATTTTTTGCGCAAGATGCGCACGGGTCCAGCTAGTTACATGTAATTGTAATTGCCATTTTTCAATTACCAATTACATATAATTGGTAATTGAAATTCTACAATTACAAATACATGTAATTGTAATTGAGATTTTTCAATTGCAATAACATGTAATTGGTAATTGAAAAATGGCACTTACATTTACATGTAATTGTAACTGAAGAATTTCAATTACAATTAATTGTAAATGTAATTGAAAATTTCCAATTACAAGTAATTGTAATGGAATGGCATTAATTACATTTTTCTTGGGTTTGAGAAAATTTAGTTATACAATTTGTTTTTGTTTCTATTCTTGTTCTTTTTGTTTTTGTTTTCATGTTTGTGTTTGTTTTTGTGTTTGTTTTTGTGTTTGTATTGTTTTTGCTTTTTTTTTTGTTTTTTTTTCCTCAAACAAAAACAAAAGCAAAAACAAAAAACCAAAAACAAAAGCAAAAACAAAAAACCAAAACAAAACCAAAAACAAAAAGAAAAGCAAAAACAAAAGCAAAAACAAAAACAAAAGCAAAAAAAAAAACAAAAGGAAAAACAAAAACAAAAACAAAAACAAAAGCAAAAGCAAAAACAAAAACAATAAAGAAAACAAAAACAATAACAAAAAGAACAAGAATAGAAACAAAAACAAATTGTATAACTAAATTTTCTCAAACCCAAGAAAAATGTAATTGACGTGATTTCATTACAATTACTTGTAATTGGAGATTTTCAATTACATTTGCAAGTAATTGTAATTGAAAAAAATGTAATTGAGGATGCCCAGGTCTGGTAAATACCTACGCATTTATGTGTACATACTCGTATAAAGAAAAGCGCAAGTGAAATGAAGCTGTCACATGTAGGTTTAGTGAGTCAGTAGAAATGCTTCGACTAATAATAACTTTTTGTACGCATCATAAAATTAGTTAGGCATCTTAATTTTCAACAATATCTTTTCTCTAACATGCGTTCGCTTGTTTTTAAAATGCATAATTTATGCGTTGCGTCTAACACTTTACACATAAATATGTACGAGTACTTATGTAGATACAAGTTTGAGTTATGACTGCGCTTTATTGCTTGTTAGAGACTAATTATGCTTTGTGGGCAGTCCTTTGCGCCTTAGTACGGTAAAATACACAATTTTCAGCCAAATAAATCAATATTATCACCGAGTGTTTAATACATTTTTGTCATATCGAGTCCTAACCGCAAAATTTCATGGCGGTGAAATGTGCCTTTTCGAAGTTAGAGAAAATTAAATAAAACCGTATCCGTAAAATTTACTTTATGTTGGATACACTTTTATGCTAGTTAGGGCATTTCTTTGCTTGCTTATATTGGATTCTGCTCTGTTAGTTGACAGTTTACATACAAAATGTTAGAGAACTTGAGAAAACTTTAGAGAGTATGCCAGCTACTTATTAAATTGGTCGTAACTGATTAAGGCAATTTTTTCTGTTGTGATTCACAACTTGTGAATAAGTAAAATGGCTTCAAATTATTGGGATTGAATCTTGGATAGTGTCGAAATGGGGCAGACATCTATCAACTCTATCCAAGACTCAATCCCAATACCGTTCGTTAAAGTACGGAAATTTGAAAAAAAAAAGTGTTAACGAACGGTGTTGATATTGTGTCTTGAATAGTGTCGAAATGGAAAAGAGGAAGAAAATACAAACACTCTTTTCCAAATTCCCTTATTTTAACGAACGGACGTATCACGTTCACTTGTTCTTATACCAGTGGTTGTTTTTTCGCAACTCTGTAGGTCTTGCCCAAACGAATGCAGCTATTGATATGAACATAAGTAAATATAAATATATTATTTGCTCTACTTTATACATATACCCAAAAGATGATTTCAATCGCCTTATGAGTTTGTCGGTGACATCTATTTATGAGCTTATACATTTTTTGTAGCAAACAACTTCGAAGCAAAAGTGAAAGTATACAAATTAACGCATTTGTATGTATTCATGTATCTTTGAAAAAATAAAGCGCTATCAAAAGCCATACGACTCGAAATTAGCGTGTATCACTATTAACCATAAATATACTTATGTAGGTATGTGCTTTTAACTCAACAGCGAAGTAAAGCCAAATAAGCGCCTAATTGTATGCAATCTCTGTTTGAGTCAAATAATGATACCGGTACATTATTTGTAGCTCTCGTTATTAGGCCAAGGAAATACGCTTTATTTCAAAGCACACACTCTACAAACTCAACTTGCTGCCTCAAATGAAAGTGCGAACTGACGACTATGCAGACAGCTTTTTTTTTATAGGAAATTCATAAAACTCTACAAATTAGTATGTATTGTGGAATTTATAGCACACGAGAAAGCAAAATAACTTTTCTTAAGGTAGGTAATTTATTTTTGTTTTGTTGACGCGCTGCAATGCCCTCTTTTTTAGATTTTAAGTCCCTCGATAAAAATGAGAATTTTTGTTGGTTTGATTTCTCATTTACTTGTATGCATCATTTCAAATTGCATTTCTTTCTTTACAGTCGTTTGCCTCTTTTTATCTGAATAATATATACTTGTGTCATAGCAAGGTCATAGCAACAGAAAAGCTGATCAAATACTGAGTTGGACCTTCGTATGGACTAAATAAACTATTTGGTGTGATTTAATGTCAGCCAAAGCAACTGATGATAACTATTTAAAATTTAAACTTTAAATGATCGACAAGGTCTAATTACTTTCGATTTAACTCACGCTGTATCTAAAATCATTTCAAACTCAGAACTTCTCAGCACAGTTTCAGTTGTCAAGATGGAATGCCAACTAAAGCTAATGCATAGGAAACGACCTACATACTCAACAACAGCTACAAAATGTGTAATGAAAAACAAATTGATAATTTCCATGAAAACATTTAGCTCTAAATTGTTATGTATGTATTTCTTTCATTTCATACAAAAATGCTCACAAAAACTCTTACATCCTTATTAACTTTTTATTCACTTATTTTTGTCAACAACTTACCTACTGTTGCTAGCATTGAATTGTAAACCAAAAAGCAGTAACCACCCAAGGCGGATGAAAATTTTTAATGTGGCCAATGTAATGAAAGAAATGTGCGCATTGCGCTAAATGTGGTCATAAATTGCAAGAGACAAAAATAAAAAATTTTCTTAAAATAAAAAGAAGGAAAAATGTGAAGAAACTGGATAAATTTCACACAAAAACAAGTAAGGAAGCCTAAGTTCGAGTGGAATCGAACATTAGATACTCAGCTGTATGCTTTCATTGTTTGTTTGCGTTTGATGGAAACACGGTGTACTTTATATAAAGCGAGTGCTGCATAAAGTGGGCGTAGCCACGCCCATTTTCAAAATTTTTATCAGTCATCCAACTAAGCTTATGAATATTATTCTCTGTGCAAAATTTCATCCCTTTATGAGTTACAAAGATGTCACGTTACAAATTCTTAAAGGGTGTTCCAGAAATATCTTTGTTAAAAAGTAGGCGTGGTCATAAACCGATTTCAATAAATTTTTGCGTGTCTATTAATACAAGTTATGGAAGTGTATAAACCAAGTTTCGTCATAATATCTCAATTATTTGTCGAGTTATAGGCTAAGAAATCTCGTGTATCCCTTTGTCCAAAAGGAGGCGGTGCCACGCCTTGTCTATTTTATGTTTCCGGTCTATTGTGGAACTCATGCCACAAAATTTGAATGAATTATCTTTATATTTGACAAAGATATCGCTTAAAATATTTTTATTAGGCCCCTTACAATTCCCATATATAAAAGTGGGCGTGGTCGCCAACCGATTTCGCTAAAATTTTGAACATGTATTACCACAACTAATAAAAGTGTACACACCAAGTTTCGTCATAATATTTAAATTATTTGTCGAGTTATGGGCTCAGAAATCTCGTATATTCCTGCTTCTAAAAAGAGGCGGTGCCACGCCCATTTTCCAAAATTTTTGTGCATTTCGTTTTATATCCGCAGTTGGACTCATGCCATAAAATTTTAATGATACATCTTTATATTTGACAGAGATATCGCTTAAAATGTTTTTATTGGGCCACTTTATAAGACCCATATATAAAAGTGGGCGTGGTCGTTAACCGATTTTGGCAATTTTTCGTCCAAACATTTGCCTAAGTAAGTGTATCATGCCTACCAAATTTCATCGATATATCTTCAACGGTTTCTGAGTTATGACATATAAAACTTTCAATGTTTGGGCCTTAATAAGTGGGCGTGGCACCGCCCATTTTTCAAAATTTTTTTGTTTTTTTTTTGTTTTATATCCATAGCTGGACTCCTGCCATAAAATTTCAATGATAGATCTTTATATTTGACAGAGATATTGCTTAAAATGTTTTATTAGGCCCCTTTGTAGTTCCCATATAAAAAAGTGGGCGTGGCCGTCAACCAATTTTGACAATTTTCCTTCCAAATGTTTGACTAAGTAAGTAAATAACGCGTACCAATTTCATCCATATATTTTCAACGGTTTCTGAGTTATGACTCATAAAACTTTCAATGTTTGACCCTTAATAAGTGGGCGTGGCACCGCCCATTTTCTAAAATTGCACCAAATTTCTTCATAGGGGCCTGAGCTCAACACGTGGGTAAAATTTCATCACTCTAGCTATATTAGTGACTGAGATACCAAATTTCCGATTTTTTCTATATAGGAAAAGTGGGCGTGGTCATGGTCCGATTTCGCCCATTTTCAATACCAACCGTCCCAGTGTCGATACCAACTTACATTTCAAATTTCATCAAGATATCTCAGTTTTTGCGCGAGTTAGAGTGTTTACAGACGGACGGACAGACGGACGGACATGGCTCAATCGATTTCTTTTTGCACCCTGATCAATTTGATATATATAAGTCAATATCTATCTCGATTATTTCGTTCCGTTACAATCCACCGTTATGTGATTAAAACTATAATACTCTGTGTACTAGTACAGCTGAGTATAAAAACACGAAAGTGAATGAGATCGCTCGCAAGCGTGAAATTGAAACTCTGTGTTTGCACTTGTTCATGTAAGAGTTGTGAGAGAGTAAAGCTATTTCTTTCTTTTTTTTGGTTTCTTACGGATCAAATTTAGCAGATGAATTGACCATTTTGTTGAGCATTTGAAATTAAATAAAGTGTATTTATGCGATGAATAGCATTTCAATAAGATGGAAAATGATTGATATCGCCTGCAGGCACTCAATAATAGAGCTGTTAAGTGGAGCTGCTTTTATGACAACTGACACTTACTTTAAGGTTAAAAATATAAATATATAATTATATTTTTATTTGCATAGGCAATAGTAAAGTGGTTCAAAAGATATAGCTTGAGTAGTGGAGTGAAAATCATTGTTTTTTCACGAATAAAATTACTTCCGATCTTGCTGCCATATTTATGCCAGAGTTCGGTTTATGAACGCAGCCAAACAGTCACTATGCCATAGTAGTTGATGATATTAAATAAATAGTTAAGCAAAAAGTATATAATTTTTACTTTTAGTTCAAACAAAAACTCTAAATGGAATAAATATCTTATATCTAACAGCTCCAAAGCAAATGGAATTCAAGCGCCAACATCCCGGCTTTAATTCGACATGGAAATTGCATAACCACAGTAATTTGAGAGTTATAAATTTGTTTCCAATTCAGCGAATTTCTTTAATTCACCATATTTAAATCGATCAATCAAATAGTAAACCGCTTAACATAAAACCACGCACATAACACTGTGGAACAAATTCAGGTCAACAAAAGTTAACTCGGTTCTGAAAGTTGGGGGTGAAAATAGAGGCTAAATTAGAAGACCCGTATCGCGGCGTTTGCTTAGGTTAGTTCGAATTTGTTTTTAATTGACCTTTGAACTTTGCAGGCAAATGCCGATTTTCAGCATACTGTTTGTATGGTTTTTTTGCTATAACTCGTCGACTAATTGAGATTTTTTTGTTTTTTTGTTGGAGTGACAGCAAACGAAAGAAAATTAAATTTCCTATTCAATGGGTCTATAACATTTTTCTCTACCTCTTATAGTTTCTGAAATATTGAGAATTCAATTTGAATTTTTTCGATTTTTTAAAGAAAAAATTGACTTTGTCAGGCAATATCTTTAAAACCAAAATTTTCACCTTCGGTTTTACTACTTTGCGTGAAGCTACATTCTATTAGCAAAAAAATAAGCTATCAACGAAGAAAATCCATGGTAAAATGGAAAAGTTATAGGCGATCATGTAAATACAGTCAAGTCGGGCAATGCATCTGCACGGGTATATTTTATGCATGTTATACCCGTAAATGGGCTTGTATCTACTGCGCCGCCAATGTGCTGCTACTGCAGAGGCATTGCGCGAATTGGCTGTATTTACATGATCGCCTATAACTTTTCCATTTTACCATGGATTTTCTTCGTTGATAGCTTATTTTTTTGCTAATAGAATGTAGCTTCACGTAAAGGAGTAAAACCGAAGGTGAAAATTTTGGTTTTAAAGATATTGCCTGACAAAGTCAATTTTTTCTTTGAAAAATCGAAAAAATTCAAATTTAATCATCAATATTTCAGAAACTATAAGAGGTAGGGAAAAATGTTATAGATCCCTTGTATAGGAAATTTAATTTTCTTTCGTTTGCTGTCACTCCAACAAAAAAATCTCAATTAGTCGACGAGTTATAGCAAAAAAACCATACAAACAATATGCTGAAAATCGGCATTTGCCTGCAAAGTTCAAAGGTCGATTAAAAACAAATTCGAACTAACCTAAGCAAACGCCGCGATACGGGTCTTCTAATTTAGCCTCTATTTTCACCCCTAACTTTCAGAACCGAGTTAACTTTTGTTGACCTAAATTTGTTCTACAGTGTAATTATTCATATGAAAGCCTTACATATAATTCAATTGAAAGACTTAGGAAACGAACCTAATGCAGTTACAAATTACAATTTTTCATTACCATTAATCAATTAGATAATAATTCCTACTTTTATTGGTAGCTATTCATGCATTTATTTTTTTCCACTGTTTATGTTGCAAACATTTATTAATTGATTTTATATTTGCACATTCCCACTTCTTTATTTGTCGTTGGGAAGTGCAAATCATGACAAAGTTTTATATAACAAGCAATTTTATACACATTTAACTTCAAATGTCAATGCAAAAGTAAAGTGTAAACAAAAGCAATTTGTGTGTGTAACACAATTGTAAAGAAAAGCAGAAACAAAACACGCTCCTGCAAAATAATTATGCCGCATTGATGACAATTGATTGGGGCAGGCTGTTATTGCTATGCCACATAAAGTGGCGTGGCAGTTAACTTGCAAATCGACGACGAAAGACAAAGCGTCTATTAAATCTGCAGCGATCTGCAACAAAAAAAGCAGAAAAAAGCAAAAAAAAAAAAGCAAAATAAACAAATAAATAAGCCACTGCATTGTCAAGACGCTTGTGAATGACAATTGCTGAGCATATTTTCTAGCACTACAACAGGCGTGCATGCAATTTGCGACTAAAATATATCGTTGTTTGAACTTCACAACCGCCTAAATGAAACTTGCATAACCGCCTAAACGACAATTGTTTGAAAAATGAGATTTTCCAATTCTGAGTTCCAACTTCAGAGCTCAAACAGATCTTAGAAAGAAATATAGACTAAAATTTTTGGAAGAATCGATAGAGCTGGTCATCAAGATCAGAATTTCTTATTGGCAAAAGTGTCGGTTAGGTGGTTGTGAAAGTTTCACTAAGGCGGTTATGAAGCTTAAACAACGATATATAGATATATGTATGTATTCAAATAATCGTTTGAATTAATTATTTGCATATGTGTACATAAACTAGGGTGAGTTAATTTCTCGATTTTGTTGTATTTATATCTAAGCTTTTTTGAGCTTGATCTACACCTTTTCAGCAAGTAGATACTTCGAAAGTGTGTTTATAAAATTTTATAAATTGGTTTCGGAAATACAATTGACTATTCCGAAGTCAAATTAAAACTTTCCGAAGTATTTCTTGAAAAGGTGTAGAGTTTTCTGCAATCAATGTTCAGTATTGATACACCCTAATGTGTATGTATGCATGGAACTACCCAGCAGGGCTTTCTCTTACATGTAATGGGTAAAATCATCGAGAAATCTTGATTCATCGCCTACACTTTCGAATACGGATTGCATTACTTTAACATAGGCATGTCATTGGCGGTAGTGTCTTACAATATTGTAGACAATAATGCATTATATAATCGCTACTAATACTGGAAAAAATAAGCTGTTACAAGTAATAAGTTCTTTCACTGGTATAAGTAATTGCATATTTCACACAATCCAGTATAGTAATCTATAATGTATTATAATAAAAACTGGCAAAATAAACGAGAATGAGCGTAAATTGCTTTACAAAATTGCTATTTACAAAAATTTAAATCAATGCAGGCTTTGCAAAATATATCGGCAGTGTTCCAAATCTTTTCGCTTATTTTATGCAATACCGGTAAGCGAAAAAATAATTTTAAAATTAAGAGTAAGCAATTTATGCCGAAAACAAATAGCAAACAGAATGTATAAAAAATCAATTCCTTGCAAAATGTATTTTAAAAAAAAGCACTATTTGAATAATAATGATTACACTATGTATTTGCACAGCTATTGGCTTATTTAAAAATTTTTAACGATGGAATAACACGACTAACCACGACAGTTTTATAATGAAAACTGGCAAAATAAACGAGAATGAGGGTAATTTGCTTTACAAAACTGCTATTTAGAGAAATTAAAATCAAAGCAAAGCGTTTGCAAAAAAATAACGGCAGTACTCCAAACCTTTTCTATTATTTTCTGGATTACCAGTAAGCGAAAAAATAATAATTTTAAAACTGTCGCATTACAAGTAATGAGCAAAGTAAGCGAAGGAGTGTTTATTAGCTATTTGTAATGCGTTATTTCATTGAATACAAGTTCAAGCCATTACCAAAATATGGAAAAACCCTGCTGGGTACTATTATCAAGCGCATGTACGCGCGTTAAAGCTCAAAAGCATGCATTGCTTTTGTTATTGTTACTTTACAACAGTTTCAGCTGCAAATGAAATGATTTAACAGCCAAATTAAATTTAATGAGACGTAATGGCAAGCACATAATTTGCCACACAAAAAAACAAAACAAAACAAACAACAATAATGCCACAATGCAACAAGGCTTAAATCAACAATGCAAACCAGCAGAAGAGATTTTCATATACATACGTACATATATATTTACGTAAATATGTATAAATGTATTTAAATAACAGCTAAATAAAACGCGTCAAAGTCGTAAAAGAGTTAGAAAAAAATGAAATCAAATAAAACAATTCACGTCAATTGACATTTGCCACCAGCAAGTGAGTAACCATACATACTTAGTCTGTTAGTTGGTTACTTAGTAGACAGATGGGTGTAGCTTACGGTTGGTGTTAGTGCACGTTTTCCGCACGATTGCTTTTCTGGCATGCGATTATTGTAATGCTTCCGCTAAGTTGTTTCGATTTTATTTTTTTTTTTTTGCAAAAAAGGTAATTAAGTTCTTCTTAGATAGAAAGTTACATATATTTTTTATAGAAATGTTTGTTTAAAATCTGCATTGTTAAACCCTTAAGTTAGTAAAGATATCTTTATATATATTACGCTAAGCAATTTTTTGTGCGCACCATAACTTTTACACCGTTATACCGATTTTCGAAAATGGGGTGTCACATGAAAGGGCTTGATCTGTAGTTGTGCAGGAAGGTTTAATATTTCTGAAAAGGGTTGCCAACTGTTAAAAAATTTAATTCTCCTGTATAGTTCGATTGATTTTTAAATTTCAAGTACCATATTAAAGGGCTTGAGCTGAAAATGAGTAATTTATTAAAATTTTTAGAAAAAGCGTTGCCACCTGTTCAAAAATTCAGTTTTGCGCTATAGTTTGTTTGATTTTTAAATTTGAGGTGTCATATGAAAGGGGTTTGCTTGAAAATAAGTAATCTATTATAATATTTACAAAAAGGGTTGCCAACTATTCAAAATTTCATTAAAAAGGAGTAGAAAGGAAACTAGAAAGAGAAAGAGGGGTGCGATAAATAGCCTTTTGGCTTTATTTGTATAAAAAATCTAGGTCCATAGAAAATAAAAATAACCAGTAACTATGTATGTACCTAAATGCTTCATTTTATATTTTACTAGCTGGCCCGGCAGACGTTGTTCTGCCTAAAATTTATTCCTATAAAGTTATAAAACTGTCAATTCTCTGAACAAAAGAGAGCCGCGACAAACCTAATTTCCCCTATCCCTATATCTATCTCTATCTCTGTCGTTATCTCTATCTCTATCTCTATCCCCATTCCTATCCCTATCTCAAAATGTATGGGAAAATATTTTTTTTTTTTTTCATTTTTCGGGAATTTTATTGGATATTCTCCTATTCTGGCCAGAGAACAATCTGAATTTGTCTCAATCATCCAAATCGGTGCAGGCGTTCTTGAGTTATACGCGTTTGTACTAACGCCACTTCCTTTTATATATATAGATATACAAAATATATGGGAAAATATTTTTTTTTTTTTTTGCATTTTTCGGGAATTTTATTGGATATTCTCCTATTCTGGCCAGAGAACAATCTGAATTTGTCTCAATCATCCAAATCGGTGCAGGCGTTCTTGAGTTATACGCGTTTGTACTAACGCCACTTCCTTTTATATATATAGATATACAAAATATATGGGAAAATATTTTTTTTTTTTGCATTTTTCGGGAATTTTATTGGATATTCTCCTATTCTGGCCAGAGAACAATCTGAATTTGTCTCAATCATCCAAATCGGTGCAGGCGTTCTTGAGTTATACGCGTTTGTACTAACGCCACTTCCTTTTATATATATAGATTAATAAGAATCTATGGACTTAAACCAATGTATGTATATTCTGCAATTTTTAAGGGGAAGTCAAATTTAAAATGGCAATACAAAAAAATTTTCAATTGTGGCAATAAGGTGTCTTCCACCCTCAAATTGTCGCACAGTGTAATTGAAAGCCACAGCATCGCGTGGCAGGGTTTACTAGTATATATATATATATAACTCTAATATAAAATTAGAAAAGCTATGATTCCAGTTGTAAAAAGTTAAGCAGAAAGTTAAAAAGTTAAGCACCGAAAGATAATTCTTCTATGTCTTTTAAGGTTAAGTTATCAAATTCAATCGCGGCGTATAAGATGTGTGAGTAAGAGTAAATCATCTAATTTCTAGAACCAATTGCCCCGGAATTACTTTATATTCGTATAAAATGTCTGTCGTCATTCAATAACACTACGCAACAAACAACTAACAAAAAATAACACCAAGAAATTCAGGTGTGGGGGAAGATAGGCATGGCCCTCCTGAGTTCGCAACTTTTTTTTTGTTTTTTTTTTTTTTGTATCGTTAGGTTTCAGAGATAACGATAATTTTGTGATTTTTTGGTTATCACTTCATTCAAAAATTATTTGCGCGGAATTCGCAAATGAGATAATAACAAACAGTACCTCGTTCGAAAGACAATTAAACGATGTATAATTTGTAGTAATCGCGTCAAACCTTGCTGAATGGCAGATGGTCAAAATCAAAATTTTGTAATTTTTTGCGATTTTTGAAAAAATTTTGATTTTGAAATTAAGTTTTTTATAAGAAGTTGTAAAAACACTTTGCGCGTAATATTACCAAGATCCGATGAATTTTTTATTTTTGGCGATTTTTTCAGGTGATTGTTTATTTTATGTTTTATTTTATGGGCGAAAAACCCGATTAGAAAACTCCGCCCCTAAGTTTGATGCTTATGTTAAGAGGGTTAAGTCACAAAAAAAATTAAAGCGTGAATAACGAGTATTCATGAACATTGATGTGTAAACAGTTTGGAAATCGGATATTTATTCCCTTTTCCTTATTCCTTTTTTCCTGGTTTTCTATGGATTAAGATGCGACTATCGTTTTTGTAATTTTTGTTGTCATTGTGACTGCTACTATTTTTTTGTTTTTGTTTGTTTTGGTTTTTGGTTTTTAAATTTTGATTTTTTATTTTCTTTTGTTTTGTATTACTCAGAAACATGCAAGATCATCAGAGTCCACGTTTGACCCATATCTGGAGACCCGGCCTAGGAATCATAAAGAGTAGAGCTCCGTATAGAAGTCCTGCTCAACACTTTTCATTTGATACCAATATTGCTCAGAAACATTCCGGGTTAATCCGGGGTCACATTTGGGGACCCGACCTAGGACTCATAAAATGAATAGAGCTTTATGTGAAAGCCCTGCTCAACACCTTTTATTTGATACCAATATTGCTCAGAAACATTCAAGGATCATCCGGTCCTCATTCTGGCCCATATCTCGGGACCCGACCTAGACATCATAAAGAATAGACATCCATGTAGTATCCCTGCTCAACACCTTTCATTTGATACCAATATTGCTCAGAAACATTCAAGGATTATCCAGGTCCTCGTATTTCCCCATATCTCGGGACCCGACATAGGAATCATAAAGAGTAGAGCTCCGTATAGAATCCCTGCTAAGAACCTTTCATTTCATACCAACTTCGCTTCGCTTCGTTGCTGTTGTTGCTGATACTTGCATTTGCACGACTATGCATGCAAGCATTTGTAAGTACATGCCTAGCTACCTACCTACCACTGACAATGCCAAGGTCATTTACGGTTTACGCATTTACATGTTTACTCGTTTACGCATTTACATGTTTACTCGTTTACGAATTTACATGTTTACGCGTAAACTTTACCTGTTTTTCGAAATTACTCGTAGCTACAGCAAAGATGTTTACACATCAACAATTTTTTTTTGATCCCCCGAAATATCTCGGACATATTTTATTTTATTTTTTTTTTTTATTTTTTTTTTTTTTTTTTTTTTATTTTTTAGAAACTAGAAAAAAACTTTTTAAGCATGGATGTAACTACAGCTGTTTCACCTTAGATCCCTCTAAGACTCATCAGGTTACTTTTGCTTCTGCCAAGACTCGAAAAGTAACCAAAAGTAGCCAAGACGCAAAAGTAACCTGATGAGTCTTAGAGGGATCTAAGGTGAAACAGCTGTAGTTACATCCATGCTTAAAAAGTTTTTTTTCTAGTTTCTAAAAAATAAAAAATAAAATATAACCTGGGCCTGTGCTCGTTAAATTAAATAAAATAAAAAAAATATTTTATTTTTGTTGTAACTTTGTTATTTGACATCCGATTTTTAAAATTAAAATGTCATTATTTTAGTCTTTGGAAGCTCTATATTTCCCTGTAAATCCATTTTGACCTATGAAGTCATTTTCACATAGTTGGGTCAGCTAGCCAAGTTGTACATCGTTGGAAGCGTACTTACTTGTGGTAAATACGAAGTACTTACATAACTACCAACAACAATAATTACATCATCATTTTGTGCCTAATTAAGTAACCTTTTGTGGTCTCTATGGTTTTTGAATTAAAGTTATGTCATTTCAAATTGCCCTAAAAACTGTGGAGTCATAAAAAACTGTGCCCATTTAAGTTTCAACATTATATTTTAATATATTTTTTCTTGTTTTGGTATACTTCCATTTTAATTTCATGCTCTCTAATATTTTGTTGCAATAATTTTGTTTTTCTTTTTTTTTTGCTCGATCTACATTTGCTTGCTCCCATTACAGCTTCCTTAATTTAAATACATAAATATTTAGTTTTTTCAGCGCATATTCGTTACAAGAAATAAGTTATGGTAAGAGTTTTATGCAATTTTTTGCAATTTATATGAAAGTGTTGCCAGAAATGAACAAAAAATTTATACGAGTAAGTATATGTTTTTATGTAAATGTGTTAGATATTATATGACACCAAATATGTGTGCGTATGATAATTTCAGCTAAATAAGACTGACGCGTATTTAAACCATATTCATACATTGTAATATATTTGCATATATTTTTATGTGCATACATACATACATAGATCCATATACTTTACCACCACTTTATCATAGATAGATGTATATATGTCAGTTTGCATTGAACTCTCCAGTTACGGAATCTTGACATTGTAGCCGTTGCGCATGCGCATTTCTTCAATTTATTTATCGCGACATTCACATTGATGCTGCTATGGCTTTGGCTGGTGTTACTGCTTTTGCTGTTGTTGCTGCTACTGTTGTTGCTTTTTAAATAAATATTTTCCTATATGTTCCGCATTAACCATGACAATGAGTTTGCTAGGCCAACAACTGCCATAACTTACACTTAACATTGCGTCAACTACCAAGCAGCACAACTGTGGCATTGACCATCAAACTAAATGGCGTTGAATGACAAAATGTATATACATATGAATGAAAACTTTATGTTTGCATTAGCGGCATTTAAATATATGTACATATATACATATATATATATACATATATATATATATATGTAGGTATAATTTCATCGGATGTTAGACATTTATATGCTTCTGTGTATTTTCTTTAGTTAAGCATTTACGTGCATACATTTGTTGCTGCATTTGATTTGTTATGATTGTTGCACATTGTATGCGGCGCGCCGTAGCAATATGTATGTTGCATAATGAGCATTGCAGGTGCATAAATGATTGCTAAAAGCAAGTGAAGGTGCTTTCTTGAGAGACATTACATATAATTTTGCTGTTGTGAAGGTGTAAAAGAAAGTTTGTTGTCAATGAATTTTTTTAACAACCCTGCAGTATATTTGTTTCACTGCTGAAGGATCAGTGATGATTCTTTGTTGAATATTCATCACTGTCGTCATAACTCAGTATATTTTTATTTGTTCTTTTTTTTCTGAGGAAAGCAAACCATTTATATGAAAAATTCATCAGTCTTTATACGAAAGTATTCACTGATGCCTCCTCGTCAGTGATTCATTAAGGATTCATTGCGGATTTTTACTGCAGGGAATTTGTGATGTTTCATATAGCCGAATTTTGTCATAAGTATTGACATCACATAACAGTTTGAGAGTCAGTGTGGTTCATTTAGAATTTAATAGTGGAACTCCCATTTTATAATAATAACTTCATGGATTTTCGACTAGCATATGAAAATTAAAAAAAATCTGGTTTAGCGCAACAACTAGCGGCTTAGAATGAGCGGCACAGCAGTTTGGAGGTAATGTGTAAATTTAGTAAAATCATAGACGAGCTGTTTTGCATATACAAATTTATGCAATTATAGTTTATTTACATTAAACGTTACTAAATAAGCAGACCCCTAAACGGAGTCCTAAAAATTAAGCACTAAGATTAACGCAGCTGGTTAGGGCGCTTAGAACACAACCGAGGTACGGTATGTATGTCTTAGGAGGCGACTAAAATACACTGGCCTAGAAGGTTGATAATGTGTCCAAAAAAAAAAAAACGTTCGCACGTCAGACCGGCTAGTTTCGGAAGGGACCAGTAGCAGAGCGTACCGTATTCATCCGACAAAGGACTGTCACTTCCCCTTACTTACTTACTTAAGTGGCACCATTGACGATTCTGTCCGATTTTAATAACGCCCCTACACTCCCCAAAACTTTCGGGCTATGTTTTTACTAGCTATGACGAAAACAACAACATTAACCCATAAACACTTAAGCTCTACTTACGCTGATTATAACTAGACATAAATTTTATTTAGGTCACTTAGGAACGTGTTGTGAAAATAATATAGATACATATATATTTGCAATTAATTTCAGATATTTATCAGCAACTCATACAAATAAACGAACAAACAAACAACTAAGTAAGTAATTATATGATATGCAAATCACGTTCATTTGAATGGCACTCATAAATCAGAAATAAACAAAAATATAAAATAAATAAATAAATATTTGGGACGTGTCGAAAAGGAGAGCGAACAGCTCCAGTTCCATCATATGTTTTATGCTAATTTTTTGATAGTTTTTTAATATTTTTTTTACATGTACATACATATGTATGTATGTATGTAATTGTGGTAGCTGAGCACGTCTCAATAATTGGTAGTTTAAATTTCTTAAATAGTAACGTTTTTATTTTGATTGTTAAATGTTATTATGCAAGTCATTCACCGACTTATTTTTAATTTAATTGTAGGTATGTATATGTTTATACAATTGTATTGATTATAGCTAAAATGCATACATGCATATAAAAACATATAGGTATATGTTATACTCAAGTTGATTCCCAAGGCTGGTTGTTGGTTTAAATTTGCGATTGCGCAATGTGCAAGTTAAGACAATAAGGATTTTTTTTAACTAGAAACAAATCATATGCAGTTGTATATACATACATACTTATGTACATGCCATTGAAGATTTTGCAAAATCACCCACATCGTGGCTATAAACTGTAAGACGGATTTAAAATTTACACTAAAATTTAAAATTTTTTACGTAAAAATTAATACCAATTTATACTGAAATATCTAAGACGAAAGCTGGTAATGAAAACACTACTTCATCTGCTCTTTAAAAGGTCCTATGAGCTTTAGACATCTTAGAAATCAGAGCGATTATTTACTTTATACAGAATAGAAGGTAAAACGTCTCTCGAGCCTTAAACCAGAGTGAAATACGATTATGTATTCTAAAATAAAAGGGAGAGTAAAAGGAATAACGGCGAATGATCTACTACATTTCCAAACTGTAATCCTATTTTGGAACTTAGCACAAACACAGCCCTTCAAATTCCGTGGGACCACTCAATAATGTACAGAAATGTTTTCATTGCTGTCGAAACTGGCATCGAACTAATCCAACGCGATTTTACAGTTTTATTCACAATGTGGAAGAGCGGTTTTTTTTTAGTCACAAATTTTTCCAGGTCTTACATATCTGATTTTGCTAAATAACAAAGTGATTACAACGTCACCCAAAATACGAGCAATAAAAAGGTGACAGCGCGTGCCCAAGGCGAGAAAGTGTGAATATTAATTTCTTTGCAATATATAAATTTATGTACGCATGATGCAAACATATACATATGTACGTATATCTATGTACCACATTTACATTGTATGTACATATGTAAATAACCAACAATAACTTCCTCATCGGCCCAATAAAGCGCGCAATCTAACGCGTCTTGCCACAAACAGCGTGGACAACTTTTCAGCTTCCACATTTTTATTCAATGTTGTCGTCCATATTAAAATTGCCGCCCATGCAAAACACATGAACCAAATATGCACAGTCAACAAATGGGATAGGCAAGCCAAATTGCTCTACAGCGAGTGTTTTGAGCTAGGAAACATGTACGTAAGTATGTACAATCGCCGACCAACAGACCGACTATGAGCGACGAAAAAAAAACACATAAGAAAACCAAAAAAAAATAGGTAATATCAATTTACACCTCCTCCGACTGCCGACGAGCAACACACATGAGCGCATGTGCAACAGCGAGAGCTTCATTCGCAATGTAGCAAGTTTCCGTTATCGTCGTATGTGGCATGATGTTGCGGCGCCACAATTTTACACGCGCCAAAAGCTTGTGTTGTTTTTAACATGTGGCATTATAAAAACAACAAAAAAAAATTTTTTGTACATGTCTGGACAATTAAAGAGCAATCAATGGCAACATTTTGGTGAAAATATATATATATATATGTATGTAAGTAAGCACATGATAGTAAAAGTTGAAATGTAAGCGAAATTTATATACCAAGTTGTGGTTTTTGTACAACAGACACAAAATATGGTTAAACTCTAAAATAAACTTAAACAATCTCATGGTTCCGGGACATAGAGTCAGCAAGAAAAATTGTGTAGCAGATGAACTTGCAAGGCAGGACAGTTTTTTTCTCCATAAAAACGATTATAGCATTGACAGACGGCAACGATAATCCGACCTATCTTTCTAACTTGAGAATTAACTGGAAGTAATCCTGACTATCTCTTGAGTTAGTCCTCAAACTTTTAGGGGATTATGGCATTTTGTAATGGCAACTCTGTCGAAAAATCTCTATTGTGAATGGCGAGTGAAGGACAAGAATAACCAAAAGTAAACAAAACAATCGAAATTCAAGTGCGAAAAGTAATAAGGGAATAATTTATCATTGTAGGTATTTTGAAATTATTAAATATTATTAAATATATTTTTGTATACGTTTCAACAAGGCAAATTCATTCATATGGTAATGGTAAGTGAACAGCTGACTTCTTCTTTTTCTCGTTTTTATCTCGCCGAGTATAGTAGAATGTCATACAAAGAAATATTTGACTTTGAGTTTGACATTCTGTTGGACAAAAACTTAAAGCGAATCGAGGCGAATATTGCCGAATTCGCCCTGTCATTACCATATAATGAATTTGACTTGTATTTCAATAAAAAATATTATAAAATTTCCTTTCCTATATTTTAGTTGTCAATTCGTAAAAAGCGGTCAGTGTGGACGGAACAGGACGAGCGAATGCTGATAGAAAAATGGAAAGAGCGTTGGTAATCCGGTTTATGTTGCAGTATTTCAAGGTAATATTTGAATCGAATTAAGTGTTGCGGTAAGCCGATTTATCGCTGCCGTCTCTCAATCGTATTAGATATGCCCATCGTCGCTACTGAAAGAACAAAGATTGCTTTACCTCGAGGAACTTCTTCAGAACAGCCTATGTCAAATGGCGGAAATTGCCACAAAAGATTTGGTAACTTTTATCTAGCTCTTTAAGTAGTTTCTAGTAATAATTATTTTGTGGTACCACAATGGGTTTATACTTCCGGCATTGCTTAGAGCAATTCAGACCCAGACTAGATTGATAATTTCTTGTGTCCAACTTAATTGATTTTCTTCTTTTATCTTTAGAGTAAACATTCATCAGGCTAAAGTATTTTAAAAAAATTTATAATAACAAACGCTCCACTTGGGTATACGAAAAAAAGTACCAATTCAATAGAAAAGTGATTGAGAAGTACTGCAAAATATCCAATCAAAACAAAATAACAAAGTGGAAGCTGCTTAGTCTGCTTAAGCATAGCAAATGTTTTACTTCCGATATCACGCAGTGACCAAGCGACCTTACAACTTACGAATATGTATGAGCAAAATGTGCAGAAGCGACAAGCGCAACAGCAGGCGCATAATAAACACATACATATGTACTTATCTATAAACCCAGTACCGTTATGTGCGTTTTAGAGCTTGAAAAAATAAATAAACGCGTTCATCATCGATGAAGTGTGTAGTTGGTTCGACAGCGGCCGGGCGTCTGTGATAGCTCGAATAAATACCTACGTTGCCGGAGTTTGCTGCGTAAAGCCACTAAAGTGATTTTGCTTCCTGTTCGCGCAGTTTTCGGCGCTGTCAACTTGTTGAGATTTTGCCGTTATGTTTATTTACTGCACACACACACCGACATGCACGCATGCATACACACACACATGCAGTTGCAGCTTTTACTCTGGATCGTTCGATTTTTTGGTTACGCTTGTTAAATTTTTGATTTTAATGCGTAACGGCCAATGCACTAAAATTTTTGCAGCTTCAAGCGCATACACACTCATACACTCAAAAAAAAAAAAAATTACTCACATTATGGAAAATTGGGAATGATTTGGCGCTAAAGACAATTTTCATTGTTTTGATGTACAATTTTCTTCAAATCTAGGAATAAAAACCACGTTTTAAAGAAAATTGTAAATCAAAACTATGAAAATTGTCTTTAGCGCCGGATCATTCCCACTTTTCCAAAATCTGAGTAATTTTTTTGAGTGTACATATATACTTACACACACATACAACCAGGCATTATTCGAGCTGCAACCGCACACACCTTATTTTCTTTGGACTGATTGCTCTTGTTGCCTTCAATGTTCCAATAATCATGGTCTTGCTTTTTAATGCACTTTTATGGCTGATGTTAAGTGGTGTTAACTTTTTCGCTTTGTCTTTTGGGATCTACTCATTTTTATGGAAATGAATATTGGTGACATTTTTTGGTGCGCCAGCTTCCTTGAAAAAGAAATCTATGGGCACATGCGGAGGAGATTTCGCACTGATTTTTTGGCAGTTGTAGATTGCATATGTATATACATATGTACATTTGTTTGTATATAATAAATATTAATATTGATATAGTATAAATATAAGTAAGGTACCTATATGTGGGTAAAACTCAGCAACTTTTTGTTTTAATATTTTTCATACAATAGCTAATAATAATACTACACAGTAAAAATTTTAGTTTAATTTTAATACCATTTTGGTATTTATATATAACAATGCCAAAAAGTATAAAATTAAAACCATTCTGGTTTAAAAAAAGGAAGAGAATCTGAGAGACAAAAATTATTCTTGGTGTCAAATTAATATTTTTTTGGAATTAAATCAAAACCAAATTTTGATAATTTTTAGAATGTTTTTGGTATTAAAAATAGTTGAAATGGTATAAGATCAATCCGAAAATTGGAATAAATTTTATACTTTTTTGGATTTAAAAATAAACCCCCATAAAATTTCCAGTGGATATACCGCAAATAACCCTTTATCCCAAAGATTAATGAGAAATTGAATAACGTTAACATTGTTTATTTATGTACATAAAAATCCAAAACAAAAATTTGCCCCTAAGTTTCCATGAGCAGTAAACACTAAAGTACCTTATACATATATCGAGCCCCAATCCGTATAAATGTGTATCCAACAAAAACTAAATTTTACGGGACTCAGTTTTTTTTAATTTGTTTTGCATACAGTTTGTATGTAGCCTTGAAACTTACATATTTAGTCTCTTACTTCGAAGCTGCATATTTCACAGCTATGAAATTTTTGGGATTTGATGCATGTTATAATAAATTGTTGATTTCCATCGATAACTTTGTTGGATACACTTGTATGGTAGTTAGGACTCGATATATGTATATACATAGTGTCAACTTTTACACCAATATCGAGCCATAACCGCCGAATTGACGTAACCAGCATTACGTCAATCCGACGGTTATGGCTCGATATTTTGTAGATGTCCATTGAAATTTCAGCACCGTCGCGGTTCTTGCAGTGATACTGCAAGAGAGACCTTCAACTGCCTTATGTCTGTAAAAATAAAGCAAAATTTACCCTCATGCTATTTTATTAATTTCCTGAATTACTTGATACAATTATTTCATTAGGCGTAAAAATTTCGATTCGGCGACTCCTTCGCATTGTACTTTTAGAAAAATTTTGTTTATTTATTTTGACTTTTTTTCTGAAAATTTGTTCTTAATATTTTTTTGGTTTTGATTTCAAACCAAAAAAGCTGTGATAGTATTGTACATTGAGAAAGAGAAAATTTTTTATACTTTTCAGGATTTGTTTTTAAACCATAAATGATTAAACTTCTTTAGAGAGAATTTTAATACTTTTCAAGGCTTTATTTTGAAACTATTTTGGAATAAATAAAATTGTAAAACTTCTCATAGTTTAAAAATAAGACTTTTTGGTATTAAAATTCAAATTTAATTCCAAGAATGATTAAACTAAGTACCAAATGATATTAGAAATAAACTATCATTTTTTACTGTGTAGTAAAAGAATTAATTTATTTTTTATTATGGAATAAACTAACGAATAAACGAAGAAACGAGTAACAAACGCCAATTGATGTCATAACCTTACTTATAATGTGAAATTGTTTTGCTTAGATACACACCCATACATATTGCTATGTGCACATTTCATTATATCAATGATATCTGCAGTGTCATAACTCAATAATAAAAATTGCATATCTGGCAATTATTTTCGCGATCCAAGTATTTGATAATTTTATATGACAATATTAACTAAGTGACATGCCAAAAAGACAAAAATCTGCACGAACATATGTATGCACAAGTAAGAAAACCGCTAAATATATATATGCATTTGACATACACATACATACATACATACATATTTAGCTATGCATATATATGTAAAATCTACCGATAACTACAGCCGTCAACATTTATGACATTTATGAAGCGTTTAGCACTGTGGTTGATCGATCGATCGGTTGATCGCGTGCTCAATCAGCAGTTCAACGAAATTAACCAATAAAAAAAATATGAGCGGAGGAATTTCAAAAGCAATATGAATATTTAAAAGTACATACATATATAACATGAATAGTGCAATGTTGCCATTAAAGCCAATGAAGTTTATAGGCAATGAATTGGCGAAATGCCAGATGGGATTGTGTAAATCATATTAGGTACATACATAGCAAGGCGTTAACGGAAAGTTTAAGACTTTTAAATTAAAAGTAAATACAAAACACAAAATGGAAAATAAAAAATATTACGGTGTGGTTATTGAGCAATTTCAGTCTTTCGTCAGAATCATGTGTGGTAAATATAAAATACATATACAATAGAGTTTCCCAAAGCCGTGCATTATTTTAGCTCTTATACCCTATAGGGTTAATTTAATTAATTTTGATATTTTACAGCAGAATTATGAGTACAGTTGAATTGCGTACGAAATCAATATAGAATATAAGTATACAATATATCTACATACATATATACATATATTAGTAAATTTAAACAAAAGTAAGCTTTAGGAGTTTATGAATTTCTGAATGAATCTTCATTTTTTTGGCTAAAATATTTATGTATTACTCCTTTTCTGTAAATCAATTTTATTTTTTCTATAAAGGAAAGGTAAAAGTGTTGCAACTAGTTCACCAAAACAACAAGTCATGCATAGCGTTGTTGCTCACTTTTGTATACACACACTTGTTGCTGGCATCAATGTTGCTGGCATTTATGACTATGTTGCGCATGTGTTGAAATGTTGCTTGATTTGCCTCAAAACGCAATCTTCAACTCCTAACAACTAAACACGCTGCAATGAGGTAATAAAATAAATAAATTTTAAACAAATCTAAGAAAAAAATAAATAATGCGCCAAATTTAGTTAAAAAAATATAAATAAATAAATATTTGTTGATGTATGTATTCACAATACAAAGCACACAAATATGCACACATGTTGCTGGCAATTTTACTAAGATTTTGCTTTAGCCATCTGCAGTACCAGCAAATTTTTCTTGGTTAACATATATCTGCACCACGTACCTGCATGAATTCATGTGTTTATATACATATGTATGTACAGACATGCATGCTTATTTATCTGACAATATTTGTCTTTTACTTGCTCTATTAGCGTTTGCTTATGTACTTCCTTATTTTTGGAATTGCAAACGTACCAATTTGGTACATTTTTTCCAAACATTAGTTTTGTTCGTTTACGGATATTTTTTGATGTTTTTCGAAAACTTTTAAAAACAAACACTTTGTCGCCGTTTTTTTACGCCAAATCTCCAACAGAAGAGAACCAACTGAGAGAGAAAACTGACATTTCATTTTGTGAGAAGCTGTTGAATTCTGTTGGACACATTTTTGCCAACAGCAATTTTCCAACAGGAAAACAGCTGATCAAACAACAGCTGACTTGAATTTTTGCAAGTAACAAGATTTGCAAAATATACAAATCAATTATAAAATTGGAAAAATACACTAAATTGGCAACAAATATGGATAAATTAAATATGCAAAATAAGTTACATACTTTTTGCGAAGTATTTATATGTATATTATGTACCTTAGTAAATTGTAATCTCCTTTGCGGGAATATATATTAACGGGGCCGCTGTGGTGCAGTGGGGAATGGTGTGGCGGACAGTGGCTAGTCTGCCATACCAGAGGTCATGGGTTGGATCCCCAACCTGGATAGAGGGAAAATTTGTATATAATGATCCACGATCCGATAACAATTAATTTTGCAGAGGGTAGGGGTGGTCTCACAGATCACAAAAAAACAAGGTACTACCCTCCGGACGCTTATAGTTCAGGAGACATTCCTTGTTAAATTAATGTATGTATGTGTAGAACATCTTTCTGCGTTGGCGGCTTTTGGCCGTGCTTCAATAAAATTACCCTCAGCCGGCAGAATTCTCTTTCTGGATTAATATCCATGGAGCAATCCACAGTTGTTTTGTATAGAACACCTTTTGCCTTCAACCGCGCTTTACAAAAATAACCCTCAGCCGGGAGAATTCTATTTCTGGAGAACTTTAATATTATAATTTAATAATAGTTGAAATTCTTAAGATAAGATGAATTATCATCTACAGAATATTTCCTGAAAGTTTCACTGAGCCTGGATAGACAAAAAATTCTAACTAAAACCCAATTATCCGGATTTTAAAAATAGCAGCCACTCTAGGCAGTGGGTGGCACACCCTCCGAGAGTAGTTCTGCAGTGGGTCGGCTTCGGTATAATGCGCCCGCCGTATTTATTTTCAAACGACTGGAACTTTCGGGAAATCTTCTATGGATGTTAATTTTACTAATTATAACACTCCCGATCGCTCAGCAGATATAATTCGAGAAAGGAAATTTTGCTGGCTGGGGCTATTTTTTTTAAAGCGCGGCCAAATGCCGCCAACGCAAAAGTTTGTTCTACTCAAAAGTACTGTGGATCGGTCCATAGAGGGTTATTTTTTTAAAGCATGGCCAGGGCCGGGTGCATTAAATTTAAATCTCTTCTGCGGGGCAGCAGACGCGAAGACATACTGCGGTGGAAAACAGTATGGACATGGGTACAAAGAAAAGCAATTGTTAGTGTGATAATTATTACAATGAAATCCTATTTATTAGATAATAACAGCGAACCCCAGCGGGTTAGGGGGTCTAGAATATACCCGTTGTAAGGAATGCCTGTCGTAAGACGCGACTAAAATCCACCGGCCTAGAAGGTTGATTATGGCCAGGAAAAATCGTTCGCACGACAGTGTCAGAAGGGACTAGTACCCGAGCGTACCGGATTTATCCGGCAAAGGACTGTCACATCCCCTACACTCCCCAAAACCTTCGGGGAGTGTCTTGGTGGCTACAACAACAACAACATGAAGTTAATTGTATTGCAGATACATACATACATATGTGCATATATCTCCACTGTTTTCAGGCAGAATTGTAACTCCATTAGCATTTATATAGAACAAACAGTGCCGATTTATTGTAAAAGAGAGTTCCGGATGCATTTCCGAACTTCAAAAAACCTTTGTGCGAGCCTATGCGAACGATTTTTAGATTGAGGAGGTTATCGCGAAGTGACAAAAGACTGACCAAAACGAAACCCAAAACGAATCAAAAGAAATTAAATAAGAAAAAAACTATGTTTTATTTTATTATTTTTATGTTATATGTACATATATACATAATTAACAGCAATAATTTCCACCAATTTTATTATCATTTTAATTTTAATCCTTTTTATCCTTTGAATTTGGGGCTTGTGAATGTAAATAAAAATCAGCTGTTTGCCAAAGCTGTTGAACTCTGCAAATTTTGTGTTCGTTTACCTCTTACGATATTTTTCTCTTGTGAGAGGATAGGTGACATTTTTCTCCAACACCTGGCTCTTGGAGGCTGCTGAGTAAATGCTGTTGGAGAAAGTACGCGAACAAAGCTATTGATTGACTTTTATTATTTTAAAGCTTCATTTTGGCATTTTTACGAATTGTTTTTTATTTGTTATTTGTACAAAATCATTCACTCTCATTTGGTAACTTTACTTTATGCATGTATGTAACCTTTGTTTGCTTTTTTATGTTTATGTTTTTTCTTACAATTGAACTGCACACGATTTCCTATAAATTGCACAAGCAATGACTTTTGGGAGTTGCCGTTTTATTTTCCGTGTACTTACATATCGTCGGTCTCCTGCCAGAAACACGAATGTGAAATTTTTTTTAAGTGCGATGTCTGCTCTTTATCGGGTATATATTGATATAATAACAATTAATATTTGTATATATGCTTATGTATATGCAAGTACATATTATGCATGTATGTTTACACAAGAATTTATACAAATATTAATTGCTATTACATCAATATATACCCGATAAAGAGAAGACATCGTACTTAAAAAAATTTTCACATTCGTGTTTCTGGCGGGAGACCGACGATATGTAAGCTTGTTATACATAACCTAATTAAATATTGATATATGTATTTTAAATTAAAAAAAAAAATACTTCGCAAAAGTATAGCTACTATAAGTAGGTCTATTCCAAAAACAGGGAATTGTCTAGTTCGTGGCTCATTTTAGTCTAGTTTATGGTTTATCTTAAAATATTCTCAGTTCAAATGAAATTGAAAACTTATGTGTTGGTTTCAGATATAAAAACGCCCACAATATTGCACCACAAAATGTACGTGCAAATACCTCCTTACAATGCAAACACCTCTGTATTACGAGGGCAAGACAGCCTTAAGCTGAAATACTTTAAATTTTAGCACGTCTAGCTAATTAGTACATTTTTAATTGATAAAATTCCATTGCGCACAAAATAATCCTTTCGGCAAGCAGCAATAAATTTATTAAGTGCAATGAATTGGTAAGTAGGCGTGCGCGGCCAAAAGCAAATCTAAAAAAAGTCAACACAAAAATAAAACATTAAATCGTGGAATGAACTATCATTTATTGCCCTTAACCGATTTCCAAACACCAAATATTTAAGTAGGCATTTCAAATTAATATGTGTGTGGAATGTAAGACGAAATTTTGAGGTGAGTAAATGTGATTATTGAAATCAATTAATTTTAAGTGTGGTTGGCATGCGAAATTTATGTGGGGCCTTTTTTCTTTTTTTTTCCAAGCCGAAAATGTATTTACAACTTATAGGCCACGATTAGTTTTTTTTTTTATACGCAACCATGCTTGGGAGGGGCTCAACAAAAAAATCAAAACAAACAAAATTTCTGCAAAAGCCATAAAACACAAAACTTGACAAAAAATTAAAAGAGACAATATATCAAGACCTTTAGTTTTTTGGTCGTTTTTAATTAATTTTTGTTTAATCAAAACTCCTATATAGTTAATTGTGGGAAAACACGCAGCAAATTTATAACGTGTAGTTTATGTTAAAACCTTATGCATTTATGATTTTATAGGAGGAATTAATCACTGGACTATGACAACAAGCATTGGCAAGAAGTATTCAATTTAATTTTAATAAAATATTAATGAAATATTAACAAAAATATTAATTAATATGCTTATACTTAAATAATTGCATACATATATGTATTTATGATAAGCATACATCCCTATATAAGTATACATTACCATAAAGCTACGAATAATTCCCAGTATTTCATTACACAACAGCTTTGGGAGTGCAAATAAATGTGGCAAAAAAAAGTATAAACCATAAAACGTTGAAAGAATAAAAACCATAAATTTAAAAATTTTGAAACAAAGCAAAAACAGTTTTGTCGTGGGATGATACAATTTTAAATGAAAATTACGAAATTTTACCTCCGTTAGGATTAACCCTAACGAAAGTGCCATGCATAAAGCAGCAATCATCATGCTCTCGCTGCTGTTTATGTGTTGATTTTGTTATGCCGGGAGCAGTAAATTAGCCGGTTAAAGAGTCTGTTTTCTTGTACTACTATTTTTCATATGATAGCTTAGCTTGACTGAGAAATGTGTATATACAGCACACAGTGGGGTAATGCCACTAAAATTTATTTCAAAATGAATTACTTGTTATTATACATAGAAATGTTAACAATTAAAATAGAACTTATAAATTTGTTGAATTTGATAAAAAAAAAAGTATTAAAAAATTTGGCTCAAATGCGCCCAACGTTTTCATTCACTTTTTTAAACTTTAGAAAGGAATTTCGTGTAAAGGTTGAATTTATAGTCTTTAATGCATTTACATAATTTAAAATTGTAATCTTCAAGTTTTCGCGGTAAACCCCTCTCATATATAAAGTAGTGTGCATAAATATAGAACCGATATGTAAAGAAAAGTTCTACATTCAAATTTCACTTCAATTAATCTATTTTGTTTAATACTCGTGTAGGAATTACTTTGTTAAGTAATTACTTTTAATTATTTGTTAAATACTTTTTTATCTTTCATTCATTGAAATTTTGGAATATCAAAAAAAAAAAAATAAAAATTGTATTATTAGATTTTCAATTTTCATCAAGAAAACATTTATTTTATTTATAAATAAAATAATATAAAATATACCATAAAAAACAGTCCTGTTAAATTCCGATTAGGATTAGTAATCAATTAAATTGTTTTGTTTTTTAATTGGTAAGCATTACTTTAATTCTTTTGCAGGAAAACAGTAATTTTAATTGATTACCATTAAAAAATAAAAAAAAAATAGTAAAAAAAAAACAAAAAAATCAAAAATAATAAAAAATCAAAAATAATCAAAAAAATTATTGATAAAAAAAAATCATAAAAGATCAAAAAAAAATAAAAAAAAAAACTAAAAATAATCAAAAATAATCAAAAATAATCAAAATAATTTCATTTTTTATGATCTTTTTTGATTTTTTTTAATCGTAATTGTAAAATAATCAATAAAATTTGAAAAAAATAGGTAATCAATCATTAAATAGATACCTGAGAAAATTATCAATCAAACCGGTAATCATTGCGATCAATAATCATTATTTAACAGGTCTGACCCCAAAGATATATTGAACCAAAATTGGAATTTTTTAAATTCAATTAAAACAAAATTTTTATAAGCATTTTAGTTACGAAGTCTCGTAGTCTAATAAATTTTAGAGCAAATTTCTCACAATTCCCGCTTACTACGATTTCATTCTGAACGACTAGCGAGTTCGAAGCATAAAATATGTATATATACCTACATACTTTTTTTACTTTATCAAAAAAAAAAATTTTTTTTCATGAAAATTCTTGTTAAAAATATATTATTTCGAGTTTTTGACACAAAAATACAAAAGTTTAAAACTTTTAGTTAACTTTTATATGAATACCCACACTGCACATTGGTCCCAAATCCAAAATTTTTGGCATAAACCCAATTTTTAAACTTTTAAGTGTTTAAGAAAGGCATGCATTTTCCAATAGTAAATATACTATTGCACCTAAAAACCAGTTTAATTCAACACATCTGGCTACCATGAGTTTCTGACAAGCCATCAAAGTCAGCTCTTTCGCCACAATAATATTAAAGTTTTTTCGTATTTTTTTTGCTGTGAACTTTTTAATATTGGAAAATTAAGCTTGATTGAAAACAAGTGCACATTTTTATGGATAACGTAGGAAAAAGTAAGTAGAATTTAGTCTTACCAAGTTTTTCCATGTTTCTAATTGTATTAGGGTAGCTTTGAAGTGCTTTGCGAAAGGTATATTATGTTAAAAAAATTTATAATTTTTGTGTTTCGTAGACAAAAAGTTATATAACTACAAAATTCTTCACAAAAGTAAAGACGCTATATTATTAAGTAAAGTGTATTTAATAAAGCCATGCAAAAATATTATTGCCGTTTATTGCCGTTTTTAAAAAATTCGATATTTTTCCAGTGAACTTCTATCTCAGAATTCCGCGCTAATATAGTATGATGTCGCTGTCCTAACCACAAAAGTGAGTTGCGGACGTTACTTATTATACTATTTCGTAATCTGCCATGAAACACGCAAGTTTTAACGGGTCTTGCGTTAAGAAAACCCTTAAAAAAGTATTTCGACACACCCTATTAGTGGCTAATTTTTTCGAAATTTAAATTCGCTTATTTATTTGAAATTTACCTTAACATACATACATAAATATATAGAACTCTGTATTCAATTACGCTAATTTTGACACCTTTTGCGATATAGTATCTCAAAAGGAAATTTTTCTCATACCTGGAAGGGCCACCCTTCTGGCAATCACGGTGGGCGTGGTCTGATTGATCAGATATTTGCTATTTTTCTTCCATATGCCATTGCTATAGGATTTGTCAACTTTCAACTGCGTAGCTGTTTTAGTTGAATTTATGCCAAAAAAAATGGAATTGGGACCAATGTGCACTGCACTGTTAAGCCTGTTCACTCACTGCGCTCTCTACGCTTTAGCTCTCTGCTCGCTATATAAGCCACACACAAAACAATCGCTATGCTCTCTTTATTACGTATTACGCTCCACTTTCGCTTTCATTCGTGTAGTAAAACTTGCGATTCCGTTATTATGTCACTGCTAGTGGGCGCTTTGCAAGCTTACAAATATAAAACTGTTATCACAACTCAAGGTTGGAGAGACGCATTAATGCATTGTAACGTAACGTAATTTTATGACTTTGAGCATTTGTTTCATTTTGTTTACCAGGTTTGCCTTCTCATTTAATTTAGTGCTTTTTTCGTAGTGCTCATATGGGCGCTTAATGCATGAGTTGGTCGGTATTTCTTAAGATTTTTGCTTCTTTCTTTCTGGAATTTTTTTATTTTTATTTTTATTTATTTATTTTTTTTTTGTTTTGTTTTTGTTTGTTTTAGCTCTTCGGCTTTTCGCGGCGGTTGTGGTGTTACAATTTTCTTTTATATTTCTCTGGTTTTATTTCTCTATTTTTTCCGCATGCGGGCGCATGATCATTTTGACATTTGTTGTCTGTTGTCTGTGGTCGTGGTCGTGGTAGTTTTGGCATTGCGGTGCTCCGATGTTGTGGTGCTGTGATGATGTTGAGACTGCGCCGCAATTGGGACGCGCTTTGCTGTCGCCTCTGCTGCTGTTGCTGCTGCTGGTCTTATGTGTTGCGCGCTCGGGCTATTTAACTGGAGTGTCAAAGAATTATAAAAACAGTTTTTTCCTCCATACGTTGGAGTTTAGGTTGATGTGCACGGCGCGCCAGCCGCTACAAGTGGATTTAAATTAGCGGAAATTTTCAAATTTCCTTTATTCTTTAAGTGCAAATTTATTTCCTGAAAGCCAAGCGCTGATTGTTGTATTGAAGTTTTAGTCTTTTTTTGTGCTTCAGGTCCGGGCAACCATGCAGATCCAGCGGAATGTTGTGGTAATTGTGCAAGTTATTGTTTAAAACAAATAAGTTAATAATTATAAACTTAATAGATGAATGTATGCATAAAGTGACTGCAAAGTTATTGGAGATTGAACTTTGATGGCCTTAAAGTTGACGAGTTAAGTGATTGAAGTGGCATGCCAAGACAATGAATGTTGGAATATTGAACTTTGGTGACCTTAAAGTGCTCATACTCGTTCGATGAAAAGTTATGATTGAAATGTCAAGAAACAATTATAAAACTATATTTAAATGTGATAAAAATTATTCAGACACTTTATAAATACATATATATGGCTAAACTTTGAATCAAACAAACTTTTGTAAAGCCATGAACTATACCACAATACCATCTTAAAATGTATAAAAACCTTCCTCTACCGCCCATTCACACGCTTCGATGGTCAAGTGAATTTTTAATTGAATAAATTTAATCAACAAAAAACAATCAACCAATTTACTTTTGCACTTTTTGCCGCTTTACTTGGAAAAAATTTCAATTTCAATTGCACTTGAATTTCCGCAAAATTTCAAACACGTAAAATGTGCTCCAATTTTAAGCAACGTAGTAATGCTTCATTCGATTTATACTTATGTGCATATGTAATGCGTATTTCCGTGTGAATGCAGTAATAGGAAAAGATTCGCCTGCATTTTTGTTTAGATTTTTGTAATTTTCTATTAAATTTACTTCACTAAAATACGCATAATGGTTGATGGATGTGCTTCACTGCGTTATGTGGTATGAAAGACTTATGAAACGAACTCGATTGAGATTTTGGGAATGCATCCGGATGCCTAATATAATATCATTTGAAAAAAAATTTCAAATATATTTCATATAAAAAAATAAAAAATATTAAATATTAAAAAAATATGAAATATAAAATATAAAATATAAAAAAATAAGAAATAAAATATTAAAAAGAAAAATAAAAAAATTTAAAATATCAAATATTAAAAAAGAAAATAAAAACTATAAATAAAATAAAATACAAAAAAAAAAAAAAAATAGGAATTCAAAATATTAAATAACAAACTTAAAACTAAATATAAAATATGAAATAAATATATAAAATATAAAATATAAAATATGAAACAAAAATATAAATTATAAAATGAAACAATATAAAAGATAAAATAAAAAATATAAAATATAAAAAAATATGAAGTATAAATTGAAAAATAAGTGTCAATGTTCCGGAATTTGGTTTTTATTAACCAAGACGAATTTTTGAAAATAAAACTTTGGCAAAAATCGACAAAAAAATATCCAGGCCAATATGCACATCGATTTGAAGCAGAAATTTATGCTGAATCCAGATATGAAATCGAAACTAAAATCGGATGATCCGTTTTCGTCTACGTTTTGGGTTATAACTCCTCAATTTTTACAGCTAAAATTTTGAAATTTTGTATTTAGAGCATTTATTGTACACAAAGCGCTGCCGGCGAAAATCATCGGTATCGGATGACTATAACATAGAGGCACATACCGCGATTTTGGACTAAAGAAACACGAGTGCATTCTAGTTTTCCTATACGGGAAGATAAATTAATATTTTAAAATACCGTTCATATATTGTATTGACCTATCTTTAAGAAATTTGCAAAAAAATTTAAGATATATTGTACACAGCAAGAGATAATCGCGAAAATATGCGATTTTGGGCATTCAGCCTCCATAACCGGATATCACGCTATATCTCGAAAACGGATCATCCGATTTTAGTTTCGATTTCATATCTGGATTCAGCATAAAATTCTGCTTCAATTCGATGTGCATATTGGCCTGGATATTTTTTTGTCGATTTTTGCCCAATTTTTATTTTCAAAAATTCGTCTTGGTTAATAAAAACCAAATTCTGGAACATCAAAATTAGTTTTAGAAAAATGTCGTAGGGGCGTTTTCTACTCAGAAAGATGAGAGGAATCCGAATTTCGATTGCGCGGTATCGATTAATTTCCCTCCATACAAATCGCCCCACCCTAATATACATACACACTAGGGATTCCAATCCCGGGATCCCGACCTTTTTGACTCCCCGAAAATCCCGGGATAGCTAGAATTTTATCCCGGGATTTTCGGGATAAGGTAAAGAGAGAATATTCCGCTATTATAACAAAGAAAAGTTATATTTTATATAATTTTTATTGGTCTCAGATCTGTATACTAATAGCATTTCCTATTCTGAATGAAAATGTTGCATTATTACATTGCAGCATTATCAACATGTGTCCTCTGCCCTATTAAAGTGGTGCATTTTTCATGTGATGAATTAAACAAAAATAATGCAACCTTTTACTTGTGCTAAGAGCGGAAAATCTTGCCCGTAGTCGGGCCAGTTTTATATTTTGTCAACAGAACAAACATACCTAAAAAAAGTGTTGAGTCTGTGTGGAAGAGAACAAAAAAATGTGACAGCAGCTAGAATAAAAAAGTCCATTAGTCAAAGTAAGGATTAAAATTTTAGATTTTTTTAATAATTAAATTTCTTGGTGTTGAAGTACGCGTTGTAAGGAAACGTACGTTAGGTATTTTTAAAGCTTTTAGCTTGTGGCAAAATTCATTTGATAATATCTATTTCCTGATTTTTGGTCATTTATTTCTCAAATGTTTTTTGAAATTTTCCCACATGGAAATTAAATAATGGAAGAAAATTGAAACAAAATTTTAATTAGACTTGATAGTCTTACAACACTGTACTAAAATTAAATACGCAGCTGCATACTCGGAATTCATATCAAAATTTTTCCTCCGATATTTATCTATCCAGAAGTTGCATTAATTTTCTGGATTTTTCGGCAAGTTTGGAAATATTCGCTTAAAAAAAGTACGTCGTTAAATTCTAAAATCTTTTTATTAATATCCTAAATGTACCAACTGCAAAGGCAAATGTTTTGTTCGCCAAATGTATGTAATTTTCGTTGTTGGTTGTGCTTTTTAAAGTAACTCTTAGGTATTATTAAATAATGCGCATGATTTTACATTCCTATTTTATTTTGCTACTAATGAAATAATAAACAAGTAAGGAAGCCTAAGTTCGAGTGGAATCGAACATTAGATACTCAGCTGTATGTTTTCATTGTTTGTTTGCGTTTGATGGATTTTACATAAAGCGAGTGATGCATAAAGTGGGCGTAGCCACGCCCATTTTCAAAATTTTTATCAGTCATCCAACTAAGCATATGAATATTATTCTTTGTGCAAAATCTCATTCCTTTATGACTTCCAGTTACAAAGATGTCACGTTACAAATTCCCAAAGGGTGTTCCAGAAATATCTTTGTTAAAAAGTAGGCGTGGTCATAAACCGATTTCAATAAATTTTTGCGTGTCTATTAACACAAGTTATAAAAGTGTATAAACCAAGTTTCATCATAATATCTCAATTATTTGTCGAGTTATAGGCTAAGAAATCTCGTATATTCCTTTGTCTAAAAAGAGGCGGTGCCACGCCCATTTTCCAAAATTCCGATTTCGCTAAAATTTGAACATGTATTACCACAGGTAATAAAAATGTACACACCAAGTTTCGTCATAATATCTCAATTACTTGTCGAGTTATGGGCTCAGAAATCTCGTATATTCCTGCTTCTAAAAAGAGGCGGTGCCACGCCCATTTTCCAAAATTTTTGTGCTTTTCGTTTTATATCCGCAGTTGGACTCCTGCCATAAAATTTCAATGATATACCTTTATATTTGACAGAGATATCGCTTAAAATGTTTTTATTAAGCCATTTTATAATACCCATATATAAAAGTGGGCGTGGTCGTTAACCGATTTTGACAATTTTTCGTCCAAACATTTGCCCAAGTAAGTATATCACGCCTACCAAATTTCATCGATATATCTTCAACGGTTTCTGAGTTATGACATATAAAACTTTCAATGTTTGGCCCTTAATAAGTGGGCGTGGCACCGCCCATTTTTCAAAATCTCACCAAATTTCTTCATAAGGGCCTGAGCTCCACACGTGGGTGAAATTTTATCACTCTAGCTCTATTAGTGACTGAGATACAAAATTTCCGATTTTTCCTATATAGGGGAAGTGGGCGTGGTCATGGTCCGATTTCGCCCATTTTCAATACCATCTGTTCCAGTCTTGATACCAACTCGCATTCCAAATTTCATCAAAATATTTCAATATTTGCGCGAGTTATCGTGCGTACAGACAGACAGACGGAAAGACGGACAGACGGAAAGACGGACAGACGGACGGACATGGCTCAATCGATTTCTTTTTTCACCCTGATCAATTTGATATATATAAGTCAATATCTATCTCGATTATTTTATGGTGTTACAATCCACCGTTATGTGATTAAAACTATAATACTCTGTGTACTAGTACAGCTGAGTATAAAAATGGCAATAAAAATCTATTTTTTCTTTGCATTTTAAAGTTGTAGCGTTTCTCTAAAAATATATTTTCTTTTTTCAACCCCAAATGTGGGAAAATAAACTGGTCGAAAATTTTTTGTAACAGAAATAAAATTCTACGTTTCAAAAGGATTTCGGTGTAGTTTTTGAGATATTCATGTGCAAAGAGGCGAAAAACGTAGTTTGTGGCCATATTCACTCCTCAATATTTCTAAAATTACTCACTTTCATTAAAAACTGATTACATCTATTGAAATCACGATCATTTCTTTTGAAGACAACGTAGATATCTGAATAAGATACCCGAAAAAACCAAAGCGCTTTTTTCAAGAGAAATGATCGTTCTTTCAATAGATGTAATCAGTGAATGTGAGTAATTTTAAAAATATTGAGGAGTGAATATAGCAGGGACCGTTATCATTATGAGTTTTATTATAAAAATCGCCATTTAATCATTATATGTTGAGTTTTTTTATACTTAATCAAAAATAATCATTATTTTTTGAGTTTTATTTTTTTTATCAGAAATAACACTTATGCCTTGAGCGATATTTAATCTTTCAGAAATAATCATTATTGTGTGAGTTTTATTTTTTTGATCGGATATAACACTTATTCCTTGAGTGATATATTTATAGTTCAGAAATAATCATTATTGTGTGAGTTTTATTTTTTTCGATCAAAAATATCACTCAGTCAGGAAGTTATATCGATGGGAATTTTTTTGTAATTATGTTCTAGAGACTTCAGAGAAAATTTGAGTTTTTCGACCTAAGCAAAAAAATAAAACTCAAAGAATAATTTTTATTTCTCAGCGATAAATATATCACTCAAGGAATAAGTGTTATTTTCGATCCAAAAAATAAAACTCAAAAAATAATGATTATTTCTGAGCGATAAATATATCACTCAAGGAATAAGTTTTATTTTTGATCAAAAAAATAAAACTAAAAAAATAATGATTATTTTTGATTTTTATGGATATCGCTTAAAATTTTTCGATGATAGTGGATTCGGATAGTGCTCTTTCAGACATGCACACACACAAACTCAATACTCTTCTACGATGTTTGCAAGTATTTGATTTTTTTCACTGAAAATATAACCAATAATGATTATTATGGGTCCCTGGAATTTTTGGTCTCTTTGGACATGAATATCTCAAAACCTACACGTATTACCGAAAATCCGACTTCAGAATCAGCGCGCCGAAATCCTTTAGAAAAGTAGAATTTTATTTGAGATAGAAAATTTTTTGGAAATTTTGTCGGCCTGTGTAATTAAAGTCCAAATCCCGGGATAAATCCCGGGATCCCGGGATTAGAAAAACAAATCTCGAGAATCCCGGGATCGTAAAAATCGGAAAAATTGGAATCCCTAATATACACATATGTATGTATATTTGTGGGTCTATCACCTCTCCCTCTTCTGGTACTTACAAACATCTTATATTTTGAACCAAAATTATCAGACCATTTAATGTTCAAGAAAGGTATAAAATATCTCTAAAAAGTCAAAGATGAAATATTAACTTAAATTTTGTAACTTATGCTGCAATGTTACTTGCTGATGGTGAACACTAAATATGCAGGTGAACACTTCCAATTAAATTTATGACGCTCACATAACAATTTATTGGTGGTTGCTGGATGACAGCACTTAAAGATTTATTTCAGCTGACTGGATGCAATAAAATATATTTAAGTTGTTTACACAACATATATGTACGCATACACGTTTAAGTGATGATATATATGAGTTCCTGAAATAAGTAATTGTTTGTATGTATATGTATAAAGATCTATGCACATACATATGTACATATGTATAACACTTTCACTCACAACGAACGCATTGCCCACTTGCAATTAGCACCTTTTTGTGCATACATATATGTGTAGCTCCCTATGCAAATACAGGCGCCTCACACACATACAAATGTTCACTGCACATGATGATGCTTATAAATAAGCCATATGGATTTATGATATCGTGTTACACACATTAATTCATACGTATGTATGTATACCAGTGATGCACAACGTCGACCGCGTTAGATATAAACGCGCAACACACTTGGCTAAGTGGGCGAGTAGCTCCAGGGAGCTCTTGTGTGCATGGCTGATGTATACTATAAGTCTGGAACGCGCAATTCACGCCGCAGCTCCGTTGAGCCTCTAAATATTACTTGACTTTTTCGTAATAACTTCTTCCGCAATCTCGTTATTCACATATGTATGTATATATGTTTGTTTGTATATCTCTGCCTGAAAACTTGCCCATCAACTTGTGTCATTTCGCTTCCCTCTCTGTAATTGCACATGTGTGATAGAAACAAAATTTTTTCGTTTTATAGTTTATATATCGTTTTTGTCCATTTATAGTCAAAACAAAAAAATTTGCATTTTGTTTTCATTGCTATAAACTGCATTTAAATTGCTGCAACATCAAGTTGCGATAAATTTCATACATACAAACATAAATATATGTATACATGATATATAAATATATTGATAACATGTGATGTAAGCGACTGTTATTGATTTTTTGATGACATTTTTCTGAAAGTGCTGAGGCGCTCTTATGCACTTGAATTGTTAATTTCGTTAATTGATTAAGTTCGTTGCTTAAGTCTTTTGTTAGTTTGAGTGTAATTTGTTGTTTTTTAGTGGTTCAATATTAGTATTTTCTATTAATTTAATAATGAATTTTCAATAAATTTTAAGAGGTTAATGTCTCACTTAAGATAGATAAATGTTATAGATAGCAACTTGTACGTATGTATGTACATTAGGGTGTTATGAAGATAAAATTGTGTATCATATTTCGTGAAACTCACCCCCTAGGACGATGATAATATAGTCGAAGATACCACATATAAATTTTTGTACCGATCGAAAACGGCTAAGTGGTGTCGCACAGGAGTCAAAGTTCATAAAATCTATGGAGACTGTATAAATCAAATTTAATTTATTGTATATCCCATGCCCAAAATCGATAGTCCTGCACCAAAGGATACCAAATATAAATTTTGTTCCCGATCGGCGACGGTTAGGAGGTGCTGCACAGGGGTCAAAGTTGATATTACCATATGTGACTCTTGTGCGACACTCTTTAATCGTCTCCGATCGGAGCAAAAATTTATATGTGGTATCTTTGACTGTGCTGTTACCGATCTACGGGGTGAGACTGAATAAAATCGCAATTATAGATACATAAAGACGGATTTTTATCAAATAATTAAAAAGAGGGGAATTTTCATTGTCCACCAACTTAATTGCAAATTGAATAAATCAAAATCATCGAAAGCGCAAAAATTCCTTTTTTTTTTCAAAGACTTGTATTATAAAAGGCAGAAAACTCCCGGTCTGTGCTGATATTATATAATATAAAAAACAGCACAGGATGAAACCCAAAAACAAGCAAAAAAATTATGCAACTCATTTCAAGCAATATACTTTTTTCCACTATTTCGGGTTAACGCAACACGCCAAATTGCTTGAATACCCCAATTATCATAAATTTAGGTTAAAGTCACGAATGTCACTCACTCAACACAGACAGTTAGTTGTGCTACATTTGCTGCAGTAAATAAATAAAACACTATTTTTAATTTTATTTTTCATATCTCTTTTGTGTGCAACTGACGTGCTGAGATGATTTATGTGTCAGTGTAACATTTTTTTTCATTTCTTTTGCATACTGCCGCCTTTTACAAACAGTCTTAAGCAGGCCCGACGAGAGGGGGGCCTAAGGGGGTCAATTGCCCCGGGCCCGGACTTTAGAGGGCCCGGGAATCTCAAAATGATATCCAAGCTTTTTGCTTACAGAAACTAAACAAACAACACCTTTAATCACCTTTCGTAGATACCCAATAAACACAAAAGCGAGGATGATATCGTGGCAAATTCGAGAAGAATTCGCTAAGGTGAATGTAATTTTTCGGACTCGTAGCGAGTTCGAGATGGACTCGAGAAAAATCAATTATCGCAACAGCATTTATTAATTTTATTAAATCTTGCTTTACACGAAGAAATTCTCTGTTGGGCTTTAATTTACCATTTAAAACTCTACTCAAGAGATTGAAAAGCTCAGATGATATCGTGGCGAATTCGAGGTGGATTCGCAGAAGAAGATTTTCTAGAATGTATTCGCCAATGGGCATAAATCTCGAATCGCCAACGATCCGAGAATATAAAAATGCGCGAATCGCTAATGGGGGTGACTCGCCTGGGAATTCGGATTCGCCGATCTATCGTCGCGAACTATCGCCGCGATAATATAATCAGAGAAGCGAATTCGTCTCGAATTCGAGGCGAATCCGTTGTGTTTATTGGGTAGCAATCATTTTAAATTTCAACAAATTTTATAAATCTCTTAACGTGTCTGCGCTTAAATTTGAATTCATTTTCTGTTGCAAAAGAAAAATTCGGTATGATACAAATTCTTATCCAGCGATATATGTACGTGTATATATGTATGTAAACAGCGATACGCCGAAAACACACGAAGCTTGCGCAGCTAAAATTTGCGTTGGATTTTGACACTATAATAGATAATTTTGCAGCTGCTAAAGCCAAAAAGGCTCACTTGTGTTAATTAAAGTCTTTTTATATACCAAATTACTACCAACAAATATTTGTATTCCAATTTAAAGAAATTTATTTCATACAAATAAAGCAATATGTATTTAAACAAAGTTCATTCAGACCTATGGTCCCATGGACAATATTACTCAGTATGACCCATGGATTCAGAAACTGGATATGCCTTTTGAACAATACATTTGATCCACCCTATGATATGTATGATATGTATAGGTATTTCTATGTAAACATATTTACTTGATCTGTATTAATGTATAGATAAATTAAAGTTCGTAACTATATATTCATTGAATTTTGATTTTGAGAATTTGTTCATTTAGTATGAGGGCCCGTAGTTTTTTTGACCCCGGGCCCAGATTTTCTCTCGGCGGCCCTGGTCTTAAGCTTCTTTCTCAGGCGCAATGCATATAGTTTCTTCACATAAATTCCATTTATTTTGGTGTGTAATGCTTTTGTCCAAAATTGTTAAATAATTTCCATTTTGTTTTGTTTAAAAAAACAAACACACACAGCACCAAAATTCATGGAAGTTTTGGTTGAAATGAAGTTAAAAAAATTAAATGCGCTTAAGTACAAAGTAAAACACTTGTGAATGCTTTCATTGTTTGACTAAATGAGTTCAACTACAATTATTATTTTCTTACTTTGAATGACAGACATGTCATTACACTTGTCTTACTTAATTTTTTGTTGATTTCGTTTTGTTTTTTTTTTTTTTTTGTTTAATGTTTGGCGGTTTCTTCTCTTGTTTTTTGGCGTATTCGCTCATTTCTTTGGTGCAATGTACTTAGTGATGGGCGAGTCCGAGATGTTTTATTCGATTCTCTCGATCGTTGAAACATCTCGAATGCTCTCGATGGTTTTCATTCGTATTCGAGTCAAGTCGTAAATGGCCGACAGTCGAAACAATCGCTAATAGCTTAAACAGAATCAGCGTCGGACGAATTTTCGTCGGACGCGGCGTTCTGTCAAACGATTAAAATACACGGCAGTATATGAGATTGAACAGAACGAAAACGCTGGCGAAAATCGCCCGGCGAAAATTCGTCAGAATAGACTTATTTCTAATTTGGACGCTATCGCCTGTCAAATAAATTGCTTGGAACATGATAAAAATATGTAATAAAATAAAAATATACGTTTTTTGATGTGGAAAAAATTGAAAATATGGACAGAAGAGAAGAGTCAATGGAAAAAGTAAGGAAACATTGTAATTATAAGAATATTCACCTTGATTCTGTTTTACTGGGCGATATTCGCAAACAAATGTCATCGCCGCACCACGCGAAAACACGCCCGGCGATTGGTTCTGTTTAAACTATAAAACATCTCGGACTCGCCAACGATTCCTCTCGTTTTCAAAGCAACCCTACAACATCTCGGACTCGCTGCAAAAAATACATAATATTTGTTGTTGCCGCTTGAATATCAAATTTGATTTTAAAACAGAGTGGTACAAATCTATTGCCGTTGTTGCTACTCGTAAAATTAATTTGTTTCATAAGCGTCTCACTTCAGAAAATGTATTAATGTTTAAATAATTAATTATTATTATTATGACACTCTTTAGTTGTGATTGCAATAATGCAGCGTCTATGTATAGCATATTTTTCAATTTGGTTAATTTATTTATGTATTTGCCTCACTTCCATTAAAAATCCTACTTTCTTTATCAACAAACCTCATTCAGTTTATTTTATCAACTAAAACATATCATCAAAACAACAGCCGGCCCGCCGACTCGGAACAATCGCAAAAACATCTCGCTTGTGTAGTCGAGATGTCATCGAAACAACCTCAGACTCGCCGACTCGGAACAATCGCAAAAACATCTCGCTTGTGTAGTCGAGGAGCGAGTCAACTTTTGACTCGATTGTGATTTTGCAACGATGCCGATTCTCTCGATTGTCTAAACATCTCGGACTCGCCCATCACTAAATGTACTAGCGGACTTACTGATAAGTTGTTACATTAGAGCGTATTTATTTGAACAAATAACACAGATTTGCAAGCAATTTTTTAATAAAGAAATTATAAAAACATTACGCGCTTTTAAGCATGTTGCATTTGTAAATTTTTTTTCTCCTTATTTTTTAGAGTAACTTGGATAGTTTAAAAAAAAAATGCTCATGTATTCCATTGGAATTTAGTTTCTGACGGATAAAGTGGTGCAATATACGAGGGTTGTTTGATAAGTCCGAAGTGGCGAAGAAATTATTTTTTCGGCAAAAATGCATTTTAGTTTTCAACACAATCTCCTTTTAGCTCGATACACTTAGTCCAGCGTTTTTGCAATGTTTTTATTCCTTCCAAAAAATAGCGTTTTTCAAGGCTCTCAAAATAGAAATTTTTTCTCTCTGTGATGACCCGAATCACTTAAGTACCACCCAGCTATTTCTTCAGGTATGGACACATGAAATAATCGGAGGGAGCTAAATCTGAAGAATATCGTGGCTGCACAACGATATCAACAAAAAAATTTTGTTTTGTTGAATATAAAATAAAAATTAACAAAAAATTTTGTTTTGTTGAATAGCAAAAAAAAATTATCAAAATTATTTCGTTTCGCTAATCATCAAAAACAAAATAATAATAAAAAAATATTTCGGGCTTACGGCTTCATTTTACTTTGAATTTTTATTAACGTTATTTTTTTTGATAATTTTTTTTGTTGGCTACCGAATCGAAATTTTTTCAGTATTTGTTTTTTGATAATCAACAAACCGAAATTCTTTTTGATAATATTTTTTTGATAATTATCAAAACAGTAATTTTTTGTTAAGCATTTAACGTTAAAATTGTTCAAAGTTGAATTGAAAACAAAATTTTTTTTTATTTGTTAAAAAATAACGTTAATGTGCAGCCCTGGTATGGATACAGAAAATAACTGGAGGGGACTAAATCTGAAGAATATCGTGGCTGAGGTAGAAATTCGTAACACAATTTATGAACTTTTGCCATGGTGACTACACACGTATTATGTGATCGTGCATTTTTATGATGCAGCAGAATTTTTCTTCTTGCCAAATCTGGTCCCTTTTGCTTCAAACCCACATGGAATCTGTCCAAAATCTCTGTGTAATATTCGTCGCTAATTTTTTTACCCTTTTCAAGATAATCAATTTTAAATAAGACTTCACAGATCCCAAAAAAATGCGATCATAACCTTATTGGCGGACAAACCCACTTTTTGGCTGCTTTGGAGCACGTACACCCGGAAAACCCCACTGTTTTGATTGTTTCTTGGTTTCTGCTGTGTTGTGATAGATCCAGGTTTCATCTACGGTAACAAGGAGGCACAAAAATTCGCTCGGATTGCGGCAAATACGCCTTTGAAGTTGTCCCACGAGTACGTTTATTATCGAGTGTAAGCAATCGCGACAGCCAAAGCACGAATAGCTTTTTCATATCTAAATTTTCATGTCCAAAATTTCGATGTATTCGCTCAGTTGAGATGCCTGTGGTGTCAGCTATTTTCGCTATCTTCATTCTCTAATCGTCCAATATTATTCGATGAATTCAATTGACGTTTTCTGACGTAACTAACTCTCTTGGGCGAACGTTTGGCAGCACTTGTGCTATTACGACCTCAACGGAATTCAGTAAATCACTTTTAAACTATTGAAAATGATGCAGTAGAATTCCCATAGTCTTTATCAAGCTTGTTCTTGATTTCCTTCAGCGAGTTTTTACGAAAACAATAATGCTTAATCAGCACACGAAATTAACTTTTTTTTTAATTTTTTGTTAAAACACGCGAGGCTTTCGGTTTTAAATAGCTCTCAAACACAAATTAAATTGCGCAGGTTGCTCAAGCTTTTACAGTAGTCTTTCAAGAGATGGTAGCTGATGTGGGCAGTGCTGAATTTCAAATGACTGGTCGCCAAGTTCAAAAAGTCACGGATTTATCAAGCAGCCCGCGTATAAGGAAGTGTGTTTCATAATGGATTGAGAGATTCGATTCTAGCTTCATTTATATGGTAATAAAGATCATTTTTGGCAGCTTCGTCTCATGCAATTCGCAAAACAGTTATTTAGTCATAGATGCAAGCCAAGGGCTCTTTTGGTTTTCTGCAGATTTTCGGCGACAAAAAAAAACATTTAAAAAGGCAATACACCAAATAAATTAATGTACTCGCTCGACTGCGCTAAGTTCCCATCATCATAAAATTCCAAAACAAAATAATAAAATGAAACCCAAAATTGTAAATAACATCAAAAGAAATTATATGACCAAATTATCAGCATGCATGCATTTCCAGTTACAGTCTTTCAACAAAAAAACAAAAACATAATTGTTATTTTGAATTTATTTTTATCTCGAACAACTTATGTAATAGCACCTTTTACCAGATTCGCACTAAACAAATATTTTCGTTTCCACTCCAGTTTTATTTATTTATTTTTTTTTTTGTGCACAACTAATTGCTACTTTTTTCGCTCTGTCACCATCTGCTGTCTGTTGTCCGTTGTCTGACGAGTATGTCTGCGCGCTGTTTTGTTGTTCTTGTTTTTGTTGTTTTCGCCTGTGGTTTTGGGAGCAAAAAAAAGTAAAAATGCTTGCATGAAATTGCCAAAAACGTTATGACCTTCGCTTTTGTTACTTCATAACGTTGACTTCTTTAGCATATCCGCATATTTTGGTTTTATCTGTATTTTTGGCTGGTTTATTTTGCTCGTTACAATGAACTCTTGTCTTTGTTTGTATTAATGTAACGCTTGACCCAAATATCTTAGTATTTTTTATAAACTTATTTATAAGTGATTAATGTGCATACTTTTTTTTTATTGTTTATTTTATTTCATTTTACAACAAAATTTCTCAAGAAACGCCCACGAAATAGCTTTTAATTTTTTTATTTTATTTTCTGTTTACCTTTTTTAATCAACCACTTTTTTCATAAGTTACATCATTATCGTATAATCTAATCTACGTATGTATGTATGTATGCAAATTTTTTTAGCTAACGCTCCCCACTTTTTTACACAACTTTTTCCTTTGTTATGCTAATTTAGTGGCAACAAGCCAATCATCAAACTGGCTTGGGAGCGTCAACAGTTGATAATTAATCGATTATGTGGCGCTGCGCATTAACTTAAATCGACGCCAGTGCCAGTGAAAAGTAAACAAAAGACTTTTTGTACGCAGATATAATATAATAAATTATAGATGTGACTAATTTAAAAATCTACCACATCTTAAATTTTAAATGGAAGATTTTCAGAATGATGCAACAGGTTGTTATCACTATCGCATCGAGTTCGTTGCTGAAGTCTTTCATGCATGAATAAAATTCGAGTTGGTTTCTTAAGTCTTTGGTAGTTTTAAATACCCTGCAGGGAACTCAATAACTAGTGAACAAAATTTCTAGTTCCGAACTAGCGAAAAGGTGTCAAAAGGGAACTAGATCAATTGCAGTTAGACCCTGACCAGTTCAGAAGGATTGAATTGAGTAACCATTATAAGACTCACTTTGATTTGTATGCAATTTCGAAGTGACAAAAATTCTATGAAAATTTTTCGTTCGTTCAATTGCCGTCGGCTTTGTATATTTCTGCAATTCTCAGATGTTTAGTGAAGCATTTTATATAAAGAGTTTTCTATTTCCATCTTGTATGAAATGAAATGTTCCCCTAATTATGCTTTTCCGATCCCTCAGGCTTATTTTTATTTTTTTTTTTATTTTATTACTTTTTAAATATTATTGTAAATTTTTATTAAATAAATAAATAAAAAAAAATATTAGTTAAAAAAAATAAAAAAAAAAATATCATCCACCTTGACACCGACAGGATTCGAACCCGCGCCCCTCAGATTGAAAGGCACATGCGTTAGCCAGTCGGCCATCGCGCCACTTGCATGAAGTGTGTCAAAGGCTACACTTAAACAGCAGAAGTAAAACTGTAGAATTTGTAGATACTTGTAGCTAGTTCAGAACTATCGAAATTGTGCCAATAAACGAACTAGTGTAAACTGTAGAATTTAGTACTAGTTGGGAACTATCGAAAATGTAGTGCAGAGAGTGACAATTGACACCGCCTAGGACATCGCCGTGTTAAAGTCGCCAGTTGATAACATGCAAAAGAGATTTAGCTCGCACTAGTAGTGTCGAAAAATGCACTAGAAGCGACCTAGTTCAGAACTAGAGACTTTCCCTACAGGCTATAAAGAACTATGTATGTATGTATGCATGTATGTATATGCTCACACACACTTCTTTAACTCTCCCGCTCTCTATCTCTCTCTCTCTCTCTCTCTCTTCTCTTCCACACAGTTGTTTGCCCTCGGCACGCTCTCCTTCCTCACACTCGTCACCAGCAAAGCGCTGCTCGATCAACAAGCTGCCGAGTCGCAAGCCAGCAGCGCTACAATCGCACAACAACGCATCGATTACGGTCACGAACACTACGAGGAACATCATGAAGTTCACGATCACCACCACCACCATGAAGAACATGATCCAGGCTTTTGGAAGAAGAAAGTCATATGGAAAGAGGGTTGGAAGAAAATTTGGAAACCAGCGAAAAAGCAAATTTGGAATCCTTCGTGGAAACAAATCTGGAAGCCTGTCTGGGTGCCAGTCAAAGTGCCCGCCTGGAAGGACATCAAAGTGCCAGCATGGAAGCAGATATGGAAACCGGTGTGGAAGGAGATAAAGGTGCCCGCTTGGAAGGAGATACAAGTGCCGGATTGGAAGAAAATATGGAAGCCCATCTGGGTGCCTGTGAAAGTGCCCGCGTGGAAAGATATAAAAGTGCCGGCGTGGAAGCAAATTTGGGTGCCCGTTTGGAAGGAGATACAAGTGCCAGCATGGAAGGAAATACAAGTGCCCGAATGGAAACAATACTGGACACCCGAATGGATTAAGGTTGGCATACCCGGTGAGAAATATTTGGGTAAAGACCACGAAGGCTGGGAATACACAAGTCACGATTTGTGGAAGAAGAAATTGATATGGAAATCGCATTGGAAGAAGATATGGAAGCCAGCGAAAAAGCAAATTTGGGTGCCTAGCAAAAAATTGGAATGGAAAGAGGAATGGAAGCAAATATGGAAACCGGCCAAGAAACAAATCTGGGTCGAAGACAAGAAACTAGAATGGAAGGAAGCTTGGAAACAGATTTGGAAACCCGCGAAAAAACTCATCTGGATACCAGACAAGAAACTCGAATGGAAGGAGGGCTGGGTGCAAATCTGGAAGCCGGGCAAGAAACAAATTTGGGTGGAAGACAAAAAACTCGAATGGAAAGAAGCATGGAAACAGATTTGGGTGCCGGGTTGGAAGGAAATTTGGGTGCCTGCGTGGAAAAAGATTTGGCGACCGGTAATCATATCCGAATGGTTCCCCACACCCGATCATCACGATCACCATCATAACGTCGAGCATGGATGGGATCGCAAAGATGCGCGCGCCGCCGTACAGGCTGGCAGGAAATCGGTGTGGAAACGCGATGACAAAGCGACGCAACTCAAAGCTGTGACCACAGCCGACTTTCAAGCGACAACGACGAAAGCAAACGAAGTGAGAGCATTGCCCGCGCTGGCTACAGAAGCGGCACAACAAGCAGCAATGACGCCGGCGTCGACGGTGGCGGGGGTGGCGGTGTCGATGGCGCAGGGCCAAAGCAAAGCATTTCAGTTTCCCGGCGCGTAGGCGTAGCTCAAGCGCATGTTGAAGCAGCAGCGAAGCGCTTTTATGATTTTTTCTAGCAACAGTTCGAAGTTGATGGAAGAGCAAAAAAAAAAACGCCATTTGATTTTCACGCGCTTTCTTTGCACATTTAACGCGCATCAGCATAAGAGTACATATATCACATGTACTTTAATACTTAGTTATAAAGTTTGCAGCGCATTTGTGCGTAGTTTGCTTGTTATTGTAAATATTTATTTCAGTCGCTAGTTTTTAAGTTTTTGTTCTTGGCAACAAAGATTTTTAGTATTATTCATTTTTTTTTTTAATTTAATTTCACCTCACCGCTCAATGTTTGCACACTAGTGTACAAGCGAATCTTTTGCTTTAATTTTCTTCTAGCTTCTTTCTTTTTTTTTTCTTTTTATTACACTTTATAATATTTCTACACTGAAAATATGTCTTTAACGTCGAATCATTCCCACTTTTCCATAATCTGAGTATTTTTTTAGTGAATAACTTCTTCTAAAAAATATTCCCTACTTATTTTCTTTATTTATATAATTACTTAAACTAATTACATAAACTAATTCCATTTGCTTAGTTTTAGTTGACAACTTTGTTGTAGCAGCCGATGAATGATTTAAGAAGTAATAAATAATAAAGTGTTTAAGTGAATTTTTATACCAAGCAATAATTAAAAATTTAAGTGTGTTTTAATATTTTTCAAATATGGAGAAAGAAATCCGTAGTGGAACACACGAAAGGTCAGAACAGCCTTCCTTACGCCTTACGCTTGGGTGCCATAGTACAAACCGTAGTGGAGAAATGACGCGAGGGTTGTAAATATGTCCTTCAAGTTGGATGAAGGTTTTTAGTTAAAAGTAATGCAAATTGATTCGTTTTTTTTTTCGGAAAATAAATGTTTTTTCAGAGATGTAGAATAATTATTATTTCATTTTGAAATTATAAAAAAGTCTTACAAATTTTCTTCAGGATCATCTTTTGATAATATTTTTTTCCTGATGAAAATTATAAAAGTCTTCTATAATTATTATTAAGAAACTTATATTTTAAAAATCTTTCCATAATAGTTATTTCAAATATATGTATATTTTTTAAGTCTTCAAAGACTTTTATATTGAAAAATTTGAAAAAAGTCTTTGCGTAATTATTATCAGTAACAAATTGTTTTTTATATCTTCAAAGACTTTTTCATTGTATGTATCAGAGATCAGCAGCAGTGTACCGCATTTTCTAAAGCACCGCAAAAATACTTATTTTTTAAGTGGCTCAAAAAATATGTACCCAGAAAAAAAATTCACCGCCACCGCATTGGTTGGAAACCTAAATGATATTGCGGTATTTAGTGTTGTTTACACCGCATACCGCAAACACCGCATAACGCAAACACCGTATACCGCAAACACCGCATATCGCAAACACCGCATATCGCAAACACCGTATATCGCAAACACCGCAATCACCGCATTTGTTTATTTGTATACTATTCAGTGTTGCCGGAAATTTTTCACACACTGCAAAGGTATAGGCAATTGAAAATTCATTTGTACATAAATACATAGATATACAGCAAATTTATTCTCAAGTATTTGTTTTTTATTTTTGTATGCTTTGTTTTTTGTGTCAGTTTTTTGAATAATAAAATATTTTGCAATAATGAAATAATCAAAAAATTTCATTTTTGAAATCCAATACGACTAATAGGGCCGTCAGAATGAATACTTTTCCGTCAAACTAGCAATCCGTTTAATTGACAACATAGCAGATGTACGAAAATCGTACACTAAGTGAGGTTAGATTGAATAGAGCAATGGCATATATAAGTGAAAAATCCAACAGCTCAGCAGGACCATCGGTAGCCGCAGTGCTTAGCGTTTCGCTAATATTCGACTACTGATGGTTGGAGCGTAGGTTCAAAGCCTGGTGTGCTCCCGAGAAGATGTCTGATGATGAAGAAAGTAGTTTTTCTTCGAAATAGCTATCACATCTACCATCGCTGTATGAGCTAATTGGATTTTTCCGCTTATTCCAAAGTATAAAAAGTAGTATTTTTCATCAGAAATTCATAAGAGGGTAAAAATTACAAACAAAAAATCGCACTGGCAACATTGTAAATATCTCTATTTGGGAAATGCGGTGTTTGCGGTATGCGGTGTTTGCGATATGCGGTGTTTGCGATATGCGGTGTTTGCGATATGCGGTGTTTGCGGTATACGGTGTTTGCGGTGTTGTGATATCCATACTACCGCATACCGGAATTGATCAAGAAAATGCGGTACGGTGTTTATTATGATCGCATATTTTGCGGTTGCGGTCATACTCCCACCGCATTTTTTATGAGTATACTCTAAATCACAAAAAATCATGCCTATTACGGTATCCGACGGATGTCACTCCCGCGAATGCCATCCGATTCGCACTCCCCTCGCTGGACAAATTTCACGCTATTACCATAACCGTCGGATTACTCCTTTATCGATTCACCCTGCGTATCGTGTCAAAAGCTTTTTTACATTTTACTACATTGTCAGTTGTGATTTATGTATTTGCATTTTAAAAAAATACAATTGAATAAATTGAAGTAAAATTTAACTTTTTTGCAAATCTATTTGCGTTTTCAATAATTTAATTTGGTTACTTCTTGGAAGCACTCTTTGTTGTGTTTGCGGACTTGAAGCTGTTCCAATTTCGTGCGAAGTACTCGCTAAATTTTGTACGGTTTCGAATTATCAACGGATGGTTCGCAATGAACGCTTATGTTTTGATCATAGCGGTACAGAGCCTACCAAAATGTCTTCCAGTGAAATTCTGCGTTTTACCCTCCACCTATAACTTGCATTTGGAAGCGGTTATTTGTTAGCTTATTCTTAATACAGGATTTGGATTCAGACCAAGTGATTTTGATGGCGGTGCCAAGGCATTCAAATCCGTGCTTAATGTTGTCCAAAAGTCAGATACAACTTCTGGGGACTGCTTGCTTTTGCGATATTTTCGTTAAGCTTCTTCCGCTCAACCAACAAAGAAAACTGCCCACGTTTTTGGTACGAATTCTGTTTAAAAATAAAATTAACTCATACTATATTTTTACTTAAAATATACGAATTATTTTGTTATTCGTTAAATTTCATTGTAATTTACTACGCAATGAAAATGCAATTTTTTTAATTTCTTTTGAATCCGCATCAATTTTATGACGAATCGAAATCAAAAAAAATTACAGCTACTGCGTTTCGATTACGGTTATAGGAATGCGGCGAATCCTCGAACTGCTTTATCAACATGTTATTTATTCCCGGACTGCATTGCCGATCGGTTATGAGAATACCAAATTTTACCAAAACGATTCGCATTCCCTGCGAAAGGCATCCGTCGGATACCGTAATAGGCATGAATGTATCGCATGCTGATCTCTGGTATTTATGTATGTATGTATGTATGTATGTATGTATGTATGTATGTATGTATGTATGTATGTACATTAGGGTGGTCCTTAAAATCAAATTATCGATTTTCTTCGGTCTCGCCTACATCGTTAACAGCACGGCCAATGATAACACACATAAATTTGGTACCCGATTGGAGATTGGTAGACGTTGTCGCACAGGAGCCAAAGTTCAGTTTACCATATGAAGACACAAAAAAGTTCTTTTAATTTTTTTTTTAAATCTAAAGGCCGAAATATATAGTGTTATAATCAAAAATACCGCGTATAAATTTTGGTCCCGATCGGAGACGGCTAAGGGGTGTCGCAAAGTGGTCAAATTTCAGATAACCATATGGGACCCCTGTGTGACACCACTTAGCCGTCTCCGATCAGGACCAAAATTGATATTTGGGATCCTTGAGTACAATACTATCGATTTAGATTAGATATACAAAAAATTCAATTTAATTTCTGGAACTTTATATGGTAATCAGAACTCTAACCCCCGAGCGACAACCCTTAAACATTTCCGATAGGTGTTAAAACGTGGTAGCTTCGACTAGAGGGTGCGGTTCAGGAAATATGCTATACAATTTTTCTCCATACATTTGGGAACCACTCTAATGTACATAAGTATCTACATACATATGGGCTAATCCTGAAAAAGTCAACCAAGAGCATGAATATGAAATTATGAAGGAACAAATTTTGTCAACGGAGTTTTGCATTTCTCGCCCCAACCTTCGTCTTCTGTTTAAACAGTTTCTTGAACAATCGTACGCCTGAAATCCTTCTTCCAATCGCCACCAACCCTATGGCTGTTGTAAAGCGTGTCATAATTACTACGACCGCTTCCGCTGTTATTTCCACTGCCGCCGCTTTTAGTCCAACCGCTGTAACTTTTGGCCACACGTGCACCACCACGCCCACTTGAGGTAAACGCTATGATAGCTTCATCAATGGCAGCATTTCTATCGCTGCTGCTGCTTTTGTTATTCGTATCACCCATTTTGCTATCGTTAACACTTTCCTCTTTCCAGTCAGGTGGCGCTTTCGGCAGCGGCACCCATTCATTTTGTATCACCGGACTCCATACCTTCTTCCAAATAGGCACATAAATTGCTTTGGGACGCCAATATTTTACCCAGCGTGATTTCCATTGAACATTTCGTTTCCAAAAGCCATCGGCTGAGGGGTCTTGGCTAATGGTGTGTTTAATACTGTAATGAAAAGCGTTAATATGATGTTTGTTTGCATGCTTTTAGGCGCTACATAAATGAGATTTGTTACTCACATTTCTGTTTGGCTTGAGGCGCTAAGCGCTTTAATGGGTGTGCAGAAAAATGTTGTGAAGAAGCAACAGATGATAAATAGGCCGCAGAAATAAGCGATTTGATAGTCTTGGCAAGCAAGAAGCTGTGGGATATTCTGAATTAATTTTTTTTTATTTTGATTACACAGACCGACAAAAATTTCACCCTAATTGATTTTTTGTACAAGCGATAACTTTTACACCAGTGTGACTCGCCAACAACAAGTCAATCGATTTCTGTGAAAAACAAGTAAGGAAGCCTAAGTTCGAGTGGAATCGAACATTAGATACTCAGCTGTATGCTTTAATAGTTTGTTTGCGTTTGGTGGAAACACGGCGTACATATTTTATATAAAGCGAGTGCCGTATAAAGTGGGCGTAGCCACGCCCATTTTCAAAATTTTTATCAGTCATCCAACTAAGCATATGAATATTATTCTTTGTGCAAAATTTCATTCCTTTTTGACTTCTTGTTACAAAGATGTCACGTTACAAATTTCCAAAGCGTGTTCCAGAAATATCTTTGCTAAAAAGTAGGACGTGGTCATAAACCGATTTCAATAAATTTTTGCGTGTCTATTAATACAAGTTATACAAGTGTATAAACCAAGTTTCATCATAATATCTCAATTATTTGTCGAGTTATGGGCTCCGAAATCTCGTAGATTCCTTTGTCTAAAAAGAGGCGGTGCCACTCCCATTTTCCAAAATTTTTATATTTTTTGTTTCCGGTCTATTGTGGAACTCATGCCACAAAATTTCTATGAATTATCTTTATATTTGACAAAGATATCGCTTAAAATGTTTTTATTAGGCCACTTTATAGTTCCCATGTATTCAAGGTTTGACCCTTAATAAGTGGGCGTGGCACCGCCCATTTTCCAAAATTTCATCAAATTTCTTCCTAGGGGCCTGAGCTCAACACGTGGGTAAAATTTCATCGCTCCAGCTATATTAGTGACTGAGATACCAAATTTCCGATTTTTTCTATATAGGAAAAGTGGGCGTGGTCATGGTCCGATTTCGCCCATTTTCAATACCAACCGTCCCAGTCTCGATACCAACTTGAATTTCAAATTTCATCAAAATATCTAAATTTTTGCGCGAGTTAGAGTGTTTACAGACGGACGGACGGACGGACATGGCTCAATCGATTTCTCTTTTCACCCTGATCATTTTCATATATATAAGTCTATATCTATCTCCATTATTTCATTCATGTTACAATCCACCGTTATGTGATTAAAACTATAATACTCTGTGTACTAGCACAGCTGAGTATAAAAAAGAAATGCGCGTTATTCTGCCGAAATCGATTCGCTTGTTGTTAGGAGCCACAGCGAAGTTGTTATGAGCCAACCGAATCCACTAGAGCCATTGGCTGAGCATCTATCTACTATATGTTTTACACTATTATACCGATTTTCGAAAACGGGTGTCAATTGAAAGGGCTTGACCTGTAGATGCTCACGAAGGTTGAATTTTTTTTTTTGAAAAGGGTTGCCACCTGTTTAAAAATGTAATTTTCCTGTATAGTTGTTTGATTTTTAAATTTCAGTTAAGTACCATATGAAAGGGCTTGGCCTGAAAATAAGTAGTAATTTATTATGATTTTTACAAAAAGGGTTGCCAGATGTTCAGAAATTAATTTTTACGCTATAGTGTGTTTGATTTTTAAATTAAGTGTCATATGAAAAAGCTTGCTTTAAAAACGGATAGTAAAATTTAATCTTAATAGAAAGGGTTGCAACTATTGGAAAAAAAGGAAAGAAAAGGAAGAGAACGAAACGTAAATGGAGAAGGACCAGAAAACGAAAGTGAAAAAGGTAACTGGAGAAGGACCAGAAAACGAAGTGAAAAGGAACAGGTGTACGGAAAATAAAAGGATTAAGGGAAAAAGTAAACGCAAATAAAAGGGAAAGGGGAAAGAAAGCTGAAGGAAACTGGAAAGAGAAAGAGGAGTCCAAAAAGTGGTATATTGGTGGTCGCTAGAGGGTTAAAATGTTCTAGAAAATTATTCGACATAAAGCTTGACTATGGTTCTCGGGCACAATAACCAGTAACCAAATGCTTTATTATATATGTATTTTATTAATAAGAAACAACGGGCTTAAAGCCGATTTATATTCTGCATTTTTTAATATTTGTATTAGATTGGCAGATAAAACCAAGTTGAACTTCTTACGCGGAAGCTGGAGTAAACTTTATCTAGATTTTTCAAGTTTAAAAGGGCAAACAAAAAATTCAAATGTGGCAAAACGATTTTGAGATTTTACTACATAACGATGGCCACCCTCAAATTGTCGCATTCTAATTGGTCGAATTTTCGACTAGGGCGATACTAGTACTTTTCTAAAAGTCTTCGATGCGCTGAGACTGAATCTGCAGTCGGAAAAGAATAGGCTCATCTCTGGGTGCCGACTTTGTTAAAATTTTGTCGGCCTGTGTAATTGTTGTAGCACCAGAAAACGAGTATTTTATTCGGTTTTTAGAAGTTGTACACTCACTTTCATTTTATTAAATTTTTACTGCAAAATACTTTATTAATTTTTTTTCACTGTCCTTTTAAATCTTATTAAACTCAAGGATGTTTTTTGTTCAATTGATCGCCGCACAATCGTTGTGTATACGCACTTCCAAATATTATTTGACAATAAAACGTATGTACTTTCTATCAACGTTTTAAATACCACTACGATGAAAGCAATAAAGGGAAGCAATGAAAGTAAGAAATACAGATGAACCACAAAAATACTATGTATATGAAAAAGAAATGTAACAAGTTCAGAAATTTGCATTATTACGTTACTTGTTTAGTGTAGTTGGCCACTTGTTGTTGTTATTTGTAGGTACCAGCCATGCATTGGTGGCCGTCACTAATTTGCATGCAGCAACAGCAACATGCCAGCCGCACATCCACGACGCATGTGCACATTCACGTTATTTATTTTATCAGTAGTTTTGCCATCAGCTTTTTAATTACGTTTAATTTTTGGACGAAAATCAATTCAATAATACATACGTATTTACTTATGTACACATGTACATCCCTTCAAAAATTTGAGGACCAGGTAGTCCAATGGGACGGGGCTTTAAAGTAGGTCTGAAGGGACGTGGTTACGGACTTGGTTACATGTTATGCTGCATAGTACCACGCGTGAAGCGACCTAGTTACAGACATGGTTACATGTTATGCTGCATCGGACCACATCGAATGTAAATTGTCGTTCGCCGCCAACTAATTCGTGGTTGGTCGGCAATTTGGCTCGGTCTAGGGTATTGGGATGTAGTTTAAAACGTGGTCCACTGTAAGCAGATTAGTATATGGCCCAAATGGGGTGGTTTTTTATATAGTCCTTTGTTATGCAGCGGTGAAGCAGGGGTGGTCATGTCCAATGACATCGCAATGTTAATGTAACCATATTTTTTTCATATATTTGGACCACCTCTGTAACTAGGAACTGTCACAACGTAACCTGGTCCTGTACTACCATATTACGTGGTCCCACTTTTTGCAGGGATATATCTGTGTAGAAGTAAATTGAAATTCTGCACCCGTTGCAACTGTTGTGACTTGTTCGGGTACAATTTAGAGTGCGAAAAGGATAGCAACAACATACTATGTTCGCATATATGTATGTATTTACGTACATAAATTGTACTGAAAAAACATATCATCATTTATCAATATTCTTTTTTTTAACATTTTCATTAAATTTTTTTTTCATTTAACTTGTGACTTGCACGAGTTTATCGATTGCAATGCCAATAAAAGTCAATGGAAGTAATTAAAAGCTAGACCTCTTATGTAAAAAAAAAAAAACTGAATAGTTATGAGCGATTTATCTATTAATCTCAGAAAATGGTGAGTGTTCGGCACTAACGTTGTCCGTATACTAGTGCGTTTACCCTACAATGAAATGTTTTGTTTTTATTTACTTTTTTCAAATAAAATACTTTTCTTCTCTCCACTTCTTCTTTGAAGTTATCAATCAACAAACATAAATATGGAAATAGAAAGTTGTTGTTGTAAGGATCATCTACAACCCCATTCACCACCCTAATCGGCTACTGTTTATATATCGAGCCCTAACCGCCAAAAAAGTGTAACCAACAAAGTTACCGATTTAAGCTTGTTCATGGAAATCAATAACTTATTATCACACGCATCAATTGCCAAAATTCCATAGCTGTGAAATCTGCCGTTTCGAAGTTAGAGACAAAATAAATTTCAAGGCTACATACAAACTGTATGCAAAGAAAATAAAAAATACCTTTTCCTGTAAAATTTACTTTTTGTTGGTTACACTTTTTTGGCGGTGAGGGCTCGATATGTACGTTAGAAAATTCATAAAATAAATGAGAATTTCATTGTGAGGGTGATGAAGAAACCAAACCACAAAATTATCTATACGCACTATTATTTAGTACTATAGCACAGGGCTGCTCAACGCTCTCGTATTGAAAGTACAAAATTCAATACATCTACAAATTTTGTATATGCACTGAAAAATTTTTTTTGCTCATTTACATTTTTTATGAATTCCAATAAAATATTATTTTAGAATTTATTTTCAAATGGTAGTATCACATACATACAAATTTTTTTATTTTTTATATGAAAATTTTTCGAATACAAATTTTTCACAGTGCTTTCATTTTTTGAATTTTTTTTTCATTACACATTTGTTATTGTAAATTTCGATTTCTTACGGCAGTGCTCGAGCTCCTATACAAAGTGCTTTTGCTCTGCACATTCAATATGAATAATAGGCACATACATATAAAATTTTTTTGATATCTGCCCAATAAACACAACGGATTCGCCTCGAATTCGAGACGAGTTCGCTTCTCTGATTATATTATCGCGGCGATAGTTCGCGACAATAGATCGGCGAATCCGAATTCCCAGGCGAGTCACCCCTCATTAGCGATTCGCGCATTTTTATATTCTCGGATCGTTGGCGATTCGAGATTTAGGCTCATTGGCGAATACATTCTATAAAATCTTCTTCTGCGAATCCGCCTCGAATTCGCCACGATATCATCCGAGCTTTTCAGTCGCTTCAGTAGAGTTTTAAATGGTAAATTAAATTCCAACAGGGAATTTCTTCGTGTAAAGCAAGATTTAATAAAATTAATAAATGCTATTGCGATAATTGATTTTTCTCGAGTCCATCTCGAACTCGATACAAGTCCGAAAAATTACATTCACCTCCGCGAATTCATCTCGAATTCGCCACGATATCATCCTCGCTTTTGTGTTTATTGGGTGAGTGCTTATAGGAGTGCACAGAAAATTTTATTTTCATATTTCAAGTGCAAATATGTATCTGTGCCTATGATTCGGAACAAAACAAAAACAATTGTGCTTCGAGTGCCTATGAGGTGAGCAGCCCTGCTATAGCATATAGAGTGTGTGACTAATAGCCCCCTGTGTGCTACCGCGTTTACAATAAAACTTGCATTAACATTAAATATAAACACAGCATTTTCATTGTTTGTAAATATGTATTTTTATGTAGTAAATTTTCATTTTTTTCATTTTATTTGTTCTCAAAATTGCATCTGATTTTAGTCAATGTTACACGTTACCATTTGCATATCCATAACATTTTGCTGCTGAATACATGCAACTTAAATTGTATATTTATGTAACTACATATACATATGTTTTTATATATAAATGTATGTATGTAGTATGTTCGTAAAAAATATTTGTTCTAATTAGCAGCACATGCTACTAAATATAAAGATCTTAAGGTCAACGTGAGAGTATATGCCTAGTAATTACATAGCAAATAATGAATTATGTACATACATACATGCGTATGTATGTAATATATGCACAACGACAATAAAGCCTATAACAAAAAGAGTGTGGCAAAGCCAATGACAGCAGTTACATACACAGAGTACTTTAATAGTTAGAAATACATATTTGCTATAATTTTTTGATACTAATTGTAGGTGCTGTGTGCATATGCAAGTAGGTATATACATATGTACATATGTATTAAACGAGTTTGAAGAAAGTTTAATGGAAAATGTAGCATACAAATTTTAATAATTATAAATGTAGATATATGCAGTTAGTTGTTATTTAGAGTATATTTTTATTAAAAATTTTTGAGAAGCATCTTTCTAAATACTAGTAGCTTATACATAGTAGTTGTTGTTGCTATTAATGGCATGTCATGCCAAGGATGGCTTCGTTTTTATCGCATGAACTTTCTCTTGAACCTGAATTATCTTAATAAATTCTTATTTTAATGTGTGTATATTTTTGACATGAATATGTATGTATGTATGTATTTATGCATGCAGTATATGGAACTTTGTGGTTACAAGTACATATGTTTGTTTTTATGTATGCATTGGAATAAATTGTTTTAGGCTTCATTTTTATGCAATTTAAAGCTAGTAGTACAATATTTCTTATCAACATTCTCTTAATTATATGTATGTATGTATATAATTATATGTATGTGTAGAAACGTATCAATTAATACATAGCTGACAAACAATTGTAGTCTATAACAAATATCGTAAGCCAATTGACCATACATAGGCATACATAAATATTGTAGTACATAGTACACATTACATAGTAAAGGCCTATATGCAGCTCTCAAGAAAACAAAAAAAAAATCTATGTAATTTGACGTACAAGAAATGCTCAAGAAAAATTTCTTTTGTCATATTTTCTTTTGCGGTACGCAGTTCTAAAGAAATTATACTACTATTTTTTTAAGATTTTTTATTCCGCCAAGAAATAATGAATTTTCTATTATTTCTTCAAGAAAATTTTACAGAAGAGGTAAATAAACTCAAATGTGACATTTCGTTTGAAAGTATAATTACTTTCCTACTACCATTTCAACGCTCAAGAAATAATGCAATTTTTTTCTTGAGCGTTTTCTTGAGAGCTGCGGAGAGGCCTTAAAACTAAACCCTTATTTTGAAGCTACTTTCGCATGTATTTTCCAAGAGCTAGTTAGGAGTATTCGCAAAGCGCTAATGCAAAATTATTATTACATATTTTAAATCTTAAATCGTTGTCCAAATACAAAAATCAAGAGAAAAACTAAATAATATTTAATACTAATTGCATGCATATTGTACTAAATTTGCTTAGCTACTAAATTACTTACACATGTACTTATTTCAATTCAAAAGGCATTTTAACTGAAATTGTAGTGAATGTTTATTAAGTATGTGATTTTAAATATAAGATTCGTAAGCTTTAGTTGTTAAACATTGCCCAAGAGCGACCATAAATCTTAATCAAATCGAAAGATTCTGACATCGTCGGATTTATGTTTATTTTTTTTTTTTTGTCTTGTCGTCAAATATCAAATGATTTATTCAAAATAGTGGCAATTGGTCATTTTCAACTCGTTTTAACAGCTTTTTCATTTACTCAAACCTAACAAATTATTTTTTTTTATAGAACAAAAAAAGATTATGAAGACGGCGCATCGCCGAAACCGGTTTATAACCAAACCAAACATGACAAGAGATGACGGAAATACGTTCCACAATACATTTCTTATAGTTACTTAGCTAATTCTTGTCGTTAATGCTACATCTGTATTGATACTTTTTGATCCCGTCATCGACATGCTATAGCTCGCGAGCAATCAAAAAAGGCGTATATATATAAGTTAGGGTGGTCCATAAACTCAAATTAGCGATTTTCTGCAGTCTCACCGCCTAGATCGATAACAGCACAGCCAAAGATACCACATATAAATTTTGGTTCCGATCAGAGACGGTTAAAGGGTGTCGCACAAGAGTCACATATGATAGTATGAACTTTGAAACCTCTGCTAAACCCTTTAACCGCGTTCCATCTGGTCCAAAATTTATATATGATATCTACGACTATATTAGCATCGATATGGAGGGCGAAGTCGATGAAATATGTTATAAAATATGTCTCCCTACATTTGGGCACCATCCTAATGTACATACATATATACAAGTGTAGCAATGCCCGCAGCTGCTTTAATCTTTTTCTCCACTATATCTGCAATCTTTTTAATAAAGTAAATAATATTTGATAAGCAGTTAAACAGTTAAAATGCCTTTCACAAATTCACTCAAAATTACTTGCACTAAAACGCACTTTTTATGAAAAAAAAAAAATACCAAAACCAAAAATTTTTTACAAAGCTGAAATTTTCTATAAAGCGTTATTAATTAAGCTTATGAATTTAAAGCAGATTATATAGACGACTATACAAAGTAATAATTTTTTGTTTAGGATTAAGAAAAATGCTTTACAAAAATATTAAGCCGAATTATAAATCAGAAATTTTAATTAAATATTGCAAAAATTTCAAAGCGCTTTCAATTTAGTTTATTCTTAATAATTCTATAAATACACTGCAGCAATCAGCAGCTTTTATAAAAGAGAAGCTTCATAGCAAAGAAATCGTTTACAAAATTTGTTCGATTTTAAGAGAATATCATTTAGGGTTTTCATTGAATTCGTTGAGTCCGTTTGCACAGACTTTTAATCAGTCTTTACATAAACAAAGTTCGTTTATAAAATGCGCATTGCTGTTTTCTACGCATCCGCATGCACTTTTGCTAAATCTTTCATTACAAATAACGTTTTCATTGGTATATTTTAGACAGCTAATGGAAAAAACAATGCAAAACACAAGCAAAGCATACAAAAATTTAAGCACGAATAATAACAATTTAGCTGGACACACTCGGCTCTACATTTTCGCGCCCGCCTTTCACATTTTTCATACCATCCGCAACCGCAACTGCAACCGCAACCGCAACCGCCATTGCAATTCACTCAAACGACATCAAATTGATGGGCAACGGCTTTGGTGTACTCCGCTGCAATGCCACCCGGCAAATCGATGTCGTCCACAATTGTGTCGCCTGTGCGCTATCCGTGCGAAATTTATATATTGTGCCCAATGTGCGATGATACAATTCAAATGAGTTCTTATGTTTCGTATTATCGACAATTTGCGCAAACCAACCATCCAACGGACATACTTTGCACGGCTCACGCTTGAAATCGCTACGCTCACTACCCTTAAACGATTTGGGTGGAAAGTAGACTAGCGAATTAGCCCAAATTTGCAGCCAATAGCGTTGCCATGAGGCGACAGCCGGTTTGCGTCCCTCCTTCTGCACGGTTTTGCGACGCACGCAACCTTGTATGCAGTGATCGGGACTGCGCAGTGAGGGTGCATAGATTAATTCCAAGTCGCTATTATTGCCGATTACACCTTCGACGCTGTCATTGGATAGGGCATCCGCAACGCTGCTAGCCAACATAATATTACTGCTATGCTCCAGCACTGAATCATCTAGCAGGTGGCGTGGTTGTTGTTGAATGCCTAAGCCGCCGTTGTATTCGTGCAGTTGAAGTTTTTGTTCATCACCATAACCCAATGCCAAGGCAGGATTGCCATAGTTGAAGGCGGTGCCGCTGTCATTGTGGCCGTGTGTTATTTTAGCAAAAATGCTGAAATGGAAAGGTAGGAAAGTTGTATTAATACTTTTAGTGCATACATATTTTGCAGTGGAGTATTTGTTTGGAGAAGTAAAATAAAATATAGAGAGGGCATGCAGACAGTAGAGGCAATTAATTTAAAGAAAAATGCAAGTCTTTACAAAACAAGAATGAGGCAAGTCATAGTTATTAAAAGAAATTTTCAAACACTAAAGTGTTGAGCAGTGGTGGCTTTCCGTAATTCGATATTCGACTCTCGTCGGCTCGATATTTCAATTCGATATCAGACGAGCGACGATACCGTTTTGAGGTTATATTTTTCTGCGGTTGACATATTCGATAAGGCAAAACGATAGCTAAGGTGGTGTCGAATTGTTTCTGACGAACTTTCGATACAGTACGACGCACACTGGGGCCACTTATATATATAAGGACGCTCAAAATTCTGAAATCAACTTTTTTACATCAGAATCGCTTTATCTGCACTAAAGCTGTTAATCTATAGCATCTTAACCCATTGACGGCCATGAGTTAACCCGTTGGTGACCTATGTTTTTTATTTTAGTTTCGAGTTTAATTTTCTTGAATCAGAATCGGTATATCGATACTAAAATAGTAAATCCCAAGAATTTTAACCCCTTAACGACCACGCATTAACCCATTTTTAACCAAATTTTTTCACTTAATTCTTAGATCAAAATATTTAAATCATATAAGTTGTATCTACACTAAAACCAGTAATCTTTGGAATATTAACCCATTAACGGTCATGAATTAACCTATTGGTGACCAGTTTTTTTTAAGATCTGTAAATAAATTATTTAAATCACAATTGGTATGTCTGTGGTATGGTGGCCGCAGTGGTGCAGTGGGTAGAGTGGCCGCCTGCTATGCCAGAGGTCTCGGGTTCAAACCCCAGTCCGAGCAAACACCAAAAAAAATTTTCTAATTAGTAAAAATCCAATTATTGGGTTTTTTAAGAGCAGCGGTCGGCAGTGGGCGGCATACCCTCCGAGAGTATTTCTGCCATGAAAATGCTTCTAAAAAAAAATGCATTCGCCGTTCGGAGCCGGCATAAAACTATAGGTCCACCCAATTGGTACGAAAAACAAAAGGAGCACACCTCGAATTGGGACAGAAACTCGGCCATAAAACTCGTCAGAGCTATAATTGGGCCATTGTTTTATATTATTATTATATTAGTATGTCTGTACAAAAATATCCAATTTGTATTATATTAACCCATTAGCGGCTATTTATTAACCCATTGATGAAATATGTACATAATATATATGTATATAAAAATGGTTTTCTCCAATTTTTTGTTTCGAGATATTAAAAGTTTTAGGGCCTTTTCACATTACTCGGTACGACATCGGATCGACATTTTTTGCTCGGTATTTTCAGCTTACCGAAACGATTCCGCGTTGCTGTGTTTTTCACACTTGTGGGAATACTTTCGGTGCGTAATCGGCAGAAAATAGGAAAACAAACATCGAAATTTGCAAAACAAAATTTTTAACTTCAACAAATCACTCAATAATAACAATAATGTCTTCTAGCGAACACGAAGACATTATAACTTGCTACATTTATAGCCGAGAGTTTTTTACTGACTTTGTTTTTCTTCTTTTATTACGCCACAAAAATGTATGCAGTAATTCCTCAAGTTTTACTGACCGGTCTTACCGCGTTGCGGTATACCGAAATTAATCCGCTCCGGTTTCATGTATGCAACACTAATGTGAAAGTGCCAATTGAAATACATGTGGTCGGTAAGGTTTCGGTATACTCTCGGTAAAAACCAAAAATGTCGATCCGATTCCGCACCGAGTAATGTGAAAGCGCTCTTATGTTGTCATAAGTATGTTTATATGGGAATTAGGAGTTTCACCATTAGCGTTTTAAGCAGAACACGTATTTACCCACACATTTTCATGCCTAACATAAAAAAAAATAAAATTGGAGTAACACAACTTGTGCTTCAAAGAACTCATATTATAATCCAACTTACAAGTCTAAATTAAAGAAAACTGGCTTGACAAGTAACCTTAACTACAATTTGTAATTAAAGTAACTAGTAAATAATGGATCAACTAAATTTAAGATAGAACAGAATCACATTCAACCAGATATAGGTGTTTTTTCTTTTAACTAAAATTGGAATGCAATTTTTAAACTCACTTTTTTTTAAATGCGCACTTTGCTTTTGGTTCTGAACTCGGATTCTTTGTTACAAAGGACCATATTTTACTGCTGCATTTTTTCATTTGCTACGTGTTTGCGCAAATTAAAAAAAAATCCATTTTGAAAAAAAATATTTAAAAAAAGAGGTACGTTTAGTTTTATACTAAAAATTAATTTTTTAAAACATCTAGTTCCAAAAAAACACTCATCGATTATATAAGCAGTGTTGCCAGGTTAGCCTTTTCGAGGCTAGATTTAGCCTTTTTTTTTTGTCCTTTAGCCTCATAATTTTCGGTTTAGCTTCGTGGCTTTTTTCTAGCCTTTTTTACTCAAAATGTTACTTGTACTAATTTGTATAACAAGAACTTGCAGTAATTCATGTGAACGCCGTTGTACGTATGCGACTCCATGAATGTGTTCTGACCGTAAGGTTTTTATAGCAACCTTGTTACATTGTCCGTGTCCAAACACAGCAACTCTGCCGCGAAATTATCCAACGATTTTCTTTTGTGCCGCTGTTCTGTCTTCCATTTGTCCAAACACATCAACTCGTCGCTGGCCAACTTTTGTTCATTATGTTTTGTTCTGGCATTCTTCGAACGCTCTGATTGGTCACTGGCGATAAGAATTGCTGCACAAAGCGTGTTGTCCGAGCACCGACGACTTGGTTCCCCCCTCCTTTCCTCGTCGCCTTCTCACCAACAAACGAACAAAAGCAGCGGGTTGCTCAACTTCGTGTCTCCGTGTTTGGACGTCGACATTGTTGTCAAAATATAGTAGGCCTGGTTTTCCCCGAAATATATACATGCATACATATGTTCTTTTATTTCGAGTTGTAGGAGTGAGTAATGACACGATTTTTTGGGAGTTGACACATAAGCACTGACTCACTAAAAAGAGTCGACTCACTGAGTTGGCACGATTGTGCTACAACACGTTTGTGTTACAGCACGATTGTGCTACAGCACATATTACTTTCGTGCTATTGTCAACCAAAAAGTGTTACTGTGTGCTATCAGAGACTGTGTCAGTGAAAGAGTCGCTCCGATGATGAATTGATATTTGTACGAGAATGGCATATAAATAAATAATAGAATTGAAGTGATAGGTGTGGGCTATCTTGGGGCTATCTGATGGATAAATAAAATATACATATGTGTGCCAATATAAACTTAGTTGATAAGATCAATTACAAATTTCAAATGAATGTATCTTTTTATATATGCACGATATACGATAATGGGTTAAAGTCCAAAAGTTGGGAAAAATCATATAGCTTCTGAATATCATAACCAAATTTACCAAAATTAAGGGGAACAACCGAAAAAAACCCAAAATATGTGTCCATATAAAAACGGGTTAGTGTCCGAAAGTTAGTACAATTCATGCAGAATACACCTATATACACCAAATTTGCCTAAAAAAAATGCTGACTTCTTTTTAGCTTCTTTTTTTTTAGTTTCAGCCTTTTCTAACTTTTTTTTTTTGCCAATCTAGCCTCGTTTTTCTTCATGACCTGGCAACACTGTATATAAGCTTCACTTAATGTTATGGAAAAAGCAGAATAATAAAATTTTATATCCTTCTCTTACACCAACTATTTCAAATACACATTAAAATTTCTCACATTGAAAAAAAATTATTTTTTGGAAAATCTGCCATGTTTGTGTATGGATAACTCAAAACTGAAAAACGAAAGAAAGCTGAAAATTGGGCCAGAAGTGTACACTCAGAAAAAAAATCATCAACACGATTCATGTAAAATTAACACGATCGATCTTTACACATAGAACAGCAACAATTTTTTCAAATTACACGATGTTTGAAACATGATTTTGGCTTTGTAACTGTCATCTGAAAATTTGGTAAATTCAACCAAATTTTATTGTTGATACAACATGAAGAAATTTTAAAATATACAAGATGATTCAAATATAAAATTTTATTCCTAAATGTCATTTGGAATTTGGTTTATTTAACATGATGATAGTGTCAATATAAACTAAAAACAAATCTTAGAAAAATGACGTCCCAATTTTAGTGTTAATACAACATGAAAACAAATGTTAAAACAACAAGAACCACAATTAACAATAAAAGTTGGTTGATATAACGCGAAACAATGTTCAAACATAAACGTCATTTGGAATTTTGGTTTATTCAACACGATGATAGTGTCAATATAATCTAAAAAAGTGTTAAAAAGAACGTCAAAACTGTTTTGAAACATACACAATTTTTTCAACGTTTGAAGTTCTGCTGTTCGTGCAAAACACAAACTAATAATTTTTTTTAACAAAAAGTAAATTTTGTGCCGTGGCAATGATGGGAGTTTAGCATCATTGGCAGTGCGTGATAATGGTTTTTCCATTTATGCTTTTAGTTCGCAGGTAAGTTAAAATTGGGTTGCATTTTTGTTTCTAAAAGTTTTTAATGTTCAATATTTTCTTTGTCCTCTTCATAGTTTGCAATTTTTACCACGAAGAGATGTTTAGCGAATGGAGTCTTTCACGCAGCATGCGGTGCATATACCGTTGCATTAGCGGCCAAACATTACTCGGTGCCAGTGATAGTAAGTACTATCGCCCATGTATAAACTATTCGTATGAGAAGGACGCTTTCAATTTGATCGGTTGTGCGGGTGATGTACTCGAATATGCTTTATTGATCTCATGATTATATATGTTATGTTTTATATGTTTTTTTATTAAAAAAAAATAAATTGTAAAATCAACAAGACTTTCTAGTTAATTTAACAATAAATTTAAGGTAAAATCAAAAAGATGTTATTGTTAATTCAACAGGATCATTTCGTGTTAATTTAACCAGCTTTTATTGTAACATTAACTAGTTAAAATTGTAAAATCAACAGGAAGACTCAATACTTTTTAGTGTTAATTCTACAGTTGTCATCCTGTTAAACTAACACTTGACAGTAGTGTTAAATTTACACGATTACATGATGGCATACATTAAGCATCGTGTTGAAAAAAATTAACCACAAAATTTGTTGATTTTTGGTTGATTTCACACTATTTTTTTTCTGGGTGTAGAATTTTATAGGGAACAATACTGCGTTTTTATTTTTTTGAAAAACTCATTACTTAAAAACTGAATTTTGAGCACGCTTGGCCCCAGTGTGCGACGTTATCGAATTACGGAAAGCCACCGCAGGGCTTTGACATATTGCTCCTTTCATTGTGGTGCCTAGCCCGGGTTCCCACATATGGGTAAAAAGTGGACTCGGATGAGTCCGGAATATTTCTGGGCGATATTGATTTCAAATCAAAGTTGTTGAGCAGGGCTTCAACATAGAACTATTTCCATTGCGAGAAATAAGAGAGGGCGATAGAGAAAGGAATAGGGAAAAAAGGTAAGAAGGAAAAATGTAAGGTAAAGGGAAGGGAAATGTGGAGGAAAAAACAATTTTCGTGGCTGCGAAGCGGGACGGGTATTTGCTAGTACCTTATAAACTAAAAACTTTGGGCATGGAAGAGAAGCGCTACTTTTTATCAGGGAACATTTAGTGCATAGTCAGCACTCTTTTCAATGTCACAAAATTTAATATACGAATAAACAAATGGTATGTGGTGAAATGGTAAAATTTCGATTTTGCTACAAGATTGAAATCAATGTGAATTTAATACCGTGTGGTGAAAGCTAAAGCCAAAAACACTGAAATAGAAATATACATGTAAATCAATAAGATTACTTATAGCATTGACAGACGGCAGCGAAAATTCCGAATATCTAGCTAATTCGGAGTTAACTTGACAATTAACTGGAGGTAATCCGGAATATCTCTTGAGTTAATCCTCAAAATTTTAGCGGATTAGGGCATTTTGTTATGAGATCTCTGGCGAAAAATCTCTATTGTGAATGAAAGTGTAGAAAAAACAAGTAAGGAAGCCTAAGTTCGAGTGGAATCGAACATTAGATACTCAGCTGTATGCTTTCATTGTTTGTTTGCGTTTGATGGAAATACGGTGTATTTTATATAAAGCGAGTGCTGCATAAAGTGGGCGTAGCCACGCCCATTTTCAACATTTTGATCAGTCATCCAACTAAGCATATGAATATTATTCTTTGTGCAAAATTTCATTCCCTTATGACTTCTAGTTACAAAGATGTCACGTTACAAATTCCCAAAGGGTGTTCCAGAAATATCTTTGCTAAAAAGTAGGACGTGGTCATAAACCGATTTCAATAAATTTTTGCGTATCTATTAACACAAGTTATAAAAGTGTATAAACCAAGTTTCGTCTTAATGTCTCAATTATTTGTCGAGTTATGGGCTCCGAAATTTCGTATATTCCTTTGTCTAAAAAGAGGCGGTGCCACGCCCATTTTCCAAATTTTTATATTTTTTGTTTCCGGTCTATTGTGGAACTCATGCCACAAAATTTGAATGAATTATCTTTATATTTGACAAAGATATCGCTTAAAATATTTTTATTAGGCCCCTTTATAGTTCCCATATATAAAAGTGGGCGTGGTCGCCAACCGATTTCGCTAAAATTTTGAACATGTATTACCACAACCAATAAAAGTGTACACACCAAGTTTCGTCATTATATTTAAATTATTTGTCGAGTTATGGGCTCAGAAATCTCGTATATTCCTGCTTCTAAAAAGAGGCGGTGCCACGCCCATTTTCCAAAATTTTTATGCTTTTCGTTTTATATCCGCAGTTGGACTCCTTCCATAAAATTTCAATGATATACCTTTATATTTGACAGAGATATCGCTTAAAATGTTTTTATTAGGTCACTTTATAATACCCATATATAAAAGTGGGCGTGGTCGTTAACCGATTTTGGCAATTTTTCGTCCAAACATTTGCCTAAGTAAGTATATCACGCCTACCAAATTTCATCGATATATCTTCAACGGTTTCTGAGTTATGACATATAAAACTTTCAATGTTTGGCCCTTAATAAGTGGGCGTGGCACCGCCCATTTTTCAAAATCTCACCAAATTTCTTCATAAGGGCCTGAGCTCCACACGTGGGTGAAATTTTATCACTCTAGCTCTATTAGTGACTGAGATACAAAATTTCCGATTTTTACTATATAGGGGAAGTGGGCGTGGTCATGGTCCGATTTCGCCCATTTTCAATACCATCCGTTCCAGTCTTGATACCAACTTGCATTCCAAATTTCATCAAAATATTTCAATTTTTGCGCGAGTTATCGTGCGTACAGACAGACAGACGGACAGACGGACGGACATGGCTCAATCGATTTCTTTTTTCACCCTGATCAATTTGATATATATAAGTCAATATCTATCTCGATTATTTTATGGTGTTACAATCCACCGTTATGTGATTAAAACTATAATACTCTGTGTACTAGTACAGCTGATTATAAAAAGAATCCAAGGCAGAACTACGAAGGTAGGCGCATATGCGAATTTATAAATTTCCAATGTACTTTGTTATTGTAATTGGTAGAGTGCAATGTCAAAATAATATTTCGCGTTGGTTGAAGTCTTAATTCGCTTTGGACTCGCCATTCATATTGACCATGATGTGAATTCGCTTTGATTTTGACATTAAACTGTAACTTTGGAAATAAAAAAAAAAGTTTTTGAATTCGCCGCTGCGCCTACTTTCCTTCAGCTGTTTTGTGAATCCGCAATATTTGCAGTCAGGTTAAAAGTTTAATCGGTAATCAGGATTATCGCTGCCGTCTGTCAAGCCTTATAACATAATTAATAATGAGCCACATATCGCCCGTTTTATGCAATAGGGATTTAACTCGAAATTTTCGATTTCTGGGATTTTGCCATATAGTTCAATGACTGGGTAGTGCCTTTGAGTCTAGTCTTATAAAATACTCAAAAAGATAAAAATGGTGGAAATAAAAGTGATTTTGTAGCTAGCCGTAGAAGGAAGCTATTTGAAATTATAAAACTTTATTTGCGTTTTCCCAAAAAAATTTTTTTGAGTTAAATCCCTATTGCATAAAACGTGCGATATGTAATATCTTAAAAACGAATTTGACACAAAAAATATGAACCAATATCCAAAAAAAAAACACATTTGAATCAACTATTTAAGTGAAGGATAAATTAATATTTACAATACCTACAACTGCAACTAAATATTTAACTAGTTTTTTTTTTTAAACTATATAAATAAAATAAGCAAAACAGCATTGATTACGAAAAGAACAATTAACTGTTATGGCGTTTTCTTTTCTGACAAAAAATGTTGCCCTTTAATATCTCAATTATGGAATTACGTAACATGACTTTCTATAAAATGGCTGAATTTGTAGTTAATGGTGCCCTCTTACTTAGTCAGAGGACAACATTCGTTGAAATCACCACACAAGCTTACAAAATGGCTAAGAAAATCAAACAGGGCAACATTTTTTCGAGAAAAGAAAACGGCATTAGTGAACGGTTAGTATGTATACGAATTGCCAACTCACCGACTGCACCTACAGCGCTTATTCGAAATGGTGCCAATACCAGGTGCAATTATCATAATCGAACATTGACATTTGTGATAGAAATTTCGTGGCAAACTGGTGCTACGAAATCTGCCAAGACAGCACCACAAGTGACAATAAACGACAAAAACATTTATGGAAGATAATAAAATAAAAAAAAAAACAAAAAAAAACGTTACGTATGTTAATGTATGTATTTATGAAAAACCAATTGCATCATGATGTTATGAAATAGGTAAGTAAATACGGAGGAAGAGAAAAAGAAATAGAGAGCAGAGTTAAATATAATGATGAGACTTGCTTGCATTGCGCTAGTGAATGTAGATGACAATAGTGATTATATTACTATTAGTTAAATATGTTTATGAAGTCATTTTAAAGGAAATATAAATAAAAAAAAAATACCCAGCTGTTGCATATTCATACGCTATAAAAATCTTGACTTACATAAACTGAAAATATTAGGGGTATTCGCTATCCCTAGCAAGATAGCACGGATTGCAAATATGCTAGACCAAAATATGCTACACATCGAGAGCACCCCATTGCACAAGTCGTAGGAAATTTTAAAAAGCAGCTTTTCTTTTTAGCCAAAGGGACGCTTTCATCACTCACTTTTTAATAAATAAATCATTTTATTTTAGTAAATTTAATAAATACACACAAAACACCACATTTTAAGCAAAATTCGGATGCTCAAATTGAAATTGAAATTAGCAATTGGTAAATGTCAGCTGACACAGGGTCGCAATTAATTTCCTACACTTCATAGCAAATAAATATACATAGGTTTTGGTGTAGCATATTTTTGAGGTCTAGCATATTTCTGTGCGCCTATATTTTGTTGTTGTGCGTTGTAAAACTTTGCAAACCGTGCAATCCGTGCTACGTGCTAGGGTTATGCTATGGATAGCGAATACCCCTATTGTATTTTATTTTTACGTGTGTTCAATGCAATTTCGCACAATTTAATGGACAACTATATACGGTGGGACGGACAAACGCATAGCTTACTTCTGTAGCTAAGTTTTGCTCAGTTAAGAACACTTCATATGACGCTATAAGCCTACACAGCCGGGTATTACAACATAAACTATAAAATATCATAAACGGAAAATTGTTAGTACAAGTTTTGGTTAATTTTAAATATTCAATTAATTAATTTTCAATGTTAAAGTGCAAAGATGTACGAGTACTGTATAGAAACAGTGTACGTTTCGCATGCATCTCCAAAACTTACTTTGTGCCCAGACTGCGACATTTACGATGACCGGGTATAAATTTACTGCCACCACTATTGGTAATGCGCATCGAACCGATTGTTTTGGCAGGCGACAAATTCAAGCAGGCAAGTGCTGGTGTAACAGCGTCAACATTGAAGGATTCTTTGGAACTGCACGACGAGGAACTGGGACCGGATGGTGAGGCAGGCTCCAATTTTAAGGATTTTCTATAATTGTAAATGTATATTTATTAGTACAAAAATTCAGCAATTAAGCTTTTACTTTCAATTCAGTCTTCATCACTTTCAACTCACTTATATTGATCCTCTTCAAATATATTCTGCAACTCTTCAATATAACGTATCGAAGTCAAATACTTTTGTGTCGCCTCTAACGCTTGAATATGCGTATAATCTGATTGTTGATAATTTGCTATTACGCGTAAAATATTATTCATTTTATTGCGACGCTGTTCCGGTTCCAAACCACCCTTGTGCGGATGCGCCAAATCGATGTAAATTAAATCGGTTAGAAATAGACCCAAATAGGGTATACATGGTAGACGCAGACTCTCCAAGTAAGCGCGTAAATTTTCCCAATTATTTTGATCGCTGAAAATATCGCTCAATCGTTCGAATTGTTGGCGATCCTTTTTCGAGAGGCAAGCCCAAGTCTTTTTCAAGCGGAAAATACTAGCACTTTGCATGGCAGATATTATGGCAAACAGCGAATGGAGATTGTTGAGTTCATGCAATTTTTTGGACACCTGCAAGTGAGCAACAAAGTGTTAGAATGAGTGAATAGTAATTTTTAGTATAATTGTTATACATATGGGACATTCCATCGTGACTCCTGGGACATTTGACTCCAGAGCTTAGTCAACTTTGAATTATAAAACTGACATCGGGACTTAAATTGCTATGAAATATATTTATCGACATGGATAAATATCCAATACAACAAATGCATTAAAAGAATTGGCTAAATAATAACAAATAGCTTTGTAACTACTCAGTAAATGAGTGTGACTCCTGGGACACTGAAAAATCCCTTTGTTGCACCTTTATGAGCACGAATACGAATTTTAGATCAACTATTCAACTTTCACCTACAATTTGTATATGGTCGAAAAAACATACTGCATAGTACCATATTCTATAAAAATATTTTATATATTCAAATTCAATTAACTATTTTCAATATTTAAAATTGTGACTCCTGGGACAAGTTTTTGTGACTCCTGGGACAAGTGCGAAATATGTAATATACTAGATTATTGAAATCAGTTTTATTATTGTTTTAGCCCTTTTAGACCAAGTTACTCATAAATTGAAACCAAGCCAATTAAATGAAAAAAATAAAGTGAATGCAAAATAATACTTATATTTACTTCAAAGTTCTGATTAAATACACTGGATCACAAAATGAAATTTTTTGTCTGTACTTTGGACGCGACTATCCTATCTATATGTAAAATCGGTCGCTGATTCCGAAAATCGGGTTCACTTAATCCTGTATATCTCTTTGACGCAGTGAGCTATCTTCCTTGAGGTGGAAAAGAAAATTAAATTTACTTTTCGTGGCTTCTATAACATTTTTCTCTATCTCTTATAGTTTCTGACATTTTGACGATTCAATTTGAATTTTTTTCAATTTTTTAAGATTTTTTTAAGAAAAAATTGATTTTGTCAGGCAATATCTTTAAAACCAATGTCTTTACCTTTATGTGAAGCTCCATTCCATTAGCAAAAAAAATAAGCTATCAACGAAGAAAATCCATGGTAAAATGGAAAAGTTATAGGCGATCAAGTAAATACAGCCAAGTCGCGCATGATATTTTCATTCGTTTGGTGTCACCACAAGGAAGATAGCTTACTGCGTTAAAGAGATATACAGGATTAAGTGGAACCATTGGCCAAATAACGGTAAATTGGCGATATCTCAAAAACCTTCCCATAGAATTAAAAATGAGCCCTATTTTCGCAATCAGCGACCGATTTTACATATAGATAGGATGGTCGCGTTTAGAGTATTTTTTGGCTGTAGAGCAGTGATATTTATTTAAAACAAGTCGAATTCATCATCTCTAGAAACAATTATTTAAAACTATATAATAAAAACTAAAAACATTTCAAAATTTCGTTTCAGAATCTTCTATTTTAAGTACAGGTTTGCCCTAATACATTAGAGTTCAGAATCGTGTGACTCCTGGGACATATTTCAAAATAGTCTAGAAACCACAGTATGACCCTATTAACTTAAAAAATGTATTTAGACGGTGAACAGCCTTTTAATCCTTACTTTGATAAATATCTGGTTTCATAGGGTCATACCTGAGGTTACCAGACCAATTTTTATGCCTTTTCGTGTGACTCCTGGGACACCCCATATGAATCAATTATATGAAGATATACGCAAAAATCACATATCCTTTTTTAATTTTTTGTGATGCAATTATTTAAATTTTTCTCTGCTTTACTTGAATGACATGCAATTTTTTTTTTACAAATGAAAATATATCTAATATAGCAATGCAAACATGAGCAAACTTTTTCCGCAAAATAGTTAGGTGTGAAGTCAAAGTTCTATGGACAAAAATTTTGGGTTTTTACATATTTTTCTATATTTCTGTTACCAGATTAGGAAAATATACACATTTAGTTACAGGTAACTGAATAAATAGGAATGATTAGTAGCATTTTAAATTTTATGTTGTTTTCCTCTTTTGGCTGGAATGTCCCAAATAGCATTTTTAGGTGAACTTAAACCTTTTTCAAGTCAAGTGAAACCTTACCCAAGTCAGGTGAAAACTTTTTATAATTCATTGAAACGGTTTTCAATTGAAATTAAACCTTTTTTAAAATCATTTCAATCGAAAAAAGTTTCGTTTCAAGTGAAAAAGTTTTATTTCAATTGAAAAAGTTTAATTTTAATTGAAAAAAAGTTTCATTTTAATTGAAAAAGTTTTATTTCAATTGAAAAGGTTTTCACTTAACTTGGAAAAAGTTTCACTTGATTTGAAAAAGGTTTCACTTGACTTGGAAAAAGTTTAACTTGACTTGAAAAAGGTTTAACTTGACTTGAAAAATGTTTCACTTGTCTCGAAAAAAGTTTCGTTTCATTTGAAAAAGTTTTATTTCAATTGAAAAAGGTTTCACTTGACTTGGAAAAAGTTTCACTTGAAATTGAAAAAGTTTCACTTGACTTGGAAAAAGTTTCACTTGAAATTGAAAAAGTTTCACTTGACTTCAAAAAGGTTTCACTTGACTTGGAAAGTTTCACTTGATTTGAAAAAGGTTTCACTTGACTTGGAAAAAGTTTAACTTGACTTGAAAATGGTTTAACTTGACTTGGAAAAAGTTTCGCTTGACTTGAAAAAGATTCCACTTAACTTGGAAAGTTTCACTTGACTTGAAAAATGTTTCACTTGACTTGGAAAAAGTTTAACTTGACTTGGAAAAAGTTTCACTTGACTTGGAAAAAGTTTCACTTGACTTGAAAAAGGTTTAACATGACTTGGAATATGTTTCACTTGACTTGGAAAAAGTTTCACTTGACTTGAAAAAGGTTTAACTTGACTTGGAAAAAGTTTCACTTGACTAGAAAAAGGTTTAATTTGACTTGGAAACAGTTTCACTTGACTTGGAGAAAGTTTCACTTGACTTGGAAAAAGTTTTATTTGACCTGAAAATGCTATATTTATATCAATCAAAATTAAATTAACAACCACACACCTTTATGAAATGCGTCAGTATCTCTGCACGCTGTTTTGGCTGCTCGCCACTCAATATCTCCTGCACAGTCCAAAAGCTGGTGTGATTGAAACGTTTCGTAAATGCAACAATATTCGGTGTAACAACATGTTTATCCTTCTTCGTCCAAGCGCAACTGGTCAACTCGTCCGGTTGTATGGCGGCAAAAATGGGAAAATCCAAAAGTGTAATCTGATTGGCCAACTCATCGGCTGGCACACGCAAAGCATTCAAAATAACAGCATCCAAATTATTGATAGAAGAACGTGCTGGTAAACTTTGACTCTTGCCGGGTGGTGGAGCGGTGCTAGAGAGGGAGAAAATAAAGTGGAAAATATTTATTTATTTTCTTATTTGTTTTAGCACACATTTTTTTTTTATTTTATCTTCTTTTCTTCTCATGCTCATTTTTTTTATTTTATCTTCTTTTCAACTCACCCAACACAGTAATAGCTACCCGGTGAACCCGGCGATGACGAAAGCGAATTCAAGCAGCCAATCGAATTTTTACGCCGATTACTTTTCGCATACATTATCCTGCTGTTGTTTCCAGTGATGCCTTGCGGCGTCAACTGTTCCGCATCGAATTGGCAGCTTTGCGTGGAACGTGTGCTATCCTTGCGTGGACGCATGTAGGAGATGGTGGCAGCGCCGTCATGACTACCTTCACGCCCACTAGCAAAACGTTTCGAATTGCGTAAACTGGTTGTTGAGTGTTTTTGTTGTTGAGGTGTGTGTTGTTGTTGTTGTTGTTGTTGGCCACAATTGTTTAACGCATTCAAATAAACGTTACATTGATTGTGATTATGCGGTTGATGATACTGTTGTAGCTGTTGTTGTTGCTGCTGTTGCGTATTAAACGATTCTTGTTGTTCATCTGTGAGATGTTGTTGTTGTTGGTGACAAATGCCGTTGTGTATTGGCAGGTGGTTATAACCCGAACCACTACCATTTGATTGTGTATCGCTGCTGCGCGGTGAGTCCTCGCGCAAATTCTTGTAGATGTACTCGTCAGTCAGCTGTAATGATACAAAAAGTAAAAAATGTGGGTAGGTACTTTATTGATACAAAAACAAGCAAAAAAACGAAACGCAATCGAAAGGAAATTATGCCATTTACCTCTACGTAACGCAAGCTATCCGCTGATAATTCTCTGGATATTTCCGAGTAACGCATCATGGCATGTGGGCACGCTGACGGTGAAGCATTCACGGTGCAAAGTTGCCAACGACGTTGATGACGTTAACAACGCTAATAATAACGAATGATTATGTCAATAACGATGGCGCTATCGTTAATAGCGACGATGTAAGTTGAACGTCTGCCAAATAAATACAAAGTGCCTTTTTAAAGACTCACGTACACAAAGTGCCTTTCGTTTGTTCGTTATAATTTGAGCAACAGTTTGAAGGTGTGCGGATCGATCATCAGCTCAACTTTGCTTGTGACGCAATCAGCGACAAAATAAAATCACATTAAACGTTTTTTCTGTTAGTGAATAAATTAAAGAGACAGAACACAAGGCATAGGTTAATATAGGCAGGCGACGAATAGACAATGAATTTTTGCATAAAATTAGCAATTTTAATTTGCAAGAATTTATGTACATAAAAGACAACGTGTTTCAGCTAAAAATTTTGCACATAGACAATGTTGAAAGTTGAGAAACTTATTGGATATATGTAATAAGAAAAAGTGAGATCTTATTAAAATAAATTTATCAAACTTCTAGCAAACGCAAACTAACCGCCTACTGCACACACACATATGTATGAATGTATGAGTAGGCTCCTGCTAGTGCTAGCCAGCAGGCTCAAAGGTACTACAATCATCAATACTTTCCTCATTACATTTTCTTTAGGGAAGATAACAACTTCCATGACTAGGCCCCATGACTATCGCACGGTGATTGCATGAATGACTTTGTATAGTAAAAAAAGCTATGAAGCGAAAGCTTCGAGCTTTCATTCCAAACCGCATGCTTTTTTCATCTGGTCGTTATTATACTCTTATTAGGTATTCAGCATGAATGGTCAGTATTGTAGTGCTGAATATATATGTATGTAGCTCCCTACCATCTAACTTTTTTATGTAGGTACTTCATTCGTGTAATTTTTTCTGTTTCGGTTAACTTTTCTTAGCTCCTACTTTAGTCAGTGAACGCACATAGGTAGATTTTCAAGTTTTATGCGGCCAAAATTGAATTTTGTGAAGTTGTTACAATTACAGAAAAAAACATACCCACATACTGGAAATAGACTGGGGAACAATAATTCATCGTTTTTTTCCCGACCCCATACTCTGCACCTGCTAACAGATGGTCGAAACTTAGCATATCTAAAGTTAATTTTTTAGTTTTTTTTTTACACATTTTTAAGTGCTAGTTTCAACGTGAATATTTATTATTTAAAGCATTTCATTTAAGTAATCGTGATGGATCCTAAAGCTTCAAATAATTATTAACACTTTTCAATAATATCCTTGGTTTCCAATAATTCTAAGTTTATACACTCAAAAAAAAAAATTACTCAGATTATGGAAAAATGGGAATGATTCGGCGCTAAAGACATATTTCCATATTTTGATGTACAATTTTCTTTAAAACATGGTTTTTATTCCTTGATTTGAAGAAAATCGTACATCAAAATATGGAAATATGTTTTTAGCGCCGAATCATTCCCACTTTTCCATAATCTGAGTAAGTGGTTTTTTCAGTGTAGTTTTAAGCTTTTAAAGTTGGGATATTTAAAAAAAAAAATTATCACTCTTTTTCGTGTTCAAAATTGATTTTGTTATGTTGCTCTGTCAGACTCAGTCAAATTAACCCCCGGACTTGATATCTAGTACAATTAGTCTTTGGCAGACAAAAAATTACGTCGCACAAAGCCGCACTTCAATACTATATACAGGGTTTTGCATATGTACCTACAATAATTTTCTTTTTTGTGTTTTATATTGTTATATTGTTTAATGTTTATATTTCTAACGCAAATCTTGGTTAATATAGGTGTTGCTCGAAAGTAACTGAGATATTTATCACCGATTATTGTTAACTTTTTAGGCAGTATTTTTAGTATTTCCAATTTTTCAAAGTCAAGGAAATGCTTAGATATCATAAAAAGGGCTAAGAATTCTAAAGCTACATTTATTTTAGAAGATTTTTGAGTATGCAATTTTGCAGCTCATACAGTTTTAATATAATAATATGCAACATTCAACTTTTTGAAAATTTTCATTGGCTTTTCGGAAATTTTAATTCGAACGGTCTCACGTACATATAAGGCAAACACCCTACAGAAAAAAATTTCTAAAATCGATGAAATTTTTCACAGCATTGAGAATTGCACTCTTTACACTAAAATTGGTTGACTACACAACAGTACACTTAGAAATCTCCTCAAAATCTTCTATAAATTCTGGTCTCGCTTTGAAATTTTTAATCCATTTTTAGAAATTTCTACGATTTTTCGGATTTTTTCCATAAGCTTAGAAATCTTGCTTAAAACGATTTTTATTGAAAAATTGTCTACAATTTTAAACGAAAATAAGAAAGTCAAATTTTCGACAGAACTCTTTGAAATAAATTTAAAAACTCTGGCGTATGATTTTTTTTTGAGTCACTGTATATATTTTTCAATAAAATCGACTTTTAACAAAAATTTTTTACATTAAGCAAGCAATTTGGAATAGATGTAGACAATAAAAAATTTTTGCCCGCATAAAACTTAAAAATCTACCTACATATGTGGAACGGTACTCAATTTGTACGTGCCGTTCAACATACTTTAGGAATACCTGCGCTATATCTAACAAAAGCAAGCATCCTGGCAAGAAGAAAAAATTCGCCACACCTCACAAATGGGCCTAGTGGATATGGGTCCACATCTTCAATACTAAAATTCTCGAACAAATAGGTACCTATAATACCATAAAATAGATTTTCTTCATTTGCTATTTTTATTGCTTTTCGATCGCTTAGCCGTTTTAATATTTATAAGATCGCCTTCTGCTTACCACTAATAAAACTTTTCCATTTAGTTCACTGTTGATAATTATGCGGTACATTTGCATTTATACGCATTTTGTTCTTAATTATTATATTTTCTTCTACGCTTCATTTAAAAGTTCATTAAAATTGAACTGTGCAACTGCGCGAATATTTAAAGACTAAACAGAGACAAACGCTCAATGGCGACGACGACGACAACCAAACGTGCAACAAATGCGATAAGCATTTCAGACGTGAACGGCAGCAAAATAGCAAATATGCAGAAACAAAGAAACGCGCCAATTGCAACGGAAGCTAGAAAACAATGATAATTAACAATTTTACAAAAACCAAAGAGAGATTACAATATGCATATTATTACTTATCAGCTGTTTAAAAACATAATACATGTCTGTAAGTACATATGAGATATTATATGTAAATATGTACAGAGTGGCTGGTTTCAAATGATAAGCATAATTTACGTTCTTCCTTAAGTTGATATGTACATACTATGTATACATGTACGCAAAGGCATTAACATGGTTCATATTTTTAAAAGCTAAAAGCTGTTGGGATAATATAATAGTCTAACGACGATTTTGTTTACGATTTTGAGTTTACATATGCACATAAGTTCCCATTTGCAATTTAGCACTTTTAGATAATTTTCAAAAACGCAAGCTTTTATTGAGAAATTATAATAGTATTCATTGCGCCAAGCACAAGCTCCGGGCCCTCACTCCGTACTTTATTCGAAAGCGGAATTCGATTCGAAAGCACATTCGTATTCTATAGAATATATGGAATAGAACTCGAAAGCGAACGAATTTTCTTTCGAATCGAACTACAGAGTGATGGCTCTGGATTGAAAATATTGCATGTACTATTGTGCTATTTGGTGTTGTTATTGCTGTTGTTCTTCATGCAATCCACTTACATAGGTACATACATATGTACATACATAAGTATGCACTTCATAGAAATTTCAGGGCACAGAAACTCTGGAGAGGGTGATATTTACATAAAATTTCAAATTCAAAAACAATGAAATACTTTAACTGCATAATAAATGGAAATAAGTGATTGTACAAACAATTAAGACTATTATCAACATACATATATGTACATAAGTTGTTTTTTTTTTTGCCACTACCTCAACACGTGCCACAAAAACAGCAAAACGAGGCATTTCCGAACATTTCATTACATACATACATACGTACATACCTACGTACTTATATCTATGTCTATGCATTTGATATTTATGTAAGTCATAAGCCACTTTCATAAGCCTTTATCAACCCCAGTACATATTATGCGCCGTAAAAGGTAAAAAGCCGATGCCGGTTTTTTATTCGGGTTCAGTAAATTTGTATACATTTTGTATACCCGGCACGTGAATGGCGAGTAGCACCAGAAGTAATGGAAAGAATAACAAAAACAAGAAAGAACAATTAAATTATACATAGATATACATACGTATATGTATGTATGTACAAGATGCAAGATATGTTTGGTTGTACTTATACACTTCTAAAACTCATTAAGGAAAAACTGCAAAACATTTCGGCCAACAACGCACAAAACCAGTCAAATTGACCAAAACAAAATAACGCTAAAAACAGCACTGAAAATGTAAATTTGTTATTCAACAACAAAAATTAGAAAAAACAAGTAAGGAAGCCTAAGTTCGAGTGCAATCGAACATTAGATACTCAGCTGTATGCTTTCATTGTTTGTTTGCGTTTGTTCGATATAGGGTGTATTTTATATGAAACGAGTGCTGCATAAACAGGGCGCAGCCACGCCCATTTTCAAAATTTATATCAATCATCCAAATAAGCATACAAATATTATTGTTAGTGCAAAATTTCATCCCTCTATGACTTTTAGTTACAAAGACTTCACGTTACAAATTCCAAAAGGGTGTTCCAGAAATATCTTTGTTAAAAAGTAGGCGTGGTCATAAACCGATTTCAATACATTTTTGCGTGTCTATTAACACATGTTATAAAAGTGTATAAACCAAGTTTCGTCATAATATCTCAATTATTTGTCGAGTTAAAGGCTAAGAAATCTCATATATCCCTTTGTCTAAAAAGAGGCGGTGCCACGCCCATTTTCCAAACTTTTTTATTTTTTGTTTCCGGTCTATTGTAAAACTCATGTCACAAAATTTCAATGAATTATCTTTATATTTCACATAGATATCGCTTAAAATGGTTTTATTAGGTCACTTTATAATACACATATATAAAAGTGGGCGCGGTCGTCAACCGATTTTGGTAATTTTTCGTCCACACATTTGGCTAAGTAAATATATCACGCGTACCAGATTTCATCGATATATCTTTAACGGTTTCTGAGTTATGGCTTATTAAACTTTCAATATTCGCTCCTTAATAAGTGGGCGTGGCACCGCCCATTTTCCAAAATTTTTGTAGTTTTTGTTTTATGTCCATAGTTGGACTCCTGCCACAAAATCTCAGTGATTGATCTTTATATTTGACAGAGATATCGCTTAAAATGTTTTTATTAGGCCCCCTTATATTTCCTATATATAAAAGTGGGCGTGGCCGTCAACCGATTTTGATAATTTTTCGCCAAAACATTTGACTAAGTAATTATATTACGCGTACCGAATTTCATCGATATATCTTCAACGGTTTCTGAGTTATGACTCATAAAACTTTCAATGTCTGCCCCTTAATAAGTGGGCGTGGCACCGCCCATATTCCAAAATTTTTGTGTTTTTTGTTTTATGTCCATAGTTGGACTCATGCGACAAAATTTCAATGATAGATCTTTATATTTGACAGAGATATCGCTTAAAATGGTTTTATTAGGTCACTTTATAATACACATATATAAAAGTGGGCGTGGCCGTAAACCGATTTTGATAATTTTTCGTCAAAACATTTGTCTATGTAAGCAAATTACGCGTACCAAATTTCATCGATATATCTTCAACGGTTTCTGAGTTATGACATATAAAACTTTCAATGTTTGACCCTTAATAAGTGGGCGTGGCACCGCCCATTTTCCAAAACTTCATCAAATTTCTTCATAAGGGCCCGAGCTCAATACGTGGGTAAAATTTTAAAACTCTAGCTATATTAGTGGCTGAGATACCAAATTTCCGATTTTTTCTATATAGGAAAAGTGGGCGTGGTCATGGTCCGATTTCGCCCATTTTCAATACCAACCGTCCCAGTCTCGATACCAACTTGCGTTCCAAATTTCATCAAAATATCTCAATTTTTGCGCGAGTTAGAGTGTTTACAGACGGACGGACGGACGGACGGACGGACAGACGGACGGACGGACGGACGGACGGACGGACGGACGGACGGACGGACATGGCTCAATCGATTTCTCTTTTCACCCTGATCATTTTGATATATATAAGTCTATATCTATCTCGATTATTTCATTCTGTTACAATCCACCGTTATGTGATTAAAACTATAATACTCTGTGTACTAGTACAGCTGAGTATAAAAACAGCCAAGAAAAACAAAATGGAAATGGAAAATTTTAAAACAAATGTTTACGTTTGCGATATTACAAGTCGTTGTTTTTTGTTTGGTTGTTATTTCAAGAGGAAGCAATTCATACATATATGTAGGTACATACATACATACATTCATAAATTAGTTTAATTGTTTTCAGCTGGAAAAGCGCGTAGAAAAAACGCAGACGATATGACTACCCTGCAAAAAATGCGATCAATCCGGGACGTGTCCAGGATCAATCGCAAGGGAGCATGCGACTAATACAATTTTACATCCCTTTATATGGAGTGAATTGATCGCATTTGTTCGAGCATGTCCTATGAAGAGACTAATTGTTCAACCTGTATACCCGAACGGGTACCAATGTAGATTAATCGCTTTCATCCCGAACGGGTACAAATGTAGATCAATCGCTTTCATCCCGAACGGGTACAAATGTAGATCAATCGCTTACATCCCGAACGGGTACAAATGTAGATTAATCGCTTTCATCCCCAACGGGTACCAATGTAGATCAATCGCTTCCAGCACGAACGGGTACAAATGTAGATTTTTCCAAGTTGTTTGCCAAGGCAATTTTTAATAACAATCTTTAAAAAATTTTAAATGTTCATGCATATATGTATAAATAAAGATTATATAATGTTTTACTTTTGTAAAAAAATCTCAATAAATAAATAAAAAAAATTGTAAGTTTTGAGTATGCATTATATGAGCGTAATGTAAATTTTTTCATAGAATATTTTAGGCAACATTTTGTTAAAATTATTATTCATCATTGTTATTAAAAAAAGGGTGTTCAATTCGTTTTACCGGTTGTTCTACAATATTTGAAATACATTGCATATTTTTGTAAAATTTCTACATTTAAGGAATCTAGATTTCTACCCGTTCGGGATGAAAGCGATTAATCTACATTTGTACCCGTTCGGGATGTAAGCGATTGATCCACATTTGTACCCGTTCGGGATGAAAGCGATTGATCTACATTTGTACCCTTTCGGAATGAAAGCGATTAATCTACATTTATGCCCGTTCGGGATGAAAGCGATTAATCTACATTTATACCCGTTAGGGAACAATTGGTCTACAATTAGTCTACATTTATACCCGTTCGGGAACAATTGGTCTACAATTAGTCTACATTTATACCCGTACGGGAACAATCGGGGACTAATTGTGGACCGATTGTTCTCGAAAGAGATCAATCCCGGACAAATATCTTTCGGTATTAATCGCACATTTTTTTGCAGGGTATAGACAGTAAAGCAGGGTATCCACATCACAAGAAATGCTAAAACTCCATATAAAAAAAAGCTTAAGAAATGGTCAAGAAATTTTCTTGTGTCAAATTTTCTTTAAGCAGGGTATCCACATCACAAGAAATGCTAAAACTCCATATAAAAAAAAGCTTAAGAAATGGTCAAGAAATTTTCTTGTGTCAAATTTTCTTTATTCAGTATCCACTTCACAAGAAAATCTATTACAATTTTTGACGAAAAATGAGGTTGGCAACGCTGGTTTTGCCAAGAAATATATACGATTGTATATATTTCTTGAAGAAAAAATCAAACGTCAAAATTACTTAAGAAATAAATGCCAATTTTTTCTTGAGCAATTTCTTATGATGTGGATACCCAGCTTTATTCAGTATCCACTTCACAAGAAAATCTATTACAATTTTTGACGAAAAATGAGGTTGGCAACGCTGGTTTTGCCAAGAAATATATACGATTGTATATATTTCTTGAAGAAAAAATCAAACGTCAAAATTACTTAAGAAATAAATGCCAATTTTTTCTTGAGCAATTTCTTATGATGTGGATACCCAGCTTAACAGACATAGACATATAACTTGACTTACATACAATTGACATGGAAATTTCTTGGGATCAAATCTATTTATGCAAATAAAAACTCTAGAAAAGTTATAAATAAATAAAATTAAGCGCTCCTAAAAGTCCTTTAAACGCAGATTTTAGGAACTCGGCCGGTGTTAAATGGAGAAACGAAACAATAGGAAGAACTGCAACTATAAATACAAGAATCAACTCAGCAAGCACCAAATTTAATCTGAAATTATACGCAACAGCAATATAACTATGTATGTTTAAATGGGACATTCCATGAGAAAGTTAACCTTGAACCCAAATCCCATTTGCTATATAGTACATAGCTAAGAAATATTTGGATAAAAGGTTTGCAAATATTTGCAATCAAGCCAAATTGACTGAGACGATGCGAAGCGAATGAATGGATCGAAGTTTCTGGAATTCGCAAATGTCCCAACCGTTACACCATCTCATTTTCGGCAAAAATGTCACTTACGCGGTATTGTACTTGGTCGATACGCGGTTTTGAACTTTAACGTATGTATATGAAATACCAAAGAAGCGCTACCACACACGCCGAGTTTAAAAATAAGTTTTATTTAATACTTGAGTAGAAATAAGCTGGTAATGTCAAGCAAAATGAGGAAATGCCAACTGAGTCGTAAATAAACTTGGGTAAGGTAATAAACCAGACTTGATGCGCTTCGATGCAAGCAAACGCAATAACAACAAACAAGAAGAAACAATCATCGAATTAAGTTGGACAACACAGACAATTACAAACGTCACGACACAGCTTTGGCACACGAGCGTAAGTAATAAGTGGAATAAGTAAAGTCATTCTGGTGTAGAAAATTACTTTAAAAAAAAAATCAACTGACTGGCAACAGCGACGGTGATGGTGCCGTCAGTGAACGTGGTGGTAACGGTGACGTTTGTGTAGCGTTTGTCTATGAGCCATTGACGTTATGGTAGGTTGAACAAAGTGGTGGCATGTTATACCACCATAATATTTATATCTACTTATGTATGTATGTGCTACCAACAACTCTTACCACTGCCGCAGCGAAGAATACTTTATTATGCCAACTAAAATAAGGCACGCAGACTTACACAATTCCAATAAGGAAAAAACGTGGAGGTGGTGGTAGTAGTGGCGGTACTTAATGGTGGTTAGATTTTAGTCATGCCACAGCTAAAAATAATGAATCATACTACTAAATAAATTTAGAATAAAATAAAAGATACATAGCATACAGCTCATTACGTAAAAAAATATGCACGCACGAAAAAACGCTACCTACTGCCAGACCTGGGCATCCTCAATAAGATTTGTTTTTCGATTACAATTACATGTACATAATTGTAAAGTTAAGTTAAGTTGTCTTTAAGTATTAAAAAAAATATACTGGTTTCGGATTCGGAAAAATATTTGGTTCAGATTGGGGAAAATATTCGGTTCGGATTCGACAAATTATTCGGAATAATATTCGGCTAAGTATTCGAGTTCGGTTTCGGATTCGGGAAAGTATTCGGTTCGAATTCGGGAAAGTATTCGATAAAATATTCGATTCAGATTCGGATTCGGGAAATTCTTCGGAAAAATATTAGGTTAGGTACTCGGGTTCGTTTTCGAATTCGGGAAAGTATTCGGAAAAGGATTCGGTTCGGATTCGGGAAGGTATTCGGAAAATATTCGTTCGGATGCAAATACAATCAAAAGTACATACCAGACCTGGGCACCCTCAATTACATTTTGTAATTGATTACACCTTCAATTACAATTACAAGTAAAAAATTTCAATTACCAATTAATGTAATTATAATTGAAAAAATGCAATTGAGGATGCCCAGGTCTGATACAGTAATTGTAATTGAAATTTTTCAAGATGGAATTGAGCGTGCCCAGGCCTGCTTATTGGCCATACTATTGGCTCGTTGCTTTGTTATTATTTTATTTTATTTTTTCATTTTTGTTTCGTTAACCGTTTGCTTGACCGAGCACTACAGTGAATGGTCGTTCTTGTTCTTTATGAGAAGAAAACCCATCGTTGATTATGGGGCAAGTAATACAAAGGCAACAAAAACTAAATTTATTAGTCATTAGTCATAGGCAAAGGATAAATTACATTTTCTGTGTAGTAAATACTATACTTAATATTTGTAAAAGACAGCTGTCAAAAATATACGCATCACAAATAAATACAATGACTAATACTAATCGATACCTAAAAGTATGCAACAAAAGTTTACGTCATTGGGATGAAAAAAAAGCTGAGTATTTAAGGTTATTTACACAACTTAACAACTAAAACTGCCTATAAAAATAAACGACAACAGTTCTAAAATAGTCTTCCCTGTGTGTAAAAGCAATTTAAGTTGATGTATTGTGGAACGATCCTCCGTCATCCCTTGTCAAGTTTGGTTTAGAGACAAACCGGTTTCGGCTAGTATGCGCCATCTTCAGTGTCTTTTTTCTTTGACAAGGGATGACGGAGGATCGTTCCACAATACATCATATTCCTACCCTGTGAGAAAACAAGCAACCAAAAATAATTTAAGTTGAATTTAATTATTTCATTTTTAGTTTGCCTTTGCCTATTTTCAGGCGTAGTACAGCGATTTCGTTTAGCGAGTATGAAAATTTAAATGCGTTATAGAAACAAAATTCGGTAAAATTTAAGTTTTTTTTAATTGGTTAAGAATTTTAAAAATAACACAGAGAAGGCAGTCCGCAAGCTTTACCAGATCACGTAACTTATTTCACACTTTATTGCCAGCTGTACAAAGAATTAGTTGGTTGGGCTGTTGGAACAAAATAAAAAAAAAAATCAAAAGTTCTCAACTGAATGCACCTTTTTTTTTAATACTTCCCGCTCCATCCATTTATGTACATACAATTGAATCTTTAAATATTTTAGAAACAAGCTAACTTAAAACTCTTAATAGAATTTTAGAAGTTCTTTTGCAAACATCCATCAAATTAAGTACGAAATAAGTACATTAAAATAATGAATCCATTTCTGACACCTAAGCTATTCAATGAGTAAAAAGTAGCTCACAACGAATTATACTTAAGGTAAAAGCCATTTCCAAAAGCAAACAACTATTAAGTCAATAAAAAGAAACATGAATAACATTGCCAAGAAAAACAAGGCGAGAAAATAAACAAATGGACGAGGCGGCGAAAAACAGCTTATGGAAAAGGTAGCAACATACATACAAACAATATGAACTGGCTAATTTTGAAAGCGGCAAATCAGAATACACACAATTTCAAGGTATGTATTCAATGGGAAAAAATTTAACATGACGCAAAAATCTACGCCTTAAAAAATTCCAAATGGTCATGATGCTCGCCGCCATTGGTATTAAAGGCTTAAAATTGTTTCGTACTTAGACGATTGCTAGTTCTTTCAATTATACTTATAATCGGCAATGCGTTTAGCATTCATGAGACGCATTAGGCAAACAATGAACTTGTCATTTGTGATTTTTGTTCTTTTGCCTCGACTTTTTTTAGTTTTTATTGCCTTGCAAAAACATTTGCTTATATTATTACATCCCTGGCTACTTGAAAACCTATTCCCACACCACAAATATTCTGCGCGCTTTGCATGAAAGAAAGTCATTGAGTCATGAAGTTATTGGTGCCCAATTATAGCAACGAAGCATTGATAAGTACAATATAAACAAACAAAAAGACCAAAACAAATCCCTCATAGACAAAAAAAACAGCCAAAGAAGCCACACACATGTAAGCTATTAGACAACAACAAAGGCTTCTTTTATGCACAGAACCAGAAAAACATGTTGGCTGAAGAAAAGGCAAGCAAAACATGGCATGACCGTGCTGAGGCTAGGAAAATTGTGCACGAACATGGCAAAAAAACACAGAGCATAAAGAGGTCGCCAGAAGCGTCCATGAAGCGAAACGAAAACAACAGGAATAAGTATCGGAATATAAAGTGCATCCGTCAAACAGAGAATGCAGCAACGTAAGACTAGAAGGCTAAATGAAAACAGACAAGCAAACGAAGTTAACACACGCCTTGAATGGCACTGTCAAATGCATTGCATGCAGGAAAAAAAAATGCAAAGGAAATAAATAATAGCTTAAAAAAACTAAAAAACACGCTTTAATCTTAAAAATCGTACTAAAAATTGAGAAATAATTTAATTAGAAACAAAATGATGAACGAAAATATAAGTATTTAAGGAAAAGCGTCGGGTGGTGCTCAGTGTGTCAAAAAATATTTAAGATCGCTGTTTTTAACTAATATTTTTATTTTGACTTTTTTGAGATTTCATATAACGTACTCTTTCGCAACTAGGTATGTATATTTTTGTACTAGTTGTACGAATCGAATATTTTCATGTTCAAATATTATTGAGCACCCCCACGCTTTTCCTTAAATACTTATATTTTCGTTCATCATTTTGTTTCTAATTAAATTATTTCTCAATTTTTAGTACGATTTTTAAGATTAAAGCGTGTTTTTTAGTTTTTTTAAGCTATTATTTATTTTTAACTTTTTAGTGAAATTTTTCATTAAAGGATGTTTTATGCGGACGCAAGAATAAAAGTAAGAAGTCTGATGAAGGGATGTGGTGATCTCCGAAATATATCTATATACTAGAGCTGCAAAACTATCGATGGCACTATCGATAGTATCGATAGTTTTTTTTTCGTGTCACTATCGATAGTTTTTTTCCACTATCGATGGTTATCCCTATTCTTGTAGTTTTGTCCCAAGAGAAGAATACTGAATGTTAGGGAGGAGTTGGATTTCGATATCAAATTGGTCAAATTAATACCCCAGCGGGTTAGGGGGCTTAGAATATACCCGTGGTAAGGAATGCCTGTCGTAAGAGGCGACTAAAATCCACGCTTCTAACGATATACAACTTGTAGTAATTGAACCACACCTCGCTAAATGACATCTGGTCAATGTCAAGATTTTTAATTTTTTGCGATTTTTGAAAGTTTTGATTTTCAAATTAAGTTTTTTATAAAAACTTGTAAAAATCAGAAAAGTTTTATTTATTAAAAATTGGCCCGTTTAATTGTTAAAGTAATATCAAAGATATCTGATAAAAACATTATTTTTAGCAATTTCTTTCATGTGAAACAAAAAGGATATTTTATGGACTAAAAACTCGGTTATATGACTCATCCGTGTATAGGGCGTCGTTTTACAACATTTTTTTTGCAAAACACTATAGACTTCTTGCGCGGCCTTAAACTTATCATATTCAATAGTACTGCCTTTAAAATAGGAAACAATTTGCTCGCACAGCTAAATTCAATGAAGGTGCAAAACACGGTAACTCGCATGCTTTAATCACAGATGGAACATGGTGCAAGGTTTCCAATATATTAGCTGCGGAATGATTTGTATCTGACAGCAGCTTTTGTGTCTACAGTACAGCTACTCGCAATTTGAAATCTTCTTCTGATATAAAATGACAAGCAATAGTTAAGTAATTTTCATTATTCCTTTTTTTTGCTTGGTTTTCCGACGGGGCACAGTGCCGGGAAGGTGGACAAAAATACAAAAATCGACTGTCTTGAAACTTAGATATTTTGATGTCAAGTTACAGCTAAAACTCCAACTAAGAGAAATTCGTAAGTTATTTTGTGATAAAAACAACTTTCAGCCTCACACACCCCCTCAAAGTTCACCTATTTTCTACAAATGTATACACATCAGGGAGGTCCAATTTTTTTATATATTGTTTTTATTGTCTTTTTTCATGAATAAATTGTATTTGACATATTTTTTACCAATATACAAAAAAAAAATATTTAAAATATAAAACACCGATGAGTTATGTTTTTATTAACATATAACAGCGATTATTACTTAACAGCGATTATGCTTTATTTTCAAGAATTTTTTTTTTCTAAAGGTTAACATGTAAGGAAAAACCTCAATTTTTCAAATTACCGTAATGTATTCACTTAGGGAGTAAAGTTTCGACAAATTTTAAGTATTAACTCTATTTTTCTGAACACTTAGCAACAATGATATGCCATATTTCATTTTTAAATAATGATGTGCAAAAACTCGGTATTTTTTAAGGGGTACCCGTTACGAAAAACCGATTACTTTTTTAAAATAAGAGTAATATAGAAACTTTAGATGTAAAGTTTCAATAAATTCTGACAACTCCTTCATGTTTTCGTAAACACCACAATCAGCAATGATTATGCCTTATTTGTCTTTCATATAGTAATGTAAAATAAATAGTTTTTTTTTAATGGGTACCCGGTACCGAAAAATCAATTTCATTTTTGAAATTAGCATGTCTTAGTCCTTTTAGTGTTAAAGTTTCAACAAGTTTTGAATACAATTTCGGTTTTTATAAACATATGTCTACGATGATTATGAGTTATTTTACCTTTTGAAAAAATTGTAAAAAAAAAATTTGTTTTTAATTAAATGGTAACAGATGCTGAAAAACGGATTTGTGTTCTGAAATTGACGTGACATAAGCCTTTCAGCTGTAAAGTTTCAGCCCATTCTGATGACTGCTTCCACTTATATCAACACATGTTCACAATGTTCGGTTTTCTCGAAATGAGTAACCGGTACAGAAAAACCGATTTCATTTTTTAAATTAGCGTGGCATAATACTTCTAGGTGTGAAGTTCCAGCCAATTCTGACCACTCCTATTTTTGTCCATCATTTGTATGGTCGCGGCACTGTGCGGGGCAGGAATATGATGTATTGTGGAACGATTTTTTCACAAGGGATGACGAAAAATCACATAAGTATCTATATCCTTAGCTTAAAGGCTGGTATCGACCTCTCAAGAAACAGCTCAAGAAATTTTTAGCTTTATTTCTTGAGTAAAAAATAGTAGTAGGCAAGAAATTTTGACGTTTAGTAATCCACCGTGAATACCAAGTGAAATGAAGAAGAGCATCAAAAACGTAAACAAAATAAACCTTTTTGTAAACATAAGCAATTAGTAAGTTCTTAAAAAATATTAAATAAAAGCTTTAAATATATGTTTTCAATAGTTTTATTTTATTGTTATTTTAGGAAATCATCGAAAGCGACGAGGATGACCTTATATTACTGGTTAACTGTGGTATATTGATGGCCGGAATGGAATAAAATATGAGAAATCGATGCCAACTATGCCCTTGCATCATTAGAAAAATTGTGCATTCTATTTTTCGTTTCTTTTTTGCCATTTTCACTAACGATTTCCACGATTTTTTTTCAACACGCAACAAACGTCAAAATTTCTTTAAGAAATAAATGCTCGATGATATATTTCTTGGCAAAACCTGTGTTGCTGTGTTCGCATAACGTTGAAAAATAGTATTAAAAAAGTGTACTAAATTTCTTAAAAGGTCGATACTCGCTCAAGAAAGTTTCACAAGAAAAATTTCTTGAGCATTTCTTGTATGTCATTTTATATGAAACTTTTGCGTTTCTTGAGAGGTCGATACTAAGCTTAAGGGCCGTTTACTAAACCTCTGATTAACGCTAACCATATGAGAGGGTGAAGTCACAAACAAATTTTATCTTTTTTCTATACACGGATGAGTCATGTAACCGAGCTTTTCGTCCATAAAATATCCTTTTTGTTTCAGATGAAAGAAATCGCGAAAAATAATGTTTTTATCAGATATCCTTGATATTACGTTAACAATTAAACGGGCTAATTTTTAAATAATAAAACGTAACTGAAATTCTTCGTATTTTTTGTTTTTTGATTTAAAGCATAGTGTATTCTACATTAATGAAATGTTTAAACAGTGTGCCTTTTGATTATCGCTATTTTACATTAATGAAATGTATAAACAATGTGCCTTATGTACTAGTCAGCGCCAACGATGCTAAAAAAACAAATGTACTACTTTTAGTTTTATTACTATAGCTTTTTCAACTCAAATGAAACCTTTTTCAAATCAAGTGAAAATTTTCAATTGGAAATTAATTCCTATTTGTTGTTCCTTTGTTAATTAATTAATGTTATGCGTTAAAAAAAATTAAAGACTTTGAAAAGGAACATGTAAACAAAACCGTCCCTCTTTTTAAGGTTTAATTTAACCTGAAAATGCTACATATGTACATAAGTGAAGTATTTAATTCTTATTTGATCTTTTATTTAATTATAGTTTTGCGTAAAAAATAGAAAAATTAAACACTTTTTGGAAAGAAAAATGTAAACAAAACCATCCCTCTTTTTATTGTAGTGAAATATTCATAAAAAACTATCGATAGTATCGATAGTTTTTTTTTTGACTATCGAAACTATCGAGTGGTCCGACTATCGATGGTTTTGCAGCTCTACTATATACATATGTATTTATAACTTCTACCAAAAATATTAATTTTTCACATACATTTTTTCCTTATAAAAAAAAAACATTGGTCATAAGAGCTCAAAAATGAAGCCTAAACGAAAAAATATCAACTAATATGTACTATGTGTATCGAAGCAAAACTATTTCAGTTTTTAATCGGCTCTTCTTTATTTGCCTGTGCATATTCACAATGAACAGTCAGCGCTCCAAAATATTCTCATTGTCCTATAATCACTTCCATATTTTTCTTGTATACCAAAAATAGTAAACAACTTCTTAAAAACAAAAATTGCCAAACAGATGTGAAAGTTACCAAGAAACCAACAGCGAAAAATAACCTATTTTGGTAATTACCAAGTTCGGCAACCGTGCTATAAGTGCTATAAATAGAATTTGAACCAGGGTTTGAAATTGCTTAGCTACTTTTGCTTTTGCTAACGAAAAGTAAATTAGCAAACTCGGCCAGCCGGGTAAAAAACGAGAACACGATTCATTCGCTTCAGTTTTCAGCTGAGCCGTGTTTGCTTGTATAGTTAAGCAAAGCAACGCAATTTGGGGGATTTCATTTTACTTCCAGAAATTAGTTGTGTCTTTGCATTTTTTCTGCTTTTGCTTATTGCATCCTGTTAACGTTACCAGAGTTGAGTGATGGTGAATTACAGATTTGAGAGAAAAGTTGAAAAAATTAGCAGCGCGCTGTAGAATGGAATGTTACTTTACATTTGTGCACATCTGCTGATATTCTTAGTTTTATTCACATACACCGATTTCACCAATGCACCAAATTCCTGAAACAGCAAAGTAATTTTAAAATTTTTTTATCGAATTTCAATTATAAATAAATTTAAGAATTAAAAAAAAAATCAATTTAAATTAGTTTCAATTTGACTTTTCTGGGACTCGAACCTGCGCCTCTATGTGCATATCTTTCTGTATTAAAAAATTATAATTCAATAGATGCTTTTGTGTACACAACAATATTATTATTGTTGTTTTTTGATATGTTTGGGGGACAGTAGGATTTTCGTTGATCAGTCATCAGAGTCTAGCAGCCACCAATTTATTATTGCTCAATAGATGTACATATGTATGTACATATGTATTGATGCATCATCTATTTGTTCAGAGAGGGTGAAAATTAAATTTCATTGGCATAGGTATAGAGATGGTTGATCGTTGCTCATCAACGAGGTTGATGGGTTGGCCATTGGACAACAAAATGTTTTTACATTTTCAAAATTTCGAAAATTTTAAAATAATTAAAAAATCGATGTGGAAATTGTAAAAATACTCACCGGTTGTAGCAAACTGGTGCATTGTTGTATGGTTTTTAATACAGAAAATGCATTGATGCGCAGGTTCGAGTCCCAATAAAGTCAAATTGAAATTAATTTTAATTGATTTTTTTTAATTTTTAATTTATTTATAATTCAAATTCGATAAGAAAATAGTTAAAACACCAGCGGTTTTGGGAAATTAGTGCATCGATGGAATTGGTGTATGGGAGGAATAATGAGCCATATCAGCAGATGTGCAGAAATTTAATATAACATGCTTTTCTACAGACGAACTCGCTCTACTTCTGTTATTTTAACAGCCAGCTGTGTTGAGTTAAAATTTTTTATTCACCAGATGCACTAACAGAATATTGTTTGGTCTCTGGCTTCCACGATTATTCGTAGTTGCAACTTCTCTGTTCATCTACGTTCTCTTTTATTGGCTTGCATACGGGAGTGAATTGAATGAAATTCATAGAGGCTATTTTGAGGAGAGGTAACATAAAAGCCACAATGAAGCATAGAGTATAATGTTGAATCTCATTATATGATGTCGTTGGGTTGAATCCCATGTTGATGTCACGTTTCGAATCCGGAGGTGAATAGAAATAATAGAGGAGAGAACACAATAAAAGTAAAGTGAATGTTTCAAAAAAATAATAATTGAGTTAAACGTTAAACGTTTGCAACTTTTAGGATGGGATGAAGTTACATACATACATACATACATACATACATACATACATACATACATACATACATACATACATACATACATACATACATACAGGTGAAGCTAATAAAAGCGTGTTAAAAAGGCTACACACAGCGATAGCAATTGGCAGCAGATATCAGAAGAAGAAGTTAGGTACTTACAACTGGCAGCAGCAACAACACAAACGTAAACGTTGGGCGGCGGTTGACAAGGATGAATTTGGGCGCTCGTAGTGATGCCAACTCGCCCATTTTCAGTAAAATGCTTCTTTAAAACAGCATCTCCGCCCAGTGGCACGCACGCCAAATATGTATGCCAGATGCGGACACATTAATTACACCGTCAAGCTGCGAAAATGCAATTGCGTATGTATCTAAAATCAATGGCTGCGCCAAAAGCAGGAAACATGAGTCGGAGTAGAAGACGAAGCCAAAGGCTAAGTGTGAGAAATGGCATCGTTAATGAAATCATGAAAACTTTTAGTTTTTTTTTCTCGATTTTTTTGCCAGTGTGAACTGAGAGTGGCGTAAAGTGAACTGATAATTGAATAAAATTGGAATGTAGGTCATTGCATAGTCATTGAACTTCAATGGAATGCTCGTGTAGTATATGTTAAAGAGGCCTCGGATATTTAAGGAAATCATTAGTGAATGTAAGAGTGGTGGTATGTCAACGAAAAATTTATTTAAATAATGTTAGAACGATTAGGCAGGAGCATTAGCTATTGGAGCGATCAGCTATAGATATGCACGGATCTCAGCATTATCAAGAGTATCATAAGGATAATGTAGATACTCTTAATATTTGGAAAAAGCCTTTGAGAGACTGATCGACATCGTTTTGTCGACTTCGTGGCATCTTCGAAAACGGCACGATACCAAATCAGCTTCAAAATTATGCTTGCCAAGAATTATAGAACAAAAGTTCCACAAATTTTGTCAAATTTTAGCAAAAAACAAGTAATAGCGCGGCTGTCTTCGGCCGTACCGAAGACTTCATACCTTTCATGAATGGGGAAATGAAAATTTGCATTGTCTGATATTGTTTAATTTATACTTCCAATTCTGTTAGTTATTTATGCAAAGATTCACTAGAAAAAAGTGTCATGATTTAAATGGAGAAGTTATACCTTAAAATATATATATCTGAACAATCGGTTGTATGGCAGCTATATGTTATAGTGGTCCGATCTTGACAAATTTCGGTGACAATATTTAGGTCCATAATGGTACAAATAATTCAAAGTTTCATGGCCTTAGCTGTTTAAATTGAGAAGTTATACCCCAAAATGTCCATATCTGAACGATTGGTTGTATGGCAGCTACATGTTATAGTGGTACGATTCGGCCCATTCCGACAAATGATCAGCTTCTCCTTAAAATACACTCACATTCCGAATTTCAAGCAGATATCTCAAAAACTGAGGAACTAGTTTGCGATCAAACAGACAGACAGACAGACGGACATGGCTTAATCGACTCAGCTCACGATCCTGATCATATTGGTATATATTTTGGTAGGTCTGCCACGCCTCCTTCTGGTACTTTCACCATTCGAGTTTCGGCACAAAGTTATAATACCATTTCATTCTCATGAAAGGTATAAAAAGTTATATCAATGGGGGATTTGTACTTTAAAAATAAATTGGGATACGCTTTACGACATGCGACACACTTACGAAGCTTAAATAAGTAAATGCGCTCAACACAGCAAAAAAACAAAAATAAATAAAAACCTCAAGACAAACCAAAAAATCAAGCAATTAAGCTGAAATTAGAATTAGAAGTGACGATCGACCCAACTAATTAATTTCAATTAAGACTTTTGTGTTGTTGCAATAAAAACAATTGAGCAGCCAAAGCAAATGAATTTCTACTTGAATTTATTGGAATTGCGAGAAACAGCAGAATGATTACCTAAAAAGCAGACCTGGGCACCCTCAATTACATTTTGTAATTAATTACACCTTCAATTACAATTACATGTAATTGTAATTGCCATTTTTCAATTACCAATTGGTAAGAAGAATTTCAATTACAATTACTTGTAAATGTAATTGAAAATTTCCAATTACAAGTAATTGTAATGGAATGGCATCAATTACATTTTTCTTGGGTTTGAGAAAATTTAGTTATATAATTTGTTTTTGTTTCTATTCTTGTTCTTTTTGTTGTTGCTATTGTTTTTGTTTTTGGTTTTGTTTTTGTTTTTGCTTTTTTTGTTTTTGCTTTTGTGTTTGTTCTTGTTTTTGTTTAAGGAAAAAACAAAAACAAAAAATCAAAAACAAAAACAAAAGCAAAAACAAAAACAAAAAAAGCAAAAACAAAAACAAAAACAAAAGCAAAAGTAAAAACAAAAACAAGAGCAAAAACAAAAACAAAAACAAAAAAACAAAAGTTTAAGGAAAAAACAAAAACAAAAAATCAAAAACAAAAACAAAAGCAAAAACAAAAACAAAAAAAGCAATAACAAAAACAAAAACAAAAGCAAAAGTAAAAACAAAAACAAGAGCAAAAACAAAAACAAAAACAAAAAAACAAAAGCAAAAACAAAAACAAAATCAAAAATAAAAACAAAAGCAAAAGCAAAAACAAAAGCAAAAACAAAAGCAAAAGCAAACACAAAAACAAAAAAAAAGCAAAAACAAAAACAAAAGCAAAAACAAAAACAATAACAAAAAGAACAAGAACAAGAATAGAAACAAAAACAAATTGTATAACTAAATTTTCTCAAACCCAAGAAAAATGTAATTGGTGTGATTCCATTACAATTACTTGTAATTGGAGATTTTCAATTACATTTGCAAGTAATTGTAATTGAAAAAAAAATGTAATTGAGGATGCCCAGGTCTGCTAAAAAGAAAGATGAGGTATGCTCACAAAGAACCTCGCGGTCAAAGAAGCAATGAACGTTCTAAAAATCTAAAAACTTATGAGACCAGAACTAGCAAGACAAGAGTTAAAGTAAAAAGCTAAACAACAAAGAAAGAACATTTGCGAATTACTTCTGTAAATATTTTCAAATTGTAGCGAGAAATTAATTTTCTATGAAATGATAAACGTATTATTTAAACTAGACCACAAAATCCATGCGAGTGATGAGTGCAACAAAGCTAACGAACGCAGCGATTATTTAAAAAAGAAATAAATAATAAATAACAAAAGCATTTTATACGGCAACAAAAAGTAATATGTTGTGGCAACCTGGCATACATACATAATGCATTTAAAGGAAGAATAAATATTAAAAACAAAAAACAAAAAAAAAACGCACACAAGTTCCATTCCGGCCATGCATTAAAATAAAATGTCAGATAAGATCTAAAATATGAACAGCAAAATTAGCTTAAACTGGCAGATAGGAGAAAAGCAAGCCAAAGCAGGCGTCCGCATGTCGATCCGCATGACTTTGGCCGTCGCCGCGCACGTACGCAAATTTGCGTAGAAAATAAACTTTTGAGTTTGAATATAAATTAAGAAAGAACAAAATGGGTAAAATATAAATGATGTGACGCCAATGTCAAATTGGAATACAGACCTTTTTTATTAGGCGCATATCGCTGAGGAGGTAGAAAATAAATTTTGTCTTCAATGGGGAATTATTTAAGCTTTGGTAATAGATAAAAAACCTTTATAAATGTCGAATATAATCTTCGATATCCAAAATAAATATATAACTGAGAACGAACTTATAGCCAACCTTAGTTTTTGGGTGCGGAAAAATTAGAAGCATAGGTTACTATAGTAACAAGAGAAAAAGTGACGCATATAAGACACAAGGATCACTCTCTCTCTCTCTCTCTCTCATTAAAATTTATTTTCGAGCAGTGGTTTCGAATTCATAACTAAGGGAATATGTCGCTAGCTTAAAGTGCAAATTGTGTAAGTCCCTTTTTAAAACTTTGTAGGAGAGACAAAAACCAAAAAAAAAAATCCTAAATGAAAAAAAATTTCTGTTCATATAAATATTTTGGACTTACACAATTTTCTTCGCTTTTTGGACTTACACAATTTGCGTATCACTGAATAACAACGAGTAGAAATATGACAAGTATCACAGACTTGTTTAGCGCGGTGCGTATTTGATTTTTCTAGCGTTCCACATAAAAATACACTTTTTCATAAAAGTGGACTTACACAGTTTGCACTCTAAGCTAGCGATGTGTGTATATGTACGTCGGATAATGCTGGTTATTTTTTGTTGGAAAACGAACTTCATAGGTTTCAGAACTAATAAGAACCTTTTCAAAATTCATTAGCAAATTCAGTGCGACTTGAAAAAATGTCACATAGCCAGTTTTGAAAGTGGACATTAGAGCGTATCGCAAGAAAAAAGTTCGCCGTACGCCCCCCATATGATTTATATTTCGAAAACATATTACATATTCTACATATAGAAAAAACATTTTTTTTTGGACGCCGCTAGATGTCGCTAAAATTCATTTTCTTCATATCTTCGGTATTTATTGTATGATCGCTAAGTTTGATACATCAATCTCTTTCGCTTGAGAAGAGGGTTTCTACTGTATAATTCTATTAACCCTATGTGCGTCATTGGGGTCACTTCTACCCAGTACTTATTTTATACCACCTTTAACTTTTTTTGCCGGAATGTTAAACGTCGTCAAAAAACATTAATCTTTTGCAAAACAAGTACTTCGATCGATTCAGTAGAAGCGGAAATAAAACACATTTAACATTGCGAGGAACATAAGTTTTTCGCTTCCTGTGCTCTTTTAGGTTAATTTTACAAAGATTTTTGCTGAAGATACTCCTACCGAAATTTTATGCCGAATAGTTTTCTAGAACATTTTAACCATTACGGTGGACCTTTTTATTGGTCCATATAAGGCAAGACGGAAGTGCATGAAACAAGTTTCTTTCGTGGCTTGTAGTCCCATGAACACTAAAACGAAGTATGCAGTTTTCACAGACTACAATGTCAACCGAACAATTATCTACGCACTTATCAAATTCACTATCTTCACTTTCCTCATAAGTATTTTTTTTTTTTTCAATTAAACTTTTACTAAAATTTATGATGGTACAAAATTACATAACAAAATTTTGCAAAAAAAAAAAATCGCACAGACAGCAAACACACATCAACAGCTGCGTGTGCAAAGTTCATTCAAAAGACCTTTCACAACACAATAACTATTAAAAATATTACAATAACAAAGCACTTACGATTTCATCACAATGTTTTTTTGTTTTTTTTTTTTTTTTTGTTATTAAAATTGCATATTTCTAACGCAATTAAAACAAAGTATCAATAAAAACTATTTAAGCACTGACCGAACTAAGTAAGTAAAAAAGCGCCAACGCGCTCAACGCGGACACCATCTTTTTTTTTTTTGAAACACGCAATCGATGCAGCTCAAAAAAAAACACAGAAATACAAACATATCAGATAATTAAGAGTCGTAATTGCTAAAGAAAAATTAACGCAGGCACGCGCTCCAACGCTTCGTATGTACATTCATTCAATTACGAAAACAAACGGCAACTAAACATCGATGAAATTGCGAAAAATAGAAACTAGCCGTAATAAAAAATTTCAAAGTTCGATATTTGGATTTCGCCACTTGCAAATACACATGTGCAGCACTTCCAGCCAAGGGGTGGAAACAGAGGAAGAGGAGGTAGCACGAAGCTCACACAAGCAGCCACAAAATAATATCTATCCACCGCAAGCAAACATAACCGCGGTGAGCAACAACATAACCGCAAAAGGTGGAAAAAATCAACATGATCAACCCCCTCCAAGATATAAATACGCCTCCGCCAGCTGACAAAACCGCTGGACGGCCATTCATTGCTTGCAATTCATAAAACTCACCTGATGGGGCGGTAAAGGTGCCGCGCATATATACATACATACATATGTATCTATCCTTCGCATTTAGTTCGCCCACATTTGCTTCTTCTGTACATAAATTTTCCTATCGAAAAAATAAACAATTCTTAGATAATGGAGAGGAGGAAAAAAAGCACAAGAACCAGATACAAGTAAAATAATATTCTAGGAAATTATTAAAATTGTTTATCCGCAAGCGAATACATATGCACATATGTATAACTACTTAGGTAACTACCCACCAAAAATTCTAAGCCTTATTTAAGATTCAAAACAGCAGATTTAAAGGCTTACGAAATAAGGCCTGAAAATTATAAGGGTAGCAAATTTGTATGGCGTAAGGCTTGAACTGAGGCTGATTTTCCTGTGTTGATGTCATCAGGCCATAAGGAGTACTCTCTCTCTCTGAGAGCAGACTTTATTCCGCTTATCCGCCATGCGAAATAAGGCCTAGATAAGTATTAGAAAGTTAGGAGCAGACAGAGTGAGTGCATAATAGAAGCAGAGCTGCCAGCGTACTCCTTTTTTAGACCTGATGTGTAAACAATAATAGCCTCTGCACATTGGTCTCTGCAATTTAGGCAAAAATCGTTGTTTCGGCGTTAATTACTCTTAAATAACTTTGTTTCGCCATACAAAAATGCCAGCTGAAATTACCCTTGAAATGCGCATTTCGGCTAAATAACTCACGAAATTACTCTGGAATCGGTCTCTTCTCTAAATTTTATCGATTATAATCGAAAACATCTTAACCCATCGCTAATGTTTCACATTAGCTGTGTTTTATTTTAGCGCATATACATCTGCGCTAAAATAAAAACACGGATATTAAATTTGTTCTCGATGGTTTATTAGCAGACCTGGGCATCCTCAATTACATTTTTTTCAATTACAAATACATGTAATTGGTATTTGATATTTTTCAATTACAATTACATGTAATTGTAATTGAGGTTTTTCAATTACAAATACATGTAATTGGTAATTGATATTTTTCAATTACAATTACATGTAATTGTAATTGAAAATTTTCAATTACAATTACTTGCAAATGTAATTGAAAATCTCCAATTACAAGTAATTGTAATGGAATCGCACCAATTACATTTTTCTTCGGTTTGAGAAAATTTTGTTATACAATTTGTTTTTGTTTCTATTCTTGTTCTTTTTGTTATTGTTTTTGTTTTTGCTTTTGTTTTTGCTTGTGTTTTTGTTTTTGCTTGTTTTTTTGTTTTTGTTTTTTTATTTGCTTTTGTTTTTGTTTTCGTTTTGGTTTTTGTTTTTGCTTTTGCTTTTGTGTAAGGAAAAAAAAAATAAAAGCAAAAAAACACAAAAACACAAAAGCAACAGCAAAAGCAAAAACAAAAACAAAAGCAAAAACAAAAAAAAGCAGAAGCAAAAACAAAAACAAAAGCAAAAACAAAACCAAAAGCAAAAACAAAAACAAAACAAAAGCAAAAACAATAACAAAAAACAAGAATAGAAATAAAAGCAAATTGTATAACTAAATTTTCTCAAACCCAAGAAAAAATAATTGATGCCATTCCATTACAATTACTTGTAATTGGAAATTTTCAATTACATTTACAAGTAATTGTAATTGAAATTTTTCAATTACAATTACATGTAATTGTAATTGCCATTTTTCAATTACCAATTACATGTAATTGCAATTGAAAAATCTCAATTACACTTACATGTATTTGTAATTGTAGAATTTCAATTACCAATTTTATGTAATTGGTAATTGAAAAATGGCAATTACAATTACATGTAATTGTAATTGAAAGTGTAATCAATTACAAAATGTAATTGAGGGTGCCCAGGTCTGTTTATTAGATATATTCTCATCGTATATTGCATTAGCGATTCTTTAATTATAAAAAATTTAATTTGGTGGGAGTATTTTATTAATGATATTGCATTTAAGTTGACCATGTAAAAATTTTTATTTGGCGCATGAACAGCGTAACTGAAACACGACTAAATGAAATTACTCAAAAACGTGTGTGAATGCGCGTGATTTCGGAAAGTAATTTCGGCTAATCAACGTAATTTCAAATACAGTGTGCAGAGGCTATAAGCAAAACATTTTTGCAGGGTACCGTGTATACATAGTACAGTGACGGGCAATTTCATAGCATTTCATGTGCTATATTTTTTTTTAAAGGTAATAATCATTAAGAAGGCGTTTAAATGAAAAGTCGGGCACTTCTATAAAAGGCAACGAAACACTTAACTCGATTCAAAATTTAAACAGACGGCAAATATTGCGCATTAAAAAAAACAGCTGAAATAAGGTAGGCGCAGCGGCGAATCCAAATTTTCCTTTTTTATTTCCAAAAGAAAAGTGTAATGTGAAAATCAAAGCGATTTCAGATTTCAACCAAGGCGGAATATCATTTTGACATTACACTCCACCAATTACAATAACAAATTACATTGGAAATTTCTGAATTCGTTTATGCGCCTACCTTCCTAGATCTGCCTTGGATTCTTCTTTTTCTTCAGTTTCATTCACAATAGAGATTTTTCGCCAAAGATGTCATTAGAAAATGCCCTAATCTGCTAAAATTTTGAGGACCAACTCAAGAGATATTCCGGATTACCTCCTGTTAAGTCTCAAGTTAACTCCGAATTAGCTATATATTCCGGATTATAGCTGCCGTCTGTCAATGCTATAAAACTTGTTTTTAGTAGCCTTTTATTACTTTCACCTGCATGTTTGTAAGTAGTGCTGGAAAACCCTCGATTAAACTATCGATACTATCGATGGGGCCGATGCCATAGCGATTATCGATGGTTTTTTTTAACCATCGATAGTATTTTACTTGGTGCATAACTATAACGTCTGTTAACAAATTAATCAAAAAAACTGAGATTTATAATTTTTAAGGTAATTGATTGGAATATGTGGGCTGTGAGTATATAAATAAAAGATTAGTGAATAATTTTATGAAAAAAACTTGCAAATAAAACGGTTTTTTATTGAGAATTGAGCAATTAAGGTTTTGATTTCGGCTCTCCTATTATTTTGTGGACAACTGTATATGTACAAATGTGTGTATGTAGTATTCTTACTTTAAATAGTTATTGACTTATTTTTTGTATTAAACATTTTACACAAACTTTGGTTTTTTATTAATTTTATAATATGTTTCTAATAAAAATTTATATTTTTCTTTTAAATATGGGAACGTAACTACATGCATACATATGTATGTATGTATATATGCATGCAATATTTGAGTACCACATTTCCCTTTAACGGGCCACCTACGTACATATCGACGCTTCCAAACAATACTGTACTAAGTCGACTTAAGTAGTACATTTTCCCGTTTTTGGCGTTTTCAAGTAGAGCGTGTCTTAATTTAGATGATGTCTAATTTTGGTATCAATCTGACAATCCAATCAAAAGTTATAAGCAAAAGTGTACATATAACACAACTCGAGATTTTTACAGAATAAAAATTTTGAGAGCTTGCCATGAAAAACCACGTAGCAAATTTTTATTTTTTCTTACGGTTTTATATAAGGCGTACCCTGACTTTGATATTGTCGAGTTTTGGTGTTAATCGTTCAATCGGAACAGAAGTTATAAGTGAAAATATACTTAGCATACAACCGAAGTTTCATATCGAGTTTAAACTTTGAGAGCTTCTCCTGCAAAACACAGTTTTCAGACTTAGTACAGTTTTGTTTGGAAGCGTCGATATATTAAACAATCGATACTATCGATGGTTGCCTTTAAAACTATCGATGGTCAATCGATGGGACCACTATCGATGGTTTTCCAGCACTATTTGTAAGTATGTAAACAAATTACGTATACGCAGTGTAGGCGTTCTTTTTAGTTTTTTTCGAGCTAGTAACTTCCCTGCAAAAAAATGTGCGGCCAATCCCGAAAGAGATTTGTCCTCGATTGATCTCTTTCGAGAACAATCGGTCCACAATTAGTCCCCAATTGTTCTCGTACGGGTATAAATGTAGACTAATTGTAGACCAATTGTTCCCTAACGGGTATAAATGTAGATTAATCGCTTTCATCCCGAACGGGTATAAATGTAGATTAATCGCTTTCATTTCGAACGGGTACAAATCTAGATTCCTTAAATGTAGAAATTTTATAAAAATGTGCAGTGTATTTAAAAAATTGTAGAACAACCGGTAAAACGAATTTAACGCCCTTTTTTAATAACAATTTTAACAAAATGTTGCCTAAAATACTTATCCTATGAAAAAATCCTTTACATTACGCTCATGTAATGCATACTAAAAACTTACAATTTTTTAAATTTATTTATTGAGATTTTTTTACAAAAGTAAAACATTATTTAAATATGCATGAACATTTACATTTTTTTAAGGAAAAATCTACATTTGCACCCGTTCGTGCTGAAAGCGATTGATCTACATTTGTACCCGTTGGGGATGAAAGCGATTGATCTACATTTGTACCCGTTCGGTATGTTAGTGATTAATCTACATTGGTACTCGTTCGGGTATACAAGTTGAACAATTAGTCTCTTCATAGGACATGCTCGAACAAATGCGATCAATTCACTCCATATAAAGGGATGTAAAATTGTATTAGTCGCATGCTCCCTTGCGATTGATCCCGGACACGTCCCGGATTAATCGCATTTTTGCAGGGTTATTATCTTGCATACTTAAGCGATTATTTCTGATTTTTGAGAAGCTGATCCTTTATTTACATACTTACATACATAGATACTTTGTAGATTTTTTAACTCTGAAATGAAAATTGAAATGCTATTACTTTGCACGTTACTGCACACACATATATGTAAATAATGAACACGTGTATAGCAGCATATCCCTGCAAAAAATGCGATCACTCCGGGATACATCCGGGACAACTCGCAAGGGAGCATGCGATTACTACCCATTTGTATCTCTTTATATGGGTTGAAGTGTTCTCTTTTGTTTGAGCATGTCCTATGAAGAGACTAATTGTACCCAGTTTGTACCCGAACGGGTAGCAAAAGCGCACAATTGTACCCGTTTTGTACCCGAACAGGTAGCAAATGCGACACATCCATTTGTGCGACTAATTGTACCCGTTTGATACCCTTTCGGGTACAATTCGTCTACAATTAGTATACATATGTACCCGTTCGGGTACAATTGGGAACAATTGTAGACTAATTGTACCCGAAAGAGAGCGCTCCCGGACAAATCTTTTTAGAGACTCGTTGCACACTTTTTTACAGGGATTATGCTTTTACAAAGGAATCATTCACATATGTATACATATGTACACAAATACATAAAAATATGCACAAATATGTAGATGATATGTATGTATGTATGGACAAGTGGTGGGCGTTGGTAATTAAATCAGAAATAAAAAAAAAGTTACAAAAACAACGCGCAACAAAACTTAATTCTGGGCAAAGTTTGTGCGATTGATTTCACCAACCAATACCTACTCACGCTTTAGCAACAAAAGCCACAAATGTACATATATCCATACATACATACATACATACACACAAACAGCAACCACATAAAAATTATAATAATTGTAACAACAAACATAAAACGTACATACAAATAATAATAATAAATATGTATGTATAACAGTAGTAATTACTTATTGTAGAACAACAAGTTGTAAGTAATTGTCCGCTGCGACTTGTTGTCTTGGCGGCAAAAGCTAATAAGAACAAAGCCGATCGGAGGAGTGAGGAAGCGCATTGCAAAGAGAGTGCAAAGACCATAAAAAAATAAGTGATACAAAAATATAAAATTTTATTTTCCGCTTTGCCATGACTTAAATTACGCTCTGTCAGCTGATACAGACATATTTACATATCTATTAATATATGCAGCTTACAAATTAATCTCGTGCAAACGACCCTCGTGCAGTTACTTCTATTTCTGTAATAAAAAAAATGCTTCTATAGCAGCTTTGAAAAAGATTAAGACAGCGTACACTTGTAACCTAGTTTAATTAAAACCGAACATTTAAAGTAGGGCACCAGATTTTTCCAGGAATTGCAATCTAATTTAGAAAAATTGTAAAAGGCGACGGTTTAAGTTAGACGTTTCCACGGTAGTCGTGTTTAAATAAGGGTAACTTGAACTAACCCTAAAAAAGTCATGAATACTCATTAAGGAAAAAACTCCAATACGGCAGTGACACTCACTAATAAAAAAATTAAATAATGCATACATTTTGTAAAGCTATTAAGTTACTGCGAAAGACTTTTAAATTTACATTTTATATTTTCGTTTATTTTCATAGACCTCAACGACTCATCCAGGAAATGCTGAAGTGCGGCAAATGACCCTTGCAAGTGTGAATAAACTTGTGTAAAACGATGCCTATAATCCCAAGCATGTGTGGTAGTGAAAGTGATAAGCACGACGCAACTGTCAACATGACAAGTCATGCCATATGTCATGTTATGCCCCATAGACGAAAAATAAGATTTACATAAAATTGAAAATGAAACAGTGCTTTTAACACTCAGAAAGCTAAGAAGAATAAAACACAACCCCTTTTTAGTCTTGAAGCAATGTGTTAACACTAATCTGTGTATACAAAGTTGTGTATATGAACTGAGCAGGTGTCGCACATTACTTAAGTTGTGTGGTTTCAATTCCGAACATAATATTTTCCAATACTGAATACTAATTATTGTTAACTTTAACTTTTAGGCTAAGGTATGCAATCACTACCAAAATTATAGCACCTTTTCCTTCGCCTTTTTTTATACGCCTAAAATGTTTTAACTTACATATATAAACACATATGTATGTACACTTGTGCTCATACAATTAAGTTATCAAGTAGTAAAACTTAAGAAAACTAAATAACTTGGTCACCATTGACTTAAATGTTACATTTTTTTTTCATTAAGAAAGTGTGTGATATGTCAAACAGTACAGCGGTCAAAAATTTTCTTAACTGTATCTCGCTTGCGAAATAAATTGCATTTTATTCACCGAAGGACGAAAATAAGTGCTCACATAATTAAGTCATCTTTATTAACTCCGGTAAATTTACCCCTTTTAATAAAATATCAACATTCCTTTGACTAATTTTCGTAACTGCGTTATATCTTCAGCAACTTAGTGATCGTTTTATCCAATGGGTAAGAAAAAAAGCTCTGATCCCACCGAAAGGAAAATTATATGGGAGTCCTTCAAAAAGTACAACACCGTGGCTAAAGTGGTGAAGGTATTGGGCTTTTCCAGAGGAAAGGTTGTCAATGCCATTCAGCACTATAAAAAAATGACACTTTCGACAATTTACCGCGCAATAAGCCAAGAAAAACCACTTCAACAGACGATCGGAAATTGGTCAGGCTGAGCAAAGCTGATCCTTTTTTAACCTCCACGGAAATTAGGGCCCAGCTGGAAAGCAATTATGGCATAAAAATATCAGCGCAAACCGTACGTCGACGGCTACAAGAAAATGGTCTAAATGGAAGGATCGCCAGATGTAAGCCCAATGTTTCAAAAAAAAATTTATTAAGGAGATTGTCTTTCGCTAAACTGCATTTGAGTAAACCCGTAAATTTCTGGGATTTAATTGTTTGGAGCGATGAGTCTAAATTTAATGTCTTCGGAAATGATGGAAGACCATATGTGAGACGCCCAGCATTGCAAGAGTTGAATCCCAAGTACACTAAAAAAACGGTAAAACATGGTGGTTCCTCAGTTATGGTTTGGGGATGTTTTACAGCATCAGGTGTGGGTCCGATTGTCAAAATTGAAGGAAAGATGACGGGTGTTATGTATAAGGACATTTTAGAGAACAACCTTATTGGCGATTACGCTGCCAACCTACCTCGAACTTGGATATTTCAACAGGATAACGATCCCAAACACTGTTCTCGGGTAGTTAAAGATTGGTTAAGTGCCAATCGCATCGAATGCCTGGAGTGGCCGGCACAAAGTCCAGATCTAAACCCCATAGAAAATCTATGGGGTATGATAAAACGAGCAGTTTCAGCGCGAAAACCCAACAACAAGGCTTCCCTATGGGATATTATTAAGGATGAGTGGAACAAGATTACTCCACAGCAATGCGAGTCTCTGGTGCGCTCCATGAACAGGAGATGTAGTGAAGTAATACGTCATAAAGGATTCCCAACAAAGTATTAACAAGAATTTGTTAAAAAGTGCCCAGCTTTATATTTATATGCATTTATTTGGCGCTGACTTAATTATATGAGCAGGACCTTTTTGTGAAATTATGCATTAAAATTAATTAAAATTAATCAAAAACTTTTAAACCTTAAACACATTAATAAACGTTGAAATTAATATGCGTTCTTGTATTTCTATGTCTTTTTTCCACTTTTTCAGCGGTAAAATTGCTTTTTATGGACATATTATCTTCGCCCTATAGTGTAACTTAATTATATGAGCGCAAGTGTATGTATGTATATAAGTGCCCTCTTTGATCCTATTTGGTGCAAATTCACAAAGAACCTCTTAATTTGTTTTTTTTTTTTTTTGCTACAGACCAAACATGCGAACAACCAAAAAAATGGCAAAGCCAACGAAAAACTTAAATTCAAGAAGCAATTATAAAGAAAGTGTTTGGAATTTTTACTAAGAATCACTTGTCTATTTTTATTGGATTGAATAATTAGTTAAGTATGTATGTACATTTATTGATAGAAATGATAGGTCGGCTGAGCGTACCTCCTACATCGCACATTGTGCACATCTTCAATTAGTGTAATAGCCAAACATTAAGCTAAATATAGAACAATTTCGCAAGCAAATACTTATTGAGCAGCAAGTAGATATTCTTGTACTAAAATTGAAAGAATGGTTAAGAGATCGTTGGCTATAAATGGATGTACATAATTATTAGAGAATTATTTACTTTAAATTGTTTTTGCACGTTCGAAAGCTAAATGAGCGAAGATTTTTTACTGTCAAGGCACTTTTTTAAATGCCCAAATACATACATACATACTTATGTATGTACATATAAGAATTAAGTAAGTAACTAACACTTGTTTCATCAAATCGCTAAATACAACTATTCTTATACATACTTCATACATATGTATGTCCCTATATCACTTTTCGTCACTGTATGAAAATCTGCATATCATTATACATATGTACATATGTGTACAATGCATGTACCTTAGAGCGGGTCAAATTGTATGGATGGATTTTTTTGCATCAGGAGTATAGCAAAAACGTAATCTACAGATGATTCTAAGAAAATTTGCCCAAGAAACCATAGCTCTAAAACCGATTTTGACCCCCCGACTTTTGCAAAATAGATATTTTGCCATATGAATGTAGGGTTTGGCCAAAAAATCTTCATAGCTTCTGATAGAATTATAGGAAAAACATCATATTGGGCTTATTTTAAAGGTATTTTACGTACATTTCAGGATATGTATTAATATCTATAGTGTTTTTGAATTTCAGTAGATAAATCAGCCTTAAATTATGAGAAATTAGCCTAAAATTGACTTTTAACTACTATATTAGGCGCATTTCTGTCGTACCCAAGTATGAAAAGAATACTCGCTTATTCATCAAATTACCTTCAAAGCAACAACACCAACTGGACTATTTTTAAAATAGTCGAGTTGGTGTTGTTGCTTTGAAGGTAATTTGATGAATAAGCGAGTATTCTTTTCATACTTGGGTACGACAGAAATGCGCCTATTATAAATTTTAACAAATTTCTCATGGAAAAATTTTTTTTCCTTACAGCTTAACTCTCCGTCAGACACTTGTTTCGATTGTCACATTCGGTACACTTGGGTCTGGCTGGACCCACACACAAATTGTATGAAAGTGAAAGTGTGTGTGCGTGTGATGTTGAAGAACTTCCAAAGTATCGGATCGATTTTTATAAAACTTTCACAGTGGGTTTATGTGGTCACTCCGCATAAGATGTGGTTTGAAAAAGTTGTTGGATTCCGGAATTTTGGCCCAAATGTGGACCCGAATGGCCCCGGAATGTACTTGGGCAATATTGGTATCAAATGAAAGGTGCTAATCAGGGCTTGAATATAGAGTTATTTTTAATGAGATATCTAAGCTGGGTCAAAACGTGCATTCGCTGAAATTCGGAATGTTTGTAAGCGATAGTAATAGAGATAGGAATAGTCACATATATAGAGGGAGGCATGTTTGTCGCAGCGAAATGGCCTCGGAATTTTGTGTGAATCTACGCGTAAATATAGGAATTTTGTACAGAATTTCTGAATGTTAGCTTATTTATATTATTATGTTCAAATTTTTATTGTTTTTTCAACTTCCTCAGCAGCCCCCTTACGTCCCAAATCATTAGCTAATGCAGCTGCTAGCCGTTCATAAAATTCACTATCAAAGTTCCTTCTATGTGGTTTAAAATTGCACATCAAATCAATTTCATCACTCAAAATTTTCTTGGTAAAAATAGTAAAAATAAAACAATAACGCGTATTTTATGAATTATATTTGCACTTAAATTTATCAAATAACCACAAAATCAGAACTAAAAAATATAAACTAAAAGGCAAATATCTATTGCCCCGATAATTCATAAATTTAAAAGAAAAATATGCAAACGATTTCACTCCTTCATATTAGGTAAAAAATATAGGAATACTAGGGTATACCCGTCCCGCTTCGCTGCGCTAAACCTGCCCCGCTCTGTTTACATAGAGGTACATATGATTAGTATCTCTACCTCTAAAAAAAACATATGGGGCCCTCGGATCCACGTTTTCATCTATATCTTGTGAACCAGGTTAGAAAACCCAATAAAAATAAATCTATTTTCAAGCCCAGATTAGTACCTTTCATTTGACACCAACTTAAAATTTTTTTTTATTTTTTTTTCTACCAAAACGAATTCGAAAAAAGAAAAACTGTCTGACTGAAAAGCTGATTCCACATAAAACTTTTTCCGCTTTGCGTTACGCCGCTTTCTATGTCAAACAACGCAAAACTGAAAAACTATGCCACAATGAACGCTGCAACATCACTCAAAAAATATTTATTTTCTGAAAAATCTTTCATTCTCCATTTTATTTACAAAAAAGTAAATAAGAAAATAAAAATCTTTAAATTATTTTTCAATTGTGTGAAATTTAAATTTGTTTATTTACATTTGAATTAAAGTGAGACTGAAAAAAAATTTCAACGCCCCCAAAAGTTGAGATTTGGGCAACTTTGTGCTTTACGTAACTTCGGCGTTGCGTTACTTTTTGTTATGTGAGCAACCTCATATAGATACATGTATTTTAATCTCAGCTGTCACGCAGAAAGTGTCACGTAGCGCAACACAAAGTTCTATGTGGAATCAGCTAAAGTTCTTGAAAATGTTCTGAACAGTTTTTCTTTTTTCGAATTCGTTTTAGTTTAAGTTTTTTTTTATTTTTTTTTTCTATTAAAACGAATTCGAAAAAAGAAAAACTGTCTGACTGAAAGTTCTTGGAAATGTTCTGAACTTATTTAAGCTGTAAAGCATAGTACTGAGTTCGAGTTTCACGTGAAACTGCTGTCAAAATCCATACAAAAAAAATTATTGTGAAACATGTGTGAAATTTCACAGATATTTCACGACAAAGTTGTACCTAGTGATGGGCGAGTCCGAGATGTTTTATTCGATTCTCTCGATTGTCGAAACATCTCGAATGCTCTCGATGGTTTTCATTCGTATTCGAGTCAAGTCGTAAATGGCCGTCAGTCGAAACAATCGCTAAAACATCTCGGACTCGCCATGATTCCTCTCGTTTTCAAAGCAACCCTACATTTCGGACTCGCTGCAAAAAATACACAACATTTGTTGTTGCCGCTTGAATATCAAAATTGCTTAAAAAAGTATACAGTGGTACAAATCTATTGGAGTTGTTACTGCTCGTAAAATTAATTTGTTTCGTAAGCGTCTCACTTCAGAAAATTTATTAATGTATTAATGTTTAAATAATTAATTGTATTTATTAAGCACGATACTCTTTAATTGTGATTGCAAAAATGCAGCGTCTATATATAGCATATTTTTCAATTTGGTTCATTTATTTACATATGTGTTCGCCTCACTTCCATTAACAATCCTACTTTCCTCATCAACAACACTCATTCAGTTTATTTTATCAACTAAAACAAATCATCAAAACAACAGCCGGCTCGCCGACTCGGAACAGTCGCAAAAACATCTCGCTTGTGTAGTCGAGATGTCATCGAAACAACCTCCGACTCGCCGACTCGGAACAATCGGAAAAACATCTCGGTTGTGTAGTCGAGATGTCATCGAAACAACCTCCGACTCGCCGACTCGGAACAATCGGAAAAACATCTCGGTTGTGTAGTCGAGGAGCGAGTCAACTTTTGACTCGATTGTGATTTTGCAACGATGGCGATTCTCTCGATTGTCTAAACATCTCGGACTCGCCCATCACTAGTTGTACTGAGTTCCTGCCGTGAAAACGTTGCGCAACATGCTAGCAACATTATGCCAGCAACATTTTTTCACGACAATTAAAATGTACAATGCTATTTATTTTCGAGTGAAAAGTGACATTTGTTGAAATTGAAATTTAAATTTTGTATAAAATTTTTTTATTGGCCAAAATTTGCAAGTTGGTTCTGAGGCGATGCTCCAAATTTTTTATTTTTACATTTGCTCAGTTTTCGTTTTGGCATTTATTCTCATTTGACAAAAAAATTTTCTTGAAACATTTCACGGCAAAATAAATGCATGTTGCTGGCGAAATTTCACGGCGGTGAACTCAGTACTAGGCTTAAGGAAAAAAAAAATTTTCCGTGGGAAATTTGTTAAAAATTATAATATAGTAGTTAAAAGTTCATTTTAGGCTAATTTCTCATAATTTAAGGCTGATTTATCTACTGAAATTCAAAAACACTATAGATATTAATACATATCCTGAAATGTACGTAAAATACCTTTAAAATAAGCCCAATATGATGTTTTTCCTATAATTCTATCAGAAGCTATGAAGATTTTTTGGCCAAACCCTACATTCATATGGCAAAATATCTATTTTGCAAAAGTCGGGGGGTCAAAATCGGTTTTAGAGCTATGGTTTCTTGGGCAAATTTTCTTAGAATCATCTGTAGATTACGTTTTTGCTATACTCCTGATGGGAAAAAAATTTTACCCGCTCTAATGTACCTATATAAACGCCGCATGTAAATAAATAAATATACAAACGTGTATTGCGAAATGTTATAATGTTTTCATTTTAAATTTCAATGTCAAAATTTACAGTCATAAATACATACTTACATACATATATAAGTCATATCCATAGATATATCTGTATATACATATCTCCATATCTTCAGCTTTTCTTATGTCCATATTTACCCAATGTTTATTGTAGAACATTTTTAGTTTACTTTATACAACAAATATGCATAAGTAATATACTTATTCAGTCGCATATTTGTATACCAAATAATGAATGACTAATAAGACATTAAATATTTATTCATGCATGTATGTACATTAGATGCGTTTTTTTCGGCAAAGTTTCTCAGATCTTCCCTCCGGCCACAGAATATGAAAATAGGATGTTGTAGGATAACTAAGCTGATTTTTGTTTTTTTTTTTTAGAAAAAAAACTGAGTGGGCTACTCCAAAAACAGCGATTTTTTTTAATTCCATGATAGGTTTAGATTCATATATGAAAAAAACCACAGAATTAAAAATAAAAAAAAACAAAAGATAAATATTCTCATGTAAAATCGACGGCTTAATCGAATGGTGTACTCAGTTTTTTAACGCGAGCGATAGGGAAGGTACCAAGATCGCCTAAAGTGGAATTTCATTTTTTTTAGTCACGGATTTTCAAGTTTGGACCCGGGGATTTTCAAGATACCTCAAAGTTTTTATTCTGTAAAAATCTCGAGATGTATTATATATACACTTTTGCTCATAACTTTTGATTGGATTGTCCGATTGATACCAAAATTAGACAGCATCTAAATTAAAACACGTAATACTTGAAAACGCCAAAAACGGGAAAATGTACTAAGTCGACTTAGTACAGTATTGTTTGGAAGCGTCGATATATGTATATAAGTATGTATATGTATGTACATACATATATCGAAATGAGATCGAAATTTTAAACTGAAACAAAAATCTACAATACGCAATTTTTACGTTCGCCACACATTGTACCATCTTTGCTCAGAAAAACTCAATTCCCTTGGAGCAGAGCAGAGAGAATGAGTGCAGAAAGCAGCGCTGCCAGCGTATTCCAGTTTAACATGTTAGCTTCAGCTTAGGCTTACGTGTCTGTTTGCTGGGTTGTACATGGAAATGTGTATTAAAAAATTATATATTACATATCCATACATATGTATACATAGTAGATCATTTTGGATTATTTTGCTTAATTGGCATGAGATGTGTTGTGTTCAATGTTAAAAGAAAATGTAGGTACATAATATGTACATGAATTAATCTAGAAAATTTCAACAACAAAAATTAAATGGGGGTCAATTTGTTTCTATTTAAAATATTTATGTATACATACATATACTATACATGAAAGCAAATGTATTTCCAAAGTCAACTAATGGTTTCACATTAAGTCTTTCAGCTGGTCACGCATGAGTTGAAGCATTTGATTTGGGGGTCACATCTTGGCCTTTAACTGAAGAGAGCTCGATCAAAAGAAAGAAAAAAAATTAATCATAAAATGAAAATGTATGTATGTATAAAAGGAAATTTTTTTCATGAAAATATGATTTCCTCCCAGCATCTCCGTATACATCGAACACATATGTATGTATGCAAGCCGCTAGTTCAATAACCGACATCTATTCAGTGTGGAAATGTCAACCTTCAAAGTAGGCGCGCCGGCGGGAAGGAAGCTGATAAATTTTCAGATATGCAAGCACTTAAATGTTAATGACTTTGGCATGCGTCTATGGGAAATAAAAATTATGCCAAAAAAAACAACAAACATGCATACTACACACTTTTTGCAAAAAATTTCCACTTTTACAAAGGAAAATAAGCAAGCAAAAAATCTTTAATTAGCTATAATTAGCAAAGTTACGCGAATTGCAAAAAGCTTTTATAAAAAAAATTGTGGCCGATCGGTGAATAAAACTAAGAGACTCAATGGCCAACAGGCAATAAACAGTCAATGGGCAAGTGCAAGTGTTTTAAAATGACACTTTCCCATGCATGCATTCATTTATAAAAGATTGCAAGTAGGCACATACTACTTATGTATGTAATTAAGTTAATTACTAGCGAGCAATTCAACTGTTTTAAATAACTTTGAATTATAAAAAAAATAAAAAAAACAAAAAAAGATAAAGATTACATTCCAAAATGTTGGAAAATCGCCTCTCAAAGTGTCACTTTGGATAATGCATGTGGAAAACATTATTATTTGGGTCGAGCGCTAGGGATTTCCCCAACAAAGTGGCAGCTTTGTTTATCGTTATGAATTTGAATTTCAAATTTTGAAATTCAGCCCAATCCTGCAGAAAAGTTACATCTAGAGCGTGTGTCTTAAGCTTTGCCAGTTTTTCTCTTGTTACTATAATAACATATGGTTATTTACTATACTTAGTAACACATGGAACATCTTTCGAGTGTATTTCCAATGTATGTATGCATGTACTATGTATGAACTAAGGAAATGGCAGATTGGTTATACTAAGTTCGTTCTCAATTCGTTATGCATATTGAATATCGAAGGTGATTTTCGAAGATTCTCAACAACGTTTATTGGGTGCATAATTTATTCTATCGAAAAGGCTATTTGGCTAGCGTAGAACTAAACTGGTCTATCTGACATTTTTTCAGAAATCGAGTTATGCACATTTTTGAACTTGAAAATCACAAATTTATCCGTGCAAAATTGATGTATGTCTTATTTCTGCACCAAAGTGTCCAAACGATAAAAATGTCACTTTACAATTCACGTCCTTTTGTCATTTCAAGAAATTCTAAAGTGGTCCAACTAGCATAGACTACCATAGATCAGTATGATCTTACACCAGATGAGTGGATGGAATTGGTTAAAAATTGTAGAAAGCATGCTCCTTTTGATGTTAATAATATGGTGGGGAAATTTATGTCATTTGACGAACTACGGCCAATGTTCAGGGACTACCAGAGTATAGTAGACGACGCACAATGGGAACGTTTCATACAAAAAACGGCCATAAATAGTAACAAGTAAGGAAGCCTAAGTTCGAGTGGAATCGAACATTAGATACTCAGCTGTATGCTTTCATTGTTTGTTTGCGTTTGATGAAAACACGGTGTATTTTATATAAAGCGAGTGCTGCATAAAGTAGGCGTAGCCACGCCCATTTTCAACATTTTTATCAGTCATCCAACTAAGCATATGAATATTATTCTCTGTGCAAAATTTCATTCCTTTATGACTTCTAATTGCAAAGATGTCACAAATTCCCAAAGGGTGTTCCAGAAATATCTTTGTTAAAAAGTAGGCGTGGTCATAAACCGATTTGAATAAATGTTTGCGTGTCTATTAGCACAAGTTATAAAAGTGTATAAAACCAACTTTCGTCTTAATGTCTCAATTATTTGTCGAGTTATGGGCTCCGTGGCCGCTGTGGTGCAGTGGGTAGAGTGCTCGCCTGCTATGCCAGAGGTCTCGGGTTCAAACCCCAGTCCGACCAACACCAAAAAAATTTTTTCTAATTAGTAAAAATCCAATTATTGGGTTTTTTAAGAGCAGCGGTCACCTCTCGGCAGTGGATGGCATACCCTCCGAGTGTATTTCTGCCATGAAAAAGCTTCTCATAAAAAATGCATTCGCCGTTCGGAGCCGGCATAAAACTGTAGGTCCACCCAATTAGTAGGAAAAACAAAAAGGAGCACACCTTGAATTGGGAGAGAAGCTCGGCCATAAAACTCGTCAGAGTTATAATAGCGCCATTGTATTATTATTATGGGCTCCGAAATCTCGTAGATTCCTTTGTCTAAAAAGAGGCGGTGCCACGCCCATTTTCCAAACTTTTTCTAGTTTTTGCTTCCGGTCTATTGTGGAACTCATGCCACAAAATTTCAATGAATTATCTTTATACTTGACAAAGATATCGCTTAAAATGTTTTTATTAGGCCCCTTTATGGTTCCCATATATAAAAGTGGGCGTGGTCGTCAACCGATTTCAACTAACAACAACTAATAAAGGTGTACACACCAAGTTTCGTCATTATATTTAAATTATTTGTCGAGTTATGGGCTCAGAAATCTCGTATATTCCAGCTTCTAAAAAGAGACGGTGCCACGCCCATTTTCCAAAATTTTTATGCTTTTCGTTTTATATCCGCAGTTGGACTCCTGCCATAAAATTTCAATGATATACCTTTATATTTTACAGAGATATCGCTTAAAATGTTTTTATTAGGCCACTTTATAATACCCATATATAAAAGTGGGCGTGGTCGTTAACCGATTTTGGCAATTTTTCGTCCAAACATTTGCCTAAGTAAGTATATCACGCCTACCAAATTTCATCGATATATCTTCAACGGTTTGTGAGTTATGACATATAAAACTTTCAATGTTTGGCCCTTAATAAGTGGGCGTGGCACCGCCCATTTTTCAAAATCTCACCAAATTTCTTCATAAGGGCCTGAGCTCCACACGTGGGTGAAATTTTATCACTCTAGCTCTATTAGTGACTGAGATACAAAATTTCCGATTTTTACTATATAGGGGAAGTGGGCGTGGTCATGGTCCGATTTCGCCCATTTTCAATACCATCCGTTCCAGTCTTGATACCAACTTGCATTCCAAATTTCATCAAAATATTTCAATTTTTGCGCGAGTTATCGTGCGTACAGACAGACAGACGGACAGACGGACGGACATGGCTCAATCGATTTCTTTTTTCACCCTGATCAATTTGATATATATAAGTCAATATCTATCTCGATTATTTTATGGTGTTACAATCCACCGTTATGTGATTAAAACTATAATACTCTGTGTACTAGTACAGCTGAGTATAAAAATGGACCTAGAGTGCTCAAATTTTGAAAATAAGCTTTTTTGATGAATATTAGTACATGGTGTAAAAATTAACTTAATCTGATGACAAATTCTCCCACCCTCCATATAACGGGTGCCGCGAAAAACCATTAAAATGCATTTATTTTCGAAACTAATTGAGTTGGAATGCTGAGGGGCAATTATATATGTAGGTGCATATATTTGTAACTATTTCAAAAATATTTATTTAATTATCTATGTGACGTTTATGTATACCTATTTAAAATCTGTACTCTTAAGGCTTGGATCCCCGCGTAAACTCCCATTTATAAGGTAACGGCACAGGTGGGAGACGAAATAGATAAATGCAAATATCAACAAGTTTATGCGTACCAAAGACTTTATACCATTTATGAATGATAGAAATTAAATTTTATCTGTTTAATTGAATAAGTTACAAATACTCAAATTAATCTTGGACATATGAACAATCCGTTGTATTCAAGCTATATTTTATACTGGATTTGGGCGATTCCGACAAATGATAAACTTTACATAAAAATACATAGTATTTCGGCACAAAGTTATAACACTATTTCATGTTCATGGCTGGTATAAAAAGCAGCAAATGATATATCGCTCATTTACTTCTATACTATCATACCTTAATAAGCTGATTTTACGAAAAAGCCCTTTAAGTTTTCGATCGCTATATATGTATGTACGTCAATAGTACGTATAGCACAGATAATTTTTTGATCTCAAACTCTAAATTTTCAATATATCAGACCGAAATTTCGTCATATAATGCACATACATATATGTACATTAGAGTGGCCCTTAAGCCTATGGGAAAAATTTTTTTCTACTTTTTTGAGACGTTACCCCCTGAAATGGTTTCATATACGAAGAAAATATGCCTTGTTTAATATTTGCTTGATTGGTCAACGTTAACCCGTGCCACAGTGTGTTGAAATAATGAACCAAGTATTATATGGTTCAGTGGACGTTTATATTGGACGAATTCTCTTATATTTTTGAATTTTAGTAGATTACAACGTTGTTATTTATTACACTCCACAAATAAATTATTTATAAACAAAATATACTGATATTCTATATATTGAAGTACTGAAATGTCATGGATACTTATTTACTCATATATGTATACATACAAACAATTTAAGAAAATTGAAATTTTTAATGCATATTTTACATGTAATCGTACATACATATTTATATGGGAAATTTATAAAATAAGTGGCCTCTATTAGTGTAATTGTACATTCTCGTACATGCATACACAAATAAGAAATACAATTCAGAACTTTAATTCTCTTGAAAGTCCATTGAAAGCGTTTGAAGAGCAGTGTAATAGCTCCCAAATAAAAGAAATGAAATAACTCCCAAAGAAGGAAATGAAATAAGTCCCAACACACTGCGAGTTATTTCATAACGAAATAAGTTCTATTTTGTATGAAAATATTTGTAGTTTTTTCATTTGTTTTTTGGAGTTACTTTATTTGGGAGTTATTTCACTACGCCAGCGTTTGCTGCTGACAATTTTGGTATTTCTTTTTCTATAACACACTTAATTCTCACACAGAATGAAAGACCAATATCCACATAGTAAAACCCGCAAAAAATTGCCATAGCTGTAGTTTTGTAGACTACTTTAACCCTCTAACACCCCGACGATGAGGTCCCCACATTGAGGACTCTATCATGACTAGTGCTGGACCGTCTCGATATTATATTTCTGAATCATTTCCAAACGGTAGTAACACTGACTACGCGTAAAATGACCATGATACGGACACAAACTTTCCCAATGCCGACAGATACTCACTTTTCCTATGTTTGTAAAAAACTAATTTGTCTCACATATGCTAAAAAGGTATGTGTGGCATGTGCTTCAGTTAACTGACTTCACCAGTTGCACGTTTTAAAATTATTGTATTGGAAGAAAATAATATAGACTACGATTTTAAATTAATACATAATTCTTAAGTGAAAAGTTTGATTTTTTTGTTGTACTATGTTGCTTTATACGTAAGAACCAAAATTTAATGTCATCTACATACGTACATACATCTTCTACGATTCTTGCTACTAAAGCAATTTTAAAATAATAAAAGTATTTTGATTAGTTTCATGGAAGTTTAAACTTGTAAATATCTCAGAGTTAGGTTTTCGGGTATACCTACGCACATACATATATTTATCACGGCATAGCCAAAAGATGCGCTTACTAAAAGTGATGTTGCCAATTTTTCAACTTCAACTCGTTGTGGCACGGGCTAGAGTTGTTCAATCGGGCCAAAATTTTCAGGATATTATTTTTTTATTAAACAAAAACATATCAGGGGGTAACACCTGCAAATTTCTGACTTTCGAAAATAAGGGCCACTCTAATGTACATACACACACATGCATGCATACCCATCCTTACCTCAAAACTCGCGTTTTTGAGTTATGATACTTTTGAAGTAAATAGGCTAAAAGTAAGTATATATCTAAATATTCTATATAAAATTGCATTAGTTAATATATTAGCGATTTTAAAGCATAAACATATGTCAAAACTGCTCATCAATGCTTTTCTCTCTAGCTACACATGTGTACATATGTATGTACATCCATAGTGATAGCGCGCATATACACCTCGTCGAAAAATATCAATTAGTGAGAAGAGCGCGCGTGAATGATGAAACTGACTATGGGGGGTTATAAAGCACACTTGGGGTGAACATATATTAAAAAATTGAGGAGACCTTTTTTTTTATTTTTTTTTTATTTGATTTCAAACTTTTGGAATTTTTTTGAATTTATTTTTTTTACCCTGCAAAAAAAACAATATACTTATAATCATATATATTATTTCTAATTGGTGTTTTATAAATATCCCTTTTTCTGCTCACATAATTAACCAAAATTAATAAGTAAGGCATCGTTTTAAAGGTATTAATTAGCTATGCATGCGAAACGGTGTTTTATTGGGCGTGGTACTTTATATGAAAAGTAAGGGGGGTAAAAGGGGGGTTTACCCCCGCAGCGGGGAGTGTTATGGAACCCACACAAAATGTATATCAAATTAAAGGGATTCAAAATACCTATCGAATGGTATAAAAATATTTGAAATCGGTTCAGTAGTTTTTAAGTAATTGCAATTTAAAAAATGCATAATATAAACTTTGACCTTTAATAAATTTGGTTGTTGTTGTTTCCAAAAAAAAAATTCACTTTTATACTCAACTTAGCCTGTTTATCAATCCTCATACTTGGTTTATTTTGTTTCATAATTGTAGAAATTTCACATTTGTACCAGATCGTGCTATTTTTTCAACTTTGTGGGGCTGGGGGCACCTCTACACATGCGAGTAGGTCAATAAAATTTTAAAGGCTTATTACTGGGCTAGAAAGGTGCCGTTCTGGCTTTGGAACAAATTGAATTTCCAAAAAAAAATTTTCACTCCACCTTAATATACACGAGTATTTCAAAACGATCAGGATGAAAAAAATGATTGAACCATGTTCGTCCGTCCGGCCGTATACACTCTAACTTGCACAAAAATAGAAATATTTTAATGAAATTTGGTACACAGATTCTAATGGGAACAGAGAAAGTTGGGGTTGAAAATAAGGCATATGTATGTATTTCGAAAAACACGTAAAACATGATAATTCAGTCACTAATAAAGCCCGAGTGATGAAATGACGTTATGCAGTTATGAGGAAACGTGCTGAAATTTTGAAAAATGGGCCAAGAGGAGCAAATTTTCAAAGATTTATAAGTCAAAACTCAGGAACTGTAGCAGATAAATCGATTAAGCCAAGGCAAACGTGTGGAAAAAAATTACCCAAGTCGGCAAGAACCACATACGCACATAAAAATATATATAACAAGTAAGGAAGCCTAAGTTCGAGTGGAATCGAACATTAGATACTCAGCTGTATGCTTTCATTGTTGTTTACGTTTGATGGAAACACGGTGTATTTTATATAAGCGAGTGCTGCATAAAGTCATCCAACTAAGCATATGAATATTCTTTGTGCAAAATTTAATTCCTTTATGACTTCTAGTTACAAAGATGTCACGTTACAAATTTCCAAAGGGTGTTCCAGAAATATCTTTGTTAAAAAGTAGGCGTGGTCATAAACCGATTTCAATAAATTTTTGCGTGTCTATTAACACAAGTTATAAAAGTGTATAAACCAAGTTTCGTCATAATATCTCAATTAGTTGTCGAGGTATGGGCTCCGAAATCTCGTAGATTCCGTTGTCTAAAAAGAGGCGGTGCCATGCCCATTTTCCAAAATGTTTATACTTTTTGTTTCCGGTCTACTGTAGAACTCATGCCACACAATTTCAATGAATTATCTTTATATTTGACAAAAATATCGCTTAAAATGTTTTCATTAGGCCCCTTTATAGTTCCCATATATAAAAGTGGGCGTGGTCGTCAACCGATTTCGCTAAAATTTTGAACATGTATTACTACAAGTAATAAAAGTGTACACACCAAGTTTCGTCATTATATATAAATTATTTGTCGAGTTATGGGCTAAGAAATCTCGTATATTCCTGTTTCTAAAAAGAGGCGGTGCCACGCCCATTTTCCAAAATTTTTGTGTTTTTTGTTTTATGTCCATAGTTGGAATCCTGCCATAAAATTTCAATGATATATCTTTATATTTGACAGAGATATGGCTTAAAATGTTTTTATTAGGCCACTTTATAATACCCATATATAAAAGTGGGCGTGGTCGTCAACCGATTTTGGCAATTTTTCGTCCAAACATTTGTCTAAGTAAGTATATCACGCCTACCAAATTTCATCGATATATCTTCAACGGTTTCTGAGTTATGACTCATAAAACTTTCAATGTTTGCCCCTTAATAAGTGGGCGTGGCACCGCCCATTTTCCAAAATTTCACCACATTTCTTCATAAGGGCCTGAGGTCAATACGTGGGTGAAATTTTATCACTCCAGCTCTATTAGTTACTGAGATACAAAATTTCCGATTTTTACTATATAGGGGAGGTGGGCGTGGTCATGGTCCGATTTCGCCCATTTTCAATACCGTCCGTTCCTGTCTTGATACCAACTTGCATTCCAAATTTCATCAAAATATCTCAATTTTTGCGCGAGTTATCGTGCGTACAGACGGACAGACGGACAGACGGACGGACGGACGGACGGACATGGCTCAATCGATTTCTCTTTTCACCCTGATCATTTTGATATATATAAGTCTATATCTATCTCGATTATTTCATTCTGTTACAATCCACCGTTAGGAAATCAAAACTATAATACTCTGTGTACTAGTACAGCTGAGTATAAAAATATATTGCACATACCTATATAGGAATTATAAAAACATTTTATGCGATATCTTTGTCAAACATATATCTAGGTAATTCATTGAAAGTTCCATAAGGTCCACCAAACCAAATAAATAATAAGTTTTTTAAAATGGGTGTGACAGCACAAACCATACCGACTGGCGCCACGTATGTTTTGTTATTTTTTGCGCAAGATGCGCACGGGTCCGGCTAGTAGAATCTATATAGCTAATTCAAAAATGAGCTGCTGTATTTCATATTGTGAACCATTTTCTATATTACAGATGTAAATTGGATGATAGATCTTCTATACACTTTATTTTTTTTAATTTTGAATATGGCATTATAAATGTAATTTGAAAAATGCACTTTTAGCCAGTTGGGAGAATAATTAAAACACGCGAAGGCGCGCGTGAAATTAATATCTGTTAATGCGATCTGATAAAGAATATATTAGTTCATAACACAAAAAAAAAACCAAGATACCTTTTTTTTATTTTATTCCTTAAAATGGACGAAGAAAAATTTTTTTCTATATTTGTTATCAGTATTTGAAAAATCATATAAAAGAAGATTTTAAAGTTAGAAGAAACGAGATTACTTCCTAGAAAAGTAGAGGCCATTTTCTATATTTAGATGTCAAAACCAAATATATACGTCGATAAATGGCTTAGATAGAGCTTTTCGTATCAGGTCATAAAATTCATAATTCATATGACATACTTTTTGTTCAACTTTGAGCACCCTGTATGGCTAAACGAAACGGAACTCAAAAAATTTTACATGGGCTTTTTTTGTCCCATAAGATGTCTGTCGATTGCAGTTAAAAAATATTTATTTATCACTACTTTAATTTCGAATTTATTTTTGGCCAAAAAATCCCATTGTGCGACGGTGCAAAAGTTTCCCAAATGCGAAAGGCAAAATTTGTCAAGGGTGAATCTGTGATGCAGTTTAATGATGATTATTGTATATGATTGTATAAATCCGTCGATATAAAGAAATCTAGCGTGAACCTACATGATTTCATAGAGTTCTTGCAAAATTTTACACCAGATCAGGGCAGCGACATACGCGTTTTGAAATTCAAAAAAAATGCAGGACATAAAAAAAATGTTGAAATTTGTACCACCGATTAATCACTCCTTTTACCTGTCTCTCCACATGTAAACCGCAGAGATGAAACCGAAAACAATCCAGAAGATTTTCTACCAGCCCCCCGTGGAGAAAACTAGGTTACTGTTACTTTTAATGCAGAGGTGATCATTTACGAACATGTGTATGTTATTTTTGCAATTAAAGTACTTCCTTTCACATAGTTTTTGTTGTTTTATTCATATAATTTCCAATTTGTAGTTCAAACTTCCTTAAAAATTAAAAATTCTAAAGTGGTCTATGTAACAAGATTTCTTGTTACAAACAAATATTAAGTATATAAAAAACGTTTCTATAATAATTTTTTTTAATGCAGAATGTTAAGTTAACTATTAAGCTAACATAATAATTTACAATATTCACTTAACATACATCAACAATCGCACACCGCATTAAAACGCGTTTCATCTGTTTTCTCCAATTTTGTATTTTGTTAGATAGACCAGTTTAGTTCTACGCTAGCCATTTGATTTATTTTGTCGTCTCGTCAATTGCTTTTAACCTTTGCAATCCATTGTTTTGCTGTAGCGTGAATTTATTGTTTTGCTTTTTATAAACTAAGTACCTATTTTCTTTTATTCTACTTCATACTGAGCACACGTGCAGTAAGTAAGTAACATTTTAACAGACTAAAATTCTTGTGTAGTATATTTTTATGCTGATTGAAGTACAAGTACAAACAGGTATGTATGTATATATGTATATCCCGTGGAAAAGTGGAAATAAATACATAATTGCTGTTGCTGGGTTATGTTCATACTTACATACATTTATATGTGAACTGTCAAAATGTCGACAAATCGAAAGCAAAGCGTGTTCCAATTAAAGTGAGCCTAACTGACTAGCTGACTGACTGGCATGACTGACTCAAGCAAAAGCGAATCTCAAGCATTCTTCAAAACTGGAACAATGCAATGTGCGCGTGTGTGTTGCGCGTGAAGGGCAATAAGGCCAAATTGCAATGTGTAAAGCAGTTGAAAAGTGCAAATGCATTGCAGAAAATGTTCTCACGTTTTTTTGTTTTAACTTTTGCTTAATGTGGAAGATTGTAAGGCGGCAGAGCGAGTAGTAGCTTTCAATACTTAGCATGTTTTTGATCTACATATACAAATACATACATAGGTATATATGTATAAATGTAGATATGTATGTATGTACATATATACATACATACATATGTATGTACGTTTAACGATCCACTTAACGCCTAGTGGGCCAAAACGGGTGTACTTATGCACTCTTGTGTGGCATAGAAAATAAAATAAAATAAAATTGCTTTAGAAAACACTTTCGCGAACACATTCTGGCCTTTTTGCGTTTTCTATTTCCATTCGTGTGTGTTTTAACTCACAGGAAAAAGCAGGGACCGGGAGTTTTATTCCTTTTATAATAAAACGCCAAAGAAAAAAATTATATTTGGAGGAATATTTTATTTGGACAAAAATAATCAATCAACTCGGAGTTTTATTTTTTAAGGACAGCGATAAAATAAAAATTTGGAGTTTTATTTTTTAGCTCCAGCGATAAAATAAAAACCTGGAGTTTTATTTTTTAACTCCAAAATAAAACTCCAGGGCCAATAACTAGCGAACCCCTTAACCGAATTGCATAAATTTGGTATCAGACGAAAGGTAATTCAGTAAGCTTTTTAATGGTGGTACCCATGCCACGGTTACCACTCAAACCAAGGTTGCCACCTATTTTTTCATTTTTCCCAATTTAGCTGGTTTTTTACGGTCCATATAAAACACCAAGGCCAATAACTTGCGAACCCCTTAACCGAATTAAACAGATTTGGTACCAAATGAAAGGTAATTGAGTAAACATTTTAACGGTATACATGCCAAGGTTGCCACCTATTTTTTATTTTTTCACAATTTAGCAAGTTTTCTACGGTCCATATAAAACACCAAGGCCAAAAACTAGCGAACCCCTTAACCGAATTAAACAAATTTGGTACCAGATGAAAGGTAATTGAGTAAACATTTTAATGGTATCTATGCCTAAGTTGCCACCTATTTTTTAATTTTTCACAATTTAGCAAGTTTTCTACGGTCCATATAAAACACCAAGGCCAATAACTTGCGAACCCCTTAACCGAATTAAACAAATTTGGTACCAGATGAAAGGTAATTGAGTAAACATTTTAATGGTATCTATGCCTAAGTTGCCACCTATTTTTTAATTTTTCACAATTTAGCAAGTTTTCTACGGTCCATATAAAACACCAAGGCCAATAACTTGCGAACCCCTTAACCGAATTAAACAGATTTGGTACCAAATGAAAGGTAATTGGGTAAACATTTTAATGGTATCTATGCCTAAGTTGCCACCTATTTTTTAATTTTTCACAACTTAGCAAGTTTTCTACGGTCCATATAAAACACCAAGGCCAATAACTTGCGAACCCCTTAACCGAATTAAACAGATTTGGTACCAAATGAAAGGTAATTGAGTAAACATTTTAACGGTATACATGCCAAGGTTGCCACCTATTTTTTATTTTTTCACAATTTAGCAAGTTTTCTACGGTCCATATAAAGCACCAAGGCCAATAACTTGCGAACCCCTTAACCGAATTAAACAAATTTGGTACCAGATGAAAGGTAATTGAGTAAACATTTTAATGGTATCTATGCCTAAGTTGCCACCTATTTTTTAATTTTTCACAATTTAGCAAGTTTTCTACGGTCCATATAAAACACCAAGGCCAATAACTTGCGAACCCCTTAACCGAATTAAACAGATTTGGTACCAAATGAAAGGTAATTGGGTAAACATTTTAACGGTATACATGCCAAGGTTGCCACCTATTTTTTATTTTTTCACAATTTAGCAAGTTTTCTACGGTCCATATAAAGCACCAATGCCAATAACTTGCGAACCCCTTAACCGAATTAAATAAGTTTGGTGTCAAACGAAAGATAATTAGATAAGATTTTTAACGCATTCCCAAGTTGCCACCTAGTTTTAAGCTTTTGCTAAGTTTGATATTTTTTTTGCCGAAGTTAAACATTTCATAATAGTAGTTTTAATTAAACACAACTGCTAAATACACTACTATCAAAAAACGATGTATTATAAAACAAATCAATAACAGTTGGACTATTTATCTAACATACATAGAACTGTAATTTACATACATACACATGTATGTATATAAAAAAGAAAATCCTTACCTTTCACTTCCACTTTAAATTTTAGATCAGATTTTTACTACTTTATGAAAGCTTAAATATTTTTTTCTATGAATTGCTCAGGTTACAAAAGGCAAAACGAAGTATTGAATCTTTTGCACATCAAAAAGTACATAAGCTTCGCCCTCGAAAAACAACAATTGAAAAAATTTTCCGCTACACAGATGCGAATCGCTTTCGCTAGCGGTGGAAAACTCAAATTTTAAAGATGAATAAAGCGATTTTTTTTTTATTTCCTATCGATTGCAGATACTTCAATTAGCTCATAATCGAATTTTAATAGCCATTCTTAATTATATATCAGCAGCTGTTCGTGGCCTTGGTGTTTTATATGGATCGTAGAAAACTTGCTAAATTGTGAAAAAATAAAAAATAGGTGGCAACCTTGGCATGAACACCGTTAAAATGTTTACTCAATTACCTTTCATTTGGTACCAAATCTGTTTAATTCGGTTAAGGGGTTCGCAAGTTATTGGCCTTGGTGTTTTATATGGACCGTAGAAAACTTGCTAAATTGTGAAAAATTAAAAAATAGGTGGCAACCTTGGCATGGATACTATTAAAATGTTTAATAAATTACCTTTCATTTGGTACCCAATTTTTTTAAATCGGTTATGGGGTTCGCAAGTTATTGGCCTTGGTGTTTTATATGGACCGTAGAAAACTTGCTAAATTGTGAAAAATTAAAAAATAGGTGGCAACCTTGGCATAGATACCATTAAAATGTTTACTCAATTACCTTTCATTTGGTACCAAATTTGTTTAATTCGGTTAAGGGGTTCGCAAGTTATTGGCCTCGGTGTTTTATATGGACCGTAGAAAACTTGCTAAATTGGGAAAAATGAAAAAATAGGTGGCAACCTTGGTTTGAGTGGTAACCGTGGCATGGGTACCACCATTAAAAAGCTTACTGAATTACCTTTCGTCTGAAATCTATGCAATTCGGTTAAGGGGTTCGCTAGTTATTGGCCCTGGAGTTTTATTTTGGAGTTAAAAAATAAAACTCCAGGTTTTTATTTTATCGCTGGTGCTAAAAAATAAAACACCAAATTTTTATTTTATCGCTATCCTTAAAAAATAAAACTCCAGATTTTTATTTTATAGCTGGCGTTTTTTAAAAAAAATCAGAAAAATTAATAGGGTCCAGGTTATTGATCCTGGAGGTCCTGGGATGAAAGTAAAGTTAATAATTTGGTCCAAAGACTCTATATAGCCCTGGAGTTTTATAGCATCAAAAAAAAAATAATTTTTATTTTCGGTCCCTGGGAAAAAGTGATTTCAGATTTCTGTTTCTTTGCTTCATTTTAAACATGTATGTACTTACCTACATTGAACTAACACTGCATTATAAAAAACCCACAATATGTATGTATTTATGTACATGAGTATGTAAGTTGATCATCAGCTCAAACGCGGATTCATTTTTGTTCTTCATTCATTCTTCTATTTTAATCCGCGCATACACATATCCCTCTATGTACATACTTACTTATATAATAATCTGAGATTCACGCCTTTATTTAAGGCATTCATTCATACATTCGTCATACATATATTGCTCTTCTTCCTATCCAATGACAGTACATCTCTTTTAATGAACAGCTGCTCATCGAAAAAATAAAAACAGAATACAAGACATCAACAAAACAGGTACGGGGGTGCCCCTATACCTTGAGCTTATATCCAAATCACTGACATCTGAGATGAGGGATTGATGAAGGAGAGAAAGAACAGCGGAAGCAGAAATGGTGTAGGCAGTGGATTTTGTGGCAGCTGCAGAAGGATGAATAGAGCATATGAGCAAAGTAAATAAAATAAAAGAGAGTGCAAACTGATACCATGAGCGAGATATGAACACATAAAATTTATGTCATAAACGTCCCTATTTAATACACAGACAAAGATTGGCTGTCAGCTGTAAAGCCACATCAGTGTCAACAAAAAATGTCTATGAATGGAGGCTAAGCTTACAGCGACAGGAGGAGTAGAAGGACAGCAGCAAAAGTAACAGACAGCTGTGATATTAATAACAGCTGTTAAGCTCTAAGAAAATTGCAGCTGTTTTTCGACTTGGCATTTACTTTTAGCTCAAGATAGGTAACTACAAAAACAACAACGCTTGTGACAAATTATTATTTATTACAGCTATTATCGAAATAGATTTGCGACTAAGCAGATGCTATCAAGTTATCAAGTGTTGCTAGTGCTCCTAAAAAAATGGGTATAAGAGACCAAAAACTCTTGGGTATATTTTCTCGGAATTTCATGTCAGTAACTCCAATATATAGAAGAGTGCAGATAATCAAGTAAAACGGGTTATTTGTCAAAAACTCTTGGGTATATTTTCTCGGAATTTCATGTCAGTAACTCCAATATATAGAAGAGTGCAGATAATCAAGTAAAACGGGTTATTTGTCAAAAAAAAAAAAAAAAAAATCATGATATAATTATAACCATGATACAAACAATCAAGGTAGTTCCACTTCACTTTGACTTTGTCATTTTTGATTATAATATGGATTATTGACGTCTCATTTTAAGTCAAAAATTTAGGATAGCGTTGCCCAATCAAAAGTTTTTGGCTGAGGGTATATTTGAACAAAACATTGGGTATTTTAAATGAAATGGTGTTTTTCACATATGCTAATCAACAAAACAAATGAGCCGATGTAATGAGCTTTTCAAAGAAAATAAAAAATAAGTTATTCATGAAAAATAAAATAGATTTATGCAGTTATTAAAGTCGAAAAATGGTATCAAAACGTCCTTTATGCAATATTTGAAAACTGTTCCGATTTTTTATGAATAAGGTAAGAGTTCTTGATTTTCTTTATATGTATTATTTATTGGGTACGTATAAATATATATATGCATATTTGGTTTCAATGTTTTATACAAGAATATTTCCACATTTAAAAAATATATTTATTAAAAAAATTGTTTAGCGGTTATATAAGAATGTAAATTTAGTTTAAATTTTTATGTTGCAGTTTTCTTTAGTTTTTACTTGCGTTACTAAATTTATTTTCCTTTATTTTATTATTTACCTAATTCTGAAATAGATTCTTCGCAAAAAAATCTTTTTAGTACCTTTTCATCTAAATTAAATTTTGTATTTACTAATAAATTTTGCATATAACCATGCCATCGACCGCACTTGTTTTTTCGGTTGCAAGTTCATAAGTCGTGCCAATATTCATAATTTCATAAAAAATAATGGCGTTTTCTTTTCTGCAAAAAAATGCTGCCCTTCTATATCCCAATTATCGAATTGCGTAACCTAACTTTCTACAAAATGAATAAGTTTGTAGATAATGGTGCCCTCTTGCTTGGTTAGAGGTCAATATTCAGTAAAATTAACAGACAAGCTTACAAAATAGCTACGAAAATCAAAAAGGGCAACATTTTTTCGAGAAAAGAAAACGGCATAAGATTTATTCTTAAAATAAGTTGCGGCAAGTTTGTGGAATATAGTACATACTACATTCCCACTACACCTCCTTTGAATTTCATTGAAAAATTTCAGTGGTTTAGTGCTAAAATAGCACTGAATATGGCAGCACGAAATGTCATAATCCATATAATTGTCAGGTGGTTAATATGGCGAAAAAAATTTGACGTTTACACTACCTTCTTTCTTGTATCATGCAAACAAGGTAGTTCCATTGTCACTTTGACTTTGTCATTTTTGATTATAATATGGATTATTGACGTCTTACCTTAAGTCAAAATTTAGGATAGCGTTGCCCAATCAAAAGTTTTTGGCAGAGGGTATATTTGAACAAATTATTGGGTATTTTAAATGAATTGGTGTTTTTCACATATGCTAATCAACAAAACAAATGAAGACAAGAATCAGCCGATGTAATGAGTATATTTTAACATTTTAAATATATTGAAAAAAGCTTTTCAAAGAAGATATAATAATGAATTATTCATAAGAAATAAAAGAGATTTATGCAATTCTTAAAGTCGAAAACTCTTATCAAAATGTCCTTTATACAATATTTCAAAACTATTTGATTTTTTATGAATAAAGGGTAAGAGTTCTTGAGTTTCTTTATATGTATTATTTATTGCGTACGTATATATACATATATACATACATATTTGGTTTCAATGTTTTATACAAGAATATTTCAACATTTAAAAAACATATTTATTAACAAATTTATTAACAGTTATATAAGAATATAAATTTAATTTCAATTTTTATGTTGCAGTTTTCTTTAGTTTTTCGTTGCGTTACTAATTTTATATTCCTTTATTTTATTATTTAAATACCTAATTCTGAAATAAGTTCTTCGCAAACAAAAAAATCGTAATAAATTTTGCAAATAACCGCACGTTTTTCGGTTGCAAGTTCATAAGTCGTGTCAATATTCATAACATCGAAACCACTGAAAATTAGTCATTGAAATTCCTAGGAGGTGTAGTGGGAGTGTCTATTAACAAATAAATTTACTATTTTTCTATGAAAATGTTAATGGCTTTTCATTTACTTGTTAATAAAAATTCCTCTACTTCTGTATTTCTCCCACGCCTTTTAATTAAAAACACCGAAATTTCACTTTTTTTATAATATTTGATATTTTATTTAGTATGAGCAAATCAATTTATACATACATATTTAAAAAAAAAAAATCGGAATTCTACCGGTATTAAAACTCACCGATAATATCAGCTATTTTGTAGCACGGCGAGCCAAATTGAGACTACAAAAATATGTTGTTTTATATATTTAACTTTCGCTTATAGTATGTACTATATTCCACAAACTTTCCGTAACTTATTTTAAGAATAATAATACCGGAATTCTGTAAGCAATCTCTAGTCACTAATAGAGACTTTCGGAGACTTTTTCGTGGTGAGATTGATTTTGAGACAATTTGGTATTCTGTAAGCGAGCTCACGTCTCAAGTCTCAAAAAATACGTCACTAATTAGTGACCTGGTGGCGAGGAGGTCACAGAATAAATAAAACATTGAGGTGAACTAAATAAAGCGTCAAAATTTATAAAAACTTACAATTTGTTTGCTCTTTGCTTATTCGCTTGCTATTTTCTGTAATAAAACAAGCTTATTTGTATGAAACTAGCAAAACAATAAAATTTTTCGGGTTTTGCTAACTTACTTTTTTCCGCCATTTCCATCAAGTGTAAATGGTGATGAGATACGACATTTATCGATATTTCAATGTTTTACGTTACAGGATTTTTTTTGCGAATCGGTTCAGGTAAAACACTCATAAAATATTATATTCATAACTATTTTTTTAAGTGATAAGTAGAAATGATACGCTTTATTTTTTTAATGCAATATATTGCTCATAAATTCATTTCCGAAATCTATTTTCGTATGTAATCGATTAGTGAGTATTCGTTAAATTATTTTGTTATCTCAAACAGTCTCAGTACATTTTCACCACAGTCTTTGGTGAAATCTTTAGTGACTGCCGGTTGCTGAATACCAAAATCGGCTCAAGTCACTAAAAATGTCTCATGTCTCAAATCTCAAATTTAGTGACTTGAGATGAGACGGATTTACAGAATTCGCCTATAAATCTTATTTTTTTATATAATTATTTGTGATCTGATATAATGAAGAACATAACACGTAAATGTACGTATTCTTATTTACATATATGAATATTAAAATTGAAAAAATTCGGTCTGTTACAATCGATACCATGGTTACCATGGAAATAAAAAATAACATAGATGGAGGATTTTTAGCATTGAGTATGGCAGCACGAAATGTCATAATCCATATAATTGTCAGGTGGCTAATATGGCGAAAAAAATTTGACGTTTACACTACCTTCTTTCTTGTATCATGATTATAACTTTTTTTAGATTACTTAAGTATTGAATCATACACAGATCATTGCATCAGACCCAACGACAATCGGTGCTAAGTATCGATACAAAATTTGTATTACATACCAGATTCTCTTTGACCAAAGTCTAAAAAAGTGAAACTTGAGCTTCGTTATAAAAATTGCAATAGAAAATAGTTGTTTAAGTCCGTTAATATACTCGTAATCTAAGAGATTGTTTATTGCTTATCAGCGAACGCGTAGAGTCAGCTAAAGAAAATTATTGATGCCTCGCTGACGTACTTAGTACCAACGTATTCGAAACTGTGGATTTGCTTGCTATCGCTTTTTCATTCATTTATAATTTTATTTCACGTCAAAACAACAAACATTGATTTGCACCCACATTGAACTATAATCCTAATTATCTCCTCGATGGCGGAATTGAATCGTGAAGCTTTCATGTTCGCGCACACATGCTTCCAAATAAGTTGTTGGCATTCTAAATGCAGGCAATGGAGTTTATGTCTACCGCCCACTATGTCCATTAACAACTGGCTGAACGCGTGATAAGCTCAAAGTTGATTTTGGCATAGCTTTTAGGGAATTTTTTGTTTTCATTTCAAATGTTTTACTAATTTTACGATTTGCACACAGCACAGTATCTCACGTCTGGCAGTGGTATTTACTTAAAAATTTCTAGGTACATACATATGTACAATTATGTGGCAGGGTTGGGCACAGTGCATTCAATTTTGATTGCATTCAGCCTTGCATTCTACAATCACTGATGAGTGGTAGTGAAAATTTGATTTGCATTACCATTCACTATTGAATGGTAATGCAAATGTGGCTTGCACTACCATTTATAATTTTATATTAAAGATGAAATGTGTTTATGTCAAAAATTTTCAAATGAATTCGAAAAAATAGGCGAATTTCCAATATTTTCTCAACAAATGCCATATGCAAAATACCTCTGTGAGCCACTTTATAAGTATTTTTTTACATACGTGTTTAAAAGAAATTTATTAACAACCTTAAAACCTATTGATATACACAGGACATATTGCAATGCCGCGTTGGTTTCCAATCAGTTTTCTAAGCCTTATTCCATGTGTAGAATATCCCATAAACTTCCTTCCCGTTATTAAATAGATTGGCCACTTAATATCTAAACTACGATCATAGGTTTTCACAAATCATACTTGTAGTGGGAATGCAATGAATGGTAGTGCAAGCCACATTTGCATTCGCATTCACTACTGAATGGTAGTGCAAACCACATTTGCATTACCATTCTCTACTGAATGGTAGTGCAAGCCACATTTGCATTACCATTCACTACTGAATGGTAGTGCAAACCACATTTGCATTACCATTCACTATTGAATGGTAATGCACTTTGAGTGGTAGTGCAAAAATGCCCATCCTTGTTATGTGGGCTATGTTCAGGAAAAAAAATACTACATACTAAGTACCTAGGTACTTATGTGTGTACATATGTATTACATTACATAGATATATATTTAGAGTTTGATGTTATTGTTATTGTTGAGACTTGGCTCAATGCGAATTTCTGCGATGCGGAATTATTTGACCTAACCCAATATGATGTATTCCGCAAAGACCGGGATCCTATAAAAACTGGATGCAGTAGAGGAGGCGGTGTGTTAATTGCTGCTCGAAACTATCTTCAAGCCTCACTCTTTATGCTACATGATAATGATACTGTGATCGATCAATTATGTGTACGAGTTCGTGGTTCGCTCGGCTTGCTATATATCTGCGCATCCTATATTCCTCCAAATAGTGGTGATAACATATATAAGATGCATGTTGATAATTTAATAACACTTCACAAAAACATTGGAGACAACCAAGTATGTGTACTTGGTGATTTCAACTTAAGTAGTTTGAGTTGGTCAGCTTTTGACGATAATTTATTTTTAACACCTAATAATGTAATTAGTTTCGCTGAGTCCTATGTTATTGATAATTTCTTAAGCATTGGTTTAACCCAAATTAACCATGTTTGCAACAATTTTGGTCGTTTTCTAGATTTGGTTTTCATTTCCTATAATGTCAAATTTAATATAGCACAACCCTCTTCTTCAATATCTCGCCCGAATTCGCATCATTCACCGTTGGAGTTGGATTTCGAATTTTATGAGTTTTTTGATGACGCATCAATAGACAGTAAAATTTCTTTTAATTATAAATGCTGTGATTTTAATGCTTTAGATATATTGATGAGTGAATTAAATTGGGATCATATGTTCCGTGATATTGAAGTTGAGGGATGCTTTAGTATATTTAAAGCGCATGTATATGACTTATTATGTTCGTATGTACCAGTTCTAAAGCCCAAAAGGTATAAGCTTCCTTGGTTCTCGAAAAACCTAAAGCGTCTGAAAAATCTGAGAAATAAGTTTCATAAGAGGTTCAAGTCAACAAATCGTCATTGCTTCTTCCTTAAGTACTGTCATTATAGAAAGGAATTTTGTAACTTAAATAAGTTGCGTTATAAGAGCTATATTCGGGACTTTGAGAATAACATTAAGCTGAATCCCAAACAATTTTGGTCTTATATAAAATCTAGAAGAATTTGTTCAAATATACCTAAGTCGGTTTTTTATAAAAGTGCATGCGCTGCATCGGTGTCTGAAGCTGCCAATCTATTTTCGGGATTCTTTTCATCCAATTTTGTATCGGATGATGATGTGGATGACAGTTTGGGACATGAAAACCTTTCAAACATAATTTCCACCTTAGATTTTGGTTCCCTAGTGCTTACTGAAGATGATATCATTGTAAGTATTAAAAATATAAAATGTTCTTATCAGACTGATATTGATGCATTCTCGGCTGCTTTATTCAAAAATTGCCTATCATTGGCCAAGCCACTAACGCACATCTTTAACAAATCCCTTTCTGCAGGCCTATTTATAGATGACTGGAAACGTACATCAATCACGCCAACCTATAAAAGTGGTAATAAATGCGATGTCGAAAATTATAGACCGATCAGCAAGCTGTCTTCGGTGGCTAAGATTTTCGAAAATATAATTAAGACCAAACTTTATTTTAATGTCAAACATTTGATATGTCCAAATCAGCATGGGTTTGTTACGGGTAAATCCACAATTACTAATCTTGCTGTCTTTACTGAGGATTGTTTCTCAACATTCCGTAATGGATACCAACTAGATGTTATCTACACGGATTTTTCTAAAGCACTTGATAAGATTTCGCATAAAATACTGTTAAAAAAACTGGCCTCTATGGGTATCCATTCAGTATTTCTTGATTGGATTAAGTCATACCTACATCGCAGAAGTAGTGATGTGGTCATTGATGGTGTTTCGTCTAAATCATTTATTGCGACTTCAGGGGTTCCTCAAGGTAGTATTTTGGGCCCATTATTCTTCATTCTTTTTATAAATGATATTAATTCCTGCTTTAAATACGCTCAATTTCTTCTTTATGCTGATGATCTGAAAATTTATTTGGAAATCAAAAATTATGATGACGCATCAAAATTACAATCCGACATCAATAAGCTTAATGCCTGGTGTGCAAATAATAGTATTTTTATCAACATCAAAAAGTGTCACAAAGTAACCTTTTCAAAGTTAAAAAACCCTATTATGTCAACTTATTCAATAAATAATATCTGCTTGGACTCGGTTAATGAGATAAAGGATTTGGGAGTACATTTTGATTCGAAACTCACTTTTATTACGCACTTAAATAGAGTGATAGCGGACGCATTTGCTATGCTTGCATTTGTGAGACGAAATTCTAAAAATTTTACTGATCCTTACACACTAAAGGTTTTATATTCAGCATTTGTTCGCTCTAAAGTAGATTATGCATCTTTTATATGGAGACCCCATCATTTAATTCATATAAATCGTTTGGAAAAAGTACAGAGGGTATTCATACGATTTGCCTTGCGCTCTTTAAACTTTAATGAACCCTTGCCCTCTTATTCTTCTCGGTGTCAACTAATCAGTCTACCTACTTTGCGTAATAGAGCAGTTATTCAGGCTATCTCGTTTTTAATGGGCATAGTGATAGGGAATGTTGACTGTCCCTCAATTCTTGAGAATATACATTTCTATATTCCCAGTCGGAATTTTAATGTTTTCAGAGTTGGCTTAAGCAGAACGGTATACAGCGCAAATGCACCATTAAATAGAACTATGTCTGAGTTTAACTATTTCTCAGGTTTCTTAGATATTGACTTTACTGATCCGATACAGACTGCTCTTGAACTGAACTCATATCTTGCGCGCACTTAACTTCCGGTTTACCTTTATATTTAAGTGAAACTTTTGTATATGTATACGCATATCTCATTGAATTTTTCGTTTTCTGCTATATTTTTACTATGTATCTATTCAGATCATAAATTTATACTTATTTGTTATATTAAATTACGCTTAAATGTCTGTGTAAATATGAACTATTTTAGACATCAATAAATAAATAAATAAAAAAAAATTTGAAAATATTAAATAGAATAAGCTTCATTGAAGGATTTATATGCGAATAAGTGCTGCAACACCAATGCACTACTCGCAAACCCTAGAGAATTTTTTTCGTTGCCATAATAACTTCCCCGTTCCCATGACAGTCGGGACTAACCGACAGATTAATCTGGACTTGCATTCGGCTAAAGATAGCCACTGTGACTACCATTTCAAGAACTAACAAGAAGATTATCTAGGTACAATACATGAAAGTTCAATCATTTAAACAAATATGCAATATATATTTAAGTACATACCTCTTCCACTTGACAGATTTCTGTGTTTGCCACTGTTATCCTTCCACGGCAAATGTGCAAAGTATGTATGTTCGAACAGCTGCACGTTCACACCCCTTTTATTATATATTTTTAATTCGTATATTTGTAACTTTGATTGTTTAATTTCGAAAGTAATATGTACATATTCAAAGCGATATCGCGAACAGCGCCAACGCCAAGATTGCAGCTAGCCAGGCAATCGTCGCGTTTTTTTAATTAAAAGTGTCGCCTAATAATATTTTGCAATTGCTGGCGATGCTCGTCGTTTTTTCACTTGGCTTGGGCGCGCCCGGGCGGCGTCAACATATGCCCACATTCGAATATTCTACTGAAATGCTAGTACACAATTTTTCAACCCACGCCTTCTACATCCCCTTGTACTTCAAAATTTCCACTTTTTCAATTTTCTTCTAACAACTTTCTTTTTACCAATAACTGCACACCCAAGAACAATATACACTGCGGATCATTTTGTTTATCAACTTTTTTACATTCAATTTTAATAAATTATAAAATTCTGTCGAAAATGCCACAGCATGAAAAACCGATAAATACAATAAACAAAAAATAAAACTATGCACAAATTCAATGCAGAAACGGATAGATAAAACTTGCACGAGACGTTTGCTTTTATTTTCTTATTAATTAAATCCAATTAAATTTTAAGGAAAATGCGCACAACTGGACTGCTTTTTCCCACAATATAATTGAAAATGCAGAAAATTGTTTTTGATGGAAAAATAAACGCCGCCGCCGACGCCACTACAAACACAGGGTGACCAAGGAATACAGAATCGTAGACAAATGACAGCTGGTAGCGAATGTCGATAGAAAAAGGAATGTCAAACTTTTGTCGTTGCCAGCATGATGTTTTGGCGTTGAGAACACTTTGTGAAAACTAAATTTCAAACAGAAATCGAAAATACTTTGTACATCGATTTTTGTATGAACATTTTATAAAAAATAAACAAAAAGTTATATACAATATGCAAAATAGTAACAAAAGATAACGATACGTAATTTTTTCGCGTGATATGCTCATTACTCAGAAAAACAAGCTGCAATGTATGATATCTATCTAGGTTTAATGCCAGGGCTACCATGAAACATTTCATTCCCTCATAAAAAAGATATATACACCGCTTGAGTGAAAATTTTGCTAAAGAAACCATTTTGAATCGGGGCGTCGGTGTAAAAGATAAAATTATAAACATACATGTGTTTAGTTTTAGTTAAGTTTGGTTTATTTGTATATATACTGTGTATATATAACTTTTGCATTTAGTTAAGTACAATTGTTTTTTTTTTTTTATATATATTTATTTATACATATAATTTTTCATGTATACATATGTATTTGTTAGTCATTCATCTTATAATTTCTTACATACATATATTTAGATTACACTGGATCACAAAATGAAATTTTTTGTCTGTACTTTCAACGTGACTATCCTACCTATATGTAAAATCGGTCGCTGATTCCGAAAATCGGGTTCATTTTTAATTCTATGGGAAGGTTTTTGAGATATCGGCAATTTACCGTTATTTGGCCAATTGCTCCACTTAATCCTGTATACCTCTTTAACGCAGTGAGCTATCTTCTTTGGAGTGACACCATACGAAAGAAAATTAAATTTCCTTTTCATGGCTGCTATAACATTTTTCCCTAACTCTTATAGTCTCTGAAATATTAACGATTCAATTTGATTTTTTTCGATTTTTTACGATTTTTTGAAGAAAAAATTGACTTTGTCAGGCAATATCTTTAAAACCAATGTTTTCACCTTCGGTTTTACCAATACCTACACATCTGCAGTAGCAGCACATTGGCAGCGCAGTAGGTAACAGCGCATTTACGGGTATAACATGCATAGAATATACCCGTGCAGAGGCATTGCGCGACCTGGCTGTATTTACTTGATCGCCTATAACTTTTCCATTTTACCATGGATTTTCTTCGTTGATAGCTTATCTTTTTCCCAATAGAATGGAGCTTCACGTAAAGGAGTAAAACCGAAGGTGAAAACATTGGTTTTAAAGATATTGCCTGACAAAATCAATTTTTTCTTCAAAAAATCGTAAAAAATCGAAAAAATTCAAATGGAATCGTTAATATTTCAGAAACTATAAGAGTTAGGGAAAAATGTTATAGCAGCCATGAAAAGGAAATTTAATTTTCTTTCGTTTGGTGTCACTCCAAGGAAGATAGCTTACTGCGTTAAAGAGGTATAAAGGATTAAGTGGAGCAATTACCCAAATAACGGTAAATTGCCGATATCTCAAAAACCTTCCCATAGAATTAAAAATGAACCCGATTTTCGGAATCAGCGACCGATTTTACATATAAATAGGATGGTCGCATTCAGAGTATTTTTTGGCTGTAGAGCAGTGTTATTGATGGCCAACTGCTATCGATTATTTGTTATTATTTGTTTTATCCAATTTGTTTTTCTTTTTTTGTTTGTTATATCCAATTTATTATTGTATTACGACTTGAGTAAGTGTTATCGCTCGTATAAGATACATGCCAGTTTTTATATTTAACATTCTATCGCATTTTCGCAGCATAGTAATAGTATAAAATAATTTTCTCTTTCCCTTTATTTAAAATATGTATGTACATACATTATCGTGAATGAAGTGAAAAAATATGCGTTTAGAGAATTGTAAAAAAGTAAAGTAAGATTTTGCTCTTGCTGTAAGTATTTTCTTTAAACCTTTTTTGTTTTGGTGTTAGCTGTTAGTATGTATGTGTATAAAGCTGTTCGCATGCATTATCTTTTTTTTTTTTTGTTATATATTTTATTTTTATTTGTTCTGCATTCTTGTAGTGTTTGTACTCCAATTCAATATTCATCCTAGGTTAAGCCCATATGCTACAGCTTTGCATTACACCAGTGTATTAATCTGAGAAGAGCACAGAGCGAACTATTCTCAGGGGTAACTCCAAAGAGTTGCTAGCTTTAACAATTCTTACAAAGTTCTTATATGTGCATATGTATTTTCGCTGCATTTTATTAAAAAAAAAATCAATTTTTAATGCTGCCTTTTCCTCAAACATGCATGTATGTATGTATATATATATATATTTAACATATATGTACATATATAACATTTGCAATATTTTCTCCGAGATAACAGCTACTCAAATAACTTGTGGATTTAGTTTTTTATTATTATTTTTTATTTTTGCTTATTTTCATTCTTATTGGCAAATAATCAAGAGTGGTTTTTGTTTTATGTTTAAAATAGTGTTAATTTTAAAAATTCAATAAATTCAATTGTAATTTTTTTAATTGTTGTACACAATTGCCGAATTTTGGAAAATTCTTAAGTGTATATGTATATGTATTTATGTATGTTTGTATAAGTGTATGTTGTGTTTTTAGTGCAAATATGCGATTATGTGTACTAATGTAGGGGAATATTCAGTCAATTGTGTCTTGATTAGAGTGAATGAAATATGTAGTACATATATATGTATTTACATTTACATTTAAATAAGTATGTAAGTATATTTACTAAAAATAATTGAAATTAATTGTCTTAATAGTTTTCTTTTAATTCAAATATGAATTTATATATGTACATATACATTGACACGGTTACCTTGCTTAAAATTTACTATTTACATAAAAAGTATTCATTGTCATTATATGCAAAGGGACAACAGATTTCTTTTTTTTTTGTTTTGTGGAAAAATTTATATTTTTTTTTTGAAACGTCTTACTTGTTTCAAGAAGTAATTTTAATTAAAAAAAAATGTTATTATTAAGTGAAGTAAAGTGAGATGCTTTATGTGTTTTTTGTTATTTTGTTTCTAAGCCACATTTTACCCACATTACTTTTCAAATGTATGTATATCAATATATAATATATATTTATAGCATATACATATATGTATGTATATGTATATTATTTTTGGCATTTATAATATACACATAAATTTTTTACAAGTTTTAATAATAATTTTCTTTTGTTATATTTTGCAGCATTGTATTTTCTAAATTGACACAGATATTAGTAGTTGATCACAAAGCGTATAATTGTTAAGAAAAAAAAAAGGAACGAGAAAAAAGAACAAGAGTAGAAAAAACAAAAGAACAAATACAAACAAGCAATTTTTTAATTTAAAGCTTTTTTTATGATGTTTTGTTTTTTTTTTTTGTGTTTTGAAATCATTATTAACATATGTAAGTAGTACAGCTTACACAAAATTATTTTTGGTAGAAAGCCTTTTAAAGTATAATAAAATATAGTTTAGCCATAAATGATATTGTTTTACAATAAAAACATATTTATTTATTTAAATTAAACTGCTTATCTTTATATATGTAAATGTAATTATGCATTTATGTATATACATACATACATACGTATATTGTGTACATTTTGTTTCTAACTTCCCTTGCTCTTCTGAGACCTTTCGTTTCTTTGACTTCTTATAGATTTCTCTTCACCTTTGCTTTTGAACATGTTAAATTAAATGTATATGTATATGCATGTACACAAATATGGAAAGAAAAGTTTATTACATAAAACATTGGTCACTCATCTTCTATACATATAGCCAAGAATATGAGCAAAGAAGTTGCCGCTTTAAAGTCATACAATCGCATTATTTTATTTTATTTTTTTTTTTCATAATTATGCTATGCAATAAAAAAAATAATCATGATCGATTGCATGGAACTTTTCTTTTCTGTAATTTTTTTAAGCTCAATTAAGCTGTTTTGGTTAGAAGGGCCCGGCCATGTTTATGGAATTATATATGTACATGTGTATGTATAATGTTTATTTATGTATGTATTTATATTTTCATACATACATTTATTTTTTTTTGTTTTTGTGTCTTTTTTATTTTAGAAGTTAATAAAAATTAGTGTTAAATGTAGTTTTAATGCATATGTATAATTAATATTCTATATTTAAAGTTATGGTCTTTAATGTAGACAAGCCTAATCAAAAGTTGGATTGTTGAACAGAAAGTATAAAAAAAAAAGTAAATAAATTGTATATTATTTTCCTGTATTTTATGTATGCATATATCTTTGGCAAATAAAGCTTATATATGTATGTAAATATTTTTATTTGCACTTGTGTGCATGCATGTATTTATACATATATTAGATATATTATAGTTTAGGCTCGGATGAAGTTAGCATTTTATGTACTCTACTGGCTTAATTGAACTAGTATGAAGAAGAAGAAAAAAATTCAGATAAATATGATAATGTCGATATTTGTGCCTAAAAAATACATTTTTTTTTAGTGGAGAGCTAATTTATGTTCAAATTGCTCGCGCATGTCTATGCTTGATGATATTTGCTTTAAAAAATTTTCAAAAGTCAATTTCATAAATGCGTCTTTTTCTTCTTTACTAAAAAGTGGTTGTAGTGATAGTTTATTTTTATTTGATTTTTATGATTCTGGCATCTTTTTGACATTTATTTGCTTTGAAACAGATTTTTTATAGTTCCCTAACTAAGAAAACCTCGAAAGTTACAGAATGGCTTTATTCATTATAAGTAATTGAGTTAAGATCATATGCATTTGTTTTTGGCTCTTTTGTTTTGGTTTTTTTTTTTTTTGTTTCTAGAAAAGTTATAACTAATTTATAAATAGGGAAGAGAGTTTGACAAAAAAAATGTAATGCATAAAATTCAGTTGATTTTTTTTTTTTTGTAATTTACAATAGCTAATTAGTTTAATGTATGTTGTTTTTTCTAATTATTTTATAATATGTGTTAATAGTTTGTTTCAGTATTTTTTTAAACAAAGAATTTGATTCTTCACCGCTCTTTTTTTACTTATGATCTCCTCATCTCGCATTACATATGATTGAGAGTCTCAGTAATGCATTTTTAACGGTTGTCATTTTTTACTCTGTAGGCTGTTTGCCTTTACCGTTATATTTTTCATTCTAAAAAAATAGAAATACTCAGCGCTGTTTGGACAATTCCATTATTATTTTATAACTTCATCACCCTTTTTTGTTTAAGAAATACTCATTAACAACATCAAACATTTTAAAGCCACCTCAATGGCGTACCCTCTCTCGCTCATTTAAATATCCAATAACCTGTTTTTCATTTACTCTGTATTTTTTATTGTATTAATTGGCCTTGTGATAGATAAAGATAGTGGTTTCCACTTAATATACATAGCTTAGGCCTCATGCTCCCATAAACTGTTTTCCACTGTGGCCAATGAGCTACTGCACTCTGCCTTTGGCGCTGCCCTCTCCAGCTTCCGTCAGCGCTATCGCCTCATTTTGCGCCCTTTATACTAATTTGCCCAATTTACTTCTTGTTGTTCTTTTTCTTACCATTTTCCTCGGAAGACTTTGTGGATTCTGCTGAGGTAGTTTTAGAATTGGCTGTTGGTGCTGCTCCGCCAACTACCTTAAAGTTAGTAGTGGGCCTTTTGCTGCCAAGTTGTTGTGTCGGTGGTTGTTGTAGTGTGGTCTGCGTTATGTTGCTGGTGATAGGTGGTGCGGAAGTGGTGGCTGCAGTTGCAGCAGTGTTGTTGTTGCTTGCTGGTGTAAGTGGTGTTTCATCCAAGAATAAGGGATTCTTCACCTCCATTTCGCCCATGGGCTATGTGAGAAATTTAAAGGGAAAGAAATTTAAAGTTAAGTGTTTTACATAAATGCATAAATACAGGGTGATCCAAATGTGATAGTGTATTTATAGGCACAGTGAAAGCTTTCCGTAAATTCCGTTTAGCTCGTGTTGTTAAAGCTAATCGATCATCGGTCTATCTTTCCCTTATATATGACGCAGTAACGCAAAGCGTTCATCAATTTCCATGACACTTGAATCATCCTATAGCTTTCACTACCACTTCGAGCATTTCAAATAGTAAATATGTATTCTGAATTGCCAGCACTACTTACCGGTGCAAGACCAGGGCACTCGTATACAGTGTAATCACCCTCCTCATTCTCCTCATCATCGCTCTCCACGTCCGACATTCCACAGCTACCCTCCGCCGCCTGACGATTCTCCATCGCAATTATTTGTTGTTTCTGATGTTGATAGTGATACATTTGTGCACTCTGTGCCAATTTGCGATCACCCGAAGGTGAGATATCCTTATTGGGCCCGGTTACGCCATACGCCGGATATTCAACGTCCGCTGCTGCCTTCGATTTGCGATGCAAGCTGCGTAAAAGAATTGGGGAAAAATGTTTGAGTTTGAGTTTTTGTGAGTTGAGATGAAAAAGTTTAAGTGTGTATGTTTGTTTGTAGATCTACTCACGTGTACCAAGCAATTCCGAGCGCTATCACACCCACTGTGACCGCAGCGCTCACACCAGCTATCAGTGCCACCAAATACATGCCCATCTCACCATCCACGCCCATATGTTGACGAACCACCAAATTATCCCCACCATCATGACCACTTGCACCGTGACCGCCGACTGGCGCCGCCGCCGCCACCACCGACGATTTGCTGCCCTCCTTCTGTAACTTGTGATAAAGAGCGCTGATGTGATCACTTGCTGTGCCGTCCTGTGAACTGGGCTTCATTGCCGCCACAACATTAGCGCCCGCGACAGCTGCTGCGGCTGCCACGTTTTGCGGCTTGATGCGATGGAAGGTGGCTGCACCGCCATCGCTGCCTAATTTTGTTGCTTCAACTGGAGCTGGCGCAAGCACCGGCAATTTCTCAGCGCCAGCAACGGCTGCGTTGTCAGTATTGGGCAGCGTTGAGCTCGGGGCGTTGTTATTAGCAGGGGCAGCACCAACAAGAGCTCCATTTGCGGCAGATGCCAACTTAGTCGTGCCGACATTTTGCGTTTCCGCAGGCACAAATTCCTGATATTCATCCAAAGCCTGCGCGTCCAATTCATCGCTATTTGAATCTACTTCACCTTCATAGGTGTTATCCTGCACAAAGAAACGTGGATCGTTGGGACCCACGGCGAAGGGTATACGCTCGTGTAACAAGTCTGGGCTTAAGTTTGCCATGTTGGGCGGTGGTAATTTATAGCTGAAGTATCCATTCGGATCCACGTATCGATTGCGATTTATTTTGTTGTTATTAAAGTTGTTGTTGTTGTTATTGAAGTTGTTGTTGTTGTTGTTGTTGTTATCATAATTTCTATAGCTATTATATTGATAACGATTGGCATTATCATTATAATTATCATCCTCTCCACCACCACCAATTTCCATTGAAGCCGACTCATCATCTGCAGCACCGCCCCCCATCAATTCACCAAAGCGATTCTCTTCCGCCGCATTCTCAGCGGCCAACAGCTGCAAACGTTGACTCAAACGTTCGCGTTGCTCTTCGCGTTGTCGCTGTCGATTTATTTGCATATGGATGCGTTCCAACTGCTGTTCCAGCGTGTGCTGTAGCCGTCGCCGTGCATTCTCCTCCATGAGTTGGGTCAAATAATCGGACGAAACATCAAAGGGTTGTTGTTGCTGCTGTTGTTGTTGTTGTATTAATTGGCGTAACGGCTTGCGGCGAAGCCCTACAAAATGAAGATAAAGCAAAAATGAGGTGTTGGTATTAAATAATCGGCGGAGGCTCAAAGGTATAACGGTAGTAATATATGTATGTTTGTGCTACTAACTATGAGTACTACTATAACAACAGTGATGATTGAGGAAATGCTAAGGTGGCTAATGAGGTCACGCGCTTTGAGGTTTTGCATTTACATATTTTACTTTATGTATTTAGTTCTTACTATACCCAGCGGTGTTTAGTATATGCCATAAATTAGTAACTATTCAGGTCGGCTTTTCATTAAGGAAGCATGTCCCAAGAAAAACCACTTCCTCAGGGGGGTAGAGGCGCTCTGAAAGATCTCAAAACTGAAATCAAAACCTGCCGGAGGCTTATAATTTACGAGATATTTGAGCTAAACTTCGATGGGTCCAAAGATATTACACCAGTAACAGAATTCTACCGGCTGAGGGAGCCCGTCTACCCCTCCTGAAAAGCGTGCTTCCTTAAAAAAAATTACCAACTATTCTCCCACATATGTACATACATATATTCAGAGTTAGTTGTTTGTTTCTCCCAGAAGCATTAAAATTAAAAATGCACAAAACAATTGAAGAATAAAGGTACATATTTTATTTCCCATTAAACATTGTGGCGAGCGTTGGAAAATATACTTCGATATCCAAAATGAATATGTATAAAATTGAGAACGAAACTATAACCAACCTAAGTTTTGCAACGTTCATAGGGTACTGGAAATACATTCGAAATGAGTTCGAAAAAATAGAAACACTATACTAGTTATAGCAAGAAAAAAAGCGATGTCATATCTTTCCCTAAGGGCATGGCTGGTTTCGAACAGAGTGAAAATGCCCTAGTTTCGAAACCAATATCAAACTTTTCTACATACATTCATTTGCACAGTTGGGATTTGAAAGAGAAAATAACTTTTTTTTTTTTAACTGGTTATAAATAATATCATTCGAACCGAAACTAAACTCGTTTCTGCCTCCTCTTATTAAATTTTTTACTCACCCTTCTTTGCTTCTCTAGGAATTTTTACTCATCAATGCGCATAATCACATCACCACATAACTTGATACCATTAATGTTACTTAACATCTATTTTCCTTTGAATTCAGTTCGTATTAATTGACCTTTGAACTTTTCCGTTTCAACAAATATATACGCAAGTCTTACACGAGTGCATATAGTACATAGGTATTTGTTTGCTTTCCTGCTGAAGTCCAAAACGCACATAATAACAAAATTAACACAGATATTTCTCAGTAAAACTAATTTGGCTAATAGTTACTAATATTTTAACGCTAATGAGTAACTTAACTAATGTTTTGAGCTTAAGTCCCAACATGGGAGAAAATACATATACAGCTGCAAATGCTGTGGCCGCTGTGGTGTAGTGGGTAGAGTGCTCGCCTGCTATAGCAGAGGTCTCGGGTTTTAAGACAAACACCAAAAAAGTTTTAATTAAGGTCTATTAAGCTCTCTAACATTCTCTGTCAGCTAAGAGAGCAGAGTCCAGTATAAATGGGCAGAGAAATACCCAAAACAATAACATCTAGGGCTGGTCAGAAGGTACATACATAGATAAATATTTATAGTTTCTCATGTTTCTTCAACTGACTCATTCAATTCTTAATTGTTGTTTTATGGCAGAGTTTTTAAAAGCCATTCACAAAATTTTTAAAAAGGGGAATTCTATCAAATTAAAACTGAAACGTTAAATTTTCCCACCCACAGCAGATACTTACATACATACATATGCATATGCATATATGCATGTAGTATAATAAGTCGATTAAAATACAATGCCCTCGCTAAAGAAAAAATTATTTTTGAATAAAATTTCATTCAACTAATTAACGGATTCGGGCCATGGAAGTTACATACTTAAATTAAGTTTTCGGCTTATTGATAACAGCTTTGCTCGCCCGCTTGCTTCAACTCATTAAATATGCATTTGAATGTAGGTAGAAACTACGAAAAAAGCAAAAGCGAAAAAAAATACTCCAAAAACTGTAGACAATGAACAAAAATAACTTAGGCGCTAAATAAAAGAGCCCCCTCGCTCTTAAGTCAAAGCAACTTAAAACATACCTACCTACTTTAGAATATGACATAAATACATACTTAGAACTGGATTACCGAAGACGAAGCAGCAACAACGGCATATCGTAACAGCAAGGCAAATAAAAAATAATTCATTGAAAAGGTAGGAAAATAAGTAGGGAGTAAGAGGAGGATAAATAGCAGATAGCTTTTAAACTACTTAGGTATGTATGTTTAAAAATAACCCAAAAACTTTGCGCACACTTACTCACACATACCACTGCAATTCACACGTACTGAGAAAATTTTGATATCGCCCACACACACTACTTGCGCCCGCTCCTTTTGCCACAATTCCACTCAACCCAACGCACAATGGGTGATTGCGGCCAAAAATAAATTCAAAATTAAAGTATGAGTAAAACAATTTTTTTAAATAGAGATCGACAGATGTATCAAATTGTAATAAAAAAGCTTACATAAAAATTTTTGAGTCTCTTTTCGTTTAGCCGTACAGGGTGCCCAAAGTTGAGCAAAAAATAGGTTCTTTTTTTCTCAATGAACACACCTCATACAAAATGCTCTATCTCATTTAATTGTTAACATACGAACTCGAGTGATACATCACTACATAGATAATGATTTTCTCTTTCAGAAATTATAATAATAATAATAATACAATGGCGCTATTATAACTCTGACGAGTTTTATGGCCGAGCTTCTCTCCCAATTCGAGGTGTGCTCCTTTTTGTTTTTCCTACTAATTGGGTGGACCTACAGTTTTATGCCGGCTCCGAACGGCGAATGCATTTTTTGTGAGAAGCTTTTTCATGGCAGAAATACTCTCGGAGGGTATGCCGCCCACTGCCGAGAGGTGACCGCTGCTCTTAAAAAACCCAATAATTGGATTTTTACTAATTAGAAAAATTTGTTTGGCTCGGACCGTGGTTTGAACCCGAGACCTCTGGCATAGCAGGCGAGCACTCTACCCACTGCACCACAGCGGCCACACAGAAATTATAACGTAGTTGTAAATACCGTTCACTATTGAATTTATATGAATTTTCAAATATAGACAAAAAATGTCGATAAGAAAAAAATTTTTCTCGACTTTGAATAAAAAAATTAAAAAAACAAAAATTATGACCTCCTCAAATTTTTTTTTATGCTTTGAAATAATATATTCTTAATCAAACTACATTTTCATTTTAAAAACCCACTTGCTCCATTTGCTTTTATAATTTTTTCCCTTTTGCCTAAAACTGCGTTTTTGTAAACGCATTAATTATGTTGGTTTTGACATTATGAAAAACGTTTATATTTAGGCGAATAATTGAATATTTCTTTATCGTCTTACAGTAAATGGTGCATACTTTCAAATTATGAGGTAATCTTTTTTATCAGCGTTAATTCATATCTTTGACAGCTTTTTTCTTTTATAATATAAAAAAAAATGTGTAAAAATTGTGAAATTTTAAAATGAAATTAAAAAAAAAACAAAAATATGACCTCCTCAATTTTTTAATATTTCATAGTCCTAAATGTCTTTTATAAACAGGAGAAAAAATCGTAAAAATTCGTTTGCTCCATTTTGTTTTATGAACATTTTTATGTAAGGTGTTTTTTGAGTTTTCGTACATTTTTCCCATACAAAATGCCCAGAAGTATGCTTCAAAAAGTTTAAATATTTTTGTATGGGGAATATTTGTCAAAATGGTGAAACTTAAATATCGATATTTCCAATTCTAATTAAGATATTCGAAGAAACTAAACGCTGTTTTCAAGGGTAATGATTGTGCTTTGAACTGGTTTAATCGAATTTGAGTGCAAAGTAATTACATAAAAGATATTAAGCAGGGAATAGAGCCAAAAAACGTGTTTTTTGCCTATTTGAGCATGAAAATCTCAGAAACGAGAACCAATTTGGAAAATCTGACTCCAGATTCAGGTTTAGCACACTGAAATCCTTTAGAAAAGTGTAATTTCATTTCTGGTATAAAATTTTTTTGAAATGCGATTTTTTTGTATGAAAGTTTTATGATAAATGCTTATAACATACTTAAAAGTGCATATATTTTTAATTTAAAAACGGTGAAGTGCTTTACCCCTTCTCCAAAATGATTGCTGCATTTGATTTATATTTCAAAAATGTATACACTAATCAAAATGGAGCATTTTAGCTATAATAATTAGGAAAATGCTGAAATTTCAAAAATACCGTTATATGGGAGGTGGGCGTATTTGTGGGTGGATTTTGTTCAAATTTTCACAGTTCACTAATTTCAACCAAAAAAGCTTAAGTTCCGAGTTTCAAGATTCTAGCTTAATTATTACTATTTTTGGCCGCGTTTGTATGGAGGTGCCCCCACTGTGCAACGTAGATATAACTGAATTAATTTTCTTGTGCCAAAGACCAGCTGGACTGCTGCAATAATACTTATGTATACATGTGTATGTATATATGTATAAGGTGCTGATAGCTGGTAATTTACTTAAACAGTTTTACCGTTTGGTTATGTGGCAAAGCGGAGGAGCGAAGGAGGTTTGAGGGTTTGGATGTATAAGCAAGTGTGCTAGATAAAAAAAAAACAATTCTGCAGCTAAAGAGTTAAGCCAAGGCTAATACACTCTCGCTCATTGCCCTCAACGTAGCATATGGGGTGTTGCAGCTATGTAACAACTGATTTAATTTTTTGCCTTGGTGGCAAGTGTCATTGAAGGTTTTTTGCTGAGCTTAAGAACCACCCTAGTGTCTTCAAATCAAGGAATAAAAAACACATTTTAAAGAAAATTGTACATAAAAATATGGAAATATGTCTTTAGCGCCGAATCATTCCCATTTTTCCATAATCTGAGTAATTTTTTTTTTTGAGTGTATAAATCGAAAATTTCTCTTAGCAAATATAAAACCAAACCAAGCTCTTTTTTTTTATTTTTTATGCATTGCTTTCGTTTTGTGGCTCATTGATACTTAGTAGTTAAGATTATATGTATTTATAGTTGTGGTCGTAGTGGTTGGTGTGGGTGTAAAATTGTAGCAGATTTTTGTTTTTGCATTTTTCATGCGACATCTGTTGTACTCGGTTCGGTTCGGCTCGGTTCGTCGTAAACCGTCGTTGTTGGTAATCGTAAATTTGTTGTTGTTGTATGTATGTATGTTCGAAATCTCGGAAAGTCTTCAATGGCTGACTGGGACCCGTGTACTTGGCTGGAGGGAATGGGTTTGAGGTTTTTGTAAGTACATATGTATGAATGTATGTACAAACATATGTACATATATTTACAAAGTGTGTAGTTATACAAAATTTATTTAGTATGCATCCTCTGGTCTTGTATTATGTATGATTGTGTGCCCCTCCTCGCCAATGACGTCCGCAAGGATATACACATATGTACATACATACATACATATATATGTAATATGTATGATAGATAAATATATGTCTAAGTACATACTTATAGGTAATTGGGTAGGAAAGTTTTCTGTGCTCTTGTGCCTACTATATTTTCTCGCGAGTGTTATCTGAATGTCATAATATTTAATATGAACATATACGTATGTGTCTACATATATACATACATATGTATGTATGTACGAATCATGCATAACCCCAATTAGCTATATTCCAGCTTTTAACTAAATAAGGGCATAATTATGACAGTAATTGTAGCAGCATTTTCTGTGAGGATTCATTTCTATATTTATAACATTCAGTGGACAAAAAGGATAAATCAATTATCCGCAGCGTCAACTAATTCTAACCGACAAGGTTAAATAGGCAAAAGAGTTAAACAAAGCCAAATAAATTTCTATTCAAATAAGAGACACTAAACTATATATTTAGAAATAAAAATAGAATACTTGAAATGGAAATGAAAGCACGAAATATTATAATTAGCCAAAAAAAGAAGCAATAAAAAATACTATGCCACACCAAGAGCATTGGAGTAGACACGCAATGTTTACAGTGCGCGACAATTAAATCTGTACAATTGATGTATGTTTTAAATTTAACAAGTGTCTTCTATGCGCAACAGGTTATCGATTTTGTTTCACACCAAATTTTTATTCCACAGCATTTTTTTATACTAGGCTATCCTTTTTTCGTAAAGTGTATTGGAGCGAAGGTTCGAAAATTACCTTCGATAGCCAAAGCTGCATATCGAACTGAGAACGAACCTTTAAGCAAACTTAGTAGTAGTCAGACATTCATGTTAAATTGGAAATATGTACACTTCTAATAAAATGGGAAACATTTTTTACTATAGTAAAAAAGAGAAAGAGTGATGTCAGGGCCGTGCGCAGGAATTAGCCTTGGGGGGGTTTTTAATTTAATAACTCAAAAAATAATTATTATAATTGATATGTTATGACGAATAATAATAATAATAATATAATACAATGGCGATATTATAACTCTGACGAGTTTTATGGCCGAGCTTCTCTCCCAATTCGAGGTGTGCTCCTTTTTGTTTTTCCTACTAATTGGGTGGACCTACAGTTTTATGCCGGCTCCGAACGGCGAATGCATTTTTTGTGAGAAGCTTTTTCATGGCAGAAATACTCTCGGAGGGTATGCCGCCCACTGCCGAGAGGTGACCGCTGCTCTTAAAAAACCCAATAATTGGATTTTTACTAATTAGAAAAATTTGTTTGGCTCGGACCGTGGTTTGAACCCGAGACCTCTGGCATAGCAGGCGAGCACTCTACCCACTGCACCACAGCGGCCACAAACTTTTATTACTTGTGCTAATATACGTTAAAAAATTTAGCGAAATTGGTGTATAACCACGCCTACTTTTTTACAAAAACATTTCTAAAATGGCCTTGTGCAATTTGTGACGTGACATCTTTGTAACTAAAAGTCATAAAGGAATGAAATTTTGCACAAAGAATAATATTCATATGCTTAGTCGGATAATTGATACTAACTTTGAAAATGGGTGTGGCTACGCCCACCTTAAGCGGTATCCGCATTATATAAATACACCGTGTTTCCGTCAAACGTAAACAAACAATGAGAACATCCCTTTGCCAAAATAGTTGAATTATCTGGTCTAATTCTGATTCATCAAAACCTAGTTAACCAGGTCCTGAATAGTACTGTTTACTTGTTAATTGAAACTGCTCACTGCTTTCTCAAAAAATTAAAATTTTTTGTTATCAGCACAATTTTTTGAAAAATTTCAAACGAACATATGCTACACAACTTTGTAATTTCGGAAAGCTCCAAGTGCAATTCAAAGTGCCGAACTTATGTATTGGCCAACCTTATTTTTTGCAACTTTCACCAATTTCTTCTTCCGTAAAATTATTGTACTAATTTTGTCAAAAATTATGAGTCAAGATTGAATGCAAAATTTATAAACTGTGTTTTGAAAATTTTTTCAAAATCATTGCAACTTAGATTTGGTCATGGGGGGGTTTTAACCCCCAAACCCCCCCCCCCCGTGCGCACGGCCCTGAGTGATGTATTTCAAAAAATCACTACTTCATAATATTCCCCATCTGCTGGAGAAAGTCTTATGGGCCCGTCAGAATGAGGTGACAGGTAACAAGGTCAATGGAAATAAGGTCAATTGACATTATTGCGTTTTTGGAAAACGCAATAAATTCAATTGACTTTATTGCGTTTTCGAGCATTTAGCTTCGCGCGATTTTTAATTCCAAATTTTCATTTTCCTAAACTGCTTTTTATGAGAAAAGAAAAGCGCCGCAGGCGAAAATTTGGAATAAAAAATCGCGCGATTTTTAATTCCAAATTTTCATTTTCCTACTTTTTTGCCATACCGCAGGATAAGGCAAGTAGACATAGTTTTTATATACATTTTTATTTCAATTTTTGTATAACTAGATATTTAACATACTTTACATTATTATATAATTTAATGAAATATTTTTGCTGTGTTGGCAACAACTTGTCTGCAGTAGGGGCAGAGAACAGGGCACTTTACGCGAGCGGCATTTTGCGCAATTTTTGAATAGCATTCGGCACAAAGCTTAAAATGGCTGCATGGAAATAATACCGTATCGCGAGGGGTTTCGGTACAGAGGATACAATTTAAAATGGTTGACATTATTTCCATTTGGATTGGGAAATAAGGTCAATTATTTTATTTCCAAATTTTCGTTGACATTATTGCGTTTTTGGAAAACGCAATAATGTCAATTGACCTTATTTCCCAACCGGGTGGGAAATAAGGTCAATTGACATTATTTCCGTTGACCTTGTTACCTGTCACCCAGAATGAATACCTTTCCGGCAAGCATATTGCTTATAATATATATTGTCCATTCATATACGTACATGTAATTCCACTCTCTTGTCAGTTAAACGGATTGCTGGTTTGACGGAAAAGTATTTATTCTGACGCCCCTATTAGTTCTCAAATTGAAAACGTATATATGTAGGTATGTATATATTTCCACATTTATTAAATAAGGAGAGTTTTAAAGAAGAGACTCATACTGTTCTCTCTTCACATCAAAAAACTTAATTTTTTTAAAACTAAGTCATGTCTAAACTTTCAAATTTTATAAAAGGTTTTCAACTAAATACCTAACTGGCCACTTTTTTTAACGCTAACTGTATATTCAAGGATATTAACAATAAACGTGATAAGTTTCATACATACATACCCGATGTTTTTTTTTCTACACATAGACATACTTACATACGTATGTACAAACATGCAGAGCACGAAGTTTTCGGCGTTAAGGTAAATTCTATATTTAGAATTCCGCCGAATGCAAAGGTGCAGCGCAATGGCGGCCGAATGAAGTGGTGAGGCACGTACTCAAACGCGTATGTATGTATGCTTGTTTTGCTGACGTTGTTCCTAAACTATACTATGTATATATGTACATTTCTATATAAATATTTAAGCTTATAAGAACATTTACTTATATGAGGTAAATGCGAACAAAACTCAATGAAAAGCCCCGAAAGCAATACAAATACACACCTCTGTATATGGCTAAGTGTGTGTTCGTATGTATTATAAATGTAATTTTAGCTTTTCCTTCATTATTTCTATTGTTGGATTACGCATACACTTCAAGTTAGTTCAGCCAGATAATCGAGTTTATGCAGATAATCGGACAGAGTAGAATAACCATCTATTAAAGTTTTTGCTTCATCTCTATTCGCTTAAGCCGCCCATTATTTATTGAGACACAAAGTAGTAAGTATACATACATGCATACATACATACATACATACATACTTACTATGGATATCTGATTATGGCTTAGCTGGATATTGCATTTAGACTTTTTTAAGTGTATACTCGAGAAAATCATTAATGATACGCAAAGTGTTCAATTGATTGCTCTTGCGTGTCAAATTCAACACTCAACGGCTTTAAGGAAGGAGCCACATTTTGCGCCACTGTTGTTCGTTCATACAGTGTCGATAAGAAGTATGTATAGCAAAGTTTTCAGAGCAAGTTTTCTTGTATTCTTCACTGTTGTTACATACATTCTGAATTTTTGTGGATTTGTTGAAGGTTCAACCCTTTTTTACTCAGCCTTTTTAAGCCGATTGAAATTGATCATAAAGCCCCCTGAAAGTATGCTACAAATACAGTTTGGTAAATTACGTATGCTGCCGCTAAATTTAAACTCTTAAAACGAGTGTAAAAAGAAAAGTGCTACTTTACTCTTCATGTAGCTATGTATGTATTTTCTTTCCAAACACCAGTCGTCTTATTTAGTTGACTTGATAGCCGAAAATCGATAGTTTGCTCTGTTGTGTAAAGTCAGTTCATAAATAAATAAATATTGAAAAAGCTGCTAAGAAAAGATTAGATATCGAAACGGCGGTTATTAGTCCGAATTCCAGTTGCTATCAAAAGTGTTTGTAACGTTACACGAAGCAGTACTGAAATCCAATTTGTCGACTAAAAAGACTTAATTATAAAAGCCAGAGTTTTGCTTCTTCTTGCAAGAAATTAAACCAAATAAATACTTTGAAGTATTTTTTCCAGTTCAAGTGAAGCTTTTAAAAGAAGCTACTGTATAATTCTTTCATCTATCACTGTACTTACAAATGCATATGGATGCATGTTTGTATGTATACCATATCACTTCACAAGCTTCTTAGTTTCTCAGGATAAAATTGTTGAAACTTTGCTTAGCTTTTTTGGTTTTATTAACTATGTACTATACATACAATCCTACAAACATACCTATTTACCCATCAAAAAATCTAAGCCTTACTTAAGAATTAAAACAGCAGATTTCAAGGCATACGAAATAAGGCCAAAATTATAAGGGTAGCAAATTTGTATGGCGTAAGGCTTAAAGGAGTACTTTCGCTATGAGAACACACCTTATTCCAAAGGATAATCCGCGATTCGAAATAAGGCCTAGATAAGTATTAGAAACTCAGAGTGAGTGCATAACAGAAGCAGCGCTGCCAACGCTTCATTTTGACCTGATTTGTCAAAAATAAGCAAAACTATTTTGCTGGGTATGTATGTACAAACGCATGTATAAATAGTAAACAAATATGTACATAAATACATATCGAAATGTATGTATACGCATGCAAATAACTGGCATTGTTTAAAAATAGCTTTAGGCAACAACAAGTTGAAAGCCAATACTTAGTCAAATAGAATATAACAGTCATTGAATTGTAATGATTGTGTGGGTGCATGGTTTTGGGTGATGGTTGGGGGTTTTGCTTCTTTGGATTTGGGGTGTTTTGGACATTTAATTTATTTATTATATGAGTAATTTAATTGTATTGACGACATAGATGGCGTATCTACTATTCTCCACAATATAAGCGTTTCTATTTTTGGCTTGGTTTTGTTTTTGGCGCAGCACTGAAACAATAAATATCGAAAATAATCGAGTTAAAATGCTCTTTTAAGATATTGGTTCATATTAATAAAAAGCGAAGCCTTTCCTTTTGCTGAAGATCTCAGAGCTTTTGCTCAAATTTTGAAGCATTTTATTATGTTTGTCAATAAAGTTTACGCCCCTGAGGATGCCAAGGTGTTTGGCGAAACGTTGGGCAATCAGTGGATGTAACTACATTTTTATGTGACTTCGCACTTGCAACTTCCTTGGCCAAAAAAGCTCATTATATGCTCAAATGGAAGCATTTCCTTTTGTTGAAGATCTCAGAGCTTTACTAAAGTTTTAAATTTGGTTCATGTAAATTAATGTCAAATTTCTAAAATCTGAAGTGAAATCCTTTACTTGGTTTTATTAATACAGCCCATTGTAAATATATACCCAACAAGCATTCCTGTAAGGGTTTTCCATAATAACTTATTAATATAAGATTGCTACAATAAGCGTTTTATAAGTTTATATTGTTAAGCTTACCTTAAGTTTTTCCAAATAAACCTTATCGTGGGAGCAAATGTTTAAAAAACACTTAACTTTAAAAGTGAAAAGCAAGTTTTTGAAAAATAGCTTAAAGTAAGTTAACTAAAATAAGAGTTAAATAAGCTTTTACAATATTAAGCTTATTTTGGGTTTTTTTTCAAATAAACCTTTTGAGAGAAACTTTTTTATAAAACACTTAAATTTAAAAGTGAAAAACTAGCGTAAGAAAATTTCAAAAAAAAAAAAAAAAAAAATACAAGTTATTTAAATGTTGAAGTCCGAAATGATAAGAAAATAAATAGACTTACTAGGCTATTCTGGCCACTGTCTTTCCAAAGACAACTATCTTTCAAAAGGAAAGTTTCCCCTCAACAAAAAATTTTAAGTCATTACTGTTTGTAAACTAGTTATTAAAATGGTAATACCTACTACATCCGGTCCGGCATCAATGTCCAAAAGTTATCTTAATGTTATCTAAAATAGGTTAACTTTTAGAACTCAGAAAAATGTTATCATAAAGATGTCCTCAGACGGCTCATAAGAGACTTTTCTGATAACTTTATGTCATCTTTATGAGCTTTTTTTAATATGTTTTGCCGGACGGGATATGCTACAATGTCTTATTTACATAAGTCAAGTTGATCATAAAAGAAAAGAATAAGAACGAAAACAAAAGGTTAACGAGCACGCCTGAAGTTTTAAAGCTAACTCAAGTTAAAATTCGAGATAGCTATATTCGCGAATGTGTATTATTATCTATATATATAAGGATGAAAGTTTGTTTGTTTGTTTGTTTGTTTGTATGTTTGTTCCCTATGGACGCCGAAACTACCGGGCCGATCAATTTCAAATTTTGACACAATGATCACCTGGTATTAGATTGAAATTATGACCACATTTAATTCTGGTATCTCAACCCCTTCCCGAGATATAGGCCAAAATATGGACCCAGATTCCTCCGAAATATTTTTCTGCATTATTGGTATCAAATTAAAGATATCAATCAGAGCTTCAATAGAGAGTTCATTCCGTTCCAATTTTCCAGTCGGTTCTCCAGATAGAGACCAAAACGTGGACCCGGATGGCCCCAAATATTTTTTCGTAATATTGGTATCAAATTAAAGGTGCTGATTAGGGTATCCATATATATTTTACACTATACGGATATCTCAATCGGTTCCCGGGATTGAGGCCGAAACATGGACCTAAATAGCCCCCGAAATATTTTTGACCATTATTGGTATCAAATTAAAGGTATCAATCAGAGCTTCAATAGGGAGTTCATTCCATTCCAATTTTCCAGTCGGTTATCCAAAATATATTAGTAATCATGATGTACACTGATATGTGTACCGGATGGCCATGGAAAGTTGTTGATAAGGAACGTGAGACGGGGAGAGAGAGAGAGAGTAGTATAAGAGGAGGAAGAGATAGGGGGAACGGGAAATGCTGACTGGTGGGGAGACCGATAGGGAAGGGAGTGGCATAGTGTGATTTGTCGCAGCGAAGTGTGACGGGTATTTGCTAGTAGTATATAAAGAAGAAAATCAAATCAAAGCAGCGATTACTTTGGATATTAGTTTGCTTTTAATTTAATTTTACTTTTTTTTTAAACTTGCAGTTATTCACGTTGTCCTTGTTTTCCTTTCATAGTCTCTATTGCATTCGGCGTTTGTTATCGTAGTACCTTGTAGCTATACGTAAATAAGTGTGTATATATGTACATACATGCTACGTTTAGTATATGACATTCATGCATTATGCGGTGGTAGCTATTTTTAGCCAATACCTACCTGGATAAACGGACATTTCGCAGTGACCCAAAATGTTGAGAAGCACTGCACCGAGCAGCGCCAACGCAATTGCACTACACTTGGCCATATTGTTTTTTGTATGTATGTGTGTGTGTGTTCTTTTGCGATTTATTTTACTTTTTTCTAGTTTACAACTACTTATATTTATAATTTTTTTTTTTTGCGAACTTATTTTCTTTTTATTTATGCAGTTATTTATTCAATTATACTCATACATATTTTATTATTATTATTTTAACTTTGTTTTCTGCTGTCACAGCGCACTTGCATGTTCTGCCTTGGACTTTTTTTGGCTTGAAAAGTTACACTTTTTTTAATTATATTTAAAAATTTTAATGCAGTTATTATTTTTATTTATAATTCCATGCTAAAATTACAATAAATAGCAATAAATTGCATTTTTTGTATTTTTTCAACGCTACCATATGGCAGGATAGCCGGTGTGCATGTATTTGTGTGGCTGTGCTGTTATACGAACGAACTTCAATCTGCCAGTTTGACGTTTGCTCTTTCAATGCACCTCCAGCAGCAGCATATGAGTTCATGCATACATACATACGAAAATGTATACGTTCAATTGCAGTTATTTTTGTTATTGCTGCTGTTTTTTACACATAAATACATACATACATATGTTCCTTTTTTACCGCTATTGCACCGCGCGTCCGTCAAATATACGTTCACTCGGGTTTTCTTATCGATTTTAGTAGGCGCGTAGGCCGCAGCAGCAGCAGCCAAGCCAGCGTAGCCCAAGCAGAGTTGGCAATTATTTCGTATGTGGCAAACAGATTTTTCACTTTTTCACCAAGAAATTTCACTTGAGTTCTTATTAATTGCACTGAATTTGTGTTTAGCTATTAACTAAACTTAGAATTTTTACTTTTATTCGACGAATTCCTAGTTTTTCAAAGAATTTTCCAATTTTTTTCTTGTGTGTAGGCGTTCTTTGCTCTTGTAGCAAGTATGTAGCTCCCATATGAATTTGCTTTGCTTTCAGTGTTGCTTTCTTCCGTTACTCGTTTTTGATCGTTTTGGTATCAACGAAGTATCCCGTTGTACTGAAAGCGCCATCATCATTGGCTTTGTACATTTGCAGCTCAAAATCGTTGGCCGTTCATCGTTTGCGTGCTTCGGCAGCGATTTCGTGCTACTTTGCTCTGACGTTTTGGTTCGTTTTTTGTGGTTTTTTTTTCTTGGTTTTTTTGCTGAAACTTGTAGCTTTTGCTAGTTGTGACGCAAAAGGTTAATGGAGGGTGTTTATATTTGTAATCATACCAACCAACGGTTTAGCAAACGTGTGTAGGAGAGTATATTGCCTGTTTCCAGTGCTGGTCCTGTCGTTGACTGCAACGATTATTAAATGTGTAGGTACATATGTAATGAAACTTTTAGAGAAAAATTTGAGAACAAAGGATACAGTAGCCGGTTCATGAGCAGCACAGTGGGCCGTGAAGAGAGTGTGATGATACTTATAAAATGTGTGGGTATAAAACTGAAATTATATACACTCATACATACATAAATGTAAATTCAATTTAAAATATCTCTAATAGAGATTCTCTATATGTTGATAGAGGACCCCACTATCGGCTAACTATTTTTCTTGGAAATGAAGTAAGGTTTACATATCTATCCAAAACATGTATGTACATTAGGCCGTCACGCCTTATATGACCAAAAAAAAATCCCACTGCACGCCCCCTCCCCCCGTTATGATTTCTCTTTTGAAAATATTTCTGGAAAAACAATTTTTTTGGGCGCCGCTAGATGTCGCTAAAATTTGTTGTTTAATATCTTCGGTATTTATGGTCCGAGCCCTAAGTTTGATACACCAATCGCTTTGGCTTGAGAGCAGAGTTTCTACTTTATAATTGTATTAAACCTATGTGCGCCATTGGGGTCACTTCCACCCAGTACTTAGTTTATTCCACCTTAATGTAATTTTCTATTGCCGGCATGTTAAACGTCGTCAAAAAACATTAATCTTTTGCGAAAGAAGTAATTCGATCGATTCAGTAGAACCGCAAATAAAACACATTTAACATTCCGAGGAATATAAGTTTTTCGCTTTCTGTGGTCTTTTAGGTTCATTTTACAAAGATTTTTCTGAAAAGACTCCTACTGAAATCTTATGGCGAATAATTTTCTAGAACATGTTAGCCCTCTAGCGACCTTAAAAATACTATTTCCTGACTGTATAAAAAGGGGTCAAAATAGCCCTTCTTAGGGGTGCAAGATGGTTAATCAGCATCGATATAAACTGATTTACATACATACATATGTATCTATAATATTTTCAATTAACGTTTTTTCAACACACCATGCAGTCAACTACTTATACACCTTATGGCAACGTGGTACGCGCAGGCGTATGAGTAACCAACAATCAGAGAGCCAATGTAAGTATGCCGTATCCGAAGTGCTCGCTCGTCATCGTCGTTCATCCATTTGTATGTACATATGTACATAAGTATGTAAATTTCACACTCAGCATATATATAATGCGCCATTGTGTTGCGAATGAAATTTTGCATATAATTTTCATTCGGGCTATGACCGTTCTCTTCAACCCGCCGATTTTAGCGTTTTCCCTTATGCCCACACATTTGAATTTCATTGAAATCTACATAAACGAACAGGTGGCGTTGTCGTTGGTGGTGGCATCGTACTGTTAGCTGTCTAAAGTTCTTCTGAGCTTTTTTGCATTGCGCCCTACCTCACCGCTCCTATCCTTGTCAACCACCTACCTTTTTTATTTTGCCCTATAGGTAGTAGGCGCTCGTGTTATGTAGAGGCACATATTTGTGGGCAGCAGCTGCTTTGTACATATACACTTTTCTGCATATTTCGGGTATATTTTCGTTTATGTATGTATGCCCCATGTGAGCTGTCAGTTCAGGCACCAAATTTTATTTTAAATGTGTATTTGTAGCAAACCCCATTTCCTTGATGGGATAGGACACATTTTTCATCAATGAAAAATCTTTGTTGAAGCACTTGCCGCCCATGCGCGTCGCCCCATTTTACTTTTGCTCCATTGAAATTTTGCGAGCCTCTAACCAACAAACAAAGAAATAGATACATACACAATAAATATTTGCACAAGCATATGTATATGGACACGGTCCCTTGGAAGTTTGGCTTATAATATCTCTTTTTTTTTTGTGTACCCCAGTGACGTTTTTATTGTATTGCGCATTGAAAAGCTTTTCTTATGCACACATGTATGCAAAATATATAATAATATAATAATAATACAATGGCGCTATTATAACTCTGACGAGTTTTATGGCCGAGCTTCTCTCCCAATTCGAGGTGTGCTCCTTTTTGTTTTTCCTACTAATTGGGTGGACCTACAGTTTTATGCCGGCTCCGAACGGCGAATGCATTTTTTGTGAGAAGCTTTTTCATGGCAGAAATACTCTCGGAGGGTATGCCGCCCACTGCCGAGAGGTGACCGCTGCTCTCAAAAAACCCAATAAATGGATTTTTACTAATTGAAAAATTGTTTTGGTGTTTGGCTCGGACCGTGGTTTGAACCCGAGACCTCTGACACAGCAGGCGAGCACTCTACCCACTGCACCACAGCGGCCACAAAATATATAATACCTTTATATTATAGGCTCATGTCATATGTACTTATATAATAACAATAATATATACAATAATCTCTTAATGACTTGAAGTGCGTACGTAAGTATGTACATTATGCATACATACTTCTGCATGTATACCATAATTCTTGGAATTTGTATTTATAAATTAAACCAGGGTCGATTGATTAATAAGAATGTAGAAAACCACAACAAATAAAAAAACACATATGCATGTGGAATTCGCCTGGAAATATGCAACAAATGGAATTTTCATTATTGGGATTTTAAAAAACGGCGGTCAACTCTCGGCAGTGGGCGGCGTACCCTCCGAATGTATTTCTGCCATAAAAAAGCTTCTCACAAAAAAAATGCATTCGCCGTTCGGAGCCGGCATAACACTGTATGTCCACCCAATTTGTAGGAAAAAGAAACACAGGTTAAGGAGCACGCCTCGAATTGCGAAGAGAAGGCCCGGCCATAACACTCGTCAGAGTTATAAACGCGCCATTGCATTATATTATTATAATTATAAAACCTTTCAGTCAAGATGCCCTTTCGAACTATTTATCGAACAACCCTCGTACACGCCTACGCCGCTCTTATCATCACACAAAACCGAAAAAGGTTCATAAAAGTCATTCATAGTAGTTTCAGTGTGAAGCCAAATGTGAAAGGAATGTATGTGTTGGTTCAAGTATCAATGTACGTAAGTCTATAGTTCGTTTAACAAATACCGTCAGCTTCTCAATTGGCCCAGTAATATTCGCATTCAGTTGGTCACGTTCGATGTCTTTTGCCATTTGTTTCAATCATCGAACTACATACTTTGCATATTTTGTGACTTATTGGCATTAGTTATTGTTGTTGTTTGTTCTTTTTCGTTGTTGTACTCTTACATACATACATACATATGTACATTCTCGTATAGCCTTGAACTGGTAATGGTATGGTACCTAATATGCCCTTAATGCCTATTTTTAAATTAATCTAGAGCATAGATGCTCATGCCTATTCCATTGAATCACATTTGTTTTTGTTTTCCCCACAGCTACAAATTCGCCCCTTGAATAAAAAAAAAATATTCATAGCTCATGATTAAAGGATTTAAATGTTTTATATAAAACTTAAAAAAATGCACCCTATATGGTACACTGGAGCGTATGAGTAACTTTTCGCCCTAATGTACATACATACGACATAGGCTATGTGCCAATCGGTAACATTTTTCTCTATGGGAAAATGAGGCAGAAAATTTTACCATGTTGAGAAAAAACAACACAATTTTGTTGTGCTAAACGGAATAGAAAATTTTGACAGTTACAAAGATAAACTTTTGGGCGAAAACGGACAACGATACAATTTTAAAACGTAAAATGAATATAATTGTTGATATAATTTTTTACCTAGCCCATTGAGCTAGGTAAAATTATGATACTAGAATTCACCACGAATACTGCCAAAATGTTTCTCCATTATGTCAAAATTTCATTTTTTCTACCGATTGGCACACAGCTATAGGTAAAATTTCTGAATTTCAGTTGTAATTTTCTGAACTACAAATAAAAACTTTCTGAACTTCAATTGTAAGTAATTTTCTGAACTTCAATTGGAATTTCCGAATTTCAATTTTCTTTTTCTGAACTTCAATTTTAATTCTCTGAACTTCAAGTGTTACTAACCGAGCTTAAACTGAAAAAGGTGTAGATTAGGTTCGCCTTCGAATATTTGTACTCTAAAAGCGCCTTCATGTGAGTAAATATGTACTGATGTACTAATGAAAAATTGTTCCAAAATGTATACATACATACAGGTGAAACTAATAAAAGCGTGTTAATAAAAAGGCCATGCCTTGTATCCATATTCGACACTTCATTTTAGATTTTTTTTTTTTTTTTTTGTTAAATGTATGGTATGACAACGCATACGTAAACGTGTAATCAAATTTAATTAACCTTCCTATACCCGCGTTAATTTTTGTAACACATATACCCGCGCACGGTCTCACAGACCGAAAGTTCAAACTACATAAAATATGTATTCGTTTTTTGAAACAAAACTGAAAACAAATTATTATTTTTCAATCTCGTAGATGTAATAAAAAAATAAAACTACGCATTAAGTTTGTATTCACTTATTTTATTGATTTTAGGTGATTAACAAAAAAGCCATCAAAATCGATCATTTTTTCTTAAGTACTACAAAAACAAAACAAAAACATATTTTTTTATTCAAATTAATAAAAATAAGTTATACTAACTTAAAAACACTTCTTTGGCAATACATAAATTATAAATTCTCTTAGTTTTTAGTCTTGAAAAAAAAAATCAGGGCAAATACACATATACCCACAAAAAAATACACATATACCCGCGTCGGTCTCACAGACCAATTTTTATGAAATTCACCAACACGCCTGTCTAGTACAAACGCCAAATAAACACTAATATAGAGCTTGCAAGAAAAGCGGAAGCTAGCAGTAAATTCAACTTTGTAAAGTTTCTGGAAAAAAAAAATATTACCTAAAATCATTTTCTCGGTCTCACAGACCAACGCGCGGGTATAGGAAGGTTAAAAGAAAAATCCGTATAATTTTAGGCGAAAATCTCTATTAAAGTCAATAGAAGAGTTGGTTGATATTTGACGATAAATATTTTATACGTGTACGTCAAATCGTCAATTTACACAGACACGCCATTTGATGAGATTGATTTGATCGAGTAAGCTGCCTTTAAAAGAGGCAATTTTTCGATTGATTTGGAGAAAATAAACTTGAAGGTACCAGCTAAATTTGATATAATTGAGTGGAATTGGCAGCTCTGCAAAATCAGCTGTCAGCTGTGAATTGTTAAACTGTTCCCAGCTATTGGTGAAAGAAATGGTGCTGCCACAGTATCAATGCATCAAACAACAATCGTGTTATATGTATATCAGTGTGACACAAGCTAATAAAACTGCAGAAAGATTACGAAAATAAGGACAAATTGCAAGAAAGATTATGACGGAAATTTAATAATAATAATTAAGTAGCCGTGGCAACAATAATAATAAAATATTCAGTCGCTTTTTGGTTGTAAATGCTTTGCTTATTAAACTACTCAACTTCTGTCGACTACTCAACTATCGATAAGAAAATTAAAAAAAATGACTACAGTGGCAACGCTTTCCATTGACATTTGTTTGCACTTTGTTATTTCTTGATGAGCAATACACCATCTAATTTTTTCGTAAACATACAAAGGAATTGATTCAAGGAAAATTTTATAAATAACTTTAAAATGGCTGCGCTGAAAGGTAAATGTTTTAAAAAAAAAGTATAAATAAAACACCTCTAAGAGTTAATTCAAATATTACATTTTTATTTTTCGTTTCTATCCCCGAATTACTCCGTTCCAACATGGATGGGTCGACTTGGTGTATCTACATTGCAAAATCACAAATAAACAAATGCAGGGTGAGTGAATAAAAGAATTAAATGAATGCAATCAAATTGCGTTGTATTTAATTAAACCAATGTACATATGTATTTACATATTTTTATATTTATTTACACCTTTCCCATGTTTCTTTTTACAGCTTGTTAATTTGTGCATTTCTAACATGCTTGGGCATGACCTTCCTGATATTGGCGTGTGCGCTGCCCAAGCCAAAAGTCTTCTATCCATTTTTCGTACTGCTATTCTATTTCCTATCAGTTTTACCAGTTTTCATATCGAAACGATTCAATCGCGGCAATGAAACAAATCCACGAACGGAATTCGCTTTGTTCTTGTGCGCCGGCATGGTGTTGAGTGCATTTGCATTACCATTGGTGTTGGCGCACAGTGAAGTGGTAAGTTATACATGCACAGGTACATACATATGTATGTTTAAATATGTACGCATGTATATTCAACTCTATCTGTAATATAGATACTAAAAATCTCTTCCTTTCAAATAAACATGTCTAACGTTTATAGTTCTTAATTTAATTAAAAAAAAAATTACTATACTTAATGAATGAATCTAACTCCTTTCACTTTGCACATTTTAACAAATCTTTAAATTTTTCCAGATTACTTGGACAGCAGCTGTACTAACTCTATTAAGTAATATAATTAATTATTCAACAATGTTTGGTTATGCAATGAGAGATAGCGAATTTGATGCTCCATATGGTGGAATGTTCTAAGCTGCACAATATCTGTAAGCATTAAATCTGCAATCTGAACAACACGTATTAGCTAAATGTCTACGAAGAGACTTGTCAGGTCTACAATAAATAATGAGCAACACAATGCTGATAAAAAACGAAATACGAAAAGTAATAAATTTTCCATTATGATCATCTTAAAATAATTTGCAAAGTAGCATAAAAATATCTAATGGATGTTATCAATTTTCTAATTAGGAAAGCAGCTAGAGTCACACAAGCATACTTACATATATACACTTGCAAACATAATAATGAACGAAAAAAATAATCATACCTAGTTTTAAGATAAAAAAAAAAGCTTTTTGTATTTGCCACCTATGTATGTTTGTATGTACATATGTATAATGGCTGAGCACTGCAGGCGACAGCTTAAGTCGTTTACCGTAGACAGAAACAGTAATAAAATTCATGTACTCGTAAGCAAAGTTAAACGATATGAAATGATGGGAAAATGGCTTTCCATTTATAAAGCTGTGAACATTATTAATGCTAAATACATAAATGTATGTTACATAAATTTAGAACTGCAAAATTTTAAATCTCATTTGTATATGTTTGTATGTAGTATATCGTTGATGAAATATGGAGATTTCGTTAATTGCATTTTACTTTATATATGTTTTAGATATTTCTTTTTTTGATGTATCAACTTTATGAACATTGTATTTCCATATTTCGTCGGTGATATTTTTGTGTTTTAATAAAAATTTTTATTTAAAAACAAATATAAATTTTATTATTAATCCATTTAATAAATTTTCACAAATAAAAAATTGGCAAATACATACATAAATGAAATATAGTTGAAGTTTATTTAAAAAGATAAAATCTGAGTCTCATTAACGGTAAGTGTTCTTTAAATTTTAAGGACGGGGTTATAAAATGTGAACCTAAAGCAGCTTATGCATTAGTGACCGTCCTTTTATAGTGGTTTGAAATCCTTCAGAATATCTGCCTATAATCTTAGCCTTAAATCCTTCCGAATAACTAGAGGCTACTGCAGAGGAAATGGATAAATCGTCATACCATACGAAAACTATCATACGATTTTTTGTGGCTGACGAAAAGTAACAAATTCGACTTTTGGCTGGCGAAAACTATCAATTTCGTTTAAGCAACAACAATTTTAATTTAAAAACAGTATATAATTACTAGAGCTCGGATAACAGGTGAAAATCAAAGGCCTAAAATTATGCTACGAAATGTTTGTGAGCACATCCAGTGGAAAGTTTAAGGGTGGGTTGTCTTCGGGTCTAAGCCCCCACGAATGTAATTGGATCTTTTGCTTACTAGGATGCCAGAAAAATAAATTATTAAGGTTTTTTATGGGTTGCTCGTGAAAAATTGCAAAGAAAGCTACAATAAATAAATATAAAATAATAAATAAAGTATAATAAAGAATAAAGAAAAAATTACAAATTTGTAGTGACTCGCTTAAATTTGAGGCAAAATCTTCGCACGTGAAGGAAAAACAATTACAGTTTCTAACCAAATATATTTTGAATGAAAATGAGGCAAGTGGATATTAGCAAATGGAATATATAATACAGCTTTTTAATTTGTAGTGGTCTGACTTTAAACATTTGCATATTTTAGGTAAAAAAACTTGATTTGAACTTTCCTACTTTTTCTTATGACCATTTCAGTGTTTACATTTTTCCAATTGGATACTCGGCATAATTCCATATCTGTAAAAATGCAAATTTCTCTCGTGGTAAAAACGGTTTTGCATTTTTGTTTATGAGTTATTGGAACATTAACTATGCCATAATTTACTTACTTTTCCCAAATTCTATTTTCATTACAGCTAGTTTGTTTTGCTTTCAAAAAGCTTGACGATGTACAAAAATATGAAATACCATACCAATATGAAACCCCTTTATATTTAAATTGTAATCCTGCCACTGAAAACAAACAAAATTTACAAAATTTGAGGCGCTTGATTTCACCTATTTTTCCGAGCTCTAATAATTATAATTATAACAAAAAGTGAAGTTAAATAAAAGCTTGTAATTACTGTTACTTTGCGTCGGCCAATCGGTGCTATTTTTCGTATGCTACGACGAAATGTAAACATGCTCTTTTTTATATAAAACTGATGAAATGAAAATCGAAGTGATGTTAAATTATCTACTTTTCTCAACCTATCTAGAGTTCACCCAATACCTTCTTGGCTAGAAGGGATGCATGTAGCTACAATGCATACAAAGGTTTTTGGTTGCTTGCTTTGCCGACAGGGTAGGAATATGATGTATTGTGGAACGACTTTCCGTCATCCCTTCTCAAATTTGGTTTGGAGACAAACCAGTTTCGATATTGTCTTGTGCCAAATGCCAGCTGAAACAGCCTCGAACCAACTCTATATGTCCATTTCCTATTTGGCGACAAAACGTCTCGCAAGCATTCAAACATCTGTTGTTTGTCATAGCTTATGCACCATTTTCCCCTCCAACAACAAACCTAACTAAAAAAGCTCATTAGAGACATTTCCTTACATAGATATTACACCCCAAATTATAAAGTGCCACAACTCAAAATTCAAAAATTTTCATATAACCAAAAAACTTTTTCTTTTTTATAGGAAATGATATTGGAAAAGAGCACGTATAATAGTTATTTTTCATATATTTTTCAATATTTTTTGGCAGTCGCTAGAGATATATTCTGTGTAGCGATTTATGAGAGAACCCCGATTTCGAAAAATTTTGAGTTGTGCCACTTTATGATTTAGGGTGTATTATGTATGTACATACGTGATAAAATGCGTTTTCGAATATGACATACTCGTAATCCTGTCCTCTAGACATGTCTGCTCTCTCAGCGCATATTATTTACGATGTAGTATGAAATTTATTTTACGAAAAGGTTGGCATTATAGTAAGTATGCAAGGAAGAGCTATGACTTATACTCGTATACATATCTCTCCTAATTTCCTTGTATTCGAAAACTCTATCTTGCTTTGCGGAAAGCTCTCTGAGAACGCAGAAGCAGGTGAAAATAATGGTATGTTTAATTTTTTCGGCGTTTTGGGCCATGCTAAGTTGCAAGTTGTACACTAGTCTGATATTATTACAGCTTGGATTAACAAACTCGCTATATTTGTATCCTGAAAGTGTGAAAATAACTAACTTTTGGTGATCAGCAAACTAAATAGTTTTTCGACAATTTGTAGTTGGGCTATTTTTGGTCAAATATGCGATAGTGCGAAGGAAACCCATTTTTTCTGCTACTTTTTGCATTTCATTAGTCCAGCAGAATTGAAACTCTACTGGAAATTAAATTAACAAACTCACTATTTTTTCACACCAAAAAGGTTGAATTGCATATTGGGTGGTCTTAAGAAAATGCACCAAATTTTCACTTTGGAAAGTGAATTGGACATGATTTTAGGCTAACATGCCGTCGTACTATATGCAAACTAGCGCCTTAAAACTTTCTTACGACGATATATCAAGAGCTTAATTTTAGAAAGTGAAAAAAAAACGTCTGTCCACCCTAATGCCCGATTATGTACGAATTACGGAATAGTAAGCGAGGAAATGCTATGAAAATGAGCAGAAGTATTCACTTGCACCAAAAAAACCACTTAACAAACGGTCATTTCGTTTTGGGCCAAAACAGCCAAGCAAGTCAAACAATTTGGGCCGAGTCAGTTGCTCTCAGAACGGCGAATCAAACGCAACAGACAAAAAGACACGAGCGCAAGTGGGCAGGCGAACGGTTGTGTGTTGTGTGTAAAATACACACACAATCGCACACATATTTAGCTATAGTCTAAAAAATAAAATTGTGCATAAAACTTGCAAAAAAAAACAAGAAAACAAATTTTAATTAGAAAAAAGTAATAGCAAAAATTTCGGCTGCAAATTTATACAGAAACAAATCAAGAAAATTTTTGCAGCCATCCAATACAAGTGCGGAAAAAATGTATTGAAATATGTAATTAAAATGTTCCATACAATGCAGTATAAAGAATGCACATCTTAGTATGTGTGAGTGTGTGTGTGCGTTAATATTAACAAAAATGTAGGTGAAAATTTATAAGCAGAAAATAATACGGTATTAAGTGCGTGCAAAGTGGCTACCTAAGAAGAATCGATGAATTGATTAGTTTGCCGCTAGAGCAGCAGGCAGTACAAGCAGAAAAGGCAGGCAAGTGGGGAAAGCAAACAAGCAAGTCAAGGAAGCAAATGCTAACAAAAAAAAAAAAGAAAGCAACGAAACGAAGTATGACAAAATGTGAAAATTTCTGCAATAAAGTAGCAGAAAAGTGAAGAAGACAAATTAAAATGCAACTACAGCGAAATTTATGATTTTCTCGAAGTTCTAACAAACGAAGGGCAAAGCTGGAAAAAAAACAAAAAGGCGAAAAAGGAAAGTGCAAATTTTTGTTTGCTGTAAGAATTTGACGCAACGCCGCAGTCAATTGGCATAGTTAGTTTTGTTTGTTTATGTTACATGCTTTTTATTGTTGCCTACTTATAGGCGTGTGAGCGTCGATTATGTATTTGTGGTAGTTAGTTGAAGTTTTGTATTTTTATTTTAGTTGTTGTTATTATTATGCCTATGTTTAAACAATTTTATGCCTCAGACACACATGTGGTATGAATATTATAATATCAATACTATGATTTGGCTTTATTATGAAAATTTTCAATTAAACTACAATATGAGAGTGACACATACATATGTGGTATAGATCGCAATATTTCTACTATACTACGATGTGTGTCTCTAGCATTAAAGAAAATATTTACATATATTTATATACCTACATATATATGTATGTAGGTACATATTAAGTATGAGCAAAAGTATGTTTATTAGAGCGGGTCCATTTGTATGGGAGTGAAAAAAGTGAAAAATCGCAGGTTTTAAGCCGAAGTTTTTTTGTCAGGTAAAAAAAAATTTGGTATTTCGTAGGCAGATAAAAATGATTCGAACTTCTTACCATGAAGCCAGGATATACTTTTCCGAAGGATTTTGATGTGCTGAATCCGAATCTGAAGTCAAAATGACCAAATTCGAAATAGTTTTCGAGATATCTTGACCTAAAAATGCAAGTGCAAAAAGTGAAATTTTCTTCAAATTTTGGAGTTAGGGCCAGCCGAAAGTTATGATTTCATTTAAAGTCTACGACCATTATCTTAACAAATAGGCTTTGCACTTTCAAATGCCGTTGACTTTGTTAACTTGTCTTTTTTGTTCTCCGAGATATCGCTGTTTTAAAATCTGCATACTTTTCAGTGCGTACACAATGTATTTTTTTCTTTAAAATACTTGCATTTCTTTGCTGTCATTTTTAACATGTTGATGTTTCTTCTACTTTGTCAAACTACGGCTCCACCAATATACAAAACATCCAACAGCCGCACTATTTCTCCGCATTCAACGGTTGTGTCGTGCTCACCGGCTCCAACATTTTAGAATACATCCACCAGGTTGCGATAATTCACAGGTTTTCGATTTTGTTGCATTCACCGGTGCCACCAATTGCGATAATTTAATGGTTTTCGATTTTGTTGCATTTACCGATTCCACGAATTATGAGTACTTCCACCAATTGCGATAATTCACCGGTTTCATCATTGTTGCATTCACCGGTTCCGCCAAATATGATCACTTCCACTAATAGCGATAATTGACGGGTTCATCGCTTTTGTTGCGTTCTTCGGTTTCACCAATAATGAGTACTTCCACCAATAGCAACAGTCACCGGTTCCACCAATTATGACCAATTGCGATAATTCACCGGTTTCATAATTTTTTTGCATTTACCGGTTCCACCAAATATGAGCACCTCCAATAGCGATAATTTACCATTTTCGACATTGTTTTTTTGATTCATCGGTTGCACCAATAATGAGCACCTCCACCAATAGCTATAATTCACCGTTTTCGTCATTTTTTTTTTTTTTTATTCATCGGTTGCTCCAATAATGAGCACCTCCACCAATAGCTATAATTCACCGTTTTCGTCGTTTTTTTTTGATTCATCGGTTGCACCAATAATGAGCACTTCCACCAATAGCGATAATTTACCGGTTTTATCGATTTTGTTGAATTCACCGCTACAACCAATTGCGATAGTTCACCGGTTTCATCGTTTTTTGTTGCAGTCACCAGATCCACCAATTATGGTCAAGAAACAGCAACATGTTAAAAATGACAGCAAAGAAATGCAAGTATTTTAAAGAAAAAATACATTGTGTACGCAATGAAAAGTATTCAGATTTTTAAACAGCGATATCTCGGAGACCAAAAAAGGCACGTTAACAAGGCCAACGGCATTTGAAAGTGCAAAGCCTATTTGTTAAGATAATGGTCGTAGACTTTAAATGAAATCATAACTTTCGGCTGGCCCTAATTCCAAAATTTGAAGAAAATTGCACTTTTTGCACTTGCATTTTTAGGTCAAGATATCTCGAAACCTATTTCGAATTTGGTAATTTTGACTTCAGATTCAGATTCAGCACATCAAAATCCTTCAGAAAAGTATATCCTGGCTTCTTGGTAAGAAGTTCGAATCATTTTTGTCTGCCTACGAAATACAAAATTTTTTTTTTACCTGACAAAAAAAACTTCGGCTTAAAACCCGCGGACTAAGAATTGGTTTAAGACCCATGGTCTCTTTGGCAAAGTTGCTTAGAATAGTGTATAGAACATTATCCGCGTATGCGATTTTATCGAAAAATAATCGACCCTACCTAATGTTTATACATATGTAAATGCTGAGGTTGTTGTTGTCGTAGACGGTTAGATGGTTCTCTGCTTTGCTTGTAGGTCACTTCTGCACTATATTGATTAATTATGAAACAGTGTCACGGTAAATATGAATACATACCTGCATAGGTAGGTATATACATACATACATATGTACATATGCGCATACTTTATTTACCTATGTACATATATGTATTTTTAGCATAACTGCCTAGGCTTGTAAAGCATTAAAAAATCGCCAACAAACACAATAAACAAGAGAAAAAATATGTGAGAACGAATGGAATTTAATATTATATACCCGGTAGTTCATGTAGCATATACAAAGCAGCATAGTCTACTCCACAAAAAAGAGATAGGAATAAATGATTTTCATTCATTAAACCCAAACAAATTTTCATAGAAATTTTCTATAAACTTTTTGAGATTTTTTAATAATTTTGCTTGTCTTAAATAATAGATAATAATAATAAATAACGTGCTAAGATGAATAATTTACAAAGCTTTTACTAAATGCCAGCACTACTGGCTATAAAAAGCAATGAGCAGCAATTAATGTAAATATGTATGTACATATCGCACACTAAATCAAAAAGCGTTACAACTCAAAATTCAAAAATTTTCAGGAGAGGCAAAAAACTTTTTAATTTTTATAGGCAATGATATGGGAAAAGGCTACGTATAATAGTTATTTCTCAGTTAAAAAAGACTCTGATGGAAAAGAGTTTTTGGCAGCCGCTAGAGATATATTCTGTGTACCAATTTATGGAAGAAACCCGATTTCGAAAAATTTTGAGTTGTGACGCTTTTTGATTTAGTGTGCGATATGGTCGGTCTTCTGCCAGAAACACGAATGTGAATTTTTTTCTAAGTACGATGTCTGCTCTTTATCGGGTATATATTGATGTAATAACAATTAATATTGGTATAAATTCTTGTGTAAACATACATACATATTATGTACTTGTATGTACATAAGCATATATACAACAAGTAAAAGCGCGGCTGTCTTCGGCCGTACCGAAGACTTCATACCATTCATGAGTGGGGAAATGAAAAGTTACCTATGTATGTACATAGCCGGATTAAGTTTAATTTATAATTTTAATTCTGTGGGTTCATTTATGGAAAGAGTTATTAGAAAAAATGGTGTCTTGGCTATTTAAATGGAGGAGTTATACACCAAAATGTCCATATCTGAACAATCGGTTGTATGGGAGCTATATGTTATAGTGGTCCGATCTTAACAATTTTCGGTAATCCCGTTTGGGCCCATATGTGTACAAATACTTCAAAATTTCACACCGTTAGCTGTTAAAATGGAGGAGTTATACACCAAAATGTGCATATCTGAACAATCGGTTGTATGGGAGCTATATGTTATAGTGGTCCGATCTTGACAATTTTCGGTAATCCCGTTTGGGCCCATATGTGTACAAATACTTCAAAATTTCACACCGTTAGCTGTTAAAATGGAGGAGTTATACACCAAAATGTCCATATCTGAACAATCGGCTGTATGGGAGCTATATGTTATAGTGGTCCGATCTTAACAATTTTCGGTAATCCCGTTTGGGCCCATATGGGTACAAATACTTCAAAATTTCACGCCGTTAGCTGTTAAAATGGAGGAGTTATACACCAAAATGTGCATATCTGAACAATCGGTTGTATGGGAGCTATATGTTATAGTGGTCCGATCTTGACAATTTTCGGTAATCCCGTTTGGGCCCATATGGGTACAAATACTTCAAAATTTCACACCGTTAGCTGTTAAAATGGAGGAGTTATACACCAAAATGTCCATATCTGAACAATCGGTTGTAGGGGAGCTATATGTTATAGTGGTCCGATCTTGACTATTTTCGGTAACCCTGTTTGGGCCCATATGGGTACAAATACTTCAAAATTTCACGCCGTTAGCTGTTAAAGTGGAGGAGTTATACACCAAAATGTGTATATCTGAACAATCGGTTGTAGGGTAGCTATAGGTTATAGTGGTCCGATCTTAACAATTTTCGGCAATCTCGTTTGGGTCCATATGGGTACAAATACTTCAAAATTTCAGGCCGTTAGCTGTTAAAATGGAGGAGTTATACACCAAAATGTGTATATCTGAATAATCGGATGTTGTGGAACTATATGTTATAGTGGTCCGATCTTGACAATTTTCGGTAACCTTGCTTGGGCCAAAATGGGTACGTCTACTTCAAAGTTTCATGTCCTTAGCTGTATAAATGGGGAAGTTATGCACAAATTACATCCAAAAATTCCATGTATATCTGAATAATCGGTTGTTTTCTATATGTTATAGTGGTCCGATTCGGCCGGTTCCGACAAATGATCAGCTGCATATAACAACATACCTGTATTCCGAATTTCATTCAGATATCTCAAAAACTGAGGGACTAGTTTGCGTTCACACAGACGGACGGACGGACAGACGGACATGGCTTAATCGACTCAGCTCGTGATTCTGACCATATCGGTATATATTTTGGTGGGTCCCCCACGCTTCCTTCTGGTACTTTCGACAAAAATTTTTTGGCACTAAGTTATAATACCATTTCATTCTCATGAAAGGTATAAATATTAATTGTTGTTATATCAATATATATCCGATAAAGAGCAGACATCGCACTTAGAAAAAATTTCACATTCGTGTTTCTGGCAGGAGACCGACGATATATTGTCTTTTCATTCTTCCAATTTCATCTTTGGTTTTTGTTTTGCTATGGAAATCGATAATTCCGTAGATTGCATAAAATTCGGTGCTTACAACGAGAAGAGACAACAAATAATAACGCAATAACAACAACAAAACATAAATTCAAACATACATACATACATACATATGTACATTGGAGACAGATACTACGTGGCTTTGCACTTTAAACGACAATTTACACTTTTGAATATACATACCCACATATTTACATAACTATTATCTATATACGTAGTAGCTACATTAAGGTTATTCATTTTTAAGGCGATATTTTCTTGTAACCCTCTTAATTGAAATGACTATATGTACATATCAAGGCAAATTCATTATATGGTAATGGCAGGGCAATATTCGCCTCGATTCGCTTTAAGTTTTTGACCATCAGAATGTCAAACTCAAAGTCAAATATTTCTTTGTATGACATTATTCTGTCCTCGGCGATTTAAAAACGAGAAGAAGAAGAAGTCAGCTGTTCACCTACTATTACCATATGAATGAATTTGCCTTGGTACATATGTTTTGTGGCCGAATGGCGTTTGCTCAACAGAATTCTCTTATAGTCAATTTCATACTTCAAGACTTGGGGTATTTTTCTTTTTCGATTTTCGATTTGAAACTGAAAATAGATTTGTATGAGCCAAACCTGTAATGCAAAAATCCAATTCTCAGTTGCAGCAAGAAAATTGTGCTTAAAAATGAATCACCTTAATATACATGTGTGTACATATGTATGTATGTACTTGCAAAAGAAAATTATTTTAAGCACATAGCAGCTTCCATATTGTAACAATATGTATAGATGTATATACATACATACATAGATACATTACGCCGGCGCGGGTCTTGCAAATTACTTAAAGATAAGTAAATTCAATATAGTAAAAATATTTTAAAACTATAATTTATCTTCCGGTTTAGGAGAACTGGAATGTCCTCTTTAGTCTTTAGACCAAAACCGCGGTATGTAATCTCCATGTTATAGTCATCTGATATCGATGTTTTTCGCTGACAGCGCTTTGTTTACAATAAATGCTACAAATACAAAATTTCAAAATTTAAGTTGCATAGATGGAAGAGTTATTATCTACCCAAAACATAGACTTATGCTGCTTGAAAAATGTTTTTTGCTTCCAAATAGTACCACATGGCGTATGAGTAACCTTGCGATTTAATAGAATTGAATAAAAGAAAAATAAAACAAGTAAGGAAGCCTAAGTTCGAGTGGAATCGAACATTAGATACTCAGCTGTATGCTTTCATTGTTTGTTTGCGTTTGTTCGATATAGGGTGTATTTTATATGACACAAGTGCTGCATAAACAGGGCGCAGCCACGCCCATTTTCAAAATTTGTATCAATCATCCAAATAAGCATATAAATATTATTGTTAGTGCAAAATTGCATCCCTCTATGACTTTTAGTTACAAAAACTTCACGTTACAAATTCCAAAAGGGTGTTCCAGAAATATCTTTGTTAAAAAGTAGGCGTGGTCATAAACCGATTTCAATACATTTTTGCGTGTCTATTAACACATGTTATAAAAGTGTATAAACCAAGTTTCGTCATAATATCTCAGTTATTTGTCGAGTAATAGGCACGTAGATTCCTTTGTATAAAAAGAGGCGGTGCCACGCCCATTTTCCAAACTTTTTTATATTTTGTTTCCGGTCTATTGTAGAACTCATGTCACAAAATTTCAGTGATAGATCTTTATATTTGACAGAGAGATCGCTTAAAATGTTTTTATTAGGTCACTTTATAAAACCCATATATAAAAGTGGGCGTGGTCGTCAACCGATTTTGGAAATCTTTCGTCCACACATTTGGCTAAGTAAATATATCACGCGTACCAAATTTCATCGATATATCTTTAACGGTTTATGAGTTATGGCTTATAAAACTTTCAATATTTGCCCCTTAATAAGTGGGCGTGGCACCGCCCATTTTCCAAAATTTTTATATTTTTTGTTTTATGTCCCTAGTTGGTCTCCTGCCACAAAATTTCAGTGATAGATCTTTATATTTGACAGAGATATCGCTTAAAATGTTTTTATTAGGCCCCTTTATAGTTCCCATATATAAAAGTGGGCGTGGCCGTCAACCGATTTTGATAATTTTTCGCCAAAACATTTGTCTAAGTAAGCAAATTACGCAAAACAAATTTCATCGATATATCTTCAACGGTTTCTGAGTTATGACATATAAAACTTTCAATGTTTGCCCCTTAATAAGTGGGCGTGGCACCGCCCATTTTCCAAAATTTTTGTACTTTTTGTTTTATGTCCGTAGTTGGACTCCTGCCACAAAAATTCAGTGATAGATCTTTATATTTGACAGAGATATCGCTTAAAATGTTTTTATTAGGCCCCTTTATAGTTCCCATATATCAAAGTGGGCGTGGCCGTCAACCGATTTTGATAATTTTTCGCCAAAACATTTGTCTAGGTAAGCAAATTACGCATACCAAATTTCATCGATATATCTTCAACGGTTTCTGAGTTATGACATATAAAACTTTCAATGTTTGACCCTTAATAAGTGGGCGTGGCACCGCCCATTTTCCAAAACTTAATCAAATTTCTTCATAACGGCCTGAGCTCAATACGTGGGTAAAATTTTATCACTCTAGCTATATTAGTGGCTGAGATACCAAATTTCCGATTTTTTCTATATAGGAAAAGTGGGCGTGGTCATGGTCCGATTTCGCCCATTTTCAATACCAACCGTCCCAGTCTCGATACCAACTTGCATTTCAAATTTCATCAAAATATCTCAATTTTTACGCGAGTTATCGTGCGTACGGACGGACGGACGGACGGACGGACGGACGGACGGACGGACGGACGGACGGACGGACGGACGGACGGACATGGCTCAATCGATTTCTCTTTTCACCCTGATCATTTTGATATATATAAGTCCATATCTATCTCGATTATTTCATTATGTTACAATCCACCGTTATGAAATCAAAATTATAATACTCTGTGTACTAGTACAGCTGAGTATAATAAGCACATCTCACACTGAAAAACTTCAGTGTATGAATACACACGATTTCGGCTAAAAGTATGCAATGTTTACATACATACATACATACATACATACATACATACATATCGCACGTTTTATGCAATAGGGATTTAACTAAAAAAAAATTTTTTTTTGGGAAAACGTAAATAAATTTTTATAATTTTAAACAGTTTCCTTCTACAGCTAACTACCAAATCACTTTTATTTCCGCCATTTCTATCTTTTTGAGTATTTTATAAGACTAGACTCAAAGGCACTACCCAGTTATTGAAATATATGGCAAAATCCCAGAAATCGAAAATTTCGAGTTAAATCCCTATTGCATAAAATGGGCGATATATACATAGAGGTGAAACTAATTAAAGCGTGTTAAAAACGACCCATCCGATTTAAGTTCTGTTTTCTTATTTGGATTTAGCATAAAGTTTTTGTTGAACTTGATGTTCATATTGGACTGTTTAATTTTTTGGCGATTTTAATTATCATAAATCCATATTGATCCATAAAAACCAAATTCCGAAACATCAAAATTAATTTTAGAAAAATTTCGTGAGTTTTCTACTCAAAAAAAATGAAAGGAATCCGAATTTCGATGGCACGATATGGGTTAGTAAATCGCCCCGGCCTAACATACATCTATACTTACATACATACTTACAAAAGCATAATAAATAGAAATGTATTTGGCACTCAATCAGCCTTATCGTGAACTTCATGTGAACAAAATGTTCCCAAAAATTACAAAGCAAAACAAAAACAAAATGTGAAAAATTATTCAGCCCTATCATGAACTTCATGTGAAAAATTTCCCTCGAAAAATATAAAGCAAAACAATAACAATTTTTCACATTTTGTTTTTGTTTTGCTTTGTAATTTTTGGGAACATTTTGTTCACATGAAGTTCACGATAAGGCTGATTATTGTTTTGCTTTATATTTTTCGAGGGAAATTTTTCACATGAAGTTCATGATAGGGCTGAATATTTTATTGCGTTGAGAATGTCAATTTTGTTTTTGTTATTGTTTTTGTTATTTCCATGCGCCTGTCTTTCTTTACGTGTCTTCTATGTTTTTCAATAGATACATACATGCTCTTTTAGTTATAATGCTTTGAAAGTTAACAGCTTGTTCAAGTTACAGTATTACCGACAATAACAATAACAGTATATAATGTACATACATATGTATGTATGTATATTGAGTTGATAATTTGAGCCCACTTGCTACCCTGTAGGGAAAATCTCTAGTTCCGAACTAGCTCGCTTCTAGTACATTTTTCGACACTACTAGTGCGAGCTAAATCTCTTTTGCATGTCGCGATGTCCTAGGCGGTGTCAATTGTCACTCTCTGCACTACATTTTCGATAGTTCCGAACTAGTACTAAATTCTACAGTTTTCACTAGTTCGTTTATTGGCACAATTTCGATAGTTCTGAACTAGCTACAAGTATCTACAAATTCTACAGTTTTACATCTGCCGCTTAAGTGTAGCCTTTGACACACTTCATGCAAGTGGCGCGATGGCCGACTGGCTAACGTATGTGCCTTTCAATCTGAGGGGCGCTGGTTCGAATCCTGTCTGTGTCAAGGTGGATGATAATTTTTTTTTTAACTAATTATTTTTTTTTATTTATTTATTTAATAAAAATTTACAATAATATTTAAAAAGTAATAAAATAAAAAAAAAAAATTAAAAATAAGCCTGAGGCATCGGAAAAGCATAATTAGGGGAACATTTCATTTCATACAAGATGCAAATAGAAAACTCTTTATATAAAATGCTTCACTAAACATCTGAGAATTGCAGAAATATCAAAGACGACGGCAATTGAACGAACGAAAAATTTTCATAGAATTTTTGTCGCTTCGAAATTGCATAAAAATCAAAGTGTGTCTTATAATGGTCACTCAATTCATTCCTGCTGAACTGGTGAGTGTCTAACTACAATTGATCTAGTTCCCTTTTGACACCTTTTCGCTGGTTCGGAACTAGAAATTTTGCTCACTAGTTATTGAGTTCCCTGCAGGGTATATACACAAATGCATGTGTGTGGGCCAGTCATAAAAAATATGTGTCCTTTAGCTTCATACACAGTTGCTTGACAATAAAGATTGTTTTGAAAGCTTGTAATAAAAGCTTTATTGGTTTCAGGAGCGCAGCGGGAATGTAAATATAAAAGTGTTCATTAAAGTTCCCTCCACCCTACCGCTTGTCTACCCTTAAGTATGCAAAAAAAAAATAGTAATTAATATTTGAAGCCATTTTGTAGTATACGTATGTATGTATGTATGTATGTATGTATATATATGTATGTATGTATGTATGTATATGTAAATACTCTATGTAGAAAGGTGTAATCGGCTTAAGCACTTCGTTACAAAGTATTGAATGTCAACTATTAGCATGAACGCATTTAATTTGTGCAGCACGACAATTAAGTAATTTTAATTTTAATGTGAACATAACATGACAGTGCGGTTTAATCTTTTATTTGCCAAACCAAAAAAATAGACATACTTACATACATACATATAGAGTAACCAACAATTTACAAACATACATACTTACCTACATACATATTGAGTTATCAAAACTTTTCTTTCTAAACAATTAGTAGGAATTCTAATTTAGAATAAATAAAATTTATAGTCCTCTGACGTCAACGAACAAATTTTCAAAAATTAAAAATTTTATGACACGATTTTGTTGAAAAGCTAATAAAAGTGTTGCACATTATAACATACATACATACTTGTATTACGTATGTGCATATGTACGAGTATATTTGTAAATATATCGCACGTTTTATGCAATAGGGATTTAACTCGAAATTTTCGATTTCTGGGATTTTGCCATATATTTCAATAACGGGGTCATGCCTTTGAGTTTAGTCTTATAAAATACTCAAAACGATAAAAAAGGCGGAAAAAAAAGTGATTTTGTAGTTAGCCGTAGAAGGAAACTCTTTGAAATTATAAAAGTTTATTTGCGTTTTTCCAAAAAAATTTTTTTTTGAGTTAAATCCCTATTGAATAAAACGTGCGATATATGTATGTTATTTTTTTTTTTAATTTCTGTAGAATGTTTATTGCAAGTGTTTATGTGTGTACTAAAAACATATGTATACAAATATACGTATTGCTAATGGGGCAAACTTGCAATAAAACTATTTTTATATGCGTATTAAAAGCAAAGTCGAAAAGAAAAAAAAAAAAAAAACAGAAATATTATTGCTGACCGTCACAAGGAAATGTATGTTCACGCGAGACATAACGACGACAATAAGTAATACTGCAGAGGGGTGAACTACTTATGTTGGAAGTATTAAATTAATTGGAATTTAATGGCTGAAAAAAATTTCTATGGAAAATTTATTGGAAAAGTTTTGCTAATATCCAATTGAGAATCGAGCTGGGCGGCAAAAGATGACCACCCTCCCTCTCCCTTCCTCTCACTCCCCCTCTCTCTATCTCTCTCCTTCTCTGTCATAAAAACTTTTCTTTGAGAATCGGTTGGATTTCGAGTTCAATCGTGTATGACTTACTTATTTCCCCAATCGAATACCAAACTTATTCCACATATCAAAGCCGAGACTTGAAAATTAAATTCCTTTTCCCAATAGCAAGGCAAATTCATTCATATGGTAGCAGCTGACTTCTTCTTCTCGTTTTTAACTCGCCGTGTACAGAAGAATGTCATACAAAGAAATATTTGACTTTGAGTTTGACATTCTGATGGACAAAAACTTAAAGCGAATCGAGGCGAATATTGCCGAATTCGCTCTGCTATTACCATATAATGAATTTGCCTTGCCTAATAGTTTTCGATTTTTTTAATCATCAATTCTTATTGGGTATCCTGTGTAATACACTTTTGTTTCCGCCTTGCATTAAATGTTTCAAAAATTAAAGAAAAATCCATTGAATTGCAGCAACTTTTCGATCATGCATATATGCATATGGTAAATTTTCTGGCTGCTAACGTTACATTCACATGGAGTTTTTATTTAGTTTATACGAAATAATAACAAAAATGTTCGAAACGTCCAAGGTTCTGCTACTTATGCTATCAGGTAGACCTATACCTTCATTTTAAGAGTAAAATTAGTCTGATGGCTACCATACCGTAAAAGTTATAAGCGCGTGAAACGCACTGCTAAGGTTACATCATTTGGAAGTGAGATCAAGATACAGATCATGTTTGGTTTAATTTCTGCGAACTTGCTAAGACAATCATCCCAATTTTACTTTATGTTATATAGCAAGGATGTCACAAGGTCATGGCATACCGCTTTACCAAAATCTTTAGGATTTTTTAACATAATTTAACATAAAATAAGGCACTGCCTACGTTACACAAAGCACTGCTAACGTTACACGTGCGAAAACTGAGTATCTCTACATATAATAAAATTGTAACCGTTGATCTCTGTACATTGCAGATATACAGAAAATAAAAAAAGGAGCCAGAGGAATCCAAATGAACTGTTTTTAAAATTTCTGTCGATCTGTCTGTCCTTATGTTTGTGCGCGGGTCACTAAAAATCGCAATTATGGAATTGAATGAAACTAGTCAGAGTTATAATTGCGCCATTGTATTATTATTATTATTATAGATGTCTAATTTAAGATTTAAGATATTCCTTATTTCTATATCTCAACCAGTTTTGGAGTAATCGACCAATATGTGGACCAAGGGTGATCCAAAATGTGTTAGTACAATATGGGTATCAAATAAAAGGTGCTGATGAGTGCTGCAATAAGTAATTCTATTAAATTCAATATCTCGATTGGTTTCGGAGATATCTCCCTATATACCTCCAAGTTTTGATATCCTACGGAAAACACTTCCAGAGATTGAGTTTGTATGGGTTGTGCCACGCCCCTTTTCCAATAGCTCTCATTTTTTCATCCAGAAAATGATTATTGAAAGTTTCATTCATTTCTATGCAGTCGTTTTTGAGTGACGCGGGCGTTATGGTAAAAAACCACATTTTTGGTTAAATTTTTCCCACATTTTGGTCAATAACTCGGGAACTGGATGAGATATCCAAATGAAAGTTGCCCTGAATATTAAGTTAGGCGTTAAGTGATAGAATGGTGAAAGTTTCATGCAATTATATTCAGTAGTTTTTGCGTGATGCGCGCACAATCATACAGACGGACATACAGACAGACAGACAGATAGACTTCTAAAAATTGTAGATTTGGGTTCCGCTGGTCCAATAGCGACCTCTCCTATCAGTTTTTCTTGAATATTTTCAATGTACAGACATCGACCTGTTACAATTTTATTATATGTATTATATAGATAAAAATCACTGCTAACGTTACATATTATTTAAGCTAACAATGTCTTCAAATCTTTGGAAGTTTAACTTTTTTTAATTGGAACGTGAGATATAATATATAATACAATGGCGCTATTATAACTCTGACGAGTTTTATGGCCGAGCTTCTCTCCCAATTCGAGGTGTGCTCCTTTTTGTTTTTCCTACTAATTGGGCGGACCTACAGTTTTATGCCGGCTCCGAACGGCGAATGCATTTTTTGTGAGAAGCTTTTTCATGGCAGAAATACTCTCGAAGGGTATGCCGCCCACTGCCGAGAGGTGACCGCTGCTCTTAAAAAATCCAATAATCGGATTTTTACTAATTAGAAAAAATTTTTGGTGTTTGGCTCGGACCGTGGTTTGAACCCGAGACCTCTGGCATAGCAGGCGAGCACTCTACCCACTGCACCACAGCGGACCACGTGAGATATACGTATAGTATTAAGAAAATATATAAACAAATTAAATTAAAACGTATTTTAACATGTCTTAAAAAAACTTTTTTGGTTTTGCACTGCTAACGTTACATACGATTTTTGCGGCACATTTACTTTTCACATAACTGCTAGTTGGAACATAACTCTTTTAAAAACTTTACGTGTTATGATATTATAGCTTATTTTCTAATAGATAAAACTTGAACGGCTAAATTTAGTCGCAACAAACATGTTATATTTACGTTTTTGTTTACTGAACTACTTCCGACCATATTTTTTTTTTTTTAATCACAACGTTTTATAAAAAGAGCGAAAAGTTTAATTTAAAACGACTAAAATTGAATGCCAGTGTTTTCAACAGCTACTATAATATGTCATGAACCCCGCAAGACCCCAGTGCTTGCAATATTTGGCAAAAAAAAAAACTACTTGGTTTACTGTCCCAGAAAATCGGCCATATATGTTTTAAAATTGAAAAATATTATTTTTGTCCCATATTTACAACAAAGTGCACAGCTGTGCTGAGAACCGCCCCAAAAATAAATACATACAAAGCAAAAACAAAAACAATAACAATAACCGAAAAAAAAAACAAAAAAAGTAAAGAAAACGTCAATATGTTTTTGCACATAAATCAAATTTAATTTAATGCATTCAAAAGCTCAAACACAAAATTAATTTGAATTGTCACACACACCCACTTAATTTCATCTATACTATTCAAAACTAATATTTACACCTTGTAGTAGTAGAATATTTTATTTCTATACAAGTGGGCGCGAATTTTAAGCTTAAAATAAATATAAAGAAAAGAAAACATTGTGTATATATGTAAATATATAGGTATGTAATATTAACATGGACACAATTTACGTAGTAGCATTAAAATTAAAAAGTTATATATATAGAATACTATTTCTTTTCTTTTAATTTTTTCCTTTTTTCGTTTTTTTTATTGGTTTTTTTTTTTTTTTTTTGCCAACAGCAAAGTGTGTTTGTCAGCGCCCGGTTCTATGTACTATGTATTTTTCTGTATAAAGTTTGACTAAGCGCGTCGCATGTCCACATTGAACTCTGGCAAGTTATCAAAAAGAAATCAACATCAAACAAATAAAAAATTAGAAAAAAGAAATTAGAAACGTTAAAAATACAAAACAAACGTCATGTAAGACCGCACCTTATGGTGTGTGTAGAAGACTTTATATGTACATACCTTTCACGAATACAGGAAATGAAATGCGACTTAGTCTGATTTTTAGTTAACTTATAGCATTGAAAGAAGGCAGCGATAATCCGGAATATCTAGCTAATTCGGAGTTAACTTAAGAATTAACTGGCGGTAATCCGGAATATCTCTTGAGTTAATTCTCAAAATTATAGCGGATTAGGGCATTTTGTGATAACATCTCTGGCGAAAAATCTCTATTGTGAATGAAAGTGAAGAAAAAGAAGAATCCAAGGCCGATCTAGGAAGGTAGGCGCATACACTCAGAGAAAAGTTGCGCACTAAATTCAAGCTGTGTCGTACTTGATTGAAGGTTTACAGAAATTAAAGAAAAATAAATAAAATTTAAGCTTTCACAAGCTTAAAACGAGATAAAAACTGAAAAAAATTTGATTTGTGTGTAATATTCTTGATTTTAGAATGAAATCCTCAATATAAGTATCAGCATTCTTAAAGTAAAGTTGGGCAGGCTTGAATCACTCACGGCTTGTGTTCAAAATAAATTTACATGCGATTTTTTCAAAACTGTACACTCTTAATATACATAATATTTATAAAAAACAACGTGTAAGAATACATTCTTGATTTTAGCATTTTCAAGGTTAACATACTTTCATGACGTTTTCGGCTTGTTTCAATCCCGTTAGACTTAAATTTAGCTTGTTTTTTCCCTGAGTGTAGGCAAATTCAGAAATTTCCAATGTACTTTGTTCTTGTAATTGGTAGAATGTAATATCAAAATGATGTTTCGCTTTGGGTGAAATCTGAATTCGCTTGGCACTCGCCATTTCTATTGACCATGATGAGAATTCGCTTTGATTTTGACAATGCACTCTACCTTGGTTTTTGAATTCGCCGCGTCTTCCTTCATTCAGCTGTTTGGTTAATCCGCAATATATGTATTATAGTAGTTCGACTTGATCGCTATCCGAAAAATGATCAATTGTAAATAAAAATACACATGAATAACATGTATGTATGTATGTATATCTGAAACCCTGAGGTTCATGCTTCTGTGTCTCTATTACCGCTAAGTTTGTATGTCTATCACCTCTAATTCTGGTATTTACAAGAGTTGTAATTTAAACCAAAATTATAATTTCATTTCATGTTCATTGATGGCATAAAAACTTAAATTTTTATTTGTTATGCTGACGTCACAAAATTAACACCTTGAGTACTAAATATATGCACGTACTACATACATACATACATACATATGTAAATATGCATATGTATGTATGTATATAAATATATATATACATACATACATATATCATTTATTTTACTTATCTCTTTGTCTTAAGCATTCACATAATTTATGTTCATGCTATTTTTATTCATTTCACATTCGTCTTTTTTGGTACCCTGACATAATCCCAAGGGGCATAATCCCAAATTTTTTATTTGGGATTATGTCACTCCCCCTAGGGTGACATAATCCCAACTTTTTTACTTGGGCTTATGTCACCCTAGGCGTAGTGACATAATCCCAATTGGGATAATGTCATTTTCAAGCCCAAAAAAACATTTCAGTAGTCTTTCTTAGATTTTATTACATTCAGCAAAAAATTAAAGCTGACAATAAAGTTAATGTTGTTATATAATAATACATTGAGTATATGTATAAGATGAAATATGTATGTACTTAAATACACATGTTCTCAAAAAATTACTTTAAAACTAAGAAATTACGATAAAATTAAATATATTTACATATATACAGACTGTTTTCAATAAAACGATAGGTATATAAATATTTGTGTACATTGTATATATGTCTATAAAAAGATGAAAATTTGGAAGAAAAAATCGCGCGATTTTTGATTCCAAATTTTAGCCTGCGGCGCTTTTTTTTTAATAGATCGATAGGTGTATACATATGTATGTACATATGTCTATAAAAAGATGAAAATTTGGAAGAAAAAATCGCGCGATTTTGATTCAAAATTTTCGCCTGCGGCGCTTTTTTTTAATAGATCGATAGGTGTATACATATGTATGTACATATGTCTATAAAAAGATGAAAAGTTTGGAAGAAAGAATCGCGCGATTTTTGATTCCAAATTTTCGCCTGCGGCGCTTTTTTTTTTAATAGATCGATAGGTATATAAATATGTACATATGTATGTCTATAAAAAATAAAAATTTGGAAGCAAAAATCGCGATTTTGCTTCGCACTAGTACCTACTCGAGTGATTTGGTATTCTGGCTTCCTTTTATTTGGGATTATGTCACTCCCACATAGGTGACATAATCCCAAGTAAAAAAATTGGGATTATGTCACACCATGGTGAGTGACATAATCCCAAATTTTAAAATTGGGGTTATGCCACTTGGGATTAAATCACGGCACCGTCTTTTTTTAATGCAGACGGCAATAAATTTTAGAAACAAAAAACAAAACAAAAACAAAATGTAACAAAAACTACAAGAAAATTTGTCAATGTTTTTCTTTTTTTAACACGCTTTTATTAGCTTCACCTGTATGTATGTATGTATGTATGTATGTATGTATGTACGTATGTATGTGCGTATGTATGTATGTAACTTCATCCCACCCTAAAAGTTGCAACATTTAACTAAATTATTATATCTTTCAAACATTCACTTTTTTGTGTTCTCTCTATTATTTCTATTCTCCTCCGGATTCGAAACATGACATCAACAGCCCAACGGCATCATATAGTAGGACATTCAACATTATATTTTATACTTCATTGCGGCTTTTATGTTACCTTTCTTCAAAATAGCCTCTATGAATTTCAATTCACTCCCGTATACAAGCCAATAAGTAACAAGCTTGCAGGTACGCTCAAAAATACATTCTTCTCAAATCACAAACAAATGTTCAAAAAAAACGTATAACCACTCAAATAGCCAGCGAACTAACGCACAACAGCCAGCGATCGCTCATAGCGATGGCGATAAACTCAATGCATAAATTCACTCAAAAATAAAGCTTGAAGCTTTCTGTTTTGGGTTTGTTGTATTTGCAATGAAATCAACCGCATGTACAATGTACATACATACGTATGCAGAGCAAGAACTGGTTTTGTGTTTTGTGTAACAAGCTTTCTGTTTTGTCGTTGTTGTGTTTGCAATAAAAACAATCGCATGTACATACATATGTATGCAAAGCAAGAACTGGTTTTGTTTGTAATTCATTTAATAGTAAGTGCTGAATCAACGAAAAGCAACCCTAATTACATTTCGTCGCCCGGATAAATTAGTGTCGTATGTGTATTTTGGGCCGAATTGAGTTAATAATACAGTTATACTAAACTAATCAAGATCTTTCGAATGACGTTATCCGTTTTTTGCTATCTTCTTTAGTTTAAGAGATATTGAGCAGAATTTTTTCGTTTGTGCAAGGTCGCAAGCGATTTCGTCCAATTTCCAATGTGCTTTTAATTGCTGTCAATTATTTAATTTATTTACTTTTATGAGAAATCAAATACAACATTTAACTAATTTTAAAAATCTTTAATTTAGTTCAAATTGGGAACACATTTTGTCGTACGTCATACAAATTTCCTGCAAAAATGTTGCTAAAGGTAACATACGACAAAATTTTACTGAAGAAAATCCTTTATAAATTCAAAAATAATAAACAATATATAACAAAATTAAAATAATTTAAGAATGTTGTGCCCTAGTAGTGTTCTGCCAGACTTTGGAGAAAAACTAATCAGAAGTTTTGGAGAAATACAATTCCAAACTTCAAACCTGTTTTCCCAAAAGTCTTCAAATGCAACATACGACATTAATTTATCCGGGCGACGATTTTTATACAATGTTTTGTAAACGTGAGGTGAAAAAAATTTCTCTAAAAATAAAGAAAAAAATAAAAAAAAAAAAAAAAAAAAAAGCGCCACTCGGGACTCGAACCTGAGCTCCTTGGTCCGTAGGCAGCATACCTCACCATTACGCTACAAACGTATTCGGAGCTTTATTGTCTAAATTCGAATTTATTCAATCAGGTTTCTTTTTTTTTGTTCTTTTCAAATGCTTCACCTCAACTTCTATTCACTTTCTGATTGTAAAATATAACAAAACGTTTGGGAAATTTTGTATTTCCAAACTAGTTTGGAAAACCTTGAATAAAAGGGTTTGGAAAATATTGCATAATAAGCTAGTTTACTTCACTGCATATTGGGATTTTTGGTAGAAGTTATAAATACATATGTATGTATATCTATTTCGGAGAACACCACATCCCATCAGACTTCTTTTTACTTTTATTCTTGCGTCCGCATAAAACATCCTTTAATGAAAAATTTCACTAAAAAGTCAAAAATAAATAATAGCTTAAAAAACTAAAAAACACGCTTTAATCTTAAAAATCGTACTAAAAATTGAGAAATAATTTAATTAGAAACAAAATGATGAACGAAAATATAAGTATTTAAGGAAAAGCGTGGGGTGCTCAGTATGTCAAAAAATATTTAAAATCGGTGTTTTTATACTAATAATTTTATTTTGACTTTTTTGAGATTTCATATATCGTACTCTTTAATTTCGCAACTAGGTATATTTTTGTACTAGTTATACGAATCGAATATTTTCATGTTCAAATATTATTGAGCACCCCCACGCTTTTCCTTAAATACTTATATTTTCGTTCATCATTTTGTTTCTAATTAAATTATTTCTCAATTTTTAGTACGATTTTTAAGATTAAAGCGTGTTTTTTAGTTTTTTAAGCTATTATTTATTACTTTTATTCTTGCGTCCGCATAAAACATCCTTTAATGAAAAATTTCACTAAAAAGTCAAAAATAAATAATAGCTTAAAAACTAAAAAACACGCTTTAATCTTAAAAATCGTACTAAAAATTGAGAAATAATTTAATTAGAAACAAAATGATGAACGAAAATATAAGTATTTAAGGAAAAGCGTGGGGGTGCTCAATAATATTTGAACATGAAAATATTCGATTCGTATAACTAGTACAAAAATATACCTAGTTGCGAAATTAAAGAGTACGATATATGAAATCTCAAAAAAGTCAAAATAAAATTATTAGTAAAAAAACACCGATTTTAAATATTTTTTGACATACTGAGCACCCCACGCTTTTCCTTAAATACTTATATTTTCGTTCATCATTTTGTTTCTAATTAAATTATTTCTCAATTTTTAGTACGATTTTTAAGATTAAAGCGTGTTTTTTAGTTTTTTAAGCTATTATTTATTAACACAAAATCCTGCTATATCGACAAAGCTGCCAATAAATATGTACAATGGTGTTTTTAGTGGTCACACAGCCGGGTTGTACGTTGCGTATACGTAATCACTAATGTTGACAAACCTCTTTTTCCCCCACACACACCCACAAACAAACAGGTGGTTTCGCTGTGAAAGCGAATTTATGCTGAAATATTTCTGCTGTCGTTTTTTTTTATGAAAAATTTAACTTTTTCTAAATTTTTTTTGTGGTAATTGCACACATACATACATACATACCTACTTATGTATATAAAGAGTATATAAATTAATATTAGCTTTTCGTATTTACACATTTAGTTTTATGTACTTACTAATATATTAGAAATCTCAATGTGCAGATGTGAACTAGTTGATATATGTACATATGTACATAATAATAATATATAATACAATGGCGCTATTATAACTCTGACGTGTTTTATGGCCGAGCTTCTCTCCCAATTGGAGGTGTGCTCCTTTTTCTTTTTCCTACTAATTGGGTGGACCTACAGTTTTATGCCGGCTCCGAACGGCGAATGCATTTTTTGTGAGAAGCTTTTTCATGGCAGAAATACTCTCGGAGGGTATGCCGCCCACTGCCGAGAGGTGACCGCTGATCTGAAAAAACCCAATAATTGGATTTTTACTAATTAGAAAAATTTTTTTTGGTGTTTTGCTCGGACTGTGATTTGAACCCGAGACCTCTGGCATAGCAGGCGAGCACTCTACCCACTGCACCACAGCGGCCACTGTACATATGTGTGTACATATCTGCCAATATAAATTTATGTCCTTGATGACCCTCATAGATTTCCTTTTGTTTAGTTCATGAATATTTTGGTAAACAAGGTTTTTTTAAGTTTTTGGAGAAAGATCTATTGAAAGGAAGTGCTTTTGGAATTTGAGTAGCTTTCATGAACATACGTATAACTTTGATACAAAACAAGATTCTTGTAAGTACCAGATGGAAAGTTGATATAACCACTAAAAAGAGCAAACAAACAAAACTTTCCTCATTTTGTATGCAAACAAACGAAATAAAAAAAAAAAAACGAAAAACATACTTATTGAAAAAATTTTATTATTGTTTACATAGGCGTTTGTATAAACAACACTAATCGGTTATTAGTATTGGTATTATTACAAATATTGTAATTTTTTCAAAAAGCATGCAATTAAAATATTTTTATGTTTCTTTGGATTAAAAAACATTATTTTTTATTTCTATTTTAGATTTCGTTGTAGTGAAGGCATGTAGATAAAAAATGCACTTGTATAAATTCATATACATATGTAATCTATGTAGAACGAATTAAAAAATAATATGGAAATTTCTTGTAAATAAGTAAAATTCATTCATTTTTTGTAGCCATTTAATTGAAAAAAAAAAAATAATAAGAAAATTACCAAACTAAAAACAATCATTTGCTTTGCATATAAACATCATTCTCTTCGTAATGTAAAATTAATGATAAAATTGCTTATGAAAATTCAATACAAATCAAAATTAATCGACGACTTCAAAGTGTTACAATTTGATTATACGCGTTTTCGTTGGCGTTACAAGAAAGCACGTGTTGAAAGAGTTGAAATGTGCTCAAGAGCCGGCAAAGTATAACTCCAGCGCCAAGTGTGGAACATCTTTCAGCTCTAAATGCCATAATTTGGTTTGTGGAATACTTACACACACATACAAACGCTACAAAGAGGCATGCTTTGGCGCTAAAGGCCGCGCGCAGGTTGGAAAAAAAAATTAATTGTTTAGAGTTGTTGAAAGGTAAGAAGATTATTTAAGTGTTAAGTATATGAAATGATTTTTATTTAGGAATATGTAATGCGCTTTTGTTTTTGAGAGGCTTGCTAGTTGTTTTTAAGGTTTTTTTTTTTAAATAATTTACCAAAAAATATTGCTTTTGCTTAACAATTCGAAAGCATTTGAAAAACTTTAGTTGCAACTAGAAATATTATTCTATAACTTAAGCGAAACCTTTGCTGGATATTTGCTGTGTTTTCCTTTTCATTTGATTTCCTTTTTTCCTCAGAACTACTTATTGTTATCTTTCAAACTGTTTTTCACTTTTCCTTATTACGTGGAGTAGTGGAAAGTATTTTTCCATAAATAAAGTTCAAAGAACCCATCACACAACTCATCTACAGCCAGACAGACGTGGGTGCATTATAAGTGCGAGTAGAAATTTATTTAGAATGGGTTGCTGGCAATTGAAGAGAACAACACCAGCGACGACGACGACGGCGACCCCAAACGCTATTAGCAGCCACAACAACAAATGGATGCTGACGTTAACAGGTGAGCATTATGTTTATGAATATTTATTTTATAGTAATATCGCTCAGAAAGAAAACTTATATATATACATATGTATGTACATTTTTATATACATATACATATTTATGTATGCTTATAAATATGTATGCACTCATGCATATTTAATGTTGAAAATATTTCAACTATAAATAAATGTCATCATTTGTCATTTTTATTAATTCGAAAACGTCCAAAGTGGATTAACGAAAAAACGATTTTTTAAATTTATGTTTATTTAATGACATTTCTATATACACATAAAAGTATATGTACATATATACATACATATGTGTATTTTTACTATACTAAAAATCTTTTAGCAAACAAGTTTCCAGTGAAGCAGCGCGAAGTTCTCTCAATTTTAATCGAAAATATGTATGTAATTACTAAAAGCGAAGTTTGTACTATGTACACAAGGAATATGTTCCGATATGAGTCCATTAAGGAAATCGTCGTGCAAAGTTTTGCACTTTAAATGACGATCAAAATATATTATTTCCAATTTATTAAATATTTAACAAAAAAAAGGTTCTTAAATTATATTTTGTCTATATTTTTTCTTCTTATGTTCAACCACTTATTCATTACAACCACCACAATCATTTACCAATCAAAAAAACACCTTTTCTCAACTAAACGCCATTATCGACACAGTCATGTTATTTTATGCGAAGAATGCAATGGCGGATAATTGTTTTCCATGTAAGTGCAAAATTAGTGAATATACAATTTTTTTTTTTCTAAATTCAAAATTTTTATAACCGCTAGCTTTTTATTTTTCATTTTGTTTTTTTACTAAAAAAAATTCTCAAGGCGCTAGTTATTATAAACAACATTATTACCTTTTTAATTTAAACATTTCTTTTTAACTAACAAACACGTAGAGAAATGTGTATGCACTTGTTTAAAAATACTAATATGGTTTTTAATACAAAAACTTATTTAAAATATTGTTCAACGCTAACAAACCAGGGCCGTAGCTAGACTTAAATTTAAGGTAAGGCAGCGTTGGTTTAAGGTAGGGCGAAAGTAAATAATGTATCACAATTGATCTGACATCGAGTCATGGCTTCCAAAAACAATCAGCATGTATATCACTTTTCTCTAGGTCAGTGACGTACATGGGTTCAGATTTCTAACTGTCTATCGAAAGGGACGGCTTTACATTAAGGAACCACGGTCCGAGAAAAATGACTTTCTCAGGGGTTTGGAGGGCCTCTCACATCTTAAAACTTGAATCAAAACTTGCCGGAGGCTTATAGTTCATGGGATATTTGTTGGTAATTTTTTGGTAGTTGGATGGGTCCAAAAAGGGAATTCTGCCGGCTGAGGGTTATTTTTTTAAATCACGGCCGAAGCAAAAAGGTGTTCTACACACATACGCAGTTTGGGGGGTTTGTTTGGTAAATTTTACAACTTATCTCCGGTCGACGGGACTTATGGGTTTAGAATCAGGAGGACCTCCTCTACAACCCACAATGACTCTTTTTTCAACGCGTGGTAGACTGTTGGAAATTTTCCCCCGCATATTTAATACCTATTTGTTGACACATAATTATTGTGACAGTACATAAGCAATACTCATTGAAATTAAGCCAACAAGATGGTTCAGCTTCCAGATTTAGATGTGGAGATCTTTAAATTTGGTATGTGGGTCGCCTGTAGGTATGCACGCAAGTCAAGGTGAGAAAAAAACTATCGAAAATGATTAAACGATAACCACAGAAAATTTAGGCCAGTGGTAGGCAAATTTGAAATTGAGATTGTATTAGTGAGAGCGCTATGGTCGGTCGAACGAACTGTGATCGGGCAAATGCAATGCGTAAATAATACATATATATGTACACAAGCCTCAAATTGACGCACGCCCGCAAATTTTCCATATGCGTTGAACCGAAATTGACTTACGTGCGTATACAGATAAAGAAATTGAAAAATATAGAAAATCCGAGAAAATCTTGTTATTTTGTGGAATATGTAACTAACACACACGATATCGAAAGCTAATGTCAATTTTTTTGCAAATAATCACCCACAATGCTTAGTTTCAACTGTCAGCAAAACGATAATTGGGAGTCGAGTTTGCTTAATACGCACGCCCTTCAATTTCGGTTACAGAAATTGTAGAAATTGTGTGGGTATGAGAAATTATTGATAGTAAATTGACCACGTGCGTCGATATTAGGTAGCATAGTAAATTGTTTTCAACGTGCAAACAAGCGACAAGCACTCTCGATGTTGCTACGCCACTTGCTCAGTGACGACTAAATCATCTAGTAAAGAAAGAGCGTAACGTGTCGGTGTGATTTGAGCGCAAACAATTGTTTGCAGAAATGCGGACCACTGATTTAGACACCTCATTTTTCCATCGAGTAAAATGTTTTAGATTAGTACACAGCCTTAAAGGCGGATTCATCGTTCGAGTTCAGAACTTTTTTGCCATGTGGTTGTTGTTGTGTTTTCGGAGTGTGAGAGGAATTCCGAAAAGTTCTGAACTATTTTTATTAGTTAACTCAAATTCAACTTTAGTTCAGAACTCGAACGATGAATCCGCCTTAATAATCAGTTCCGCGCTTTTGGTGTTGTTCGCTCACAGTGAGAATGAACCATTCCTTTAACCAAACTACAAAAATTCGATGGTCTTATTTAATTATATATGTGATGCAGGGTGGATTCTCCATATCATACATTGCAACCGCAATAATTTTTTATCTCAAACTATGACAAAAAATTTAATTATAATAATTCATCTCACTTGTTGGCCTTTTTAAGGTAGGGCATTACAATTTTAAGGTAGGGCATTGCCCCACAATGCCCCCCCCCTAGCTACGGGCCTGTAACAAACTAACAAAAATTAAATTGAAATTGATTATATTTCAAAATTTTGGAATAAGTACACATTTCTTTTCGAATTCGCATTTTTTTTAGTTTTTTGAAAAAAAAAAAAAGCATTTTTTAAATTCCGAAATTAACGCTCCAACCTCCCATAATCATAACATATTTTTCTTTAAATGCCAAAAAGTAAAACTGTTTGCAAATTTTTTTTTTGAACGTTTTAATTCAAACGTTAATTGCTTAGTTGTCGCTCGTTAAACTGTTGATTCGTTATTATTGATTAGTTGGCTGCTGCGTTGCATTGTCTACTACATCTTGTATTACACGTTTGCAATTGCAAATAACTCGTTACCTCACACACCGACTATTTTCTCTCACAAAACAACATTCGTTTGTATCGTCGTCTTAACATCAACTACTCGTCACTTAAGACTTGTCAGTACAGTCATGCGTAAAAACTAACTGATCGTATGTAGGTATGTATGTATTCGTTCAGCACAACTACCCTCACGGAAAAAAAAAGTTAGTTGCAAAAATAAATATATTAAAAAGTGATTTATATTCAACTAATTTTAAAGTAGCTTTAAACAAATGCAGCGCGGGACAGTTTCTTGTATATGTACATATTTATATGTAAACACATGTTTTCAGATCTAAGTATGCCAAGATTGTTTTTTCCATTTTTTGGTTACCGTTTTTCAGCTTCACTTCCCATTAAACACTGAAAACGAAATTCTCAAACGGAGAAAATATTGTTTCATATTTATCATTTGAAAATTAACATAAATTCAATTGTTTCTCAAATATTGTTTATCAACTTGAGAACGATTTGTGAAATTTGAGGAAAATTTGTTTCGCATTTTTACCATTTCTTGAATTTCGAAATCAAATGCAGGATTAAGTTATTTATATTAAACTACAAATAAAGTAGTTGAAAAGAAACTCAAGATAAAGTTATTTATTTTAAACTACTAGTAAAGTAGTTGAAAACAAATGCAGGATAGGGCAATTGACTGCTTGCTATGACATCGCCGTGTTAAAAAAGTCAGTTCATTGCAAAGGAAAAAGTCACATTTTCAATTAGTTGTTATTGAAAATAAAGTAGTTTATAAAGTGATTTAAAATTAATTAAATTTCCTACAGGGTACTCATACATACACATACATACATAAATTAAGTTGTTGTAAAAGTAAAAGTCTAACTAACTAGAACTGAAGCTCTTACTCATTTACTCGTTACTATGCTACTCGTCTATTTTCACTCCGAATTCAATTCTGCTTTATTTTTTTTATACCTTTCATGAGAATGAAATGGTATTATAACTTTGTGCCGAAACTCGAATGGTGAAAGTACCAGAAGGAGGCGTGGCAGACCTACCACAATATATACCAATATGATCAGGATCATGAGCTGAGTCGATTAAGCCATGTCCGTGTGTCTGTCTGTCTGTTTGATCGCAAACTAGTCCCTCAGTTTTTGAGATATCTGCTTGAAATTCGGAATGTGAGTGTATTTTTAGGAGAAGCTGATCATTTGTCGGAATGGGCCCAATCGGACCACTATAACATGTAGCTGCCATACAACCGATCGTTCAGATATGGACATTTTGGGGTATAACTTCTCAATTTAAACAGCTAAGGCCATGAAACTTTGAATTATTTGTACCCATATAGACTTAAATAATGTCACCGAAATTTGTCTAGATCGGACCACTATAACATATAGCTGCCATACAACCGATTGTTCAGATATTGACATTTTGGGTATAACTTCTCCATTTAAACAGCTAAGGCCATGAAACTTTGAATTATTTGTACCATTATGGACCTAAATATTGTCACCGAAATTTGTCAAGATCGGACCACTATAACATATAGCTGCCATACAACCGATTGTTCAGATATATATATTTAAAGGTATAACTTCTCCATTTAAATCATGACACTTTTTTCTAGTGAATCTTTGCATAAATAACTAACAGAATTGGAAGTATAAATTAAACAATATCAGACAATGCAAATTTTCATTTCCCCATTCATGAAAGGTATGAAGTCTTCGGTACGGCCGAAGACAGCCGCGCTCTTACTTGTTTTTACTTAAGTTTGTTTAGTAATAATATTAATAGTCCTTTATGAAAATAGAGTTAGGGCATTTTATTTGCATCTGCATAATATCGAACATGCGCCAATGGAGTAATCCAAAAGCTATCGGATTATTGTTTCAGCGCAGTGAATCAATAGTTTAGTTAAAGCATATAAGGATGGGATAAAACATAAAAAAATATGTACATATATATTCTAAACTTAATGTAATGTAAAAAGACAAAAAAAAACGAAACAATTGCGTCTTTATTTTTTTTTTTTTCTTTCTATTTCTTTTTACTCTTTACAGTAGCATTTGGAGTTCTCATTTTCATTTGGATTCCACAAGTGTCAGCTGAATGTCAAAGTATGAATTCATGCCTAAAATAATTGTCGCAAAGTTTTCCTTTCCATTTGCAAAAAAAAAAAAAATAATAATAATTAATGCTCTTTTTTCATTAAAAAAAAAAAGAAGAAAAAAACTAAATTTAAATCTAAATATATAATTGTTTTCCTTTCTATTAATAACGCATTCGGAATATTACAATGTTTACTTAATAAACAAATATAATATTTTTTTAATGCCAAAACATTATTGTTTAAAGCTTTCGGTGTTTAATTACAATTATTATATGCATTATTATGAATGTTTGATTTCAATTGTCGGTAATATTATGTTTGTTTTAATGAAATACAAAAACACACACACCCGTACCGCTTAGAAGTACACAAGAATATTTCGTTATTACCGCTTTTATAACAAAAAAACCAAGACAAATTTTTTTTTATAAAATTATACATTGTGCATTCAATATTTTTTTTTCCATGATGGCTTTATCCCTGCGTATGTTTTTTTTATTTTCAAATGTTTTATATCAGATGCAAATGCTTGAAACTGAGGGAGGAGTAGAAAGCCAAGAAAAACTTAAATTTGTTACTTTTTTTTTAATTCTCAGTTATATGAAAATCAATGTTTATTTAAATAAAAGGTGAAGATTCGTACAAAATAATATACTCTTGATATTATGATTTACTAGTATTTTTAGTAAGCGTTTCTTACGTATCTATTATTCCTTATTTTGAAGCTACTTGTTAAAAAAAATAAATAAAAAAATATTTAAAGAGAATATGCAATAAATAAAAAATAATTTTCAAGCTTATATCTATTTATTACCTTTAAACACTTTTTTAACAAACCAAATGCTTGCTTTTAAGTTTACTTTCAAACGCCACAAAAACTTCACATGTTTATTCAGTATCTTGTTTTAGTACTTGCAGCTGCTAATTTTCTATTTATTGCTAAAATTCAATGTTATCAAGCTGAAGATCCTGAATACATTTTATATATCACGGTACTGCTTTTGGCGCGTTTTGTTGTTGTATTTCAGCATGCTGCTTGCAATTTTTTATAAGTTTTATTTTTTGCCTTAGTTTTGACTTAGTAGAAATTTCCAAAAAAAAAAAATAATCTGACAAAAAGCTCATGACCAGAGATCAGAGAGGGAAACCATTCGAGGCAGGGTTCTGCATTCTCATTACGTGAGAATATTTTCATAAATTAGCTCTCGTATGAAAGGGTTCCCATTTTTAATAAGTGGAAGGTCGCTAGAGGTTTAAAATGGTGTAGAAAATTGTTCGGTCAAGTATTTCAGTTGGGGTAGAATATAATAGAATACTCGTATCTAGGCCGAGCTCCATCAGAAATAGATAGCTATCGGCCTTAGAAATTGAATGCACTAGCAAAGGTGTGCGGAGAAGCCTATCGCGTTTCTAGCTGAGTGAATATCTCAGACTTCATACAAACAACTTGCAAATCAGAGAGTATTAAATTTTATATAAAAAATCCATGCTTTGAAAACAATGCGATGATCCTGGATAAGTTACCAAAGTTTTATGAACACACGGATAAAACTATATTGTTGTCACATCCATATTTATGGATAATACTGTCTGGTCCATAAACTATGGATACTATATCCATATTTTTGTTTATATTAATTTTTTTTTTTGGATATAACACCCATTATATGGATATGACATCCATAGTTTATGGATCAGACAGTATTATCCATAAATATGGATGTGACATCAATATAGTTTTTTCCGTTCATATTCGAAATATAGGTTAGGTTAGGTTAAACTGGCTGGCCATTAATAGCCTCACATAGACTAGGTAAATCCGTAGTGTTTACAGAAGAGTTCTTGAACATGAACACCTCTGCAGTAAACGCCTTGACTCAAACTGAAAACCAACGCCGTCCCTTTGGCAAATACCAAGAGTTTCCTTATCCTCACTTTGGTTACAGATTCAAGATCCCTGAATGCGAATTTATCCAGTAGCCTAAGCCTGGAAAACGCTGGAAAGGAGCAGAGAATATGCTCTACCGTCTCTTCATGCAATCCGCAAAATTAGAAAAAAAAACTTAAAGGGAATTTTGAATGTGTACACATAAAATCATGGAAACTTTTGAAATTGTATTTGTATTTTGAAATTCTATTTGTATTTTGTCAATATACGGAAGAATTTTGCAATTAATTCAACATCGAGGAAATTTCACATTGCCAATTTTGAAAGTGTACTACCCATATCGAGCCCTAACCGCCATAAAAGTTTATCCAACAAAAAGTAAATTTTGCAGGACACAGTTTTTTTTTAATTTGCAGTTTGTATGCAGACTTGAAATTTATTTCGTCTCTAGCTTCGTCACATGTCACCGCTATGAAATTTTGGGAGTTGATGGGTGTGATAATAAATTAATGATTTCCATAAAAAAGCTAAAAACAATAATTTTATTGGTTACACTTTTTTTGGCGGTTAGAGCCCGATATGTAGGCTTACCTTTAAATTTGTTTGATCTTTATATTGAAAAAATCATTATTATAAATTTCAGAAATTCTTTCTTTTTCATCTTGCCTGCGTTGCCTTTTAAATGTGCTTTTTATCTACATATGTATATGTATGTAAATGTAAATAGTCAACTATGTATACATAACCACATAATTAAACTAATTTTGTAAATAAAAATAACGCCTCACCACCCAGCAGTATTTATCAGCTGGAAAACAGCACATATTTCCTACTGAATATTCAGTAGAGATGTAGTTCTAATATCTGAACTTTCCCTTTCGTTTTTATATAGAGGTGGCGTCGAAAATAAACTACCTAAAAACTGCCGAACGAGAAGGGAGAGTTTCTGTAGGAAAAAAGGCCTGAATACGCAGGGAGAACTTCCATAGCATGTATTTCAGTACACCTGATGTCTTCACTGCGTGTTCAGTTATTTTTTCAGCAATGAATTTTGAACTTACTTTCAGGCTATTTTTCATAATGAATATTCTATTGAATATGCACCTCCTTACCTCAAATACTGCTGGGCATGCATGCAAATATATGTAAATACTATGTATGTAAATGTTTTGCACAAAAAAAAATAAAAAATAGTTTTAACAAAAGAGCTTAAACCCTAGAAATTGAAAAAGTTATATTTTTTGGAAAAATAAAAGCAAAATAAAACAGTAACTATGCGCATATACTAATTGAATTTATTTTTCCAAACACTCAAATCTCAACACCGCTCAACAAAATGCTTGACGCAGCACGCTCAATCTATTGCTATGAATGCGACTCATGGACGGATGCACGCTGCAAGGATCCCTTCAACTATACGGCATTGCCGCGCGATCAGCCACCGTTAATGACCTGCAATGGCTGTTGTGTGAAAATGGTGCGGCATTCGAAATCGCGTAAGTTGAGAAATGAACTTTTACTGTAAGCAAAAAAAAAAAATAATAAAACAATAAAAACTAAAAAAAATAAAAAGTAGAAAAACTAAAAAAATAGAAAAAAAATTTAAAAAAATTAAGAAAAAAATTAAAAAAATTAAAGAAAAAAATTTAAAAAAAAATTAAAAAAAAAAAAAAAATTAAAAAATTATAAAGAGTCACAAAAAAAAGTATTTAAAATAAGCTAATATCATATTTAATTGCCTATTTATATATATGTATGTATGTATTATTTTTGTATTGCTTGTAACTAATTAATTGTTTTTAAATTATATTTCAAATAATAAATTTATCTCTTTTCCGCACACCACACAGCTTACGAAGTTGTACGACGTATGTGCACGTCGCAATTGCAAATAAATTTATTTATGGTCGATCATGTGTGCATGATGGAAAGTTCAGGCAATGGACATATGTGCTTTTGTGAGGAAGATATGTGCAATTCTAGTAAAAATTTATTAAATCGTAAAAATGGTTCATTATGCCATCATTACATTATGATCTCAGCGCTCTCATTCATACTCTATTTAATCAATCGTTTGCATGTATGCGAACAAATGCAATTTCTCATGCGACATTTGTCCATACAAAAAATGATTAAACAAAATTTCAAACAAAAACAACAACAAACACGATATAAAATTTCTACAGACAAACAAAATTTGTCGTTTAACTTAGTAAAAGACTATCAAGAACAAGAACAAGAAAAACAAAAAACGAAACGGGAAGGGCAACCAAATCGGCAAATAGCTCAACAACAACAACAAAACACATATGCATCAATAAATATCATTACACAAGAACATACTAAAATGCATGGATTGGAAATGTTTCCCCTAGCACAACAACAGCAACAACCCATCCATATTGCATGCCCCATAATGAAAGGAAATACAAAAACAACCATTAAAACAACAACAAACACACACAATTTGTATACAACAACACACGTTGAAAGATAGAGTGTTTGCTGGGTTAAACTCTTGGCCTTTACACTTGAAACACACTACAAAAACCGAAAGAAAAGAAATGTTGATCAAACAAAGAAAAAGGCATGATATACACACACCCATACACACAAGTCCATCCGGTACACATGCGCGATAAAGACATACTATATATTAATATGATGTAGCCATAAATTAAATATTAAAAGAAATTCTTCTTAAAAAAAAGCCTACGCAAATACACACACACACCCACACTCTGGCCTACACCCTGCAGTAAATTTGTTTCACTGCTGAAGGATCAGTGATGATTCTTTGTTGAATATTCATCACTGTCGTCATAACTCAGTATATTTTTATTTGTTCTTGTTTTTTTTTTCTGAGGAAAGCAAACCATTTATATGAAAAATTCATCAGTCTTTATATGAAAGTATTCACTGATGACTCCTCGTCATAGGTGAATTGCATCAGTGATTCATTAAGAATTCATTGCGGATTTTTACTGCAGGGCAAATGCGTTACAAACATTGTGAACTTATACAGAACCCTGTAGAAAATTTTGCTAATTTTGTTATCATGAATTTCATTGTCTTACCTACACAGTAATTTATTGTAGTTAGTAGTATTAGTTTCTTGTTATTAAATAACTTTTATATTTTCGTTTTTAAGCCTTTCATGAGCATTAAATGGTTTCCTGTAAGCATTAGCAGAAGCGCTGATGAGTTAGGTTAAATTGAGGTGGCTGCCTCCGCAATTCCAGAAAGCGGGAACACACTTCGGCCGACTTGGGCCATTGTAAAATCATATGGGAGCTCTGGTTTCCTGGATCGCTTTCCGGTCTAAATTAAACGATATGAAGCTAAACCAGTGCAGGAGCGAATGAAGCGCAAAAAGTTCAGTATCTTTGCGTCTTCCAAAATGGCAATCGACAGTCCAATGTCATACGCTGAAAAAACAACTTACCCAGTTTATGGCAAAGTGGGAATGATTCGGCGCTAAAGACATATTTTCATTGTTTTGATGTACAATATTCTTCAATTCAACGAATAATAAAAACCACGAAAATTGTACTCAAAACAATGAAAATATATCTTTAGCGCCGAATCATTCATTCCCATCTTTCCATAATCTGAGTAATTTTTTTTTGAGTGTAGGTTTTTCACGTACCTGTAACTGCCACAAAACTCGTTTTTGAAGTGGCGAGGTGATAGACCCATCAAAATATACACCGATACGATCAAATCTTGGCCTGAGTTGATTAAGCTTGTCTGTCTGTTCATCTATTTAATGAAAATCAAATATTCAACATTTTCATTTCGCCCACTCGTGAAAGGTGTAAAGTCTTCGGCACGGCCGAGGGCAGGCACGTTCTTATTTATTTATATTTTTTAAGTTATTACTAGTGATGTTAGAACATTATTTGTTTGTTGTTTAATTGTTATTACATTTTTTTTTTTCTGTGTCATACTTAATTTTTTTTAATTTTAAAATATTTTTTAAATTGTTAAATATTACTTAAATGCAAAGAAAAAAGACGTAGCTAAGTAAGTGTTGATCATTTTTGTAGTTAAATTATATCTCAACAAAATAAAAATTAAAATTAAGTAAATAAATAGAAAAAAAACAATTTTTAATTAAAAGCATTAAGTGATTAGTGCAAGCACTAAAACTTAATATAAAAATAAAAAGATTTAAATAAAACAAAAAATTACATTTTATTATGAAGGAAAATTCCAATTAATGCATGTATTAAAAGTAAAAAAGAAACGTGCAAAAAGAAGACACAACAAAACAGTGCAGAATGTGCTTTGTGAGTGAATTAAAAAAAAACTATTTTTTTTTTTCTTATTTATTAGAGGCTGATTTGTTTAAAAACAATTTATTAGCTAGAAATTTGAAATTGCTAATTTTTAGAGCTCTCTAATTTTTAAGCTCTCATATAAAAAAATGTTTTTAATGTATGTATGTACTTAGCATGTAGCACTTTCATAAATATCTACATATGTATGTATGTACTTTGTATGGAGCTCTTCGTTTAATCTTGCATATATACATATGTATGTACATATGTATGTAAACCAAGTTGAGAAAAATTTTTCCTTTTAGTTTTACCCAAAATTCCAACAAGTTTCAGAGTTTCAGTGCTATGCTTTACTAAAAAACGCACTCAGATTTCATATAGAGAGCTTCAATTTCCGGCAGTCATCTAAACACCGAAACAAACCGAATTTTTATTCGTGCTAGAACTTGTTAGGAGTGATTGACCTTTAGCTGGGCGAAGATAAACTCTTCAAAATGCTTCAAAATCTTCCATTGTAGAAACCTACCTATGTAAATTTTAAATCTTCGCCGCAAACCAGTTCCTAAACCTATTCCTAGAGACTTGAGCTCGCAGTTAAGCTCGCGTCAAAAGCTTTTCAGGCAACATTACACTCAAAAAAAAAATTTCTCTCGATCAAAGACATAATTTTCCTTATTTTGAACACACGTCCCAATACAAAGTTTTCTTTGTTTTGTGTAAATTTTCTCAAAAATGTGGAAAAAACAAAAAAACATTCAAACAAATTCGTTGCCATGGGGATTTGTATGGGAATTTAATTTCTTAAAATTAAAGAAATTAAGTTTTCAAAACAAGGAAAATTGGGAATGGAATGGCGCTTAAAGAATTTTTCATTATTTTAATGTATGAATTTTTTCAAAACAAGTATATGAAACCATGGTAACGCATGTAACAACAATATTTTATAAACCTTTTAACATGTTTTAAGGAAAATTTACTCAAAACAAAGAAAGTAGTGTTCAAAATAGGTAAACAATTTCTTTGACCCCTCCATATATTTTTTTTCTATCAGTGTAGTTTTGAATGAAAATTGTCGTATGAAAAAAATCTTAAAAGCTCTAGCCAGAAAAAAATGACTTGCTTCCTAAATAAAAACATAATTTCAATTTAAATTTAAGCTGCTTCAATTGCTGTAATTTCCATGCCAAAAAAGCTTTAATGAGCTTACAACTTTTTTTTATCAAATAGCAAATAAGCACATTATATATGTACATTAGGCCGTCTCGCCTTATATCGTATGACATCCTCCCTTCCCCCAATATGATTTCTTTTTCGAAAAAATTTCTGGAAAGAATTTGATCAGAATGTTCTAGAAAAGTGTTCGACATAAAATTTCATTAGGTATATCTTCAGAAAAAATTATTGTAAATTGAACCTAAAAGGCCACAAGAACTTATATCCCTTGGAATGTTAATTGTGTTTTATTTGCGGTTCTACTGAATCGGTCGAAATACTTCTTTTGCAAGAGATTTACTTTTTTTGACGACGTTCAACATGCCAGCAAAAAAAAGTTACATTAAGGTGGTATAAACTAAATAGCTACTGGGTATAAGTGATCCCAATGGCGCACATAGCGTTAATAGAATTATAAAGTTGGAATCCAGCTCTCGAGCCAAAGAGATTGGTGTGACAAACTTAGCGATCGGACCGTAAATATCGAAGATATGAAAAAAATGAATTTTAGCGACATCTAGCGACGTCCAAAAAAAAAATTTTTTTTTCCAGAAATGCTTTCGAAAAAGAAATCTTATGGGGGCGTACGGCGAACTTTTTTTTTTTGCGTTACGCTCTAATGTACATCCACATTTGTATAATAAGTCCTTGCTTGTTCGTTTATTATTTTATTACTTTATGTAACATAAAAAATAAGCAAATCTTACATATAAATATTAAAAAAAAATAAACAGAAATATACAATTTTTATACAATCTTTAATTAATTTGTTTTCTATAATTTAATTTGGTAATAAAAATGTACATATGTAAGCATATATTTTTGTTCAACTCTGCTTTGATCATATTTTGATGCTAAAAAAAAAATAAAATAAATTGGAGATATATGTACATACGCTTTTTTTCTTTGGTTTTTATACTTATAAGCTTTTGTTTTAATTCTTTGTGCATGTACACATACACATAGATAATGTTGCTTGACCTAACCTAATTTATTTACAGTTTAAATGATGAAGCCATGCTTTGTTAACAAAAAAATACGCCTGCACTTTTATGCATTCTTCCAACACTATTTGCACAGCTTGATTTTGTTTAGTAACTAAAAAAAATATTTAAAAAAAAGCCACTTCTAATGCATATCCCTTTTAATGCTGCCCAAAAAGTTGTTACCAATACAAAAATTTTGAAAAACAAAACATTAATTTAAATCTATTATTTTTCCTTAAGAAAACTGCATGAAACCCTTATATAATGTACATAATTACATATATATTTAAAAACAAAAAAAAAAAAACTAAAACCCTTTGCCACAATCCCAAGCCAAAGTAAAAATAAAATTAACAACCCGTTACTACAGTCACAATCAGTCAAGAAACCTAATATACTATATATAGAAACTATATCTATTTGCGCGCATCCAGTCAGCCGTCAACTCCATACCCACCTACGTCCATATGTACATTAAATGTACCCTTCAAACCATATTCCTCTTCAATCATACTCCCTCTCTTTTGCTTTAAAAATCGTCCTATTCAATTGTTCATATCCACCCTGTTCATCCCTGCACGTCGCTCTTCCTTTCCAACAACCACGCCAATCAACGAAAAATAATTAGTAAATTTTTACTATAGGCCTTGGGTAAATACGCGTGCGCGCAGAATTTTTTTTTTTTTGCTAAATTTTAAAAGCTTGAAAAGCAAGTAAGCTTCATATTGAGCAAATTTATTTATGTATAAAAATCGGGCTATTCGACTTTTAAAGCTCGTACTGCTTGCGTTAGCTAAATTTTTTATAAGCGTTATTTGTATATGAAAGAACCATAGATTCCTCACAATGCAAAAAGCACTGAATATTTGACTTCTAATCTTTTTCCAAAAAAAGCCAACAAATAAACATATTTTAATGTTGTTGTTGATAATCTAAGATTTCCATTAATCAAATCAAATAACTCATATTGCATACATAGTATTGGCTAAAAAAAATATGTTCCATTTATTAAAAATTTTAAATTTATTATTAACAATTGATGAGATTTTTTCGTTCATCAAATGATGTGAGAAATAATGTGGTTTTAATTTTTTATCGTTATACATACATATTATATTCTAGTACATACGTTCATACATACATATCGCATACTAAATCATAAACTGACACAACTCAAAATTAAAAAAATTTCAATAGACGAAAACCTTGCCACATGTGTATGTATAATGCTTATTTTTCTGTCAAAAGAAAAAAATTGCTCAAAAAATATGCATTTATTTCTTAAGTAATTTAGACGTTTCACTTTTTCTTCAAGAAATATGTATATGTACCTCTAGCCCTCTAGCGACATTAGAAATACTATTTACTGACTATACTACGTATATTAACTGACTGTATAAAGACGTGTCAAAATAACCCTTTCTAAGGACTGCTAAGTGGTTAAAATGTTCTAGAAATTTATTCGGCATAAGATTTCAGCAGCAGTCACCTCAGAAAAAATCTTTGTAAAATGAACCTAAAAGACCACAGGAAGCTAAAAACTTATATGTATAGCATTTTCAGGTCAAATGAAATTTTTTTAACTCAAGTGAAACCTTTTTCAATTGAAATTAAACCTTTTGCAATTGAATTGAAACCTTTTGCAATTGAACTGAAACCTTTTTCAATTGAAATTAAACCTTTTTCAATGGAAATGAAATTGAAAAAAGGTTAATTTCAATTGAAAAGGGTTTTAATTCAATTGAAAAAAGTTTCACTTGTCTTCAAAAAAATTTCACTTGAGTTGAAATGAGTTTCACTTGACTTGAAAAATGTTTCATTTGACCTAAAAATGCTATATTCCTAAATGTGTTTTATTTCCGGTTCTACTGAATTGATTGAAATATCTCTTTTGCAGAAGAAAAATGTTTTTTGAGGACGTTGAACACGCTGGCAAAAAAAGTTACATTAAGGTGGTATAAACTAAGTACTGGGTGGAAGTGACCCCAATGACGCATATAGGATTAAAACAATTACAAAGTAGAAAACCTCCTCTCAAGCCAAAGACATCGGTGTATCAAACATAGGGATCAGACCATAAATAGCGAAGATATGAACAAAATGAATTTAGCGACATCTAGCTGTGTTTAAAAAAAATAAAAAAATTTCTGGAAATGTTTTCCAAAAAGACGTAGATTTTTTTTGGTCCATATAGGGCTAGACGGCCTAATGTTCAAAAATTGTAATAGATTTCTTTGTGAAGTGGATACTGCCTAATAAAGCGCTCTCCGCAGCTCTCAGGAAAACGCTCAAGAAAGCGTTGAAATAGTAGTAGAGGAAAGTAATTATATTTTTAAACAAAATATCACATTTGAATTTATTTACCTCTTCTGTCAAATTTCCTTGAAGAAAATAAATAGAAATTTCATTATTTCTTGGCAGAACCAGAGTTCAGTTCAGCGCACTTTTTCTAAAAAATCTTTAAAAAAAAAAATAGTAGTAGTAGAAAATGTAGCAAATTTCTTGAGAATATGACAAATGAAATTTTTCTTGAGCATTTCTTGTACATACGTCAGTTATTTTAAAAAGATTTCGAGTTGTAAAACTTCATTATTTATGGTGCGATATGCAAACTTAAAATTTATTTCTAAATTTCTATTTTGCTTTTGCCTTATAAACGTTACCTTTTTTATTGTTGTTATTTTAATTCATTTCGAATTCAACACAAATTCGCCAAACAGAATGTTGCAGACAGCGCTCAGTCTACTATCTTTCCATACACTATTCGAAACGCCTTGGCGTATGAGCAAATTTAGAGCCTATACACACTTGCGACTCAATCGATTTGGACTGTTGTATTCACACTACTCCAACTATTTAGTCGAATCGGTGGCAGCTATTCACACTTGAGACTAAATAGTCGTGCGATTGACAATGACATAGTGTTGCCAATGTTCACATTTTACTCAGCAAATTTTACATTAGTGGTCTTCATATAAAGTGATGAAGTATTAAATTGTTAAAGTTTATCTGCATTCTTACATGAAAGCACTTTCTTGTCAGCTGTCAACTTGATTAATAAATAAAAAACAATAAAATAAACAAAAATTGCATACAGTGTTTGGCTTTGTTTCTTATTAAACTAGCAACTAGCTGTCAAGTAAATGAAAAGAGAAAAACGGAAGGAATTACGCTCATAAAGGCGAAACGAACAGAAGTACAAGAAACGGAAAAATAGTAAAAATCAGCCATTAATAATTTTCATGAAATTTCATTTTCATTATTTCTATTTTAAAATGCGATTAATGACATTTGAAGAGAACAACAATATCAAGAAACATATGAAAACGGAAGTAAATATCCTTAGTTAGATAATTCTTGTCTATAACTACACCATTTCCAGATGGATTTTAGAAAGCGTCAACTGGATTTTAGAAAGGGGAAATTGGATTTTAGAAATGTCGATTTGATTTTAGAAAAGGGAAATTGGACTTTAGAAACTGTAAATTGGATTTTCGAAAATTTATATAATTATTAATTTATACTTTCATACGCAATAAAGAATTTCTATTCGAAAAATTCTGTGTAAAATTTATTATAAACGCACATTCTGAAATCCAATTCACGCTTTCAAAAATCCAATTTTGTTTTCTAAAATCCTTTTAACGCTTTCTAAAATCCAATTGACATTTCTAAAATCCAATTTCCCCTTTCTAAAATCCAATTGACATTTCTAAAATCCAATTTCCCCTTTCTAAAATCCAGTTAACGCTTTCTAAAATCCATCTGGAAATGGTGTAGTTAATAAGAAACGAACCTTTTGTTTTTAAACATTTTGAAAATATTAATTGAAATATTCAATCTCTACAATTTACCAAAAGTGAAATAAAAGTAGTTCTGTCAGCATGGCAACTCTTTCCACTACGAATATCACTGTTGTTGTTGTAGTCGTTCGACTAAATTGTCTCAAGTGTGAATACGTAGAAGGGCGCCTTGCTGATCAAGCAGTTGTACAACTGTTTCAGTTGGAATGAAATTGGGCTGCAAATCCAACTGTTTCAGTTGTACAACTAATTGAATGTAGTGTGAATGCTTCCATACATTCCCATGCAAATCAACATTCGACTAAATCGATTGAGTCGCAAGTGTGTATAGGCTCTTAATGTCAATGGTACGATAACACTTGCGAGACACACAATAACCACTTTTGACACAGAAACACACATACACATACATACATATATTTGCATATCCAAATATCCTATTTTCTGCTCAAAGGCCTCGCATAAGCATTTCTATGTATATATACATAGGTATATAAATATGTATGTATCAAGGATGGACATTTTTCAATTACCACTCAATTTCAACTACCACTCAAATCTCAGATTTAACTACCACCAAGATTGAGTGGTAGTTAAAATCAGATACATATTTCAGTACAATTCAGCTTTGAGTGGTAGTTGAAGGCTGAGTGCACTCAAAATTCGTTGACTAATGCCCAGCCCTGGTATGTAGCATCTTCTCGTTTTTTACTATATGCATAGAGTATATTTTTGTCATTTCAGTTTCGCTTTCACATAATCATACACCCAAACATTCAAAGCTGCTTAGTTTTTCTCTTTCTCTCTCTCTCTCTCACATGCTAAACATTTTTCTCCAACTCTATTTTTCTCATTCACACATACTTGTATAGCGATCTACTATCTCTGTCGCTTCGTTTCTCTCTTTCATTCGCATTATTATATACATATCTGTATATTTTTTTTTCATTACATAAACATAAACAATTTTTTTTTTTTAATTTATCAAGAGAGGAACGAAAAAAAACATTTAGATAATTAATGCTTATTTATCGAAATCTTGATTTAATTGGTTTAAAATTACTTGAAAAAATATTTCAGTGTAAAATAAAACAAATATTTATACGAAAAACGAGAAAAAATGTGTGGGAAGTGTTTCTTCTCTCCTTCGCCCCCAACAAAAGAGACCACACGACCAATCCACTCCACTCGCCGCGCTTGCGAACGAGAGAAAAAATACTTTCACGCACATTTTTTTTTTAATTCGACAAAAAAATTGATTAAAGTCTAATATTAAAAATTAAATTCAATAATTTTTTCAAGCTTGAGCTTTTTTCAAATTTGAGCTTTTTTAAAATTTGAGCTTTTTTAAAATTTGATCGTTTTTCAAATTTGAGCTTTTTCGAACTTTTGAGCTTTTGAGTAAAACAAATAAGCGATAAACCTTTTAAATTTACTACACACGCCAATTAAATAATAAATAAAAAGTAAGAAAAAGAAATCACTGAAAGCGAAGAAAAAGAAGAAAAGTGCTTTTTCACATACGATGCCAATGGTCTGACTTAAATTTTTTCATCATGTACCACCATCGCAACCATGCGTGCAAGCAAGCCAGCCAGCAAAACAGCAACTACAGCAAAAACTACAGCAGCGAATGAATATGTATATATTTATAAGGTACATAAGTACACACATACATACGTATGTATGTATGTACATATGTGTTTTATTATTATATGTATGTAATACTAAATATTAAATTATATTAAACTATTAAAAATGCAGCAAAATATAGAGAAAGAAAATCTTCAAACTAAAAACCAAACACTAAATGCGCTCAAAAGCTTCACCAATTTTTGAAAATCGCTGATTGAGAGCTTCCAAGCATGAAAGCTCAACAGACCGAACTAGACGGACTTTGAGCATGAGCTATAAATAGCAAACATAATTAATACACACACACATACAAGTTTAAATTATTTTAGTCAAAAAAAGATTCATAGTGAATATGTAACTTTTTCAGCGAAGCTTTTTACAGTAAGGATAGTGAAGTATTAAATTAAACACACACAACAACCAGAACAACAAAAACAAAATTAAAATTTTATAAACATGTAAAAGCTCTATATAGTGAAGCTTCCACCTCAAATGAAATCTCTACAAGTGGAGCTTTCACCTCAAATGAAATCTCTACTAGGGGAGCTTTCACCTCAAATGAAATTTCTACTAGTGAAGCATCCACTTCAATTGAAATTCCTGCCAGTGAAGCTTCCACTTCAAGCAAATGAAATCTATTCTAGTGGAGCTTTCACCTCAACTGAAATCTCTACCAGTGAAGCTTCCACTTCAATTGAAATCTCTACTAGTGGAGCTTTCGCCTCAAATGGAATCTCTACTAGTGCAGCTTTCACCTCAGATGAAATCTATACCTACTAGTTGAGCTTTCACCTCAAATGAAAGCTGCAGTAAATTTTTAGTAAAAAAAATTAAAAAAAAATACATATGTATGTATTGAAAACTAATAAAAATTTTTCACGTTTAACATTTATTTCGAATTGGAAAATGTTATGTACAGAACAGTTAGTTTAGGCAGAAAAAAATTAAACGAGATATTACTTATATGTAGAGCGTTTATTCACGTTTAGTTTGAGCTTATGAAAATACATATTTAAGGATTTTTTAAATTTATAAAAAAAATGTGATAAATGTGTGTACCATTAAAAACACATACATATGTATGTATATTATTAAATTAGTTTCTCTTAAACGAATAAAAACAAAAAAAATAATCAATTATTTTCACTTTTTAATACATACATAAATGTAAGCTTTATGCAACGTGAAAAAAAAACAAATTGATGTAAAGAGTTAGTTTTATTCAGTTATAGAACTACACATTGTTAATGGACATTCGACAAAGTATCATGCAAAGAAAATATGTATATGTATAAGCAAAACCAACATACCTTGTATAACAAGCCTTAACGCAATTTATTACATACATACATATTCTATTTCTTGAATGCAACATTTAAAGGAAATACAATATTATTGACAAACAGTACGCTCTCAACATTGAAATAATAAACATGCTATATAACATACTAAATACGCACCAAGCAAAGTTATTCATTTTAAGAAATAAAACACATACACACAGCTAGATACATACAGGCATATCTATGTATAAATACTAGTCAAAAGTAAAATGTTAAAGAGTACTTATTCTATAACTGTTCTATGTCCAAAATGAAAGACAGTGTAGTGTCGTATACAATAAAGACAAAAAATAAAATTGTAATGATCCTATGAAACGATTTTGTTTTCTTATTCTAACGAAAGAGCTTTAAATACGGCAAAGCATGTGGTAAGTGCATATTATTAGTAAACTTCTTATATACATATACCATCTTTACGCATTGGTAAGCCATTGTTATTGTTTTTTTAATCAAGGACATCACACAGAATCTTCTCTTTAAAACATCATTTTCTTCATTTTATGGTGATGTTTATTTCAATATGTAGGTATAACAATACAATTAACAAATGCAGTTTCCGCAAGTTCCTAAGCTTTAAACAGACATCAAATGCAAATACAAAAAAAAAACATAGTTATGTATATTTTACTTATTCTTGACTCATATTCAATACCGACATATCAGCGCTGGAGTCAGCAAGATGATAAGACGAGTCAATTGGTAATTCGATGTCATCGTCACAAAGCATTTTGCGCATGCGCTCTTTGTAGCTGAGAGAAGAAAAAGATTATGAATATAAACTTTCGGCATGTATGAGAAATTTACACTCACATTTCACTATCTGGATTATTTTCCTGATTACGACATTTTTCCAACTTCTTTTCAATCACTTTCACTTTATCCTTCGCCGGCAGTTCATATGTTTTTACCATATAACGTATTCCTTTTAAATAAGTAAAAAGTGAATTAAATTTTTACATCGACTAAAATAAAATACATCGGCAATACTTACTACGCACAGCTTCTATTAAAACTGGCAATTTATCACGCGCCGTAACAAACAAATTATCTGTCACATAACTATCCAAATTTTCTTGTTCTTTGCTAGCCGCGTGCAGCACAGCCGCCAACGCTATCTGTAATTAGAAAACAATTAAATGGTTATGAGCGTTTACTTTTTTTATTTACTTCCTACTTGCAGATTCTTACCTGAGAGGGCGCATATAAAAGGCAGGCATCGGTGAAGAAAGTTTTCTCAATAAATTCTTCTATATGTGGTCTAAGGCGTTCAGGATTTGGCATTTTGCTGCGCGTCTGAAAGAGACACGCACAAATTGTGGTATAGAAAATCGGAATTTAAGTAACAATTTGTTTATGGAAAAGCGTTAGATATGTTGCCGGCTCGAAAACGTTTAGCCGGTTATGAACTTAGTTCACACGGCTCGGCAATTCATATGCTTCTGTAATACCTACCTTAATATCAATAAGAAATCCCTCCACGGGCCTATATGGATTATGTACTGTCAAATAGTAATTCAAATGCTGCATCATAAGCAATTCATTGGAAAGTATAATATCCATTGCCTTATTGCGATCACCTTTGATATTGCCAACAAATTGACCAATAGAAACATTAAATTCCTCCACTTTGCAAGCCAAGTAAACACACGTGGCCCTGCGCAGCATACAACAACAATTAAGATATTACTTTTTAATTTAATATTCAATTACTCACAGTATCTCTTTAGGATGATAGTCCATTGGTGTGTTATTCAAGAAGAAACGTTTAAAATAATGGAATGCTGTGCCTACAACACATTTTGGCATTGGCGGTTCAAAACGTCGACAAAAATCATTTAAATATAATTCGTACTGCTTCAGTAATATTCGTTCCTCCGCCGGCAGCAGAAAGTGTGCCTCACGTTGTTCTTCCTAAATGAGCCAAAAACACCGTTTTCAATTGATTTTGCTTATTAACATGCATATTTTACTTACATCCATATCAGCGCCATTAGTCTCAATGTAATTTGCATTTCGTTGTAAGCGCAATTCACTTAATTGCTGTTCACTTGCAAAAGTCCAATATCTCTTTTGGGAGCTCAAAGGAAACATTTCGTTCAACGGCACAAATAAATTTTTTATTTATGCTGCTTCCTCTTCTCCGAATTGTATACAATTCACAATAGCGTGCATTAGTACAGCGTGACCGGGGTGCATAAAAATTGGTGAGGGCAGAATTTGAAAATTATTTTAAAGCTGGCAACGGGGGATTAATATTAACCTTAATAAGGTCTTCGGGTTAAATTTGACGCATATACGGTTAATATCTTTCATATTTTGTGACTTATTTATTTTCGACATTAAAAAAGGTACTAACGATTTTATGGTCATATATTTACTACTTTTCAGTTATAAATTTTTTTGCACTTAGGTCTTCGGTCACATTTGACCCATGTTAAAAAATGTGAACTGTATGGAATGACATGGTCAATTCCCTGAGTTCAAATCAGTGCAGAACTTGCGCGGTAATCTTCTGAGAAGATTGGCAGCGTTTGCATTTAAAAAAAAACTGCAATTGTGGCAGAAAGCTTAGGAACTACATCTAGTTACATCTATAACCAATAGAGTAGCCAAATTTATACAAAACAATGGCAGATATAGTGGTTATGCCTATATGACACTACATATTTTTCTTGGTTTTTTGGTTTGGAAAACCCACCGAAAGTCAAAATGCAAAAACAATTATTCTGTAGGTTGAAAAGAGACAAATACTCCCTCAAAAACAATTTGATTGACATTAAACTTCAAACTAAATGAAAATAATATTTATTTCAAAAATTAATTTTTTTAGAAATTTGAATTTAAATTACTGAAATAAAAAAGTTATGAAACTCAAAGGGCAGAATAGCAGTGTATTCCATGTTATAAATGGAAACCAGTACGCAATATAATTTTTCTTCCGGACTTCTTCTTTACCCTTACGGCCATAGCAGAAGCTTACAAGAGGAAAATTTAAAATTTGTATTCCCATATATTTTTTATTTTAAATATAATTTATTTTCTAGTTGTCAAATTGAAACAATTGTCAGAAAAAATGACCGAATGCCAAAAAACCTACCGAAATACAAGCTGGCTCGTTGGTTTTTAACCGCCTAGATGGTATTTTGTTTGGTTTTTTTCAATATAGCTTGCTCGCTTGCACCAACGCAAAACTGTATTTGACCATCTCCTTCACACAAAAAACCTGGTAGAATACCAGAAAAAAAAATGTAGTGTCATATGGGCTTTAGTAAAAATCAATTGAATCAAAAATTTTAGCAGAATTATTTTTTCAATATTGAAAAAAATATATGGTGAACACCTACCTTATACCCATTATTTTGGCCAACGGACATTTGTAAATCTGATATAACTTTTTTTTAAATAAAGGAAATTAAATAATTTTACCATAATTCTTTTTGGAAAATTACATAATTCATACAATTAATAAAAACTTTGTTTTAATCGCAAAAGCTGTAATTCTATGAAATAAGAAGTAGTACATCTATTACTTTGTCGTTATATGAATGTATGCTGCTTGCTTGGTGCCGTCAAAAATAAAAAAAATGCTTATTAATTGTACCAAAATAAAACATGCAAAGTTTTTTAAAGCATTAATTTTGTTTAATTAGTTTCTATATCGTAAATTTACTGCTTAGGTAAAATTGATCCAAAGAACGTTAACGTCAGTAATTTTTAAAAACTAATTAAGGTTAAAAAAAAGTAAAACGAAATATTAGAGATTGAATTTAGCTGTTAACCTTTAAAATATTTTTGTTTTTCACAGAGTAAAAACAAAAAAAAAAAGAAAAATAAAAATTTCATTCTCAACAAAAGAAAAAAAATGCAGAATTCAGATTTTTTTGTCTCGGTATCAAAAATATTTTATTCAAATCTCACATGTTGAGAAATGTAAAAATATTTATTTGAAAAATCTTGATTGAATGTATATATCTGTGTTCATATGGAACAGTAGCTTAAGTGTACTTAAGGAAAAAATGATTTACTTTCCCAAAAATTGAAATAATTCATCTCAGAGAGTACATTCTGCAGTTTTTGTTTAAAATATTTCTCAGGCTATCAACCAGCTTCAGTCTCAATGATTTCACTTAGAAATCATGTGCGGGGAACTGCTACAAAATTGCACCAACTTACGAGTATCTTGAAAATTTGCCTTTCGACATAAGCTACTGTTCGATATGAACACAGATATATATATGAATGAATTTAATTTTTTTTATGTGAATTTTAAATGAGCTATTGGCCATTTTTTAATGAAGAAAAATTGAAAAAATTTTTTTGGTAGAAGTTATGGATCCATTTCGGAGACCACCACATCCCCTCATCAGACTTCTTCAAGCGGCCTCAACCGAGAATCGAACTTAAGTCGTTCGATTGGTAGTCACAGGTATATCCCATTGAGCTACCACCGCCGTCAGCTTTGTTTCGCTTAAATTTCAATTTTCCCTCCATTACAATCCACATACCACCAACAGTAGCTTAATGACACTCTGCCTTTGCTACCTAGTATGTTGGTGCGATTGTGTGTTTGGTTTGGTGTGTTTGTTTGGTGAAGAAGCATTAATTTTGTTTAATTAGTTTCTATATCGTAAATTTACTGCTTAGGTAAAATTGATCCAAAGAAGGTTAACGTCAGTAATTTTTATGCCCGAATCGCAATTTGGCGTTAGGTCGGTCGCGCCTTGATCGTACCTCAAAGCCGCTTTACACTGACATTCGATATTAGATATTGGATTGCAAATAGATATGAGCGAAACTGCGATTTTTCGATATCTGTGATTTCGGTGATTGCTATTTTTAAATCACTGTGATTTTAAACTGCTATTGCGATTGCATGGACTGGTATAAAATCATCAGTTACCGGTAGAGATTAATTTTGCGTTTTCTGAGCGATATAACCTGTCTTTATTTTATGTTAACAAAATGATAGCAATAACAACGTATTCCGCAGTAATATCGCTGTTTGTAAATATTTTTGAAAGGCAAATTGTAAATTCAATAATTTTTTTTTCTTATATTTCTATATATGTACGTATGTGGTCTGCTCAAAAGTGTAAACAAAAAGAAATTTATAATGCTTTTGCGATTGCGATTCACATAGGTGAACTGCTTACTTGCTACATCGATAGCAGTTGCCAATAAGTAGTGAACTGCTATTTTGAAAAAGTGATCGCAATTGCGATTTGTGATTTTTTATTCACAGTGAAAAAATCACCGTTTGCGATATATCGCTCATCACTGATTGCAAACATGTTCACTGCCACTAACATATTTTCTTGAATTTTTTCATAAATTTCTAATTTTTCATCGAAAGAAATCAATTCGAATTTATTTTATATCAAACGCCCGACCTAGTAGAGAAATATTCAACTCAGGCGTTATACAGGGTTGCAATAAACATACGATATTACAAAAATTTTACGATCAAACGCTTGAGGTCACAATGCGATTTGCTCCATATATTTCCATACATTTCTACTCACTTGTCAGAAGCGCGACTGACCGAACGCCAAATTGCGATTCCGGCATTAAAAACTAATTAAGGTTAAAAAAAAGTAAAACGAAATATTAGAGATTGAATTTAACTGTTAACCTTTAAAATATTTTTGTTTTTCACAGAGTAAAAACAAAAAAAAAAAAAGAAAAATAAAAATTTCGGACCCAACAAAAAAAAAATGCAGAATTCAGATTTTTTTGTCTCGGTATCAAAAATATTTTATTCAAATCTCACATGTTGAGAAATATAAAAATAGTTATTTGAAAAATCTTGATTGAATGTATATATCTGTGTTCATATGGAACAGTAGCTTAAGTGTATTTAAGGAAAAAATGATTTACTTTCCCAAAAATTGAAATAATTCATCTCAGAGAGTACATTCTGAAGTTTTTGTTTAAAATATTTCTCAAGCTATCAACCAGCTTCAGTCTCAATGATTTCACTTAGAAATCATGTGCGGGGAACTGCTACAAAATTGCACCAACTTACGAGTATCTTGAAAATTTGCCTTTCGACATAAGCTACTGTTCGATATGAATACAGATATATATATGAATGAATTTAATTTTTTTTATTTCTTGCCTAAATTTCTTCCGTTGAAAATAAATATCAGTGAATAACAGACAAATTCATGAAAAAAGGGTTTCTCTCAGACAAAAATAATTACTTATTTGTCTTTGAATTTTCGTTTTTCAAAGATTGTTAGAGTTTTTGTCTAAGACTTTTTGTTATTTACAAAACCTTTGAAATTGTTAATAGATATTTTCAATTTCTACAAATATGTATATGTATATAAAAAAAAACTGGCGATATTGTACCTGCAACGAGTTTTGGGAGGGGTGCCCTTTAAATTGTTTGGTAGAATGTGCGGGGACCCAGAGTTTTGTGACGGCTCCATAAATTTCCATAATAAAAAAAAAGTTCATTTAACAAAAAATAAAAAATATTCCTCCAGAGTCTAGACGGAATCGTTCCATTTTAACCTTAAATATGTATAACAAGATTTGAAGTACTTTATTTTTTCATTATATTCTTTTCGGTTGGCTACTAAAGGAAATCGAATTATAAGGAATCACGATAATCTCAGTATCAAATAAATCTTTATCAACCATTCAATTGCTACTGCTGCCTAAGCTTGCGACTCATCTGGTTCCTCCCCAGCATAAGGATTATCTTTCTTATGCTTAACACGTCGCAAAGTAACGCCCATTTTCAGTTCGGTTAGGAAATCATTAATCGGGGGTTTGCGTTCGGTGCGTGTTTTAATAGCACTGATCGTAACAGCTTTCTGATCGATGTTCTGAAATTTAAAAAAACATCACATAAGCATGTACAAAACCACATAGAGTGTTTTCTCTCATCTATACATATTTAACTGTTTTAACTGACCTTCAAAGTTACACCTTTCCGTATGCTATACAGCAAAGCGTCACGCCCATCGTCGCTATCTTCAACTGGAATTACAGATTGCTCATTTTTTTTCTTCGTTGATGTATCTAATAACGGAAGTGGTGGTGGTGGTGGTGGTGCCGGTGGTGTTGCACTACCAGCTGCGGTTATTGTTGAAGCAGTTGTTTCATTCATGACTGTTGGCGGTAGGGGAGGAGGAGGTGGAGGTGACGAATTCGGAACTGCATTTATAAGCAATTTCGATTTCAGTGGAGGTTTTGGCGGGATTGTTTTCACCATTTTTCTTTTATCATCAACAGTGGCATATAAACTATTTTTTGACGTGTTTACCTTCTCTCGAGCCATGGCATTTTTTGATTTTATTGTAGAATAAATGTTATCGTCTATTGGTGCTGGTTTCTTCAACGCTTCGGCTCGCTCAATTACCACTCTCTCATAGGAACTCTCATTAGCACCTTCTTCAAAGAACTCGAATTTATCAAGATTCTCTAGACTTTGATTGAAGTGATTAAGAACTGGACTCACATTATGGCTGCCAACCTGAGCAAAGGAAGCTGGTGCTGGGTCGATATCAAAAACAACCTCTTCTGAATAAACGGGAGGTTGTGGTACTTGTTTTCTGTGCGTTCCCGTTGACTGAGTTGACGGAGATTTCAGCTCTATTTTGCTGCTGTAAATATCTTCGATAGAGGGAAAGTCTGAGGGATCAGCAAATCGTGAAGACAAAAAATTTAAACTGCACTGCGAAGTCGCTAGACTGGTGGTTGAAGATGGTGACGGTGATACTGGCACCGATGCCGATGACGATAGGTTACCTTCTTTCCGCAAAAATGGAGCCCGAGGTGGTGGCGGTGGAGGGACCTTTGATGTTCTCGATCTGGAAACCCTTGGCGTACTCGGCTGTGAAGTGGAATACAACATATCAGTTGAATTCCTATCATTCCCCATTGCGACCACCGGCGGCTTCGGTGGCATCCAAGTGAATTTCGATTGTACGATATTTTTAATAATATCTTGTTTTCGCATACCCCTCAAATCCTCCTCCCTTATACCGCGTTCTATGATATACTTTCGCAATACATTATCATTAGTCGTTAGACTTAAATCGAATGCGTTATGTGTACGATCACGCGTTACATCACCAGCCATGTGCTGGAAATTCACTGGTCCGCTAATTTCATATTTCGATCCCTGCTTACTAGTCACAAGCGTGGTTAGTAAGGGAGGAGTGGTTGGTGCGGGCTCGACACGACGTGGCAAAAGGGGACTTTTCTTCCCCGCCAAACTTTGAAGGCTGCTGCTGGACGAAGATGTGCTCATTGTGGCGTAGTTAAGAACCATTGGTGGAACAGTGTTACCATGTCGTTTCATAACGGGAGTTAGAGTAGTTGTGGTGGAACGCTCAGGTGGTGTTGGTGTAGTATTTGGTATGATTGTTTTTGTCGAATTGTCAGGTGAAGGTGGCAACACCAATGTGGAAGGCTGAAAAAGAAAGCCGCAAATGATAAACAGAATAGAGTAAATGAAGACCTTGGTTAAATGGTTAGATATTGAGGTTCATTGTCTAGACTCTAGCCAAAAATACTTCTTAAACAATGCCAGTCAAAATTGTGAGTTAATTACCCTCCAATATCCTGGCATTTTATTGCTTCTTATAATATCGTATATGAACGCTCTTCGCTGCTTCGGTGTCAAATATTCAATTTCATCGGACAGCCCAGCCTTGCGCAAATACAATCGCAGCGCTTCGTCGTTGCCCATCCCATCGAGGGCGAATGTACGCTGGAAATCTATTGATTCAACACCCTCCGTGTGTTGAAATTCTTTTGGGGAACTAATGTAATTTCCATCCATAGCTGCTGCTTTCACTAACCAAAGTTAATTAAAAAAATTAAAAAAAAAACTAAGAAAAATTAAATTTAAATTATAACCAAATTAAGATTGTAATTAAATAAAATAACAATTACAAAATTTAATTAAAAGTTAAACTATTTTAAATATTTTTCAAACAATTAAATTTGGTAAAACATCTAGTAGGATATCATTTGACTTGTATTGGTAGCTCTGCCAATGTTGTACATAACTGGCTTATGTACATACCAGAGCAAATAAATACAGGTGAGTTGGTAGGCGAAAAACATACATTAGATCAGCGATAAGAATTTTAAATACATAGCTTTTGTAATCAGTGCAAAATAAATGGTTGCTAGACGACTTTGCATATCGTCCGTTCAATGGTGATTCACTTTCATGGAATTTCCTTAATAATTTACACAAATTTTAATTTTTCAAAGTCCACTTTTTATGCTTTGTAATTTCTTAAAACATGTCTTATGTTTACTTTCATTTTTGTTAACACATTTTCTTTAAAACAATATGATATACATATGTACTACATACGTCGCTTAGGGGTTTTACCGTTAATGCATAGTCCAAGAATTTGAAAATTCGACTGACTTCAATTCCGTGATAAGAATTATGAATAACTTTGTTATACTCGTACATACATACATACATATATCTTTAGTTATCAATATTTTCTCTCATATAATCGTTTCTGCGCTCGTTTACTTTTACCTTTGTTTGAATTGTCAAACTCAGTTTTATTACGTGTATATAAACTTAGTATGTATATTTATGTACATGTGTAGATACATATGTACATACATATGTCTATATCATTATCAAATTCTCTCTGTTTGTATCATTTCAATTCTTGCGCAGGTAGGACTTGGAAGTTGAAACTTTCACACTCACCGTTCATGAACCGTATCAATTTAGTGGTACTATATTATAAGGTTAGAGGGCTTAGAAGACACCTCTAGTAAGGGGCGACTGAAATCCACCCGCATAGAAGGTTGATGGCAAAAAAAATTGTTCGCGGTACAGTCGGGCTATTGCCAAAGGGAACAAGTACCCGAGCCTACCGAATTTATCCGGTAAAGGACTGTTACTTCCCCTAAATACCACAAACCTTCAATGAGTGGCTACTACAACAACAAAACATTATTGGGTTGTGCAATTAATTTGCTCCGCACTGTATGTTTTCACGTTAAGGTATTAACCCTTAAGCGACCTCAGCAGTTTGGCTTAGAAATTCAGTTCTGAAGTGTTGTGTTAAAGTCTGTATTAATCTCTTTAAAGACATTTAAAAAAAAAAATAATAATAATAGATGGAAAATTAACCGTCCTGGAGTTAAACAAACACAGCGTTGCATAAATTTAATTATGTCGACCTGCAAGAGTATTGAAGGCGATTTTCTGGAAGAAAGTTTAGTCAGGGCAATAATTAAATTAAAAAGAAATCTGTAATACGTTTTAGTTTTAAGTACTTTGTTATATGCCAGTAAGGATTTATTGTTCAAAAGACTGAAATGAATTAATTAATATATGTACATATACATATAAATAAAAAGCTGGTACATACATACCTAGATTTCTTTGAATATATGAGACACTATCGTTCATGAAAGTATTAGGAATAAAATTATATATATAAAAAATGTATTGTATTTAACAAGAGAAAACAATTATAGTTTATTTTGGCTGCGACTATATTAATGTTATAAATATAATAAACCAAATAAAATATACGTGAATTACATGCATAAACCCCATGAACTGCGTTGCCGAATTTTTTTGAAGAAAAATTGCCATTTTCCAAATATCTCGTAAACTATAAGCCTCCGGCAAGTTTTGATTTCAGTGAGAGCTCCTCTACCCCCCTGGAAAAATCATTTCTTTCGGGGCGTACTTCCTTAATAGAAAATTTTTCCAAATACAATTTTAAAGAGAGAAGAGTTCATCGAAATTCGTACATAAATGAAATCATATTTAGAAAAAAAAAGCTTTCACATTTATCTAAACACTGCGCTAATTATATAATAAAGCACATTCATTGTTCATTAATACTAATTCATAACATTTTTCCAGGGACCGAAAATAAAAATTATTGTTTTTTTCGATGCTATAAAACTCCAGGGCTAGATTGTGTCCTTGGGAAAAATTATTACCTTTACTATCATCCTAGGTCCTCCAGGATCAATAACCTGGGCTCTATTAATTTTACTGATTTTTTTCTTAAAAACACCAGCTATAAAATAAAAATATGGCGTTTTTTTTACGGCAGCAATAAAATACAAGGTTACCACTCAAACCAAGATTGCCACCTATTTTTTTAATTTTTTCCAATTTAGTATACATAAGTGGCACCATTCAAAAGCTTACTGAATTACCTTTCATCTGATACCAAATTTATGCAATTCGGTTAAGGGGTTCGCTAGTTATTGGCCCTGGAGTTTTATTTTGGAGTTAAAAAATAAAACTCCAGGTTTTTGTTTTATCGATGGAGCTAAAACTCCAAGTTGATTGATTATTTTTGTCCAAATAAAATATTCCTCCAAATATAAATTTTTTCTTTGGTGTTTTATTATAAAAGGAATAAAACTCCCGGTCCCTGCATTTTTCCATCAAAAGCAATTTACAAAATATAAGGATTTATTTTATGAAGACAACCATTTAATTATTGTACTGAGATGATGAACGACAAAAAATCGTAATGTTTAGGAAAAATCGGCAAATCGTCATTGCTTAGAAAAATCGTCAATATGACGATAAAATCGTCACTTCGGCAAAGCTGCTCATGCATTTATTTATTGAAAACACCCACCTGATGCACCACCCTGTACTTGAACACACTCCAAAGCGCTGAATTACATTTTCGAACATTCCTTGCCAACAGCATTTTCAAGTCAGGAATAAATTTAATAAATTTCATGCAAAAACTTGATTGACAGTGCAAGGAAATTATACTAATAAATTCGCAAAAATTTTGCCAATTTTCCCATGTATTGGCATGCCACTTTCCTATGATGTAATGCCCACAATGAAGTGTTTTAATTTTCATTGTTTCGCACAGCGTAGACTCAACTCCGAAAGCATTCGGAAACATTTTATTCGAGTCGCCATTACGTTCAGTGAAGAACGTGGCCCTGTGAAAAACTCGTGTCGTTGCACAATTGCCAACGAATTTTAACGTAAAAAGTGGAAATTATTTCCCAAATTTAATTGAAAAATACTATTAACGACTGCGCAAAGTGTTTAACATATAAAATATGTTAAATTAGAACAGTTTAAGTGCAGAAAATATGAAATGAAAAAAGTATAATTTAATCGATTTTGATGAAAATTTTTTTCATGGTGTACGCCATTTACCCGACCCGAGAAAAAAATGATAGTCATCCTCTTTGCTTCTCATTCGCACACATACGCCCGGATTGTTTAAAGCGTAGGGGCTAGAGTGAGAGAGGTGATTGTGCTTGTACGCTGACGATTTTGTGCTGCTGCTGCAGGGCGCATATGGCATTTTCGTGTCGGTACGGGTGTGTGTTCGCTCGGTCGTGAGTGATTGTGTGTGTGTTTGACATGGCAGGAAGAAGTGGTGCTTCGCCCAGCTAACTATGTACATATATATCTAGCTAGCTTGTGTATACCAATCTGCGGGAGGTCGGGTATGAATACATACATAATGGACAACTTTAAGTGATGCGTTTTTGATTGTCTGCAGTTTCCCTGAGTGTTTTTTTAGACTACTTTGAGCCTAGACGGAGTTTGAACATGGTAATCAGCCATTAGCAGGGCATTGCCTATGTGCCGTGATGCTTTTCATCATTGATAAAGTGGTATTAATATCGTAGATATGCATGTGGGATGGGTTTTTTCAAGTCGTACGTGTATGTAACGGTCGTGCTTTGCCTCGATGGCGTGCTGGGCTGCGCAATGAATATTTTCGAAATTTCGGAAAAGAACTCGAAGTTGTGTGAAGAGCAAAGCTGGGTAGATTTTCGGAAAAAATAAATTTCGACAATGTGCTGACTATAATTTATTGCGCGTGTGTGCAAAAGAGAAAAAAATATTGTTAAATTTTCGGAATTGGTCGTTTCTCATATTTTGTGTTTTCTTCTGTTTTTATAGCTCTGTTCGATTTGTCTTTACAAAGATTTTCTACTTCGCTTTGAGGCCCTTCATCCACTCCGCATGCGAGTGAATGTGACAAATACTTTGTTATTAGATCGCAGACGAGTGCGATTGCATACGTATTTGTTTTTGAAGTCGGTGTGCGCGCGAACGCAGCCGACGGCGACCAGTCTTCCGCCATTATGGCTTTTAAATTAAAACCACGCTATTTTACGGAATTCTAAAATTTTGTTTTACATTTGTACAAAAGTTATATTTACTAAAACTTTACTGTGTATATTAATTAGTTCAGCAAGTTGCATTAAATAGCTTGGTTGCGTTTTTGAGTGGTTAGTCGTGGCTTATACATAATTTATAAATTAACTCTTGCATGCTTTTAGATTTTCATATTTGCCTTGCTTTTTTTCCTAGTTTTTCGGGTTTTTTTTTTGCCTGCGCTAGACTCGTGGGAAGCGATTGCTAATCTAATTCGCTTCGATTGGTTTTTGTTTTGGTGAATTCGCCGTGGTAGTGTAGCGTGGCGTCGTCGTAATTATCATCGTGCTTTTGGTCATCGTCGTTATTCGTATTTAATTGTTTTTTTTTTGTACGTCAAAACACATTGATACTTTTTTAATAATACTTTAATGCTTTACGAAAAGGAATTTTGAAAAACTGAAATATATGTAGGTATTACAAACACGATCTAGCTTCTGTTAAATCAATAGATATACATATTTTAAAAACTATTTGAAATAAATTTCGCGCCCATATACAGTTGGTCTTTTTGTTTTGACATGTGCTTTTGGACAGCTGTCAATTTGTTAATTCGCTGCGAAGTGGCAATCAAAGCATATATGGAAAATATGAAAGAAAAATGCATTATGTATAAATTGCTAAAAATTAAAATTTATTGAAAAGATAAAAAAGTAGATTTTTTAATTGAATATTTCTTTTTCTAATGCAATTAGTATAGGAAGCTTATCAATTTGATGATCAAAGCAAAAACATTCAAAATGAAGTGAATCAGAATGGAATGAGCAAATAGTGATCAAAACAAAAGGCCAACATAGAATATTGGAATTGGTGGAAAGAAGCAAATCAAGGCCCAAAGACATTAACAAAGTGAAATCGGTGCGATCAATGCAGCACATCTGTGTAAAAACTAAAATATATAAATTATAAATAATAGTTTAAGAATTTAAGAATAATAAATATATCAGAAAAAATATGTTGCAATGAAATGTGCAAAAGTCATCGTCGTAATTATGCCTATTCATTTGATTTCTCCGATTTCAACTTGAAAAATGTCGTCGATTCGATTACTGCACCGCTCGTCGTTGTCGTTGCTCATATTGCAGTGCTCTAATTGTCAAGAATTTATTGCCAACATTATCTTGTTCTTGTTCGCAACGTTGTGGTCTGAATCCGCGCCTGAAGATAGCAACAAAAGTAAAAACCAAAACAAGAACAAAAACAACCACATCAACAATAAAAGCAGGGCTTTTCGTTGCCATCAACAAGATCAGCACCAACAACAACCAGATTATTACATTTGCAACTTAAATATAAATTACAAAAACAGTTGCAATTGTCCATTAAAACAGCAACAACAATCAATAAAATCCACATCCCGTAACAACACTTACCACCACACCGACTTCTGCAGCAAATACACAACTGCATCAGCTGTGTCAACGGAAGCGACAGTGATAGGCAAAGAAATATCCAACACTTACGTTCTTACATCTCTCACACCAACGAAGCTTGGGCAGAACAGCACAAGCGACAATTTCAAAAGTATTCGAAGCAGCTTCAGCACTGCTGCCAGCAGCAGCGAAGCAGGTAGTGGTGAGCTACGACCAGCTGGTCGTACCTGGCCTTTAAAAGAACAACGTCCACAACAAGCTGCTACAACATCTGCAGCAAAGGTCGTTGAATACACGCTTAAGAAGGAAGCAAGTGTTCGTTGCTGGTGGGTAGTGGCGCGTAAAGGCAGCGATACATTTAATTGTAGCAGTGGTAACTACAACAGAAATAATCACAACAGTAACAAAAGCAACAGCAGCACATACAACCCTGAAAGTTGCTGGAACGACTGTCGCTTAGCTCGAAACACACCGGCAAATTACGCCAGTAGTAGTACTAATCTCAACAACAACACTACTAAGCTGGCAGAAGGAGTAAAAGAAGTGAAAACGTCAACAATAAGAATAACAACAAAGTTAGTTGTAGATCTCACACAATCTGCATTTCTGCATTATTTTATCAAACTACTTAATCGTAGCGATTGCAAAAGCTATCCCTGCGCTACCTCTCCCCTCAAGCACTTGTTAATATTAAAAGCGCTTTCCACTTCTACACCACTAGAGGAGCAGAAGGAGAAGAAAAAGCAGAGGCTTTCAAGTAATAGCACGCCAACGTTGTTATTGTTGTTTTTGGAAAAAGGACAACAACAACAACAACCAGAGCAGACGACGCATTCCAACACGGAAATTAGCTGGGTCGGGACGACGAAGCAACAACCACAACGAAAATCATCGTCACAAGCGCGAAAGCCAAACGCGTTATTGCTGTTAGAAGGGGGCTGTGAAATTTACGCTTAATTTACAAAAACAAAAAGAATAGAAATCGAAGTCAAAATAAAAGAAAGAGAACAAGCAAGCAAAGTAGAAGGTACATAGCGTTTAAACAACAACAAGAAAAAGGGAAAGAAAAGCAGCAAAAAAAAAAAAAAAAACTAGGTACATCAATCACGTGTGTCCCAATTTGATCAGCAGTTCGTTTCTTTGCGGCTACCGCTTGTTCGAATTAGGAGTAGTATTGAAAGAGCAGGGAGTTGAAACCCCAACAACAAAAAACCACCGTTGCATTCATACCAATTAAATAAATAAACAAAATAAAAGCTTGTAATAAAAAAGAAAACATAAGAACGCCCAGATTCATCTAAATCATCCTTGTTGTAATCATCATCATTATACAAAATAAATACAGCAACATGTCGAAATTATCATTTCGGGCGCGTGCGCTCGATCCCTCCAAACATATGCCCATCTATTTGGCTGAGGAGCTGCCAGATTTGCCGGAATATTCGGCGATAAATCGTGCGGTGCCGCAAATGCCCAGTGGCATGGAAAAGGAAGAAGAATCGGTAAGTGTTTTAGCTTTACTTACATATGAATCTTCTTCATAGATACATATGTTTATGTAGCAATGACTGCAATTTTTCTTTACAATACTGTTAATTACATGGAATTTACGTATTAAGTCAGCAATAATCAGCTTGGCTCTCTTTTTCCCTATTCCATTTTATGCTGTTTTACATATATGTACATTAGGGTGTCCCGAAATATTTTTTTTTGGATTTCCTTAACGCAAGACCCCTCAAAATTTGCGGTTTTGATCGCAAATTACGAAACAAGTTTTAAAAACTAAATACAATTACATCTTCAGGGTTCTACCGATCTTTAAAGTTTTGCGGTTTTGTCGTTCATGCAGGACGCCCACTCACCACAACATATATTACATCCGCATATTGTTTGCATGCTTACTATGTAATTCTTTTCGTTCTTATAAGTTCTATTCGCTTATGCAACTTACTTTTAAGTGCAAAAATCTGAATTCCAAGTAGTTACAATGAAAATACTCGTACATAAACATATTTTCTACAATGGGTTTGATTCGGCTTCTGCATTTTATTTGCCTTTCAATCGTGGAGAATCAGTTCGATAAAAAAAAAAACAATAATACGGTTCTTTAACTAAAGCATAAAGTCCTTATTTGCCTAAAGTTTAATTTTATAACGTTACGAATATTCTGGAATCAGAAAAGATTTAGAAGAGACTACAAGCCCTGGGCGAGGTACTAGTATGCAGTGTTGTCACCGCAAAATGGGTTTTCATACGTTCAGTGTTCCCGCGAGGTCAAGAATATTTGGATCGTAAAAACAGAATAATATATGTACATATATTGTTTTTAAGTGTCATCTCAGAGAAAAACTATTAAAACTTCATATAAAATAAAATGCTTTAACTTCATAACGATATGCTATTTTCTATGATTTCTAACATGCAAAAAAAAATCCATCAAATTCAAATATACACATATTCACACTAAAATAGGTGTAAAAATTTTTCTTTCGCAGCCTTACAGAATTCGCAATTAAAATTATATTAATAATGTACTTTACTAAAATGAATTATGTTAAAATTATTTCATTTAATTTATTTAAACGAAAGTCATATCAGATAAACAAAAATCCCCCGAGCACAGAAATAGGTTTGCAGCACTTTTTTTCTTTATTTTAAAAATAATTCAGTTAAAAAATCTTTATTCAATTAATTTTTTTAGGTAGTACAGTCATATGAAAAATAATAGGGATACTTGCCTGGAAATATTTCAAAGATCGATCCTGCTTCAATTTCTAAACAATGGTCAAAACTTATACATTAATTTCTTGCTCAGATGTCTCCGAAGTAAAGAACAATTATTTAATTGGCCATTTTTTGCGTCGTTTCATAATGGCTGATGATTTTGTGGAGTGAGTTCGTTTCAGCTTGTGAATATTTAATAAAGTTTTATAATATATTAGGTTTTAACCCTATAATACCATCAGGGACTCAGAATGGGTCGAGGAGACCCCTGCACTATTCCACTTATAGCAAAAAGAAAAAATCTCCAAAATAAGTGTTTTTCGTGCCGGCAAATTGACGAAATGTGAAATTGCTTTGAAATGATATTGGAAATGCTGTAAAATATAATCCAAAAGTGTAAACACGCGGACGGAAGCCAAAAATATCCCCACGGGTTCAAAGGAATATACATATATTTGTAAGAAAGGACCCGTTATGTCTTTCCATGACAAAAAAAATTATTTTTGTTTAAACATGAAATCTCCCACAGGCCAAGAATAGCGTCCTTTCTCCAAACCATGCAATTCTGAACATGTTTGGCTGCAAGTGGTGTGTAGTTTCAAAGTAGTGGAAACATAAACAAAGAAGCAGAATCACGATACCAAAAACAAAAAGGACAAGGAATACATACGTTATAAAAAATAAGTAGGAAAGAGAAAATATAGAGGGAATATATGAAATAAGTAGGTACCTGGAATAATTAGTATATAATAGCAACAACAAAATAGTAGTGGCAGCAGTAACAACAAATCTCAAAAAATACTATAGTCGCAATCTCAAGCAGAAATACCAAAATTTGGACAGAAAAATATATTTGAATTCTAAGTTTTTTAAATTAATTAAATGCAATAAATTTGTTTCTCTGTACTTATATGGTTAATCTCAATAATAAAATAACTTTTGAGTAAGACATTTTTACTATTTTAGCTCTAAAGAAACCTCTTCTAAATATATGAAATTAACAAAATTTCAGATCTCGGTAGAGCCCTCAAGATCGAATTCAATTCCGGGTTTTTTACTTTTATTGTGATCTGTAGTCAATTACGCAACTTTTGATACCTCTTGCGATAGCGTAGCTCAAAAAAAACTTTTTCATACATGAACGGGACACCCTAATGTACATATCGTCGGTCTCCTGCCAGAAACACGAATGTGAACATTTTTTTAAGAGCGATGTCTGCTCTTTATCGGCTTTATATTGAAGTAATAACAATTAATATTTGTATAAATGCTTGTGTAAACATACCTACATAATATGTATGTATACTTAAGCTACTGTTCCATACCCTGCAAAAAATGCGATTAATCCAAGACGTGTCCGGGATCAATCGCAAGGGAGCCTGCGACTAATACAATTTTACAACCCTTTATATGGAGTGAATTGATCGCATTTGTTCGAGCATGTCCTATGAAGGAACGGGTACAAATGTAGATCAATCGCTTCCAGCACAAACGGGTACAAATGTAGATTTTTCGCAAGTTGATCGCCAAGACAATTTTTAATAACAATCTTTAAAAAATTTTATGTAAATGTTCATGCATATATAAATAAAGATTATATAATGGTTTACTTTTGAAAAAAAAAAAAAATTTCAATAAATAAATAAAAAAAATTGTAAGTTTTTAGCATGCATTTTATGAGCGTAATGTAAAGGATTTTTTCATAGAATATTTTAGGCAACATTTTGTTAAAATTATTATTCATCATTGTTATTAAAAGAAAGTGTGTTCAATTCGGTTGTTCTACAATTTTTTAAATACATTGCATATTTTTGTAAAATTTCTACATTTAAGGAATCTAAATTTGTACCCGTTCGGAATGAAAGCGATTAATCTACATTTATACCCGTTCGGGATGAAAGCGATTAATCTACATTTATACCCGTACGGGAATAATTGGTCTACAATTAGTCTACATTTATACCCGTACGGGAACAATTGGTCTACAATTATCCTACATTTATACCCGTACGGGAACAATTGGGGACTAATTGTGGACCGATTGTTCTCGAAAGAGATCAATCCGGGACAAATATCTTTCGGTATTAATCGCACATTTTTTTGCAGGGATATGAAAAGAGATGTGTACGTAAAAACGTAGTTATGTAAACACAGATGTATGTATGTATGAATAGATTACAAAGGTGTGAAAATGCTTTATTTACTCATACCTATTTAATTTAATTCGTCAAATGCTTCTTCGCTTTCTACGAATACTTACATACGAGGGGTGCTCGATATATTTTTAGCCTAATAATGAAAATGCGAATATTAATCATCAAAAATGGTTGTATTGTTTTTCAAAGTATTCTCCAGCATGATTTATACACTTGCATGCGCTCAAACCAATTGTCGAAGCACTTTTTCCACTCCGATTGAAACACCTCCAAAACATGGTTTTTGAACGCTTGAACAGCTTCTTCTGGCGACGAAAATCGTTGACCACGCATTTTTTTCTTGATGTGCGGGAATAAAAACAACTCATTGGGTGCCAAGTCAGGGCTTTACGGCGGATGACTCATCAATTCGACATTGTCATGGTGAACAATGATTCGTCTTCTCTTATTCGTTTTTCGAATTTCTCCGAAGACTTCAGGCAAACAAATTGTGGTGTACCAGTCAGAATTGACCGTCCTACGTTGCTCAAGCGGAACAGTCGCCACATGACCAGTTTTACCGAAGAAACAAGCGACCATTTGCTTCGATGTGCTTCTTCCACGAACAACGTTGGATTTGACTCGTCTTCGAAGACCCACACGGTCGATTGTTGTTTTGTTTCGGGTTCATACGCATAGATCCATGATTCGCCACCTGTGACGATCTTATAAACGTCTTTTGAAGCACCGCGATCGTATTTTTGCAACATTTCTTTGCATCAATCGACACGAGCCTTTTTTTGAGCGACAGTCAGATTTTGCGGGATCCAACGAGAACAAACCTCTTTTAAGGTCAGATGTTTATGCAATATCGAATTTATGCTTGTGGGAGAAATGTCCAAGGATGTCTCTATCTCACGGTATGTCAGAAGACGATCTTGAATTATGAGTTCACGCACGGCATCAATGTTCTCTGGCACAACAGCCGTTTTTGGACGACCTTCAGGAAATTGGTCTTTAAGCGAGCATCGGCCACGATTGAATTCATTATACCAATTTTTCACAGTAGGATAGGATGGAGCTTCATCGCCATATAAAGATTTAAGTTCATCAATGCACTCCACGTGATAATCCACGTCGAAAGTTGTGAAAAATGATCGCACGAAAATGTTCACGAGTTAATTCCAATTTTTTCCCAAATCAAATTTTTCAAGTCACTGTAACACAAATGATGGTCGTACGTCAAAACGTTCTGAGTACGATTATGCTAAAAAATGTCAGACTTTTCAATGGAAATGTCAAATTACACCTGGCATCACTTTTTCATTATTAGGCTAAAATATACATAGAGCACCCGTCGTACATACCTATATGTACATAGGTATTTTAACTAATGCAATTAAAGAGTTTATGTACCTACCTATTCAACTACAGTAGAATCGCACAAAAGTTAACTCGCGAGAAAGTTAAACCTTCGGGTAAGTTAATTTGAGCGTCCACGTACGGCTCTAAAAAGTTAACTATTGGTTAACTTTTCTGAGCTTATCGATTTTTTTCAAATCCAACCGTTTATTTCTCAGCAAAAACAAGCTCATTCCCCTTGTTTCTATGTATTCCCGGAGTTTGCGTGCATTCCCCGAATTTCTGTGTAAAAAATTATTGTCGGTGTCGCGAGGTACAAATGTACTTAGTTAGTCGTTTGAACTATTGAGTGGTGTAAACATAGTTTGGGTGTTAAAAATGGCAACAAAGCGGAATAAATCATCGCAAATTAGATTGAATTTACATCAAAAAGCTGATATTTTAAGAAAACTTAATGAAGGTATTCACGGAAACCGCTTGGCATTAGATTATAGTGTATCTAAAGTGGCCATCTCAAAAATAATGAAAAAACGATATGAAATTTTGGAGGCAGTGGCAAGCACACAGGAATTGGCAACCAAGAAAACTTTGCACAAGTCGGAATATCCCGTTATCGGGGCAAGGTTGTATAAATGGGTTTTGAACCAAAGGCAACACAATTGTGCAATTAGTAGTCCAATTTTAAAATCAAGAGCTAAGCTTGAATTTGCCAAAATGTACCCTGGAAAAAATTTGTATGCAAGTGATGGATGGCTAGCAATTTTTATGTATTTAAATTAAGTCTAAGTTTCTGCTTTGTAATGAATAAAACTGAGATATTCAAATAAATTTGATATGTTATATCCCAAAAATTATGTTTATTAGCGTATTCTATCAATTTTAAAAACTACCTGGAAAAGTTAATATTTCGGAAAAGTTAAATGGTTAACTTTTGTGCGATTCTACTGTACCTAAGAATGTATGAATTTATGCATTTCTATAAATACCAAATAAATATGTACATATCTATGTATTTATTACTATATCGACGACTGAGAATAAGATCGCCCTATTTCAAAAATTGTTTTAAAATTTTTCATTTCAGATTTTGCTTCAAAAACGCCCTATTTCAGAGAAAATTCCATATATATTTCTCTGAAATAGGACGTTATTGAAACAAATTCTGAAATAGGGCGTTCTTCAAGCAAAATCTGAAATAGGACGTTATTCAAACAATTTTTGGAATAGGGCGTTTTTGAAACAATTTTTGAAATAGGGCGATCTTATTCTCAGCCGTCGATATAGTCTCTAAATAAATTATTTTCGAAAACATTTCCGAAAAATATTTTTATGCGCCTTAAAAAAATCTAAGCGAACTACTCAATATTCATATGCGTGCTGTTCCTACACATTTAGCATACAAATTTTTTTGCGTCTCCTGTTTGGTGGCAGTTCGTTAACCCGGTGTTTATCATTTGCAACAACTACATCACACAAATATGATGTATGTATATATGTATGTATTATTTAAGTACTAAAATTTTTATAAGTAGCATGCCAAAATTCATTGGGTACCTATATACGTGCATACATATGTACCTAAATCCATATGCACCCATGTACATATGTATACATACATATAGGGATTTACTAATGCATATATGTATGTATGTAGGTAAGTATATTTATGCATGTATGTACCTACTAGGGATTCCAATCCCGGGATCCCGCCCTTTTTGACCCCGGAAATCCCGGGATTACTAGAATTTCATCCCGGGATTTCCGGGATAAAATAAAGAGAGAATATTCCCCTATTATAGCAAAGAAAAATTGTATTTTATATAATTTTTATTGGTCTCAGATCTGTATACTAATAGCGTTTCCTATTCTGAACGAAAATGTTGCATTTTTACATGGCAGCATTATCAACATGTGCCCTGTGCCCTATGAAAATGGTGCATTTTTCATGTGATAAATGAAACAAAAATAATGCAACCCTTTTGTGCAAAGAACAGAAAATGTTGCCCCTTAGTCGGGCCAGTTTTACATTTTGTCTATAGAACAAACAGTCCTAGAAAATGTGTAGAATCTTTGTGGAAGAGAATAAAAAAAACTTGGCAGTCCGAAGAAAATGCAGAATAAGTTTGACATTTTTGACAGAATAAAAAAAGCAAAGTAAGGATTAATATTTTTGATTTAATAACACTACAAATAATTTAAAAAAATACCAAGAATCTCAGAACTATTTTTTTTTTTATTTTTTGTATGGTTAGGTTTTTTTGGTTATCACTTCATTGAAAAATTATTTTCGCGGGAGTCACAAATGGGATAATCACAAGCAGTACCTCGTTCGAAAGAGAATTAAAATTGTCGATGTACAACTTGTAGTAATTGGACATTACCTCGCTGAGTGACAGCTGGTCGAAATCAAAATGTTATTAACTACTTGCGATTTTTGAAAAAAATTTGATTTTAAAATTAAGTTTTTGTAGGAAGTTGTAAAATTCAGGAAAGTTTTATTCTTTTAAAAAGTAGCCTGCTTAATTGTGGTTATCGCATTTGTGATTTCCGAAAATAATTTTTGAGTGAAGTGATGATCAAAGAAACACCAAATTACCGTTATCTCAAAAACCTAACCATACAAAACCTTAAAAAAAAATAGTTCTGAGCTCAGCAGTCCCATACCTGTCCTCCCCCATACCTGAATTTTTAGATATTTTTTGGCTATAAACTAGTGTAGTTAAATTTTTTTTGTTGTGAAATACGCGTTGTAAGGAAACGTACGTTAGGTATTTTTAAAATCTTTAGAATTCTTGTGGTAAAATTCATTTCATAATTTCTATTTCATGATTTTTGGCCATTTATTTCTCAAAGGTTTTTGCAATTTCCTCCCAAGAAAAGTAAATAATGGAAGCAAATGCAAAAAAAAATTTCAAAAATAAAATTAGTAAAAACCAGGAAAAAGTTTAATTTTATTTGAGAATTTCACATTACGTACTAAAATAAAATACGCAGTTGTATACACGGAATTCATCTCAAAATTTCTGCATCCGATTTTTTATTTTTTTCCGAATGTTGTATTAATGTTCAGTATTTTTCGGCAAGCTTGGAAATATTCGCTTAAACGAAGTACGTCATTAAATTCTAAAAATTTGTATTGGAAATTATCAAATGATCACAAGCTTTATTATTAATATCCTAAAAGTATCAACGTAAAGGCAAATGTTTTGTATGTAATTTTCTTTGTTGGTTGCGCTTTTTAAAGTAACTCTTATTATTAAATAATACGCATGATTTTACGTTCCTATTTTATTTTGTTACTAATGAAATAATAAAAATGGCAATAAAAATCAATTTTTTCTTTGCACTTTAAAGTTGTAGCGTTCCTCGAAATATATATTTACTTTTTTCAACCCCAAAATGTGGGAAAATAATTAAGGTCAAATCCCGGGACAAATCCCGGGATCCCGGGATTATAAAAACAAATCTCGAAAATCCCGGGATCGTAAAAATCGGAAAAATTGGAATCCCTAGTACCTACATATCGCCCGTTTTATGCAATAGGGATTTAACTCGAAATTTTCGATTTCTGGGATTTTGCCATATATTTCAATAACTGGTTAGTGCCTTTGAGTCTAGTCTTATAAAATAATCAAAAAGATAAAAAATGGCGGAAATAGAAGTGATTTTGTAGTTAGCCGTAGAAGGAAACTATTTGAAATCAGAGCTGGGCGATAAGGATTACATGTGCAATCGATTACACATAGGATTACGATTACATTAATCGTAATTTCAAGTTTTTTACGATTACGATTACAGTAATCGTAATTTTTATAACGACGATTACGATTACAGTAATTGTAATTTCAAGTTTTTGACGATTACGATTACAGTAATCGTAATTTTTGTAACGACGATTACGATTACAGTAATTGTAATTTCAAGTTTTTGACGATTACGATTACAGTAATCGTAATTTTTGTAACGACGATTACGATTACAGTAATTGTAATTTCAAGTTTTTGACGATTACGATTACAGTACTTAATCCTTATTTTCTGTAATCTTAAATTACAAAATTTAAGAATTACATGTAAAAAATTATTAAAATTGCTTTTTAATACTAAACGGTGTAGGGAGGAAAAATGCTTGGCTCTGAAACTACAAATAATTATGTAAAGCTTGCAATTTCACACATATTATATACATTTTGAAATATTTGCGGTTGAGATAGCAGCTTTTAGTGGGCTGGAGACAATGGCCTCATGCATAAAAATCGAGCTGTAGCTCACACTAATTTTCTTCGTAAAATGTGGATTTTGCATGTATAAAAAATATGTATTACAATTGCTAGATTTTACTAAACAAATTACTTAGGTTTATCTCATAACAAAATTAAAAAGTAATAAAACCCCACTGCAACTTTTGAAGATGTAAATGGCCATAACTATGAAAAGCCAATATTAGATGAAGATTTTTTTGACTTCGGCGGTAAATACCTAACTATATATCTATATAACAACTTAATATATATTTTATCTAAAACTCAAAATACCTTTAGAAAACACTGATTTACCTGAAGTGGTAGTGGCTCAAACATTATAGGAGAAGAATTTTTTAAATATTTGAACGATGCTGATAGTAGCCATGGCTGTTTTAAAAGATATCCTCTGATAAAGAAAGCATCTTTAAGATTCAGCACCCCGCTTACATCGTCAGCACCTGTGGAAAGGCTATTTTCGTTGGCGGGCATTATAAACAGTCCTCGACGCCATGCACTTTGTTTCTTTTGAAAAAATTAGTTCTGCTTAAGGCTAATATTGAATATTATTGAATGTAAATTATCCAAACAGCAGTCTTAATTTTGTATCTTTATTATTTCCGCTAATTTTCTCTCTTCTTAATACACATCCCAGTTTTACTTGTTTACTTAATGTGTGAGAAATAAACACATATGTATGCATGAGTGAAAAAATTATTATTATTTCTTGGAAAATGATGTTGGGCAAGTATATCACTGTTTTTTACACATTGTAATCCCAGAAAACGAGAACAGTAATCGTAATTTCAAGTTTCTTACGATTACGATTACAGTAATCGTAATTTTTGTAACGACGATTACGATTACAGTAATCGTAATTTTAAGTTTCTTACGATTACGATTACAGTAATCGTAATTTTTGTAACGACGATTACGATTACAGTAATTGTAATTTCAAGTTTTTTACGATTACGATTACAGTAATCGTAATTTCAAAATTTCTAAGATTACGATTACTGTAATCGTAATCATCTTGTAATCGTAATCCTTATCGCCCAGCTCTGTTTGAAATTATAAAACTTTATTTGCGTTTTCCCAAAAAAAAATTTTTTTGAATTAAATCCCTATTGCATAAAACGTGCGATGTATACCCTGCAGTAAATTTGTTTCACTGATGAATGATCATTGATGATTCTTTGTTGAATATTCATCACTGTCGTCATAACTGAGTACAATTTTTATTGTTTTTGTTTTTTTTTTTCTGAGGAAAGCAAACTATATATGAAAAATGCATCAGTCTTTATATGAAAGTATTCACTGATGCCTCCTCAGTCGTAGGTGAATTTCATCAGTGATTCATAAAGGATTCATTTCGGATTTTTACTGCAGGGTATATACATATATATGAATATGTATGTGAATTGTGGTTCTCGTTCATCTTTCCTTTTGTGGCTCTAGTACAATCTGTATTTAATTCGCAGGTAAAACGGGTAAGTATTGCTACATATATGTTTGTACATACATATGTATTGATTGACGATTCATGATATGATGTCGGATACAGTATTGTGCTAAATTTTAGTAGCATGATAAACATTTAAAAATATCGTTTTTCGTACATACATACATTAATAAATAGTACTGATACACATTCGTAAATAGGCACTTAATGCAAAACAATAACAACCGAACCAAAAACTCGCTTAATTGTACGAACCGCACTTGAATTGCTGCGAATAAAACCAGACAAACATTCTGATTCACATTTAAGCGCCGTGAAAACCATCATCACAGACAGTAACACATTAGTCACACTTGGCCAAAAGCACACAACTACGTTTCTTTATTAACAATCAAACAAAAAAAAAACAACGGAAAGTTGTGGGAATATTTATTTATTATTATCGGTTTGATTGCTTGCAGCTATAGGATTTCTTGAAATGCCCGCGCTGTATTGCTTTTAAATTGTAGCGATTGTGTGTAAGTGTGTTGCTGTTGTTATTGCTGTGAGTTAGGTACTTTGTGCTGACAATAGCAATCATTTTTGCCCCCCTCGTGGGCGATTCGAAATGAAAAACTCTAGTGGTTATGTAGCAAAAGTTACACTGAAAAAACAACTTACTCAAATTATGGAAAAGTGGGAATGATTCGGCGCTAAAGACATATTTCCATATTTTGATGTACGATTTTCTTCAAATCAAGGAATAAAAACCACGTTTTAAAGAAAATTGTACCTTAAAATATGGAAATATGTCCTTAGCGCCGAATCATTCCCATTTTTCCATAATCTGAGTAATTTTTTTTTTGAGTGTATTTTCTTGTTATTTGTTGGTATCTATATTATTAATACGCTAACATAAATTTTGTTCCATCTTCTCCGTCGAAACTACTGAACCGATTTTAAAACTAAGCACACCATTAGAAAGGTATTGCTCTCAAATAGAACTGCGTAAATTTTCATTAAAATTGTTTGGAAAATGGTTGTGGTTGTTGTTGCATGCTTTTGAACACAACAGAGCTGTGTGCATGCGCATGCATAGGTGAATTTGTGCTTGCTCACCAAACTTACCATGAAATTATGAACATGTTTGGCTGGAAGCGGTGTGTAGTTTCAAAGAAGTAGAAACACAAAAAAGTAGCAAAAGCACTACAACAAAAACACAGTCATGTAATAAGAAGGATAAGGAAGCATAAGTAGGAATGAAATTAAGGAAAGAAAAGAGCAGAAATAGAAAGAAAAAAGTAGGTGGGAGAATTGTGAAGATGAGTAACGACAACAATACCAACAACAAAAACAACAATAGAGTAGCAGTGACAGTAACAACAAAAGGAGCAGCATCAACAGGAACAACAACAAAATAGTAACAGTGACAATAACAACAGACAATTATACAAAAACTATAGGTTCACCTTAGTCATAAGTAAACATCTAGAAAAACTGTCGAGTTTCGACAGTAGGCAGCACTCTAGTATTCTATTATTGTGAGTATGAATGTGTGTGCTCGTTTCTTTGTTTGTACGTACATACTTGCATTTCTTCACCCTTTATGTTTTTATTAAGGTTTCATTCAATAACTCTGAAGGAATGAAGGAAAGGAGAATCGATGTATTGTAGAATCTTTATTGCGTAGTACATAGAGCTTGGTGTGTATTTAAATACATATCGACGCCTGAGCAAAAGATCACCTTAGTTCAAAACTGGTTTCAAAAACTCCCTATTTCAAAATTTTCTTCAATAACGCCTTATTTCAGAATTAGTTTTAAAAATTCCCTATTTCAGAAAAATATGTTTCGAATTTTCTCTGAAAGAGGATGTTTTCGAATTCAATTTTAAAATACCACGCATTGAATGTCGATCGATTTTACCGTTTACCTATTTTGAGTTGCGCCGTAGCGGCGACAGCGCTCATTTCGTTTGTTGTTGGCAGTCACAAGGAACCAAGAGTCACTGTACTTGCACCCCTGTTTTAAGGCAACCAAATAACGTTTTCGAATAGATAGTTAACGAAGCTTAGTGCTTATTGTTTTTTTTTTCTTCAGGTTTTCTTTCATTGATGTAATTAATGTTTTTTTCCATTTCTTATCTTTTACGTTCCTTTTACTTTAAAATTTTATCGGACTCTGATTATCATTTTTTTTTTTTTTTTTTTTTGAAATTTAATGCTTTTTTGTTGATGGCGAGGGGAGTGAATTAACGATGCGAGACCATGATGATGATTTAGTGGTCTTCTTTTGTATGTATGTACATTAGCGTTGCATTTTTGGCAACTTCCCTCGATCGCGATGTGTGCCGGTCAGATAATGTTTTCTTTTTAACTCAAGAATAAGCCACAAAAGTTTGAAGTTGATTGGAAGTCATTTGATGGACCCAAAAAACTGATTTTCAATGAGATGGAAAAAAAAAAATTGGAAAAAAATCTAGCTAATAAATTTATAAATACTAGAGTGCTGCCTATTGCCGGAACTCGACAGTTCCTCTAGATTTTTATACCTTTCATGAGAATGAAATGTTATTACATCCTTGCCGAAATATAAATCTTGAAAGTACGTACCAGAAGGAGGCGTGACAGACCCACCAAAATACATATATACCAAAATGATCAGGATCATGAGCTCAGTCGATTAAGCCATGTCCGTCTGTCCGCCTGTTTGAACACAAACTATTCCCTCAGTTTTCGAGATATCTGTTTGAAATTCGGAATGTGAGTGTATTTTTAGGAGAAGCTGATCGATCATTTGTCGGAATCGGCTGAAACGGACCACTATAATATATAGCTCCCATACAACCGATTGTTCAGATATAGATATCTTGGGGTATAACTTCTGCACTTAAACAGCTAAGTACATAAAACTTTGTAGTGTTTTTACCTACATATTTGGGCCTAAACGAAGTTACTGTGAACTGTCAAGTTCAATATATGTAAATTAGACCGAATCAGACCCATTTATGAAGTCTTTGGTACAGCCGAAGACAGCCACGCTCTTACTTGTTTCTTATGACTAAGGTGCAGCTATAGTTTTTGTATAATTGTTTGTTTTTATTGTCGTTGTTACTATTTTGTTGTTGTTCCTGTTTATGCTGCTCCTTTTGTTGCTACTGTCACTGCTACTCTCTTGTTGTTTTTCGTGGTGTTGTTGTCGTTAATCGTCTTCACAATTCTCCTATCTACTTACTTCTTTCTTTCTATTTCTGCTCTTTTCTTTCCTTAATTTCTTTCCTACTTATACCTTCTTATCCTTCTTCTTACCTGACTTTGGGTTTTTGTTGTAATACTTTTGCTACTTCTTTATGTTTCTACTTCTTTGAAACTACACACCACTTCCAGCCAAACATGATCGCAATTGCATGGTAAGTTTGGTGAGCACGCACAAACTCACCTATGCATGCGCATGCACACAGCTCTGTTGTGTTCAAAAGTATGCAACAACAACCACAACCATTTTCCAAACAATTTTAATGAAAATTTACGCAGTTCTATTTGAGAGCAATACCTTTCTAATGGAGCTTTGTGGCTTATTCTTGAGTTCAAAAGGAAACATATTCTGCCCGGCATTAATCAAGCTCGGCATTTTGAAAAATTCGCATACGAAAGGCGGTCACTGTAATGTATGTACATATACATATATGTACATACATACATAAGTGGGCATCAACCCTCTTCTGCTGGCGCTCATGCCTTTACTTGTAGCAACATCGGACAACAACAAAAACAACTTAACCAAAGTCGTGACCTGGTGAGGTTGTTGCTTAATGCCGGAATTTTGTTTCTGATTGCTTTTTATTTTATTTTATTTTATTTTTTGTTTCTTGCCAGTTGTATGTACATATTTTCTTTAGTATGATTTCTTTACTGTCTACATATGTACATACATACGTATAAACATTTTTTCCTTCTTTCTTTATTCTACATATATTTTTTGTCGTTTTTTAATGTGTCGACTTCCTACTTTTAGTTGCTATTTTTGTTTGTATCTTTTTCGCTTAGTCATTTCGTTTCAAGCTACTCCACTTCATTTTGCATATTGTTTGGCACATAGTACTGACTTAATTTATTGTTTGTTTTCTTGCCATAAGTTTTTTTGTTGTACAGGCGTGGTCATATAATTTGTACGTGTTTAGTTGATTAATTTTTATACTCAGCTGTACTAGTACACAGAGTATTATAGTTTTAATCACATAACGGTGGATTGTAACAGAATGAAATAATCGAGATAGATATAGACTTATATATATCAAAATGATCAGGGTGAAAAGAGAAATCGATTGAGCCATGTCCGTCCGTCCGTCCGTCCGTCTGTAAACACTAACTCGCGCAAAAATTGAGATATTTTGATGAAATTTGAAATGCAAGTTGGTATCGAGACTGGGACGGTTGGTATGGAAAATAGGCGAAATCGGACCATGACCACGCCCACTTTTCCTATATAGAAAAAATCGGAAATTTGGTATCTCAGTCACTAATATAGCTGGAGCGATGAAATTTTACCCACGTGTTGAGCTCAGGCCCCTATGAAGAAATTTGATGAAATTTTGGAAAATGGGCGGTGCCACGCCCACTTATTAAGGGTCAAACATGGAAAGTTTTATATGTCATAACTCAGAAACCGTTGAAAATATATCGATGAAATTTGGTATGTGTGATTTACTTACTTAGCCAAACATTTGGACGGAAAATAGTTAAAATCGGTTGACGGCCACGCCCACTTTTATATATGGGTCTTATAAAGTGACCTAATAAAAAAATTTTAAGCTATATCTCTGTCAAATATACAGCTATATCATTGAAATTTTATGGCAGGAGTGCAACTATAATATAATAATATAATATAATGGCACTATTATAACTCTGACGAGTTTTATGGGCGAGCTTCTCTCCCAATTCGAGGTGTGCTCCTTTTTTGTTTTTCCTACTAATTGGGAGTGCAACTATGGACATAAAACGAAAACCACAAAAGTTTGGAAAATGGGCGTGGCACCGCCTCTTTTTAGAAACAGGAAAATACGAGATTTCTGAGCCCATAACTCGACAAATAATTTATATATAATGACGAAACTTGGTGTATGCACTTTCACTAGTTGTAGTAATACATGTTCAAAATTTTAGCGAAATCGGTTGACGACCACGCCCACTTTTATATATGGGTATCATAAAGTGGCCTAATAAAAACATTTTAAGCGATATCTTTGTCAAATATAGATATAATTCATAGAAATTTTGTGGCATGAGTTCCACAATAGACCGAAAACATAAAATAGACAAATTTTGGAAAATGGGCGTGGCACCGCCTCCTTTTGGACAAAGGGATATACGAGATTTCTTAGCCTATAACTCGACAAATAATTGAGATATTATGACGAAACTTGGTTTAAACACTTTTATAACTAGTGTTAATAGACATGCTTTATTCAAATCGGTTTATGACCACGCCTACTTTTTGACAAAGATATTTCTGGAACACCCTTTGGGAATTTTTAACGTGACATCTTTGTAACTAGAAGTCATAAAGGAATGAAATTTTGAGCAAAGAATAATATTCATATGCTTAGTGGGATGACTGATAAAAATGTTGAAAATAGGCGTGGTTACGCCCACTTTATGCAGCACTCGCTTTATATAAAATACATCGTGATTCTATCAGACGCAAACAAACAATGAAAGCATACAGCTGAGTATCTAATGTTCGATTCCACCCGAACTTAGGCTTCCTTACTTGTTTATTGTTTGTTTTTTTTTTCGTTATAAGCCAAAGTTTATTAACAGACACACAACTGCTGTTTGACTATATTTGTATGTTTTTTTTTTAATCTTATTTCAGCATAATTAGTACCGAATTCTTATCGCATTTTTACCGAAATAAGTACTATCTAAATCATCCTAATGTGCCTAATTTTGTTCCCAAAATTCCTTAAACTCCTTTTGTTGTATTATGAAAGTATTGAAATCAATAGAGTTCGGCTTTACCGTAAATATCAGTCGCAAAAGGCGTCTAATTAGCTTCCTTGCATTTGCCAAAAAAGTTGGTTTGCCACAGAATAAATAAGAAAAAGGTGGAAGCGTGTACAGTATTTGTTACGGACTTATACCTACCGAAATGATGTGTCTTGCCCTACAAAGTGTTGCTAATATCTTCAACCACATCTGTACAAATCTTCTGGAATTTATGCAAATATTGTTCTCGCCGTAACAGCCTTCGATTTTATTTACTTTTTTTCTCTTATACCATGTCTCCACATAACGTGTTTCGCTCTTTTTTCTGCATTTTCTCTCACAATCTTGTTTTCACACGGAAACCAGTGCCGAAACTCGCCAATTTCCATACAAATTTCTGAAAGCGAGTGAAGATTGAAACACTGTTTCATTCTGAATCATCTTGCCAACCTCGATGATATCGATGTCTTCTCTAATTTTGTATCGAAAATCTATCGAAATCTCACACAGACCAAAACAAAGACGCAAAAATAAGCAAACATACAAACATTTAAGAAGAACAAGAAAGAGAAATGTCAAACTGAATCACGATTAGCCACTGGAGACGGGTTATTGAGCGAGATGGTTTGCTACATGTTTCTCTGGTGAATCAAGTTATGTGGAGACGGGCTTTTACTGTTTTTGTAGAGTTGTTTACAATATTTCTAAAGTCGATTTACTTTTTTCTGGTTTTTTATGAGCAAGTATTTGAAATTATTTTTATTTTTTGTGGCTTTTGTAGTTGTTTTTTTATCTCATTTTTAGTACATGTTTTGCACATATTTCTGTAGCTGTTTCTGTTTCTGGAGTCAGTTCAGTTAGTTACTCACTCAGTACATTTTCATTTTGTGTTTCGTTTCTCGTTCATGCATGAAACATCTTTGTAGTCTTCGTTGATGATGATGCTTTTGGTATGCTTCGCAGAATCTCGTTTGTGTCTTGGTAATGTTGTACGTGGGTGTAAAATTGAAATTGTTGTATTCTTCTTCTGGCCTCTTCCGTGTTAGTGATTTGTATTATTTACATATGTACATACATAAGTGCATAAGTACTTACATATGTACGAGTACGTACGTATATATATGTACATACATGCATGAGCATTCATTTATTGAAAAGTCTGTTGGTCATTGTGTAACAGTTCCAAGCAATGTCGTAGGCTTGTTAGCATTAGTAAAGAGATAATGTGCTCGGGGCAAGTCATCATTCTGCGCTGAGCATCAGGAACTATGTAGTGTTTCGTTAGTAACAAATTAAATATGTAGTAGATATGTTTGGAAGATATTTAAATGATTACAAAGAAAGCGAAAAGTCAATTTATTTAACATTTTTGCAATTTAAGATATTTGTGGAATATTTTGTTCTTGGATAATATTTGTAAGCACTAAATGTTTATATCTTTATATTTACAAGCCTTTCTAGTTTGTTTGTTTCTTGTTCAGCATTGGTAGCAGTAACCTCAATTCTTAACATTGCAGCTTGGATTCTTAAAGTGTCAAGCAAAAAGGTTAGGCTTATAGCTGAAGCTTAAGCTGTTAAACTGGAATACGCTGGCAGCGCTGCTTAGTGTTCTGCACTCATTCTCTCTGCTCCAAACCTTATAAGGCATTTAAGTACCACATAAGCTCTTATTATCAGGAATTATCTAAGTTTTATTTACCATGGCAAATCAGCCTTATTATAAGGTATATAGACACCACATTGGGTTTATCTATCTTATTCTCTTGGCGGATAAGCCTTGGAAATAAGGTTTCCTCTCAGAGAGAAAGAGTAGTCATTACATTAATTTTAAGCCTTTGCCCATACAACTTTTGTAAATATTGTGCAATAAACCTCTAAAAGGGCGGCGTAGATTAAAGCCTAAGTCTAACAGCACATGTTTCAATGCAAATCATTTTTAATTATAAGGCGTTAAATACCTAAATATTAACTAAGTTAGCTACTAATTAATATAGATAATTATTTGATTATAAATATTGGTTCTCAAGTGCTAATTTGGAGTTTCTTCTTTATTTCAATTGTTTATTTTTACTTTATATCTGGGGTGGATTTTTTTTTTTAATTTACATATGTACATACATTTGCTTTACATATGTTTGTATGTATGTTTTATCTCCATTGTCTACATTATCTACGCAATTAAAGCGAATTGTATATCAAATATAATGGTCGATAGGATAATTAAAATGTACATTTTAAGTGCGTATGCATGTAAATATGTATGTATGTTTTGCTTCCCTGCAAAAATTCCGAGTACTCCAGTCGCTAATCCATGGAGTGCTCGCTATCGACCAACCGATTACTCCATAACTTGCCACATTTCATACAAAAAATATGGTCCATTTAACATTGCATGTCATTGCAATGGAGTATATACTCCAGCCCCGCATAACAAACAAATTAATCCATGGAGTAGCTACATTGGATTAATTGATGGAGTACCTAAAAATTAGCCGAACATAACAACAAAAACAAATGTTTATCGCGACGACGACGAATGACGTGTATACATACAAACAATATATGTATGTACCCTGCAAAAAATGCGATTAATCCGGGACGTGTCCGGGTTCAATCGCAAGGGAGCATGCGACTAATACAATTTTACATCCCTTTATATGGAGTGAATTGATCGCATTTGTTCGAGCATGTCCTATGAAGAGACTAATTGTTCAACTTGTATACCCGAACGGGTACAAATGTAGATCAATCGCTTTCATCCCGAACGGGTACAAATGTAGATCAATCGCTTTCAGCACGATCGGGTACAAATGTAGATTTTTCCAAGTTGTTCGCCAAGGCAATTTTTAATAACAATCTTTAAAAAATTGTAAATGTTCATGCATATATAATTAAAGATTATATCGACGGCTGAGAACAAGATCGCCCTATTTCAAAAATTGTTTCAATAACGTCCTATTTCAGATTTTGTCAAAAACGCCCTATTTCAGAGAAAATTCCATATATATTTCTGTGAAATAGGGCGTTTTTTAATAATTGTCTGAAATAGGACGTTATTGAAACAATTTTTTAAATAGGGCGTTTTTGAAACAATTTTTGAAATAGGGCGATCTTATTCTCAGCCGTCGATATAATGTTTCACTTTTGAAAAAAAAAAAAAAATCTCAAATAAATAAAAAAATTTAAGTTTTTAGTATGCATTATATGAGCGTAATGTAAAGGTTTTTTTTATAGAATATTTTAGGCAACATTTTGTTAAAAATATTATTCATCATTGTTATTAAAAGAAACGGTGTTCAATTCGTTTTACCGGTTGTTCTACCAATTTTTTAAATACATTGCATATTTTTGTAAAATTTCTACATTTAAGGAATCTAGATTTGTACCCGTTCGGAATGAAAGCGATTAATCTACTTTTGTACCCGTTCGGGATGAAAGCGATTAATCTACATTTATACCTGTTCGGGATGAAAGCGATTAATCTACATTTATACCCGTTAGGGAACAATTGGTCTACAATTAGTCTACATTTATACCCGCACACGAACAATTTGGTTTTTGTTATGTTCGGCTAACTACGAACCGATGCAGATACACGAATCGGTCGTTTGGGCTATGTTAGTGGTCACTTTGAAAGTACTCCAACCTACCACAAATGGAGCATATAATCCAATGATTTTTGCAGGGTTTTTATGTACATGCATACATACATACATCTGTACGTATAAATATATCATTTATAGGGGTTTGATAGCTTAAATGTTTGGATGTTTTTGAAGCTGTACAATAAAACCTATTATGGGAACATTATATGTATATAGTGATGACTTGCATACGTGCAAATAATTGCATAAGTGTGCACATAATATGTATGTACATACGTATGCAAGTCTCTCGAAAATATGAGGAATAAGAAATTAAGTAGCCTGTATTTGTAAAGTAAAATCTCCCATTTCACTATCACCTCAGCGGCTTCGCCAAAAACTAAGTGCATAATTGTTTTGAAGTAACATTTCGTTAGCTACAACAAAAAAAAAATATTTGCTTTTATTTATTCGCACATCCGCCAATCATAAGTAAATACATATGTATGTACTAGTAGTGGGACTTTTTTCGAATAATATTCGAATAAATGTTATTCGAATAAACGAATAATATTATTCGTGGGAAAAAATTCGAATAGTACTATTCGAACAGTATTATTCGAATAGTATTATTCGAATAGTAATTATTCGAATAGTAGTTATTCGAATAGTAGTTATTCGAATAGTATTATTCGAATAGTATTTTTCGAATAGTGTTATACATATATACATACATTGTATATGTACACACGTGCTCGCTTTTTGTGCATAGACATGTAGGTATATGTACATATGTATGTGTTTGTATGTTATTATAAATATGTATGTGGAGACATATGTATGCACGTGTGAAGGGAAGTGGATGGTTTTTTGTTATTGTATGTACATATGTATGCTTTTGGTTTTTGTAGCGCCTAGTTAGTAAATTTGGGAGTGCACGCTGGTTTGTACGAGTGTACATATTTATATGCATAATTTGGGAATTCTCGTTAGTAGGTAGAACTTTCTTTATGTTTGTAGGTGCAAGGAATTCCATAAAGAGTGACAAAAAAAGCAAACACTATGTACATACATACCTAGGTAATATAATATAATACACTGGCGCTATTATAACTCTGACGTGTTTTATGGCCGAGCTTCTCTCTCTTTGTACACTAGCACAAATAGTGAACATAAGTACAATAGTTAAGGGCAACGCGTAAAATCGCGGAAAAATGAAATTCTATATTGCTAAATATTTATTAATTTCCACTGTCAATTCGGAAATCTATGTGGATAAAGGTTATTTAGAAACGTTCTAGTAGATTAAATTTAGAAGCTATACCTACCCCAAAAAAGCTATATCTGAACTATCGGTTGTATGGCAGCTATATGTTTTAGCGGTCCGATCCTGACAAATTTTGGTGACATTATTTAGGTCCATATGGGTACAAATACTCTAAAGTTTCAAGTTTCTCTAATATACGTATCTTGAGAAATACCTACACCTTGATTTTTAACTTTTAATTTTGGCTCGGCTTTCCATTATTCCAGCACGCCCTGAGAAAAATGACTTATGCAGGGCGGTAGAGGGGCTCTCACAGATCTCAAAACTGAAAACCAAACTTGCCGGAGGCTTATAGTTCCCGAGATATTCCTTCTTAAAGTTGTGAAAATACTATGCAGAAGGACATCACCGTGGCGGTAGCCACGGTTGGGGCACACGTCCGGACGGATGGCGTAGCCCAGGGTTATTTTTTATAAGCGCGGCCGAAGGCCGCCAACGCAGAAAAGTTTTTTTTTTGCAAAATTTTCGCTAAACTCCATGTGTGGTGAAATTTGTATGGGAACTTTAACAGCAAATATCTCGGGAACTATAGGCCTCCGGTAGGTGGGGTCTTCAGTTTTGTGATCTGGGGGCCCACCTCTACCCTCCTAAAAAACCATTTTTTTCTAGCCGTGGGGGACTCGTCTAAAATTTTACCTATCTCGGAAACCATAAGCCTCCGGCAAGTTTGGTTTTCAGATTTGGGATCTGTGAGAGCTCCTCTACACCCCTGTATAAGTAATTTTTCTCGGGGCGTGCTGGAATAATGGAAACATTTCCCTTAATTTTTTCCTCATTCTTACACAGATTCGACAATATATGGCGAGATCCCTTGTCCTTTGTCTTTATTTAAATACAATTTTAAATATGTAGGTAGGTACCTATCTATCCATATTAAGATAAATACATATTAGGTAGGTAGGTACATTGTGTTTGCTTTTTTTGGCACGCTTTATGAAATTCCTTCACTTATATGTATGTATGTACCTACAAACATAAAGGAATATCTACCTACTAACGAGAATTTCCAAATTTCTGGGACACTACGCACATATATGTATGTATGTATATAGTACACTCATATAAACCGCACTTTCAAATTTAGTAGCTAGCCAGCGTACGTACATACCAGTGGCGGATTATCGAACAAATTTTGGGACCATTGCCCCAGGGCCCCGGACTCAAGGAGGCCCATGAAAAAAATATTCATATGATAATATGATAGATTTTTATTTGTTTGCCCAACAAAATTAAACCACAACTTTTCTGCACTTGAGTGTTACGAACTTATCAATAATTTCATCAAAGTTTAATTCATCCAACAAGTTATTTTCAATGGAAAGAACTGATAGACTGTTCAAACGATCATCTCCCATAGTGTTACGCAAACAATTTTTTATCAATTTCAATTTTGAAAATGATCTTTCATCTGTAACATTAGTGACAAACATGCATAAATAAATGCGTAATAAAATGTCTAAATGCCAATCACGTTCGGTCTGTGTTCCATTTGGTAAAACCCGATGCAAATGATATTCAGAAAAGTTTCTTTGTCCAGATTTCTTTGCGATCAAATCAATATTGCGACACGACGAGGGACCTAAATAAGAGTATTCTGTGTTAATTTTTTACTCTTATATTGAAATACCAACGATAAGTTGGTACGATTGATTGATTGAATTGAATAGGCCACAAACCTGGGTCATTTGAAAACACATTGGTGGAACTTTCATCAATTTTTGATACATTCACCGAACTTTCGACATCGTCTGGATTTTGCACACCTTCGATCGTGCTGTCAACATGTTGGAAATTAACCTCTTTTGACGTTGATGGAATTAAAAAAGTATCAGAAGTAGATTCACAAAACTCAGGATTGTCACAATTTGCTTCGTTTACAGTTGTCGTCGCATTAGCGAAGTGGCTTGTTAGTTTCGGTATTTTAGAAAGCAGTTGCTTATCGCGTTCGTCTTTATTTTTTTTTTAATTTGCTCTTTTCAGCTCCACTCTTATATTTTCTAGACTTATCCATGTTTACGAAATGACTATAACCAGTGTTTAAAAAACTTGAGTCGAAGTAGCAAAAGTCGTGAAAATGTTGATTATTTTTGATTTTACTTATCGTCGATTTTTAAAATGAGTAATTGCGTGTGCTGAAGTTTGATTTTCATATTTCACGACTGCTGCTGAATACAACTTGCAAAAGCAAACCTTACTTACTTTGACTTGTTGCGCTGACGAAATCAAAATCAAGTCAAAATCAAAATTTTTAAAAGGCACTACAAACACTACGACTGCTTTGTTGTTCAGAGCAGTAAGTTTAAGTGATAGCAAATGAAATCGACGCTTCCAAACAAAACTGTACTAAGTCTGAAAACTGTGTTTTGCAGGAGAAGCTCTCAAAGTTTAAACTCAGATATGAAACTTCAGTTATATGCTAAGTATATTTTCACTTGTAACTTCTGTTTGTATTGAACGATCAACACCAAAACTCGACAATATCAAAGCTAGGGTACGCTTCATATAAAACCGTAAGAAAAAATAAAAATTTGCTGCGTGGTTTTTCATGGCAAGCTCTCAAAGTTTTTATTCTGTAAAAATCTTGAGTTGTATTATATGTACACTTTTGCTCATAACTTTTGATTGGATTGTCCGATTGATACCAAAATTAGACAGCATCTAAATTAAGACACGTAATACTTGTAAACGCCAAAAACGGGAAAATGTACTACTTAAGTCGACTTGGTACAGTATTGTTTATAAGCATCGAAATGAAAGTTATTGCAGTTTTTTAAACACTGACTATAACAATAACCAAAAAAAATTTATAACGATCAAACTGTATTCTAATCGCAAAATATTTATATGGAAAAGGGCCCCCAAAAAAATTTCGCCCCAGGGCCCACCAGATTGTTAATCCGCCACTGGTACATACATATGTTTATACTTCCAAAAGCAAAAGCATATGTACATATGTACATGCATACATACATACACACAATAACAAAAAACCACCACTTCCCTTCACACGTATGTGTGTATCCACATATTTATAATAACATAAAAACACGTATCTACATGTCTATGCACAAACAGCGAGCACGTGTGTACATATGTATATATATGTATCACACTATTCGAATAATACTATTCGAATAATACTATTCGAATAATATTATTCGAATAATACTATTCGAATAGTAGTATTCGAATAATTATTCGAATATACGAATAAATTATTCGAATAATTATTATTCGAATTTCGAATACCTTTCGAATAAAAGGATTTTTTATTCGAATAATTTTTATTCGAATAGTCCCATGCCTAGTATGTACATATGTAAAGTCATATGTGTGTACACAAATAGTGAGCGACCCACATGGGCTAAGTGCTGAGAGTACGTCTGTCGTAACGAAATTGGCGCGCATTCATGCAACAGCTACAACAACAAAATGATTGCTACAACAAAAAAACAGCACACATGTATTTACCAGAGTTGTTAAGTAATGTATTCCTTTCGAAATTATGTATGTACAATTCCTCCGTATTGAGCCCCTATTTGTCCTTCCGGAATTCCGGAATTCCGGAGCTCTGAGAGCGTTGAAGCCGTGCTAAACCCTTTTCATTTGATATCACTATCGCTCAGAAAAATTGCTGGGTTATCCTAATCTAAGTTTTAATCCATAACTGCTGAGCGGACGTCAGAATGAATGCTTTTCCGGCAATCCAGCAATCCGTTTAACTGACAAAAGAGTGGAATTACATGTATGTATGTATGTATATGAATGACGATCGACACATTCAGCACTTGAAATGGACCCGGATTGCAGCAAAAGTATTCATTCTGACGGGCCCATTAGGCATCACAATAAAAAGAGCTCTATGTTGAAACCCTAATACTTAACACCTTTCGTTTGATACCAATATCGTCCAATAACATTGTGGGGTCATCCGAGTCCACGCTTCGACCAGTATCTTGGCATCAGACCGAATTTTCAGGAATTTTCTAGGGTATTTTTCCTGTTTGGTCGTAGGCTATTCCGAATTGGCGCGAATTCCAAGAATGGGAATTGCATGGAACGCATTATTTAACAACTCTGGTATGCACATATCCGAGAGTTCAGCAGATTGTTTTGCGAAGACAAAATGTGTAATGAAAGTGAACATAACATGTGTAAAAGACGTTTTATAAATTTATGTTCTTGTTTTTTTTTTTTTTTTTTGTTGTTCCAAGATACAATCGCATATGAGTACGTACTCGTGTTAGTTCTACAGCGCATACAATTCATACTTGCCCATGTACATACATATGTATGTATGTATATATATACAAATGTTACCCAGTCAGCTTTTTATGAGATTTTAAAAGTGATCTGGTGCATTACTTAACTTATGAATAAAAAAGTAGGTAATTCATAGCATGCGGACGCACAGTGTACGATTTTATCCAGGGACCGTAATCATTATGAGTTTTATAATAAAAATTGTCATAATGATTAAATGAATTCACTGACTGTCGTAGAGTGCAGACGTGTTTTGTGCGCGCTCTCGCAAAGTTTGTTTCTTTCGTGTTCAATATGGATGATTATTGTGGTAAATGCAATAAGATGTTTGCACGGGGTGATACTATGGTAGTACCGTGCAGTGGTTTTTGTAGGAAGATATTCCACCGTGCTTGTTGTCCTGGGCCAATATCTGAATATGACATTAAGCTTCTTAAAGCAAATAGACATATCTGCTATCTTTGCCCAGAGTGTGTGATTTTGCCTGAAAGGTTGACTAAGACATTGGACACCTTCATGTTGGTGCAAAAAAATGGCTTAGACTCCATCATAACTACAATTATGGGTCAATTTGGTGAAATAAAAAAAGAGGTTGCTGATATTCAAAAAATTTGTCATCTGAGTTGCGACAACAACAACAGTGTAGCAACTCAAATAAATTCTCTAAAATCAGACTTTTGTGCTTTAAAAGACGTTGTTGCTAAAACTGTAAATTCAAATACAAAGCGTAGTGATTTAGCTAATACAAATAAAAAGAAGCTTGCAAAGTCATCGACCCCTGTGGTAAATATTTCTCCCTCAACTGACACTGAGAGTATGGCTAATATTGTTGGTAACATAGCTGATCGACGGCCTGCTCGCCTATTGGCTGAAACGTGCTCTGTGAGTGGTGGTGATAATCTACCACTTTGCTCTCCTGCTGCTGAAAATAATTCTGTTGCTGTTGTTGGTATATCTACAGGCGGTTTGCCGCCGTCTCGCCCGGCAGTAAATTTGTGCTGTGTTGGAGGCAAAAGTACACCACCTTGCTCTCCGGCTGCTGATAAAAATGATAATGTTCTGCCAACTACTTCTAAACAGACGTTGACTGTGACGTCGCCGATGCAACTGCCTATGGCTGCTAATAATTGGATTACAGTGACTAATAAAAAAGTTCCTAGACAAAGAAATGCAGTGGTTGGGCGCTGTGAAAATAATGAGCTTGAGGTATTTACTCGCTATAGGTGGCTTCATTTATCATCATTTAAGCCTTCAGTTACATCAGGTGCTATAATTGACTATATCACGAAACGCACCTCTGTTGTGAAAAAAGATATTATTTGCATGAAGTTAGTGAAAAAAGATACAAATCCGGATTCCCTAAATTACATTAACTTCAAATTGAAGGTTCCTGAGCATCTATGTGCTAATCTTATGAAGTCGGAATTTTGGCCGAGTAATGTAAATATACGGCGTTTTCGGTTTTTTCAAAAGGAAGGGGAGCAGCTTTCCCAAGACTAGCTGTTCCACGTAGCCTAAAACAAGCAACTTCTTCTCGTAAACATGTAAAAATTTATTATGAAAACGCTTCTGGACTACGTGGAAAGTCTGATATTGTGCGTATGTTCAGTTCGCATTTAGAGTTTGATGTTATTGTTATTGTTGAGACTTGGCTCAATGCGAATTTCTTCGATGCGGAATTATTTGACCTAACCCAATATGATGTATTCCGCAAAGACCGGGATCCTATAAAAACTGGATGCAGTAGAGGAGGCGGTGTGTTAATTGCTGCTCGAAACTATCTTCAAGCCTCACTCTTTATGCTACATGATAATGATACTGTGATCGATCAATTATGTGTACGAGTTCGTGGTTCGCTCGGCTTGCTATATATCTGCGCATCCTATATTCCTCCAAATAGTGGTGATAACATATATAAGATGCATGTTGATAATTTAATAACACTTCACAAAAACATTGGAGACAACCAAGTATGTGTACTTGGTGATTTCAACTTAAGTAGTTTGAGTTGGTCAGCTTTTGACAATAATTTATTTTTAACACCTAATAATGTAATTAGTAATTGTGGCCGCTGTGGTGCAGTGGGTAGAGTGCTCGCCTGCTGTGCCAGAGGTCTCGGGTTCAAACCTCGGTCCGAGCCAAACACCAAAAACCATTTTTCTAATTAGTAAAAAGAGCAGCGGTCACCTCTCGGCAGTGGGCGGCATACCCTCCGAGAGTATTTCTGCCATGAAAAAGCTTCTCACAAAAAAAAAAAATGCATTCGCCGTTCGGAGCCGGCATAAAACTGTAGGTCCACCCAATTAGTAGGAAAAACAAAAAGGAGCACACCTCGAATTGGGAGAGAAGCTCGGCCATAAAACTCGTCAGAGTTATAATAGCGCCATTGTATTATTATTAATGTAATTAGTTTCGCTGAGTCCTATGTTATTGATAATTTCTTAAGCATTGGTTTAACCCAAATTAACCATGTTTGCAACAATTTTGGTCGTTTTCTAGATTTGGTTTTCATTTCCTATAATGTCAAATTTAATATAGCACAACCCTCTTCTTCAATATCTCGCCCGAATTCGCATCATTCACCGTTGGAGTTGGAATTCGAATTTTATGAGTTTTTTGATGACGCATCAATAGACAGTAAAATTTCTTTTAATTATAAATGCTGTGATTTTAATGCTTTAGATATATTGATGAGTGAATTAAATTGGGATCATATGTTCCGTGATATTGAAGTTGAGGGATGCTTTAGTATATTTAAAGCGCATGTATATGACTTATTATGTTCGTATGTACCAGTTCTAAAGCCCAAAAGGTATAAGCTTCCTTGGTTCTCGAAAAACCTAAAGCGTCTGAAAAATCTGAGAAATAAGTTTCATAAGAGGTTCAAGTCAACAAATCGTCATTGCTTCTTCCTTAAGTACTGTCATTATAGAAAGGAATTTTGTAACTTAAATAAGTTGCGTTATAAGAGCTATATTCGGGACTTTGAGAATAACATTAAGCTGAATCCCAAACAATTTTGGTCTTATATAAAATCTAGAAGAATTTGTTCAAATATACCTAAGTCGGTTTTTTATAAAAGTGCATGCGCTGCATCGGTGTCTGAAGCTGCCAATCTATTTGCGGAATTCTTTTCATCCAATTTTGTATCGGATGATGATGTGGATGACAGTTTGGGACGTGAAAACCTTTCAAATATAATTTCCACCTTAGATTTTGGTTCCCTAGTGCTTACTGAAGATGATATCATTGTAAGTATTAAAAATATAAAATGTTCTTATCAGACTGATATTGATGCATTCTCGGCTGCTTTATTCAAAAATTGCCTATCATTGGCCAAGCCACTAACGCACATCTTTAACAAATCCCTTTCTGCAGGCCTATTTATAGATGACTGGAAACGTACATCAATCACGCCAACCTATAAAAGTGGTAATAAATGCGATGTCGAAAATTATAGACCGATCAGCAAGCTGTCTTCGGTGGCTAAGATTTTCGAAAATATAATTAAGACTTATTATGTTCGTATGTACCAGTTCTAAAGCCCAAAAGGTATAAGCTTCCTTGGTTCTCGAAAAACCTAAATCGTCTGAAAAATCTGAGAAATAAGTTTCATAAGAGGTTCAAGTCAACAAATCGTCATTGCTTCTTCCTTATGTACTGTCATTATAGAAAGGAATTTTGTAACTTAAATAAGTTGCGTTATAAGAGCTATATTCGGGACTTTGAGAATAACATTAAGCTGAATCCCAAACAATTTTGGTCTTATATAAAATCTAGAAGAATTTGTTCAAATATACCTAAGTCGGTTTTTTATAAAAGTGCATGCGCTGCATCGGTGTCTGAAGCTGCCAATCTATTTGCGGAATTCTTTTCATCCAATTTTGTATCGGATGATGATGTGGATGACAGTTTGGGACGTGAAAACCTTTCAAATATAATTTCCACCTTAGATTTTGGTTCCCTAGTGCTTACTGAAGATGATATCATTGTAAGTATTAAAAATATAAAATGTTCTTATTAGACTGATATTGATGCATTCTCGGCTGCTTTATTCAAAAATTGCCTATCATTGGCCAAGCCACTAACGCACATCTTTAACAAATCCCTTTCTGCAGGCCTATTTATAGATGACTGGAAACGTACATCAATCACGCCAACCTATAAAAGTGGTAATAAATGCGATGTCGAAAATTATAGACCGATCAGCAAGCTGTCTTCGGTGGCTAAGATTTTCGAAAATATAATTAAGACCAAACTTTATTTTAATGTCAAACATTTGATATGTCCAAATCAGCATGGGTTTGTTACGGGTAAATCCACAATTACTAATCTTGCTGTCTTTACTGAGGATTGTTTCTCAACATTCCGTAATGGATACCAACTAGATGTTATCTACACGGATTTTTCTAAAGCATTTGATAAGATTTCGCATAAAATACTGTTAAAAAAACTGGCCTCTATGGGTATCCATTCAGTATTTCTTGATTGGATTAAGTCATACCTACATCGCAGAAGTAGTGATGTGGTCATTGATGGTGTTTCGTCTAAATCATTTATTGCGACTTCAGGGGTTCCTCAAGGTAGTATTTTGGGCCCATTATTCTTCATTCTTTTTATAAATGATATTAATTCCTGCTTTAAATACGCTCAATTTCTTCTTTATGCTGATGATCTGAAAATTTATTTGGAAATCAAAAATTATGATGACGCATCAAAATTACAATCCGACATCAATAAGCTTAATGCCTGGTGTGCAAATAATAGTATTTTTATCAACATCAAAAAGTGTCACAAAGTAACCTTTTCAAAGTTAAAAAACCCTATTATGTCAACTTATTCAATAAATAATATCTGCTTGGACTCGGTTAATGAGATAAAGGATTTGGGAGTACATTTTGATTCGAAATTCACTTTTATTACGCACTTAAATAGAGTGATAGCGGACGCATTTGCTATGCTTGCATTTGTGAGACGAAATTCTAAAAATTTTACTGATCCTTACACACTAAAGGTTTTATATTCAGCATTTGTTCGCTCTAAAGTAGATTATGCATCTTTTATATGGAGACCCCATCATTTAATTCATATAAATCGTTTGGAAAAAGTACAGAGGGTATTCATACGATTTGCCTTGCGCTCTTTAAACTTTAATGAACCCTTGCCCTCTTATTCTTCTCGGTGTCAACTAATCAGTCTACCTACTTTGCGTAATAGAGCAGTTATTCAGGCTATCTCGTTTTTAATGGGCATAGTGATAGGGAATGTTGACTGTCCCTCAATTCTTGAGAATATACATTTCTATATTCCCAGTCGGAATTTCCGTAATTTTAATGTTTTCAGAGTTGGCTTAAGCAGAACGGTATACAGCGCAAATGCACCATTAAATAGAACTATGTCTGAGTTTAACTATTTCTCAGGTTTCTTAGATATTGACTTTACTGATCCGATACAGACTGCTCTTGAACTGAACTCATATCTTGCGCGCACTTAACTTCCGGTTTACCTTTATATTTAAGTGAAACTTTTGTATATGTATACGCATATCTCATTGAATTTTTCGTTTTCTGCTATATTTTTACTATGTATCTATTCAGATCATAAATTTATACTTATTTGTTATATTAAATTACGCTTAAATGTCTGTGTAAATATGAACTATTTTAGACATCAATAAATAAATAAATAAATATACTAAATAAATAAATAAATAAATATAATGATTAAATATGTTGAGTTTTTTATATTTTATCAAAAATAATCATTATTTTTTGAGTTTTATTTTTTTTTTTTTTTGATCAGGAATAATACCTTATCCTTGAGCGATATTTAATCTTTCAGAAATAATCATTATTTTTTGAGTTTAATTTTTTTGATCAGAAATATAAGTGTCATATCCTTGAGTGATATAAGGTAAATGTACATAATTCCGTGATACTAAGGACTTTTCTGAATTGCAGGATTTTTGGAGCTTAAACTATAGACCGCAAACTGAAAAATAAATATGTTACAAATAAATTGATGCATTGAGGCTCATTCTCAATTGCTAAAAAATTAAAATAACTATAATTACTATTTATTTTAATTAAAATTTGATGTTCATGCAAATCTCCCTAATTCCGTGACAAAAATGTCATGTCCCTAATTCCGTGAAGAAATGTACCTAATTCCGGCCTTGTAACAAAATGCACAGAAATAATTTTTCCAATCAATATACATACTACATATTAGACTTAAATATTTATTTTATAATTTTTATGAAATTGAAATTTGTGTTTATTAACAAAATAAATTCAAATAAAGAAAAAAATTATTAAAAATTTAAATTTTTTTCTTTATAAAAATTCAGATACTTATTAAAAAAGGGCAAAATAATAATAAAATCAAATTTCATTAAAATTTTTTTGTTAAAGAATTACATTTAAATACAAACTTAAACGAAAGACAAAGAAAGTACAAAACAAAAACATACGTAAATGTGCGATATATGTATCACGGAATAAGGAACAGTATGAAGACCCTAATTCCGTGATAGTATCGCCAGTCACTTATAAGTAGACTGCGGATCTTTATGCAAAAAATTTAAAATGATTTATTAAGAGTTATATTGATTCAAAACTATATATTCACATTCCAAAGCGAATTTTCTTGCTCTGTTTTGGATATGCAAAATATATGCAACTTATATGCAGGTTATATGCAAGTTATATGCAAATTAAAAGTAGACCTTTTTTAACATCAGATATGGAATTTTAAGTGATATACACAATAAGTAAAGTATAGTTGAATGCAAAAATCATATGTTCTATGCTGAATCTTTTGTTCTATGCAAATATACAACTCATTAACACCCAAAAACAAACTGCAAATGGGAACTAATTTTTAATGTAAAGAGGTAATTTTTGTTGTAGTTAAGACCACAATATACTACAAGTGTTTTCTCCACTTTTTCAATGGAAACATTGTGACGCTTATCGGTTAAGATCCGTTTATATGCTGAAAATGAAAGCTCAACATTACAAGATGTAACCGGAGCATACTTAAATTCGCTCCAAAATGGACTGGGAATCTGTATTCCTGTTTCTAATATTTTGTTGTCACCTGAAAGTATTTTGGCTACTCCTAATATGACTTCCAAAAGCAGGTTCTTTTTTGAAATAGCTTCAATTTTGACCAAAACTATTTGCCCACATGATCCTTACGTAGCGTCAAGTCCTTAAAAAGCTTCTGTTATTAGGGCCATTGAAGCCATTAGGGGAACTCCGCGAGACTCTAACTTGCGGATTAAAACTGCTAAACCTCAATTATTATGAAAATATGCAAGTTATATGCAAATATGCAAGTTATATGCAAATATGCAAGTTATATGCAAATATGCAAGTTATATGCAATATGCAAGTTATATGCAATATGCAAAATATGCAGAAATAAATATGAAAATTTAGAATATTTTGTTAATAACTTTCATTTTTCTCTTTGGAACCATATCGCTATCTCTTTTCCTTAAAAATATGCAATTGCATAAAGATCCGCAGTCTACTTATAAGTTGAATATTAGCGAATAGGTTCAAAAATCTATATCACGGAATTAGGTCAAGAACTTCTTTAGGATTTTATTTAATGGAAAAATGTTTTATTACCATTGGTTCTTTTCAAAAAAGCTATTTAAAAGAAGAACGAATTCAGTAGTAAAATTTCCTAATTCCGTGATAGTCACGGAATTATGTACATGGGAAAATGAAAGATGTCCCTAATTCCGTGATAAAGAAAATTTATTTTTAAGAAAAAAATAACTATTGAAATAAGGTTGAAAGGTACAAAAACAAATGCCAGATGCCTATTGAATCATAAAATATAATAATATTGATAAAAATCTTAACCAGTAAATTTTTATAGCCTTAAGAAAATACTCGATGCTCCTTAACCATTCGCTTAAGAAATTTCCTGTTTTGTGCTAATTTTCTGACCTGTCAGTTTTAAAGTGGTTTTATTAAATCAGTAATCTCTAAAATTACAACAAAATCATAAATTATTATACTTTGAAGTTAAAATAATATGATATAATATTTTGTTTGATTAAATATTGTACCAATTCCTTATTTTACCGAATATAAAGGATTATCACGGAATAATGTACTATCACGGAATTATGTACACTTACCTTATTTATCGCTCAGAAATAATCATTATTGTGTGAGTTTTATTTTTTTCGATCAACCGATGGGAATTTTTTAGTAATTATGTTCCAGAACACTTCAGAGACAATTTGAATTTTTCGGCCTAAGCAAAAAAATAAAACTCAAAGAATAATTTTTATTTCTGAGCGATAAATATATAACTCAAGGAATAAGATTTATTTTTGATCAAAAAAATAAAACTCAAAGGATAATGATTATTTTTGATTTTTATGGATATCGCTTAAAATTTTTCGATCATAGTGGGTTCGGATAGTGATCTTTCAGACATGCACACACACAAACTCAATACTCTTCTACGATGTTTGCAAGTATTTGATTTTTATCACTGAAAATATAACGAATAATGATTATTATGGGTCCCTGATTTTATCAATCTAGGAGGATTTTAAGCCAAAACGAGTACTTCAAATCGACGCGTAAGTAAAAGATCACCCTATTTCAAAACTGGTTTCAAAAACGCCCTTATTAAAAAAAAAATTAAAAAAATATTTAAAAAAAATTAAGAAAAAATAAAAAAAAATAGAAAAAAAGTTATGAAAAAATTAAAAAATATAAAAAAAATATTAAAAAAAAAATAAAAAAAAAAATTAATAATAATAATATAATACAATGGCGCTATTATAACTCTGACGAGTTTTATGGCCGAGCTTCTCTCCCAATTCGAGGTGTGCTCCTTTTTGTTTTTCCTACTAATTGGGTGGACCTACAGTTTTATGCCGGCTCCGAACGGCGAATGCATTTTTTGTGAGAAGCTTTTTCATGGCAGAAATACACTCGGAGGGTATGCCGCCCACTGCCGAGAGGTGACCGCTGCTCTTAAAAAACCCAATAATTGGATTTTTACTAATTAGAAAAATTTGTTTGGCTCGGACCGTGGTTTGAACCCGAGACCTCTGGCATAGCAGGCGAGCACTCTACCCACTGCACCACAGCGGCCACAAAAAAAAAATTAAATGACCAAAAATTTTGTATAAAAAATACAAGCCTGCATATACAATTTCAATTCGATATGTATTAAACTACAGCTGCAATTGAATTAGGTAATCTTAGATTGCCAAAACCTTACACTGTGAAACGGTGTTATGAGGGCTTTCTATATGGCAAAAAATTAGTGCTAAAACATTCTGGGTTATGGTAGCAACTAAAATCTGTTTGCTGGGTGATCTTTGTGCACATTTTAACGATTTGCCGAGTCGATAGCGTGTTCGTTGTATTGGCGACATGCGATTTGTGTGATGAATTGTTGGTTTCGTTTATTTATTTTATGGCATTTAGTTTTATTTTGAACGCATGAGTGTATATTTAGGTACTGCCACATGAGTATATACCTATATATGTATGTATGTAAATACCAGTGGCGGTCCTAGCATTAATTGGCTGCGCTAGCCTGTATAAAGCATATCCATTAGCAATTTATGTAATTTTCTTTGTCATTGCAAATAGATATACATAGGTTTTTGTGTAGCATATTTTTAAGGTCTAGCATATTTCTGTGCGCCTGTATTTTGTTCTTGTGTGCTGTAAAACTTTGCAATCCGAGCACCGTGCCTTGATATTGCAATGGATAGTGAATCCCCCTAATGTATTGGAATAAAGCGAGAAAATGAAAATGATGAAGAATAATTCAGTTTTCATATATGTACAGTGGATAATATGAAGATATGTATCTACATACATATTTGACTTTTGTTGTTTTAGCTGTACCTACTTTTGGTCAGCACATCAACAAGAAGCCTGACTCAGTCGAAAGTAAATTCAAGTTCTTCACCATCAGAACCTGAATTATCTACAAAGGCAGAGGAGAAATTATTATTAGAATCATTTGGGAAGAATTCAACTGAATTGATTGCTGACGCCAAACTTATATGAAGAAATCTCTGAATATCGCACGACCTCTTTGCATGCCACCTCAAACAAGTGATGGGCGAGTGCGAGATGTTTAGACAATCGAGAGAATCGCCAACATTGCAAAATCACAATCGAGTCAAAAGTTGACTCGGTCATCGACTACACAATCGAGGTGTTTTTTTCGATTGTACCGAGTCAGCGGGCCGGCTGTTGTTTTGATGATATGTTTTAGTTGATAAAATAAACTGAATGAGGATTTTTGATAAAGAAAGTAGGATTTTTAATGCAAATACATAAATAAATGAACCAAATTGAAAAATATGCTATATATAGACGATATATTTTTGCAATCACAACTAAAGAGTGTCGTGCATAATAATAATAATTATTTATTTAAACATTAATAAATTTTCTGAAGTAGAACGCTTACGAGACAAATGAATTTTACCAGCAGCAACAACGGCAATAAATTTGTACCACTGTGTATGTTTTTTTTTTTAAACCAATTTTGATATTCAAGCGGCAACAACAAATGTTATGTATTTGTTGCAGCGAGTCCGAGATGTAGGGTTGCTTTGAAAACGAAATGAATCGCCATTTACGACTTGACTCGAATACGAATGAAAACCATCGAGAGCATTCGAGATGTTTCAACAATCGAGAGAATCGAATAAAACAACTCCGACTCGCCCATCACTACCTCAAACCAACCAACTTAATACCCTTGTCCCTCTGGGCAAGCCCAAAAGAAGCTGCAACATTCTTGGACCTTCCGTTAAGTGAAATTGATGACAATTTGTGAGCAGAACTCATCGGCTAATCAGGGCTTAGTACCGCTACAACAACAACAACAATATCACACGACAGCGCAGATTTTTAGTTTCCTTATACCGACGAAGCAGTAGCAAGTGGACTTGCTTATTATAGCACTATAAGAGTATATCTGAAAATTGGTGCTTTAGCTTAACTTTTAAGCAGTGTTTGAAAAACTGAAGCCGAATTAGCAAAAGTCGCGAAATTTTTGATTTTATTTGATTGTGATTTTCGTCGTTGTGTGCAACTGCTAAAGCATGCTCGCTAACCCAGGTTCTGCTGCGATTGGCTGTGCTGTTATTGTCTGTACAAACAAAATACACGTGAATGTTGTTAGTGGGCTAACGCGTCATTTGAACTTTAGGATAACTTATTGAATTACAAATATTAAACATATTTCAAGCGTAAAATAAGTAATCGGATTTTAAAGAAATTTGTAAAATAAAATGAACAAAACTATTTATTTAAGCAAGCCGGGCTTTTCGGCTTGTGTGAAACGGCCGCCACTGCTAAATACATATGCATGTGTATATTCGCATTTATATGGATGTGTTTATAATGAATCACTTTCATTTTAATGCCCTGCGGCTGGCTCGGTATATGACGACGAGTTCATATTCATCATATTTCGTACTCGACGAACGGCCTCAAGTGTTGCTTTTATTTGATAAAGTAGGCAATTGTATTAGAATTACTACGTGTACATATATGTAGATATGTACATATTTATGTACGCAAATGCCGACATTTATGCGTTTTCATTGAACAACATTCATGAATCGACAACTGGGCGTATTTTATGAGATCATGTTAAAGTTACTAAGTCTTAACTGCTTTTTAAGCCTTAGACTGGCTTAATTTTAGTTTTATATAAGATAAAGATACCACTCGAACGAGCATATTATAGTTTAAATGCTAATGGAAGATTTTTCCAGATGTCAACTGCTTATTAATCACTGCAATAAGCTTTGCAGGAAAACGAACAATACATAAATAAAGTCGACTATAAACTCCATTCTGAGGACATTCTTCGTATATAAGTAGAGCATTAAGCTATTTATCATTTGTTGTGCCATAAACTGTTAATGCTAAAAATCTATTAGCTCTACTTATGTACCTTTTTTTATCTACCCTTTTCTAGGAACATCATCTGCAGCGGGCAATATGTACTGGTCTCATTATACCCACACCAGAGGTATTTACCACCGATCAGAACGCCTACGATCGCATGTATCCGCCAAATTACAAAATGCCACGGCAGCTAATACACATGCAACGTAAGTAGATATATTGCGGAAATCTCCAAATTAATTAATATTAATTTCTTCGAAACAATCATCAATTAAAAACCCATTTTTTGGTTGGTAATAAATAAATAGCGCTGGGTCTCGAACAAGATGTGCCAGACTATGATATGGATAGCGGCGATGAGATTTGGATAAGTCAACAAAGTCGGCGACTCGAGTTGACACCACTGAAGTTCGAGCAGATGATGGATCGGCTGGAGAAGAGTTCAGGTCAAATGGTCGTTAAGCTGAATGAGGCGAAAGCATTGCTTAAACAGGACGATGAAGTCAGCATTGCCGTTTACGATTATTGGCTTAATAAACGCTTAAAAATGGTAATGATTATTGCTATCGAAGTAGGAAAGTAAAGAGAAGAAAGATGTAAAAGAAAATGTGTCTTAATAAAACGTGTCAATTTGCTTCAAATGACGCAAGTTTTGCAAAACAAACATTTTAAAAAATGAATACAAGTATTATTTTGCTTTGAATTAAATTTACAAAACAAAGCAAAATATTTATGCTAAAATTAGAATGATTTACATAAATGTAAATACACGCACACACACATAAATACATATGTACATATTTGCTATAAAATTTTGTCAAATTGAATTAAAACAAAAACCTTGAAATAATCCAGCAACATCCGCTGATACTGACTGTGAAAACGGAGAATCGGCCGGGCGCATCTTCGAACAATCCGTACTTAGCATTTCGCCGGCGCACCGAAAAGATGCAAACGCGAAAGAATCGCAAAAACGATGAAACGTCCTATGAGAAGATGCTCAAGCTGAGGTGCGTACTAAAACATAAACATGAGATTAAGTACCTTACCTGCATAATTTACAGTTTGTCAATTAATTCTTTGCAAAATGAAAACAGTTCAGAAATTTGTTTTCATACTGGTATTTGGTCAACTAAGCTTAACTTTCTAATTTTTTTTTAAATGCTAATATTAAGTTAAATATGTTTACAACATTTAGGACCAAAAAGATCCAAAACTTAAAGCATAGAAAGAACAGAAAAAACAAAAGTTCAAAAAATTATAAAAAACATTTTGTCAATTAATTCTTTGCAATTTTTTCATATGTGACAGAAACTGAAAAAAAAGCAGACCGGATCGTTGAAATTTTCGTGTGACGGCCACTAGCCTCAACCACACATTGTAGACGAAGGGTTATGGAATAAATCAAGTCCTTCAGCCCATAAATTTAGCGTATTTTATGCCATTCTTCCTGAATGGCATTAATTACAACATTTTTCGCTAGTAGACCTTGGTTTTCTGCCTCGTTATTTCAAGAAAGGCCAAAATTTTTTGATTGGGTTTAAGCTAGGACTTTGGGCAGGTGCATAAATTGTTTTGGTGTAATTATGCAGTACCAAAGTCCTGCACAGGAACGATTTATATTTAGGATCGTTGTTCAGGTACAGCTTTTACTTGAATTTATTGGCGCTTTTTGGTTAAAAAATGCAATTTTGCATTGCGATTCTCGACTACTCGTGTCAAGCTAAAACTCCTTCGTCATCAGGTCATTAAAAATCCGCAGTCCGCCTTCACCCTTTTGAGAATAACGAACTCGACATTATAGCACAAAATTTTCGAAACATCAGATTTTGTCTAATATTCTTCTGTAGCGGAGCTGTGTTGGTCGTTCTCGAATTTTTTCTGTGTCCATCGCGATGCATCGTGCGTATTTTTGTTTCATCCCGAAAAAGAACACCAATTTTTTTTGCACAGCGCTGTGCAAGAAGAATATTAGACCAGGGCCCTATTCCACAAAGAAACTTATCAACTTTGCACTTTGCACTCTCGATTTTATTGCAAAGTGAAAAGTGTTTCTGTTCCACAATATTCTTTGCAAATCTCACTATGCGTTGCGCTTAGTTTTGCAAAGTCTTTGCTAACGGAACATATTTTTGCAAAGACTTTTCACTCTCTGCAAAGTCTTTGCGTTCTATTGGAAAGTGAGCGTGCAAGGTGTTCCACAAAGCATTGAAACGTCTTTGCATTTGTTTTGATTCTTTTCACTTTGCATTGTGTGATTATGAGCCGAAAAATAAAAATAGAGAAAAAATTAGCCGTACTAAAGCTAATTAAAGAAAAAAAGATATTTGCTAGCTTCAAAACAATAAAGTAAGTATGTTTTTATAAAATTATTGTGAGTATTTAGAACATATTGAAGCTTATATTTCATTTTGAAGGTTAATAAATTAGATAAGCAGACAGCCTCGGAGGAAGTTTTAAATAAAGCCCAGTCACTGCAACTGGCGTCGGCCCAAAAAACATGGACTTATGCGAGGGATAGCTCCATTATTATAAATATTGGAGTATTTTTAAAACTTTTATTTGGTTTGAAAGAAATTTAAAACTTGTTTTGGGTTAAATTTTGAACCTTCGAAAGTTTAAAAGTTTCTTATACTTTTTTGGTTTAAAATTCAAACTTACAAAAGTTTAAATACTTCTAAGTATTTTTTGGAATAAATTTCATATTTTTTTGGGTTAAATCTTAAATTTTTTCTCATTTAAACTTTTAAGGTTTAAATTTTAAACTTTTATAGGTCGTAAGATTTTATTTCAATGAAAAAATTCTAATTTTTGATTTGAAATTCCGACTAGCTTTTTCGAGAAATGAACAATATAAAAGGCTCACTTATAGTTATTAGACAATTTGAACGAACGACTGTGTGTCGTTGTTTGAATAGAGAAAAAAAGAAACAAAATAATTATGGAAATAGATAAAATCAAGGAAAGGAGAAAAGGAGGATAGGAAAAAGATGAAATATGGAAAAGGATGAAGGAGATGTTGGGGGCAGAACAATATGGAAGAAAAGGAGAAAAATAAGGTAGGAAATTAGATACAATAGGGAAAAGCATGAAGAGGATTTGGGAGCAGACATTTTTTTTAATTTAAACCAAAACAAGTAAGGAAGCCTAAGTGGAATCGAACATTAGATACTCAGCTGTATGTTTTCGTTGTTTGTTTGCGTTTGATGGATTTTATATAAAGCGAGTGCTGCATAAAGTGGGCGTAGCCACGCCCATTTTCAAAATTTTTATCAGTCATCAAAATAAGCATATGAATATTATTCTTTGTGCAAAATTTCATTCCTTTATGACTTCCAGTTACAAAGATGTCACGTTATACATTCCCAAAGAGTGTTCCAGAAATATCTTGGTTAAAAAGTAGGCGTGGTCATAACCCGATTTCAATAAATTTTGGGTGTCTATTAACACAAGTCATAAAAGTGTATAAACCAAGTTTCGTCATGATATCTCAATTATTTGTCGAGTTATGGGCTCCGAAATCTCGTAAATTCCTTTGTCTAAAAAGAGGCGGTGCCACGCCCATTTTCCAAAATTTTTCTATTGTAGAACTTACGCCACAAAATTTCAATGAATTATCTTTATATTTGAAAAAGATATCGCTTAAAATGTTTTTATTAGGCGACTTTATAATATACATATATAAAAGTGGGTGTGGCCTCAACCGATTTTGGCAATTTTACGTCCCATCATATGCCTAAGTAAGTAAATCAAGCATACCAAATTTCATCGATATATCTTCAACGGTTTTTGAGTTATGACTCATAAAAGTTTCAATGTTTGCCCCTTAAAAATCTTTTAAACTTTTCAAAGTTTAAATTTTAAGAATTTATCGGTCGTGTCCTATATATCGACTAAAAAAGTTTAAAATTTATACTAAAATTTATTTCAGTGTTGTTTGGGCTATGGAAGATTCGGACATTCGTAAGTAAAACAATTTATTGCCTATACATGCAAATAATTTTATTGATATCACTTGTTATTTTGTTTATTATCATTATAATATAGTATTTTCTTAAATAAACATTAAGTGAACTTCATATATTTGCTTTTTTCATATTCACCAACTTTATTTAAAATGAAATCAACTTGTGTTTGGTTTAAACGGAAGCACTCTTTAAAATTAAAGCTTTAGAGTCCCGAAAAATTAATTCGGTCTCTGTTATTTCTTCCTATAACCGCGTCTTCACTATCGTCGAACAAAAACTCACGTCTTAACATTTTGAAAAACTTCACTAGTAATAACAATGTGAATTTGCAAAGCGATCGTTTACCTTGCAAATTTTTGACAAACTTATCAATGTTTACTTTGCAAACATAGAATTTACAGTTTTTGAGGAACGAAAGAGCGCATTTATTTGCAAAGTCTTTGCAAATTACACTTTTCAATAGTAGCTTTGCACTTTGCACAGAGAACGTACGTGGAACAGAAATCGAAAAGAGAGTACAAAAACTGCAAAGACTTTTCAAATTACACTTTTCAAATTCAACTTATAACTTATCAAATTTTACAGTTCTGAGGAACACAAAGTTTTGCAAATTGACGAAAAATTTGCAAAGTGCAAAGTGAAAAGTTGATAAGTTGTTTTGTGGAATAGGGCCCAGATGTGATGTTTCGAAAATTGACTGCAATAATGTCGAGTTCGTTATTCTCAAAAGGGTGAAGGCGGACTGCGGATTTTTAATGACCTGATGACGAAGGAGTTTTAGCTTGACACGAGTAGTCGAGAATCGCAATGCAAAATTGCATTTTTTAACCAAAAAGCGCCAATAAATTCAAGTAAAAGCTGTACCTGAACAACGATCCTAAATATAAATCGTTCCTGTGCAGGACTTTGGTACTGCATAATTACACCAAAACAATTTATGCACCTGCCCAAAGTCCTAGCTTAAACCCAATCAAAAAATTTTGGCCTTTCTTGAAATAACGAGGCAGAAAACCAAGGTCTACTAGCGAAAAATGTTGTAATTAATGCCATTCAGGAAGAATGGCATAAAATACGCTAAATTTATGGGCTGAAGGACTTGATTTATTCCATAACCCTTCGTCTACAATGTGTGGTTGAGGCTAGTGGCCGTCACACGAAAATTTCAACGATCCGGTCTGCTTTTTTTTCAGTTTCTGTCACATATGAAAAAATTGCAAAGAATTAATTGACAAAATGTTTTTTATAATTTTTTGAACTTTTGTTTTTTCTGTTCTTTCTATGCTTTAAGTTTTGGATCTTTTTGGTCCTAAATGTTGTAAACATATTTAGCTTAATATTAGCATTTAAAAAAAATTAAAAAGTTAAGCTTAGTTGACCAAATACCAGTATGAAAACAAATTTCTGAACTGTTTTCATTTTGCAAAGAATTAATTGACAAACTGTATGTAGTTTTGTGCAAATAATAATGATAATAATTTGAGCGCAAAAGTATTATTGGCTTGATATTAAAATTAGATATTAGTTAGATATTATAGTAGAATAATCTTCTGAATGTAAAAAAACGGTATCGAAGTAAGAAACCTCCTCCCTAAGCCTGCCAGATATTGTATACATATGTATTGTTGTATTAGCAGTACTAAGCCCCGCCTAGGCAACACGGGGTTAGACTGAAATGACAGCTCTTGGTCGGGGAAACCCCGAGTCATTCCGGTACGTAGAACCGGCTGTCGTGGGAATGGAGGCTCCACGTTCGTCAGTCTTGCCTCATTCTCCACGCATATGACCACGATTGCCAATAAACTTCAAAGTCGCAACAAAATTCTGATATCGCTAGCCGGCAGCACTTGGGACTTATAAAGCAATCGGCCGGCCGGTCTCTTATTATGCGTCTCCAATATGAACGCCAGGGACTTGCACCACCCAATGGACAAAGCTGTAGGCGTGCGGACACAACAACAACACCACCTTCATCTTGAGACCCAAACGCTACCAGTTAAGAAAAACAACAAAATGCTTGAATAGCAATTCTTACTAGGATGCTATCGAAGAGGCCGCCCAAACAGTCATCTGATCGAGACGGAACCACCTCCTCGCCATGTAAGGAATCTATACATACCTCAGCCGCTCGACCCGACAACCTACAGGCAATCCCTCAACAACATCCATAGAGACACTGTTGACAGAATCCCAGCGAGTTAGGGGGCTTATAATATACCCGTGGTAAGGAATGTCTGTCGTAAGAGGCGACTAAAATCCGCCGGCCTAGAAGGTTGATAATAGCCCAAAAAAATTGTTCACACGATAGTCAGGCTAGTGTCAGAAGGGAGTAGTACCCGAGCGTACCGGATTTATGCGCCAAAGGACTGTCACCAAAGCCCTCGGGGAGTGTCTTGGTGGCTACAACAACAACAATAACACGGTTGACAGTTACGTGTCCGTCCGTCCGGCATACCTATTGATTAAAGACTAACCACCACCATCAGTAGCAGAAGAAGAAAAAGAACTGCCGCGAAAAGCACGGGATGCACTCGTGCAAGTCCGCTCTGGATACTGCAGCAGACGGAACCCCCGAATTGATACCAGCATACCGAGCGTATGCCCGACATGTGGAGAGTCACCACACGACATGACACCCAGCACCTCTTCACATGCCCAACAAAACCAACTCATCTAACACCAATGTCTCTCTGCAAAAACTCCAAAGAAGTTCCCAAAGTGTTGCCTAGGCAGGGCTAATATAGCAACAAAAACATCCCACTGCGAAGTAAAACAAGCCACAGGCCGCTATCAGTATGCATAACGTCTCAAGCCTGCCCTTCTCCCATTTTTCAAATTTATGGAAGTTTTTTTTCGAAATATTTGGCACTTTTCAAGCTGATTAGTGTCTTTTTAAAAACCCTTAACGGCTGTATTTTTACATACAGATAGAACTATAGTACTAATAGAATAGATGAAATAGTCCATTCTGTTACCAGCTAGTTTTTTTTTTCTGAAAGCCAGAACAATAGATAGTAAATAGATACTTAGATATTGAGTAAGACTGCATTTTTTTCCAACTTGCAATAATCGTACTAATCAAACGCCCACACATACATACATATGTCAATTAGACGCGATCTGCAGCGTGCCACCACCGTGTTGGAGATGGTGAAGCGGCGCGAGAAGACGAAACGTGAGCAATTGCATTTATCTATTGAAATCTTCGAGAAGCGATACCAACTGCGCGACTTCAGTGGTGCTCTATTCACCGAATTGAGTTCTACTTTAAAGAATTCCAGGTATGACAATTACTTTTGTATAAAATTTGCTTTGGATTTTATTTTAGTACATGCCTTAATTTTTTTATTTTACTTTTTTTTTGCACAGACCCGCATTTGCGCCGCTCTATACGAATCAATACTCACACCATGGCTCGGCGACAGGTGCGACCACGGCTGGTGTTGTGTCTGGCGGTGCGGTGACGCATACCAGTGGCGGTGTAATGGGGCCAGGCGGTTTGCTCGGAGCGTCGTCAGGCGCTAATAATGTCACATCCAGCGGCAGCGGTGGCCATTTGTATGGGTCGTCTTCGCAGTACCTGAATTCTTCGACTCTAACAATTGGTGAGTTTTTTTTGTGGCACATTAACCTTAATCTTATGTTCATATATATAAATACTAAATATACATAAATATATAGTAGAACCTTGTAAAAATAATGTAATCTCTCCTTCTCCTCTTTTCCACCAACAGATGCAATCAATGCTGGCACAGGTGGTGGCGTTGGCGTTGGTGGCAATCGCAAACGACCGTATAAGAAACGAAAACATAAATCGCCGCGCGATAAACAACAGCACCAGCAACAACAACAACATCTGACACAGCAACAGCAACAACAACATCAGTATTTGAATAGCCTTGGCGTTGGTGCTAATGGTTTGACAGCGTCTGCATTGGGTGGTGTCGTCGGCGGTGCCGGTTCAGCATTAAGTTCGCATCATCACCTGCTACATCTGCATCGGCAGAGCGCTTCGCCCGCTGCCAACGAATCGAATATTGAAACGGAGGAGGATGAGTATGGTAGCAATGGTGTGGGTGGTGGGGTTGGTGTTGGTGGTAGTGGTGGCGGCGTTGGTGGTCATCATGCGCACAAAATGGGCGGCTCTGAGAGTGAGGAAGAGGCACCGTTTGCATTTAGGCGAAAGCAAAATAGCGATTATCACAGGGTGAGCTTACTGTTATTATGCGTTCGATGGCTAAAGAGATTAGTTGATGAATCAAGTGGTTGTTGGTGGAATTGCAAGTGGGTTGTTACGAATTATTGTGGTGGCTAGAACGCTGAAATTATGTGGAAATCAAGTGCTGATGCGCGTGACCGTAAAAATCTATTATATAAAAATGAATGTATGTGTGCTTGTCTGCCTGTGTGTGTCCTTTATGAAGTCCCGAATGTGGATCCAGAACGACCCAGCAGGTCTTTGAGCAATATTGGTATTAAATGAAAGGTGTTGAGCAGGGCTTCAACACACAGCTCTTTTTATTACAATGTCTAGGCCGGATCCTCAGATGTGGGTCAAAACGTGTAACCGAGTGACCTCGGAATGTGTAAGGTAGGCAGAGGTAAGAGAGATGGAGAAAGAGATAGGGAAAGCAAAAAAAGGAAGAAGGGAACGAAAATGAAAGGTAAAGCTAAAGGAAAGGGAAGGGCGGAGAAGAGAAGAACGAAGAGAAGAACGAAGAGAAGAGAAGAGAAGAGTAGAGAAGAGAAAAAAAAAGAAAAGAAAAGTTAAAAAAAAAGAGATAAGATAGAATAAGATAAGATAAGATAAGATAAGATAAGATAAGATAAGATAAGATAAGATAAGATAAGATAAGATAAGATAAGATAAGATAAGATAAGATAAGATAAGATAAGATAAGATAAGATAAGATAAGATAAGATAAGATAAGATAAGATAAGATAAGATAAGATAAGATAAGATAAGATAAGATAAGATGAGATGAGATGAGATGAGATGAGATGAGATGAGATGAGATGAGATGAGATGAGATGAGATGAGATGAGATGAGATGAGATGAGATGAGATGAGATGAGATGAGATGAGATGAGATGAGATGAGATGAGATGAGATGAGATGAGATGAGATGAGATGAGATGAGATGAGATGAGATGAGATGAGATGAGATGAGATGAGATGAGATGAGATGAGATGAGATGAGATGAGATGAGATGAGATGAGATGAGATGAGATGAGATGAGATGAGATGAGATGAGATGAGATGAGATGAGATGAGATGAGATGAGATGAGATGAGATGAGATGAGATGAGATGAGATGAGATGAGATGAGATGAGATGAGATGAGATGAGATGAGATGAGATGAGATGAGATGAGATGAGATGAGATGAGATGAGATGAGATGAGATGAGATGAGATGAGATGAGATGAGATGAGATGAGATGAGATGAGAGAAGAGAAGGGAATGGAGAGGTAGAAGGAAAGACTCAACATAAAAACATCTTTCGTCGCTGCGAAGCGGGATGGGTAGTTGCTAGTATTTTAAAAAATGTGTCAATAGTCTACACATTGTCCCATGAATTTAACGATATGAAGGAATCTCGCGGCCTAACACGTTTTAGTGTGAAATAAGCATCGATATATGCATATAAATATTTTTCAGTTCCTAACTTTTATTTTGTTTAAATTTTACAGCCCTTAGTGCATAATGGTAACTGGCCTTGGGAGTCGAAAGACGATTATGGATTGGGTGATTCGAAGTATCGTTTTACGCTAACATCCATCAGGCATCCGAGGTTTGTACACATACATATTTCACCTGGCCAGCTTAATCAGGCGTACTTACATATTTATAAATCATGTTCTTGCTACAGACCACGTTGCATTGGCTTCGCCAGACGTCGCATGGGTCGTGGTGGCCGCGTCATATTGGATCGTATCGCCACAGAAATGGATGATTTTTGGTCACAGCTGGATTATACGATATTCGAAAGTGATGCCACAGCGAAGAAGTCGAAATCATCAGTGAATATCAAAACGGAATCTGTGAAACCCGCCTCGCCACCAACGGTTGTTGATTTGCTGCCGTCCAAAGCCGTCGTTGCGACGCCTGTGTCACAAATACCCGCCGCCATCAACACACCAACCATTAAAGTCGAGCCCTTGGATGTGCCAACAACAACAACACGGACGATGACGACGACGACGACAAATATGCCAAAGCACAAAATCGATGCGGAAGTGAGCGACGATGACGGCGTGGAGGCAGACTTTGATGACGATGAGGATGCCGACGATGACGACGACGACGACTATGAGGAATGTGAGGTGAATGCTTCTCATCGAGATTTGCATATTTCACGCGATGGCAACTACATTTCCGCGCTGACGTTGATGCGACAACGGCAACGACGCAGACTACGCATGCAACAGAAGCGACGGCGTCGGCGATTGCAAAGGCAAAAGCCCAACGAGGATGTGGATAATGTAAATAAACGAGCACGCTTTGATAACACCAACGTCGCCAATGTTGTGGTGGATGCAAAGGCAGCCGGTAATGTGAAAGCTGATGTGCCGCCGCCAATAAAGGAGCAATTGCCACGCCCCTTATTGCATCGCTTGTCCAAGCTGATAGACGATAAGAGCATGAATAGCATAAGCAGCTTCTTGTTGAGCGAGAAAGTGAAGCGTGAGAAGTTGAATGGTGATGATGTGTCGGATGAGGTTGTCGTGGATTTAGTGCGGAAGCAACAGCAACAGCAACAAAAATGGCCAAATCATCGTTCCAATAACAATTTAATAAACTACAATAATAATAACAACAACAACAACAATAGTAGTAGTGATATAAATAAGAATGTAGGCGTTAACGATGATAAATTCAATGTGATAAAAAGCGAGGGCACAAGTCCAGCAACGACGGCGGCGACACAGATAGGCACGGCGAACGCGTTGCTACCAGCAACAACATCGCTTTCAGCTTTGGCGGCGTCAATGCAATCAACAACAGCTGCACCACACCTAACGAAAGCCATCAAACAGGAGCTGATCGATTGTACGAGTGGTGGAGCATCTGCTGATGATTCCAACGAACCGTTAAGCAGCATTAAGAAATTTGCCACAGCCGATTTGGCTGGTTTGGAGGATGAAGAGAATGTGAATTTGGCGCAGTTGAGCAGTCTCATACGGCACAATGTGAAAAAGGAGCCGACGAGCAGCGACGACGCACCGACGAAGGCAACGAAATTGAGTACTGCATTAACGGGGAGCAGCTCATCGCACATTGTCGGCGACAGTGACGACGATGATGCAGTCACAACGCAGCTAAATCAGTTGCCCGATGTTATACGACAACACCGCCAAACAGTGCAGCTGAACAAGAAGCGTTTGAAAGGTGAAGTGAGCGCTGCGGCTCTAGGCGACCATTACAGTGATGGCGGTATTAAGGTCTTGATAGACAACAATCCGTCGGCCGTCGACGATGACAAGTACGATTACATGGGTAGTCTCTCGCCCACCTCCAGTCAACGTTTGGATATTTGCAATGAGCTACTCTCCGAGATACGACGCGATTGGTTGCACTTTCGACCGAAAACCCCCACAGATGAGCTGTCGGATAGTAGCGACTGCAAGTTGACGCCTACCACGGCCGAACCGTTGGTCGAGTGGACGCAGCAAACGCCAATAGCTGTTGAAATGTTACGATTGCCCGTAGATTGCTCTTCTAGCTGCGCGAAGACGACAACGATGACGACGAAGCGGACAACAAACGCTGCCGCCCATACGGACACGGAGCAGACGCTGTGCAGTCTGTGGGATACACATTCCGATGATGCGCCGCTTTACATTAGCAGCAGCTTCAAATATGCCGAACTCGAATCGGACACGCAGTTGTTGCAAAGCTACTATGCGCCCGATGTGACGCGTGGCAGTAGCAAAAGCCCAGAACCGGGCAATAATAATAACTCTGCCACTGCGGCTGGTAATTCGGGCATTGATTTTAATCTGAGCGGCGATTCGCTAACGGATATCAATTTGCTGGGCGACGGCGATGAGACTGATGAAAATATGCTGGTTAATATATTGAAGGAGTGCGATGATATTAAGACACTCAATCAGGCCACAAACTTTTGGAATGGTATCTTGGAGGGTGAGGCCGAAGTGGATGAGGTTGCTGCGGATGTGGAAACCGAATTGTTGGATTGCATTGATGATGACAAACGCAAGGTGAAGGAGAGCAGACTTTCGTCTCGCAACAAATCTGCTGGTGGTGGCGGTGGTGCGTCTGGCAAGTGGCGCAGTGGCTGTGCACTGTACGGCGGTACCAGTTTCAGAACAACCAATCTGAATAGCGCGCTGCCGGACGAATTGTTTTTCCAAAAGGTGCAGCCCAAAACAGAGCCAGTCGTTGCGAACGATCAGCAAGCGCCCATGATGACCACAACAGCTGCAACTGCGTCGGAAGCAGTTGTGATAAAGACCGAACCCGCTGAGGACTTGGAGGCCATGCTACCTACAACGCCGCTCGCTGCAGGTGGCCTAGTAATCGCACACCAGCAGCAGCAGCAGCACATGGGATCCTCGACGCTAACAAATATACCCGCGCAAATGTTACAACAAAATGTGATCTCAACTGTTGGCGGTGGTGTTCCCAGTGGAATGACCATTACTGGCCTTGGCGCTGGGGCAGCCACAGTTGTTGGCATACCGCATTACATTGCCAACAATATACAACCACAACTGGTGGCCGCGTCGTCGGGTCTAGTACATCAGCAGCAACGCATACCGCAAGCCCAGCTGCAGGTGCAACATCAAATGCTTGCCACACAGCAGCAGCAGCAACATCAGCCAACGCCAATGCAGCTGCAAGATGTGGGCTCAGTGGGTGACATCATCACGGTGACATCAACGAATTTGCCAGCGCTGGCGCAACAACATCAGCAGCAGCAGCAGCAACAACAACAACAACAACAATTCCAACAAGCGCATGCGCAACAACAACAGCAACAACCACAGCAAATATTGCAATTGCGACAGCCGCGACTGCAAAATGTCATGCAACAGCTGCAACAAATACAACAACAACAGCAACGCCAACAGCTGCTGCAGATGCAACGTGACCTGCTATCTGGCAGCCCGGTCATAACACAATACGTCTCGGCCACGCCCAACAATAGCGGCGCCACGACGATAACAACAACGCCACTGCTGCGCCAGCCAACACTTACACCGATTGGTGCTGCGCCGACGCAAGGCAGCAGCCATCATACCATCTATACAACGAGTGCGACCGGTGGGTTGGGTGAAGGTGTCGTTGGCGGCACGCAAAAGATATACATACAAAAAGCCACGCCCACAGCGCAAGTTCCTAATAATCAAGCATCGGCAAATGCAGCGTCGCTACCACCGTCCATTATCACGCTGTCCAATGTGAAGCTGGAGCACAGCGGTGGTGGTGGTGGTGGTGGTAGCGCTGGGAGTAGTGTTGGTGGACACGATGGCAATCATGCGACAGCTGTAGTCAGCTCGACGGCGAACTCGCCAAACATACTCACCATTGATGGCAACGCAGTGAACTCATCCACGGGCTCGGGCATTAATATCATTAGCACTGCGGGTGGACATCAAATGACTGTGCATAGTATTAGCGGTGGTGGTGCAACCGCCGTGCAACATTTGTCAACGAACACCAGTGGCGGCACGATACAGCATTTGTCCTCGTCCGCTGGCACGACGCCACTCATTGTAACAACAACAACAACACGTCAAGCGCAAAACCACCACCAACAACAACAGCAACAGCAGCAGCAACAACAACAGCAATTGGTGCATCAGCCGACGCAGCAGATTGTATGGCGGCAAATAAGTGGCGCTGGCGCAAACGCAGGCGCAGGTGGTGTGGCGACGACGGTAAGCGGCGCTGATGCGGCGGCGGCAATGGCGGCAGCAGCAGCCGCTGCTGGTACCGCGGGCAATAAGATTGTATGGGCAAGTCGGCCAGGCGGGCAAAAGCGACAGCTGAATGGACCAGATGGGGCAACGGCAACGACGACGGGTGAGTGAATGTTTGATAAGTATTAGGGTGGTTCTTATAAAAATGAAATTAGCGATTTGCTTCGGTCTCACCCCCCCCCCCCCCTCTCCCCCCGCTACATCGGTAACAGCGCGTTCAAAGATAGCACATATAAATTTTGCTGCCGAACGGAGATTGATAAAGGATGTCGCAAGGGGGCCAAAGTTCAGATAAACCATATGTGACCCCTGTACGACACCCCTTAAATGTTTCCAATCGGGACAAAAAATTATATATGTTATCTTCGACTATATTAGCATCGATCTAGGGGTGAGATTGAGGAAATATACTTTAAAATTTTTCTCCATACATTTGGGGACCACCCTAATAAGCATACTTGCTTTCAGACCTGTTAAATTCCGATTAGGATTAGTAATAAATTAAATTGTTTTGGTTTTTAATTGGTAATCATTTTTTTAATTGTTTTTCAGAAAAGGCTAATTTTAATTGATTACCATTAAAAAAATTCAAAATCAAAAAAAATTCAGAAATGATCATAAATAATCAAAAATAATCAATAATTTTGCAGAAAAACACTAATTAATGATTACCATAAAAAATGCAAAAAAATCATAAAAAATAAAAGAAATAAAAAATAATCATAAATAATCAAATTAACTTTGCAGCAGAAAAAAACTAATTTTAATTGATTAAAAAATGCAAAAAAATAAAAAAAAAAAAATAAATAAAATCATTAAAAATCAAAAATAATCAAAAAATTTACAAAAATAAAAAAAAATTAAAAATAATCAAAAATCAAAATAATTTTACAGAAAAAAACTAATTTTAATTGATACCATTAAAAAATGCAAAAAAATCATAAAAAATAAAAAAAAAACAAAAAAAAAACCATAAAAAATAAAAAAAAATCAAAAATAATCATAAAAAGTCAAAAATAATGAAAAATAATCAAACAAAAATTTAGAAAAATCAAAAAAAAATTAAAAAAAAATTAGAAAAAATCATAAAAAATCAAAAATAATCAAACAAAAATTTAAAAAAATAGAACAAAATATAAAATAATCAAAAATCAAAATAAGTTTACAGAAAAAACTGATTTTAATTGAATACCATTAAAAAATGCAAAAAATCATAAGAAATAAAAAAAAAATGAAAAATAATCATAAAAAGTCAAAAGTCAATAATCAAACAAAAATTAAAAAAAAATCAAAAAAGAAAATCAAAAATAATCATAAATAATCAAATTAATTTTGCAGAAAAGCTAAAAATTCAAAAAAAATCATAAAAAATAATCATAAAACATCACAAAAAAAAAATAATATAATTTTTTTAATTTATTTTTATAATTTTTGATAACATTTGATTTTTTATGATTATTTTTAATTTTTTATGATTTTTTTGATTTTTTTAATAGTAATTGCAAAAAAATCATTGAAGTTTGAAAACAATTGGTAATCAATGATTAAATTGAGAGTTGAAAAAATAATCAATCAAACCGGTAATCATTACCACTAATAATCATTATTTAACAGGTCTGCTTGCTTTTTGATTTGTTCTTATTAGTAGTAGTTACTAATTAATTAATTAATTAATTAATTTCAATTGTCGCTGTAGATATAAATAAATTGTTGCTAAATCGCAAATTCTCACAACGAAAAATCTTCACACAATCGGCGCAACAACAGCAAATACAAATTACAAAGCATTTACAGCAACTGCACCAGCAGCAGCAACAGCTGTTGCAACAACAGCAAGCAGATGATGATGGTAGTGGTGGTGGTGTAGTGAATGCCATCGAAGGCCAGCAAAGCAATGCCGCAAGTGGTGGTGGTGGTGGTGGTGGGGGTGGTGGTGTAACAACAACATTAGTCGGCACAACATCTCAAGTGGCGCAACAACTGCAAAAGGTGCAAATGCAAGGCGGCAAAGTGATAAAGATGTCATCGTATCCATTGCTCGTTTCCGAGTTGAATGTTGCACAACAACAGCAGCAGCAACAACAACAACACCAGCAGCAGCATCAACAGCCACAACAACAGCTAAAGCACAATTCAGCCGCAATTGCATCGAACCACAATTACAGTTTACAACCAACAACCGCGATAATAACCTCAACACAACAAGCGATTAGCGGCGCTAGCAGTGGAGGCGGCAATAAAATCTATTTAACCAGCAACAATGTGGGCGGCGGCACGAATTTCACAATCGCCACGGCTAGTGAATTGGCTAATGCTGTTGCGGTGCAACAGGCCGCCAATAGCAACAACAACAACGGTAACGGGCACAACAACAGCGGCGGCAGCGGCATAGCACAAAAACTACAACACTACAAAGAGTTGCAAAACTCGAATTTGAAAGTAAATTTTGTTTCGAATGCCAACGCCGGCGGAAGTGGTGCCGGCGGCAGCAGTGGCAGTGGCAACACTGTTAGCGTACAACATGGCAGCATTGTTGTGGATGCCAAGACAGTAGCGGCAGCAGTCAATCAATCGCAACAACAACAACAACAGCATCAGCATCAGCAACAACAACAAACAGTTGTGCTTAACAAAGCGACAGCAAATGCAACGCTACAACAACAAAAGCTGAAACGAGAACGTATACTCAATATAATTGGCGCCTCCGCAAATATGGACGTGAATGCGACAAATGCAGCCAATGCCGCTGTTACGGTTAGCGCCAGTGGCGGCGGAGGTGGTGAACAGCAAAATAATAAACGTGTAGTCTACACGAGCTTGCTGAATGTGAAACCGTTGCAAAAGAACAACTCTGGACAGATGCAAATGCAGATAGGACCCGGTGGCATGACGCATGCGCTACTGCGCGGACGTATCGGCAACAATCAGACAATCTTTACGACGAATATGCGTACGGTGCCGATAGCTACGAGTTCAGCCGGTGGCACAACCACTGTGCAGCAGGTAGCAGCGGCCGGTGGCAGTGGCGGTGGTGGTGGTGGTGGTACCGGAAACGGCGCAAGTGGCGGCAATGGCATGAGTGTTACCTTGGCGCAAGTCACAACGAACTCAACGTCGCAACAACAGTCCTTTGTGAATATTGTCGCGTCGTCGAATGCATCGAATGTAGGCGCAGCGGATGTTGTGGTAACTACCGCAACAGCGGCAAGTACCACTGTGAGCGGTTGTAATGACATCAACAAGGGTATTGAGAGCGTTGGCAGCGGCATAAACAACAATAACAGCAACAGTAATAGTAATAGCAGCAGCAGCGGAGGAAGTGGTGTTGGTGGTGTTGGTAGAGGCGGCACTCCCACGCCAACGCCCAACTCTGCCACGACGAACAATAATACGCACGCCTCAGCAATAATCAACAGGTGAGACACGGCGAGCTAACTAATAATAAGCAGCAGACTTTATGATTATGATGAGAGTGTGAATGTTTGCCACGCAAATGTGGGAGACGTAGCCGTAGCCGTCGTAGCAGAACGCAACGCTGCCGCCGTAGCAGAACGCAACGCTGTCACCGTAGCCGTAGCCGCAGCCGCAGCCATCGTAGCAGAACACACCGCTGTCGCCGTAGCTGTCGTATCCGGCGCCATCGCCATTGTCGCAGGTCGAGCGGCGGTAGTAGCAGCACGCCATTGCTGGCTGTTCTGTCAGGCATTAATACTTGGGCGCTGTTGCCGTCCTCGCAAAATCTATACATGCGGCGTTTTGATGATGGAAGCGGAGCTTAAATTGCATTTGGCATGGAATTGCAGTGTTATCGTGCCGTTCCTCTCACCTTTTGTTGTTGGTCGTGGAGTGTGTTGTGAGTTGTTTAAAAGCAGCTGGTATTTGCTTAACTGGCTGGTGGCTGGAGTGGGAAGGCATAAAAAGAGTAAGCCAAAAGACAAATTGCCTCATAGACAACAGCTCTGGAAATGAAGTCGCAGCTCGCAATGGGAGCAGAATAATCAGTAGCAGCATTGGCTAAGCATCAAGATCATCAGCATCATAAGCAGCAGCAGCAACAACAACAACAGCAACAGCAGTAGCAGCAGCAGTAATAATAGAATCAGCGCAACAGCGGCAGTTACAGTAACAGCAGGAGCAACTGCAGCAGCAGCAGCAGCAACAACAACACAACTTATACCTTACCAATCTCTTGTAATTTTACTAGATGTTGTTAATAATTAATAATGTACTTTGTAGATTACGTACATATACTATATATTAGTCTATATATATACATATATGTATATGTATATTACTATATGTACATATATACATGCATATATACATACATATACTATATATTCATACTTAAAAATGAGTTCAGCTGATATATGATATGATATGATATGTATAATAAATGAAAAGCAGGGTAAATAAGAAATGATATGGAATGGAAGGCAGTAGCGATTGATATGGTGAGTGCTATACGCCAAAAATGAACTTTTGAGGTATTTTCTTTTTTGAAGAAAATGTTTTTTAAATAAACAAGAGAAATGTGAATATGAAGAAAAATGGGCATTTTTTTTAAGCGAACCTTAGGCATGTGAGAGGACTTTTTCTCTGTTCTGTTCTTCGATGTAAAGCCGCAAATATGCACTTCAGTTCAACTTGAGATTTGTAGAATAATAATTTCGTTGCCTAAAACTATTTCTGAAAAATTTGGATAAAGCATTCGCAGTTGAAAGTTAAGAAACAAAGTTAAAAAACCTACACGCTTGAGAAAATAATTTGGGAGATTTTTACTATTTTCAAAAAATTTTAATATTTTCGAAATTAAATTTTTTTGTGAATTTTCGAAATTTCATAATTCTAAATTTTCGAAATTACAAAATTTTGATATTTTCGATATTAAAAAAATTCTGTATTTTCGAAATTTCATAGTTTTTAATTTTTGCAATTGCAAAATTTTCATGTTTTGGAAACTTAAAAATGTGAAAATACATCCATTTCATAATTCTTAACTTTTGAAATTACAAAATTTTGATGTTTTCGAAATAAAAAAAATGTCTGTATTTTCGAAATTCCATAATTCTTACTTTTTGATATTCCCAAATTTTGATGTTTTGGAAATTTAAAAATTTCTATATTTTCGAAATTCCATAATTCTTAATTTATGAAATTACATTTTCATGTTTTCGAAAAAAAAAATTCTGAATTTTCGAAATTCCATTATTCTTAATTTTCGGGATTCCAAAATATTGATGTTTCGAAATTTAAAAATTTCTGAATTTTCAAAATTCCATTCTTATTTTTCGAAATTGCAAAATATTGATATTTTCAAAATTAAAAAAAAAATTCTGTAGCTTCGAATTTAAAAAATTTTCAAAATTCCTAAAATTTTTAACAAAAAGTAAACTGCAACAAAATGCTCTGGAATTCATGCTACTTGAAGCAATTTCATAATTAGCTATTTTCAATACTTTTGGTACCCACACAAACCACAAAAACAAAACCTTATAAACACGCATGCCTGCGTTCTCTTCGATGTTCAAAAGCGAGTATTTTATTATTATTTATTTATTTAGAAATGGTCTTGAGTTATGCAAAAAAAAAAAAAAACAAACAAAATTAAAGAAATAGTTAACATTCTGAACATTGGCAAACAAAATTTAATTACCGTTTTTTTTTGTTTTTTGTTGCGCTTAATTTATAGTGAAAGTAAAATCCGTTGATAGATAATGTAATTATAAGCAAGCGTTACCTAAACAAAAACCAAACAAACGCTTTAGTAATTAATAATTTATTTTTTTTTAATTACTTTTTTACGCTGACAAAAAGAAATGTAAATTGTAGAGAAAGAAAAAGAAAAATGTGAAGAAGAAATGTATAAAAGAAGTCAAGCCACGTGTTGATGGCAGGCGACGGCAGCGGAAGAAAGAGTGAGATTTACATAAATACATATGTATGTAGAACTGCTACAATCGGTTTGACATAAACCACAAAAACATTCGCTTATTATGATGTGTATATGTGTATGTTTGTATTATATATCAGATCTTATTTTCAAGATCGACCTTATTTTTTGCCTTTTACCATCTAAAAACTCTAAAAAATGAAAGAAATAGCAATCACTCCCAGTAGGGAAGGCGATTATACTATAAGCGTTTATGGAGCGCTCTGTACATAAGCGAAAGCAGAGCCGCACTACATGTTAAAAAAAAAATCCTAATTGTTTAAGGGACTAAAGCATTTTGCTGCCAAAAAAAAAACAAAGAGCGCTTGCATGTGATGATTAAAGCGGCTCCATGGTTGACCGGTCTCCTGATTGCTTTAAAGTGGCGCTCTATTTCTCGCTTGATCAAGGGAGCGCTCGAAAAATTTTCTACTGGGTTATAACACATTTGTAAAAGCAAAAAAAAAACGAAAATAAAACTAATTAAAAAATTAAACTTTGCAACCGCTTTGCATTTAAATGATAACGCTATTGTGCTGTAAGCTGATTTTGAAATGTATTTTCTTAATTTTCTCTTATTTCCTTTTTTTGGTTTTGAATTAATTTTTTTTCTAATTCTTCCTACATCGCTTTGCCGAATTTCTACTTGAATTTAATTTTCTTATACATAAGTGAAAAACAGCAAAACTAAAGTGTGTTATGCACTTGAAAGCAACACTAAAATGCTACAACTTTTTTTTTTTTTTTTTTATTTTTTTTTTATTTATTTTTTTTTTTTTTTTTTCAATTTAGTTTTATAATATAATTTTTTAATTTAATTTTTTTTTAATTAATTGATTGCTACAGCAAATATCGTTTTCATTCATTCATCCATCGTCCTCAAAATTTTTAAATATTTTTTTCACATATCGCCTACCCCTAATATTTGCATACATAGTATACATATGTACATACATAGTTATTTACGCCCACAATAAAAATACGCATACACTCATAAATCTTACAAACTACAAAAGCATAAAAAATCATAAACATACATACATGCATAATAAAGAAGAAGAAAAGCAAATGAAAATATAGATAAAAATACAAATAACAAACAATGTAAATAGTTTATAATGTTACTTATGTAATATGTAATAATGATAATGAATAAATTAAAACTTAATTACTATTACAAATAAATTATATGAAGAGGAAGAAGAAAAAACAGAAAAAAAACAAATTAATATTAATGTTTAATATTAAAAGTTATGTACTAAATAATTATAATTAAAATTAGTGTTAATAAAAAAACAGCAGAAAATGCGTGACAGAAGAGTAAAACAAAACAAAAAAACAGTTTTTTTTTTTAAGTAAAATGCAACATAAAACAAGGTAGTGCTTGCGCGCAAATGATGAAAATGCGTGAAATTTATTGTGCCAGCGGTGATTTTCTTGAATTGCTTGAAAGACGTTGAATGTGATTTTTTATTTTTTCTCCATTTAGTGTTTCAAATTTCTGTGTGGGATTTTTTATTCATTCGCTCAGTCGTTTAGAGGGTGTTTTCGCTTTGCTTAATTCGCTTTTAGAACTTTTCCTTCACTTTTCGTTTATGATATCAGTACTTTACTTTTTCATTTGCAAACGCCTACTTTGTAATCAAAGAAGTTGTTTGCTTCTTTCGAGGGTTCATAAATCGATCCTGTAAGAAAAATTACAGCTTTTTACGGCAGGTACTTATTGACATCAACACCCTTATTACGGTTGTCGTCGTCGACGTCGTTGTCACTTTTCAGTCGACATCACGTCGTCTCGACGTCGTCGTCACATCGACGCAAAATCGGTATTAGCTAAGCGTATTGAGACGACGTCGACTGTTTATCGGTAAACCGAATGACAAAAGTACCATCCCTATAATTTCTGCACTAGCAGTTTGATTTTATTTACAATCTGTGCGCAATTTTTTCCGTATTTTTAATCTGTGCTATTTAGATAATTTATTTCTTTATAATAAATGTATTTTGCATATGATTCATCAAGTTTTAGCGATGAACATAGCAATGAAGTGCTCGAGTAATTAATAAAAGAAAAAATATTTTAGTTGAAATACATATATACATATGTATGTATGTACATAAATATTTAATAAATTAGTTTTCTCCTCAATCTTTCTTAAAGGAGGTGCCAAGGCATTCAATTTAATGGTGATTGCTTCTCAATGTTGTAAAAAATTAGTTGGTATCGTACCCGATTGAAAACCTTTGGGTCGGCTCCGGTATGTGCGCTCACCGAATTTATTTTTAAATTAGTGGGAATTTTTCAATTAAACGAGCAGGAAATATTCTGCAGATGTTAGTTCTACTAATTTTAACACTCCCGTAATAAAATTTTAAAAACAAAAATGCATACATACTAAATTTTCTTCTTGTCACCATTAAACACCGCGTCGACGAAAATGGCAACGAGTGACCGTCGACGTCGACTTGGCTGATACCAAATATGTTTCGATAGTTGTCACAAGTTATCGACTTTACCATACGTAATACCGATTTTGATAGGTCGTCGCCGACAGCGTCGAGTGAGTGTCGACGACGACAACCGTAATAAGGGTGCAATATTCATTTTAGGCAATGCTCTTAGCACCGTTTACTCAACCTCTGATTAACGCTTACTGGAGGATAAATGTGCGGTTAAGCTATAAACTGCATTATCGACCATAATTTACATTCTCTGGTTTGATGAAGTCGATGATGATGGCTTTGTTCAGAAACTCAGTTTGAAGCGCAACCTGCTTTTGTAGTACAAGCAGAACGTTCATAAACGGAAGTTTTGCATCACAATCATCAAATAAATAATTACTGCCGCTGTTGCGTTTCATGCCGCGTTTCTGAACATACCCGATATTTCACCGTCGTTATTAGCATTTATTTCATAGAGAATGGGCCGTATTAATAAAAACCAAGCAACTGCTTTTACTCAAGATTTCGAAAATTTGATATTAATTTGTATGAACCAAATTTCAAAACTTGAGTAAAAGGTCTGAAATCTTACGCAAAAGCAAATGCTTGGCTTTTATTAATATGACCCAATGAGATTGGGCCCTCACTCTTAACAGTTGTAGCCACAATAAACTCCCCGAAGGTTTTGGCGAGTGTAGGGGAAGTAACAGTCCTTTGCCGAATATTTAAATCCGATACGCTCGGATAGTAGACCCTTCTGACACTAGGCCGACTGTCGTGCGAACGATTTTTCTGGCCATTATTAACCTTCTAGGCCGGTGCATTTTAGATATGGTGTTTGTTGGGTTAATACCTTTTTTGAAAAGATACATACATATGTACATAAATCCCTTTATAATCACCCTTATTACGGTTGTCGTCGTCGACGTCGTTGTCACTTTTCAGTCGACATCACGTCGTCTCGACGTCGTCTTCACATCGACGCAAAATCGGTATTAGCTAAGCGTATTGAGACGACGTCGACTGTTTATCGGTAAACCGAATGACGAAAGTACCATCCCTATAATGTCTGCACTAGCTGTTTGATCTGTGCGCAATTTTTTCCGTATTTTTAATCTGTGCTATTTTGATAATTTATTTCTTTAATATAAATGTATTTTGCGATGAATATAGCAATGAAGCTCGAGTAATTAAGAAAAAATAAAAATAATTTTAGTTGAAATACATATGTATATACATATGTATGTATGTAAATAAATATTAAATAAAATAGTTTTCTCTTCAATCTTTCTTAAAGGAGGTGCCAAAGCATTCAATTTAATGGTGATTGCTTCTCAATGTTGTAAAAAATTAGTTGGTATCGTACCCCATTGAAAACCTTTGGGTCGGCTTCGGCATGTGTGCTCACCGAATTTATTTTTAAACTAGTGGGAATATTTCAATGAAACTAGCAGGAAATATTCTGTGGATGTTAGTTCTACTAATTTTAACACTCCCGTAATAAAATTTTAAAAACAAAAATGTATACATACTAAATTTTCTTCGTCACCATTAAACACACACCCTTATTACGGTTGTCGTCGTCGACACTCACTCGACGCTGTCGGCGACGACCTATCAAAATCGGTATTACGTATGGTAAAGTCGATAACTTGTGACAACTATCGAAACATATTTGGTATCAGCTAAGTCGACGTCGACGGTCACTCGTTGCCATTTTCGTCGACGCGGTGTTTAATGGTGACAAGAAGAAAATTTAGTATGTATGCATTTTTGTTTTTAAAATTTTATTACGGGAGTGTTAAAATTAGTAGAACTAACATCCGCAGAATATTTCCTGCTAGTTTTATTGAAAAATTCCCACTAGTTTAAAAATAAATTCGGTGAGCGCACATACCGAAGGCGACCCAAAGGTTTTCAATGGGGTACGATACCAACTAATTTTTTACAACATTGAGAAGCAATCACCATTAAATTGAATGCCTTGGCACCTCCTTTAAGAAAGATTGAGGAGAAAACTAATTTATTAAATATTTATGTACATACATACATACATATGTATATATGTATTTCAACTAAAATATTTTTTCTTTTATTTATTAATTACTCGAGCACTTCATTGCTATGTTCATCGCTAAAACTTGATGTATCATATGCAAAATACATTTATTATAAAGAAATAAATTATCTAAATAGCACAGATTAAAAATACGGAAAAAATTGCGCACAGATTCTAAATAAAATCAAGCAGCTAGTGCAGAAATTATAGGGATGGTACTTTCGTCATTCGGTTTACCGATAAACAGTCGACGTCGTCTCAATACGCTTAGCTAATACCGATTTTGCGTCGATGTGACGACGACGTCGAGACGACGTGATGTCGACTGAAAAGTGACAACGACGTCGACGACGACAACCGTAATAAGGGTGATAGCGTCGACGAAAATGGCAACGAGTGACCGTCGACGTCGACTTAGCTGATACGAAATATGTTTCGATAGTTGTCACAAGTTATCGACTTTACCATACATAATAACGATTTTGGTAAGTCGTCGCCGACAGCGTCGAGTGAGTGTCGACGACGACAACCGTAATAAGGGTGAATATCTTCAAAGATTTTGAAGCTTGCAGAATTGATTTTCAAACATTTCTTAGCAAAAATTATTAGCTGATAGCATTAGCGAAATTAAACATTATAATTATAAAAAAACAAAGCTAACCACGGTAGGCAGGAAGCGACGATAGGTTGCATGAAAATGTCGAGAAAAAAGGAAAGTGGGGTTGTGTTATGTGATGTTTATAGATGAAACATCCGTTGAAATTAAAATCCGAGCTGCTCCTTTTTCAAGGATATCCACATTTTTTGTTTTTTTTGAAAGGATCAAATATTGAGGAAATCGAAAATTCGCCACCGTCCAAATTTTTCCGATTTCAATACATTATTTGGTCGCTAAGGGATACAAAAAAAGGTATTAAAAAGAAAAAAGGACACCTGTAGTGGAAAAATCCAATGTGAACAGGACCTAAAGGATAACCACTGAAATATAAAATAACACAAAAAGTACCCACTTTAATTTGCGTATAACTACTAAAATATTAACTCTACGTGAAAACTCCTTATTATATTTTTCATTCAGAATAAATATGTAAAGAAATATTTCTTTAATATACAATTTTGATGTACCTGCAGTGCTTAATGTACTTTGGTGCATCTAAAGTGAAAATTTCAAAAAAAGTACGTTTTTTTTATGGTGCTATTTTAAGTTCAAATATTTTTCTGGTTTATGTAAATATTTTAATCTAATGTTCCAATTCCCATTCATACATATCTATACGTTAATAATCAAAAAAAGTTAGAGCTGAGATACGCGCTAGCTGTGCACGGTGGGCGGGAAGCAACAATAGGTTGCATGGAAGTATCGAAAAAACGAAGGCCCAACGAATATGTGCCTAGCTGTGTGCTGGTACTAATTTTCGTTTAAAAAAAATGTTGGAGATGTTATTCACGCTTGCTGTGTGTTTATGAAGTATAACAGAATATCATTTTACGTAAGTTTTTAGCCGGCGATCGTTGTTTGGATATTTTCATGCAACCTATTGTTGCATACCGCCCACCGTGCACAGCTAGCACGTATTTCAACTCTAATTCTTTTTAATATTAACGTATAGATATGTAAGAATGAGAATTGGATCATTAGATTAAAATATTTACATAAACCAGAAAAATATTTGAACTTAAAATAGCACCATAAAAAAAACGTACTTTTTTTGAAATTTTCACTTTAGATGCACCAAAGTACATTAAGCACTGCAGGTACATCAAAATTGTATATTAAAGAAATATTTCTTTATTTATTCTGAATGAAAAATATAATAAGGAGTTTTCACGTAGAGTTAATATTTTAGTAGTTATACGCAAATTAAAGTGGGTACTTTTTGTGTTATTTTATATTTCAGTGGTTATCCTTTAGGTCCTGTTCACATTGGATTTTTCCACTACAGGTGTCCTTTTTTCTTTTTAATACCTTTTTTTGTATCCCTTAGCGACCAAATAATGTATTGAAATCGGAAAAATTTGGACGGTGGCGAATTTTCGATTTCCTCAATATTTGATCCTTTCAAAAAAAAACAAAAAATGTGGATATCCTTGAAAAAGGAGCAGCTCGGATTTTAATTTCAACGGATGTTTCATCTATAAACATCACATAACACAACCCCACTTTCCTTTTTTCTCGACATTTTCATGCAACCTATCGTCGCTTCCTGCCTACCGTGTAACAGATCAACCTAGATCTGCAGTAAATTAAGTTTATTCTTGGACTTAATAAAATAAATTTTCATTTTGTGTTGTTTTGTTCTCTTGTTAATTTAGAATTGATTTCTTTGCTTTTGATCAGAGTTAAGCATTTCTATTCCGTCCTCGAAATATGGAAAGGATCAAATTTATATACATACATACCTGTAATTGATGGACTCAACAAGTAAAAATAGTGAATTTGTGGCTTTGTTCAGAAACTCCGTTTTGAAGCGCAACCTGCTTTTGTAGTACAAGCAGAGCGTTCATAAACGTAAGTTTTGCATGAAGCGTCGCTCATCAAAACCATCAAAAAAATATTTACTGCCGCTGTTGCGTTTCATGCCGCGTTTCTGAACATACCCTGTTTATGTTTATTCTTTTGGGTTCGGCAATCAATAATAAAACACTTGTAGAATAGCCCAACTAAAGTTGAAGCTTAGGATTAATAAACAAACGTATTCTAGAGCTGACACTTATTTTTGAGAATATATTTACATACATACATATGCACATTTATTTTCAAACATTCTGCCTTTTTATTTATCTGCATCGTTTAACTTATTTTATTATTTTGTTTAGCCATCCACATCCTTAGCAATCATGCCATCAGTTTCTTGTTCATTACCGCTTGCTAATTATTTCAGCTTTTCATCACTTTGCCTTAATTCAAGTAAAATAAAATGTAAATGTGCATAAGTTAATTTAAACATTAATTATAATTACCGCTAAAAACAAAAATAATTTAATTAATGAATAAATGTGTAATTACAATACTGCATATAAAATAATAAGAATAACTCATTGCTTAAAATACTTATTGTACTACGTGTATTTCCCATTATTTTTTTATACAAAACAATAAAAAAATATTTAAAATGAAGTAAAGTAAATTAAAAGATCTAATAATAATCCTTGTATGTAATTAAATTATAAAATATAATATGTAAAAACAATATTAAAACTAATTAAATTATTAAAAAAAAACATGCATTATAACGGCTTTAGCAAACAAACAGAAAGTATGCAAAACAAATACATCGCGACGTTTTAAGTGCATAAACTACTAAATTAAACAAACAAAAAATTAAATAAAAATTTAAAAAATTAAATAAAAATTAAATAAAAATTAAAAAAATGAAATAAAAATTAAAAATCTTAAAAAAAATGTGTAATCTATTTTAAGGTTTAGCGTAAAGAAATATCTAATAACAAATAGCGTTATTCACTCCTGTTTAATTGGCAACTAAATAAGTAATAAAAATTAAATAAGAAAATTAAAGCAGCAACAACCACCAATGAATGAATGGTGTTGTTGTTAGAGAAGGACAGAATTTGGAAATGAATGAAAAGAAATGAAAACAAAAAAAAAAAACACAAAAAATTTGGTCTTTTAATTTTTCCAACAAAAAAAGCTTTATTTTGCTTTTACCTTTCATTGCACTATGAACTTTCCTTTTTGGGCATTCGCAGAGAAAACTTTTTAAATGCTGCTTTCTTTTAAGAACTGTTTTAGATATATTGTGGAACGATTTTCTGGCATCCCTTGTCAAGTTTGGTTTGGCGATAAACCGGTTTCGGCTAATATGCGCCATCTTCAGTGTCTTTTTTCGTTCACCAAAAATAAACTGCTTTAGATTATATTCGACAAGAGATACATATCTTGTTAGATAAGTCATTCAGCTGGTTTAAGAATTTTATTTAAGTCTATGTCGAAACTTTGTGTTCCCTGCCGTTGTTGTTGTGCAGCCACCAAGACACTCCCGAAGGTTTTTTTGGGAGTGTAGGGGAAGTAACAGTCCTTTTCCCTCTGGCACTAGCCCGACTGTCGTGCGAACGATTTTTTTTTCGGCCATTATCTACCTTCTACCGGTGAATACCTTCTAGGCCGGTGAATTTTAGTCGCCTCTTACCACAGACATTGCTTACCACGTGTATATTCTAAGCCCCCTGACGAATTGAGGGTTCGCTGCCGTAAAGTCGACTGGTTGAAAGATTATATCGATAGCTGAGAAACCTAATGTAGCTCACGGAACTTCGGGCAATCATCTGCTATTTTAATGGATTAATTTCAATGCGAATCATTTTCAAAAAAATTTGCTCAAGCTTCACTTTCAAATCAGGATGCATCATCTTAGAAGTACATGCTGGAAGAAAACACACTGCGGGGTACATATGTATGTACCTGGCCGAATACGTGCAAAATTGTCAGAAACATTTGGTACAGATCAATTGGAAATAGATATTCAAGCTAAATAATTTTAATTGCTGAAGAGCATTTGAAAAAACAATGATGAAAAGTAGAGCCGTCTTTCCTGTAATTGAGTTGTACGTCTCTTCTACTTGAGATTTCTTTATGGATAATGGATTACAAATCATAGAAAAAAAGGCCATTTATTTTTTTGAGCCAAATACAAGAACAATTGGGATGTCTTGATTGTGTTCCTTTCGTTGCATGACTGGAGGAATCCCTTCTACGAGTACTAAATATGTAAATTGGCAGTAGGCGAGGGGTATAGCTAATGGCATCGTGAATAATTGGATGAGTGATTTAATTTGATTCGAAAACAGGTAAAATAACAGACATTTTTGAACTTCGTTTTAATAAAGAGTATTTTTATTTATTAATACGTTATAATTAAAAATTATGAAGGTATTTGTAAAAAAGTTGTATAGCAAATTTTGCCGCTATGGCGCCATAGGTGGTACACTCGCCATGCAAGCAATCATGCAAAAATGGAATTTATTTTTATCCCATTTTATATTTTTTACTCAATTTAATTACATTTAAAATGTTTCCTCTAGCATTTATTCCTATTGGGTTCAAACAACTGCTAACGTGCGCCTAAAATTATGCTTTGATATTGCTTTTTGCACTGTTATGGCAAATACCTAAAAGGTCATTTCATTAATGATCATTAATTAATGTTGGATATTTTATTGTATGCAATAATTTTTGGTTATACATACATACCCAACAGACCAGTAGTGAGTTTCTGTAACAAAATCGCGAAAATTTTCGATCAAAATGACGTCACATTAATACGTTCCACACTTTGTCACCACCTAAAAAGCAGGTGAGAATCTATCGATTGACGTCATTATGACGTCACTCAGGCGAAAAGATTGATAGAGTTCAGTTACAGAAACGCAGTGCTGTACTGAGTTTCTGTAACTGAACTCTATCAATAGTTTCGACCGAGTGACATAATGACGTCAATCGATAGATTCTCTCTTGCTTTTTAGGTGGTGACAAAGTGTGGAACGTATTAATGTGACGTCATTTTGATCGACAATTTTCGCGATTTTGTTACAGAAACTCACTTCAGGAAGTAAGCGAAATGTAATAGGACTTGAGAACAAGCTTATAACAATTGTCCATTGTAAGCTTATTGCAATACAGTTTTTATAAGCTTAATTGTAAGCTTATTAACAAGCATGATTGTAATAATTGAGGAACACAAGCTTGAAAACAATATTACAATAAGCTAACTTTACACTTGCAATGAAAGCTTAAAAAACTATTAATAATAAGATTGTTTTAAGCTTGCTGTAACATTTTTTTAAATTTTGGTTTTACAATGATTCATATAATTCATTATTCCTCTTTCGGAAAAGGGAAGTATAAAAGCCTCAATAAAATTCAATATAGTGTTGAATGTCCTACTATATGATACCGTTCAGGTTGATGTCATTGTTCGAAACAGTAGGAGAATATAAAATAAAGAACATTGCAGTAAAGGTGAAAAAGGAAAGAAAATGAAAAGAAAAATGCAAATAAAAATTTATTTTTTTCTTTTTTCTATTATTTATACATACAATTGTATTTATAAGCTTACAACAATCCTTCACAAGTAATATTTTTCTACAATTACATTTGTAAGCTTATAAAAAGGGTGCCGTTTTGATTTTTCTACAATTGTTCTTAAGACTTTTTCAATACTTTACACAAGCTTTCCTCAAGCTTAACGCTTATATTTGTAAGCTTGTTATAATATTATTCTCAAGCCCTTTGGTCTATTGGGTATATTGTTTTTTTTTTATTAATAAATATATGTATGTAATGGAGTTTTGATAAAATCTAAGAGAAATACGCTTATAGATATTAGATATTTGACTTTTAACCGTGTACAGTATGAATATATGTCTGTATGTAAATAGAAATAAGGGGCTATCCATAAATAATTTCATAAAAAGTTTCAAAAAGCATATATTAATTCAACATATAAAGTATGCATTTAAATTGTATAGATATACATATGCACATATGAATGTAGATGCATATATACGTTTCTTAAGTATGTATGTTCATCTCTTAATGCTTTTCATATTCTCAGGTATTAATTTTATATTAAACAAAATGATTATCAAATAAATATGTATTTTGTATTTTTATCATAAAATCATTACATCTGATATCAAATAGATCAACATAACTGCATAAATAGATTTTGATCAATTGCAAGTGAGTTAAGTAAGTCACCGATATTCTTTGTTACAGCGCTCTTTAAGCGCTTCTATGTAATATCTGAGACTAATTTACATTAAACCTTGAGGAAAAAGTCTGCCTGAGTCTGTCGAATGATGATGGGAAATTTTCGTATATGTATGCTTATTATCATATTTTATTAAAGTAGTCAATCTGAAGAGAATCCTCAAAGTAACATTGTAGTAGTCATAAAAAATTACACTACTCGACAAATTTTGATCAACTTTAACCATCAAAAATGAAATAATACTTTTCCAAAGCGAAATTTTGCGCTCATTCCGAATATCAATCATCTCCATTTTTTGTGGCAGACCCAGTTTTTGAGATATTGGTAAAAATGTGGAAAAAGCCATATATGTATGCAAGACATTGCATCACGTAAGTGCATCCAGGCCCGACGAGAGGGGGGGGCTGAGGGGGTCAATTGCCCCGGGCCCGGGCTTTAGAGGGCCCGGGAATCTCAAAATGATATCCAAGTTTTTGCTTACAGAAAATAAACGAACAACACCTTTAATCACCTTTCGTAGATAGCAATCATTTTAAATTTCAACAAATTTTATAAATCTCTTAAAGTGTCTGCACCCCACTTAAGGAATTGTTGGTTTTTGGCGTCGACTTTGCAGCATAAATTTGAATTCGTTTTCTGTTGCAACAGAAAAATTCGGTATGATGCAAATTCTTATACAGCGATATGGGTATATCCTGGGCGTTTCGGACGGTATGTTCGCACGATTTTTTGAACTTTTGAGGCAGAAATATCGCGAAATATTGTATCGTTTTATGATAAAAGGAAAGATTTAGGCCACAGCTAATGATTAAAGTATGTTAGCGACAGAAATTTAGTTTAATGCCTCTGTTTTAGCCACTTAAACTGCGTTCCGGACGCTACAAAAACACGTCCATTTTTTTTTTTTGAGTGGCTAAAACAGAGGCCTGGCATAGCAGGCGAGCACTCTACCCACTGCACCACAGCGGCCATGTATAGATAAATTAAAGTTCGTAACTTGGCCGCTGTGGTGCAGTGGGTAGAGTGCTCGCCTGCTATGCCAGAGGTCTCGGGTTCAAACCACGGTCCGAGCCAAACAAATTTTTCTAATTAGTAAAAATCCAATTATTGGGTTTTTTAAGAGCAGCGGTCACCTCTCGGCAGTGGGCGGCATACCCTCCGAGAGTATTTCTGCCATGAAAAAAAGCTTCTCACAAAAAATGCATTCGCCGTTCGGAGCCGGCATAAAACTGTAGGTCCACCCAATTAGTAGGAAAAACAAAAAGGAGCACACCTCGAATTGGGAGAGAAGCTCGGCCATAAAACTCGTCAGAGTTATAATAGCGCCATTGTATTATTATTATTAACTATATATTCATTGAATTTTGATTTTGAGAATTTGTTCATTTAGTATGGGGGCCCTTAGTTATTTTGACCCCGGGCCCGGATTTTCTCTCGGCGGCCCTGAGTGCATCAAAAAGTTTTATTAGATATCGTGGCGATTTGACATCTAGGAAGTGCTGGTAGAGGGAGCTCCAACAAACATTTTTTGCCTTCAGACTCCAAAATTGGTCAAGTAGTTGGTTACAATGGCAAAAATAATGAAAAAAATTTGAAAAAAAATCGAAGTTTTTTAAAGAAATTTCAGATTTCACTGTCCTAAAATCAGAAAAATTTTATTGGGGACAAAAAGTTAGCCCCCCTATCCTATAGAGAATTTAATTGTGAACATTTTAAGACTAATGGTGCAATAATCGGATGTACCATTTTTTATATTTACCTATTTTTATTGAAAGACCTTAACCAAAAATTTTGCGGGAAGAGTAAAATTTCAACAACATAATAGGGTTTATTCATTAAACTTTATTAAGGAGTAATACTCAAGATTATTTCATTCCATTTATTACGTGTTTTTAAGTGCACAATATCTCCCAAAACAGCGATTAATAGGAAAATAAATTAATTGAATAAAAAAATATCTGCATTTCGCGATTTTAAAGACGGGATAAATAATAAGCGATGGGAGTAAGTACTTTTGACTACTCTTTTGTAATTTTCTGCATTTGTTACACGTATGATTTTCCAAAAAATAGTCTCCCATCGTATCCTCGAACCAATAACCTTAATATCGCCATTCAAAAACTATTATGGCCTGATGAAATCTCTCACCGTGTTCATCACTTTCAGCACCTAAGCCTCCACTGCGTTGGGAAGATCAGGTGGACAGTGATGCTCTCTCCCTAGGTATTCCCAAGTGGCGCCATGCTGCGCGAAACAGAAATAGCTGGCGCGCTTTATTGAACTCGGGCAGAATCGTCTAGACGGTTACGTGCCAATTAAGTAAGTAAGTGTGGTGCAGTGGGTAGAGTGCTCGCCTGCTATGCCAGCGGTCTCGGTGTCAAACCCCAGTCCGAGCAAACACCAAAAAAATTTTTCTAATTAGTAAAAATCCAATTATTGGGTTTTTTAAGAGCAGCGGTCACCTCTCGGCAGTGGGCGGCATACCCTCCGAGTGTATTTCTGCCATGAAAAAGCTTCTCACAAAAAATGTATTCGCTTTCGGAGCCGGCATAAAACTGTAGGTCCGCCCAATTAGTAGGAAAAAAATAAAAGGAGCACACCTCGAATTGGGAGAGAAGCTCGGCCATAAAACTCGTCAGAGTTATAATAGCGCCATTGTATTATATATCATTATATAAGCTTATAAAAAGGGTGCCGTTTTGGTTGTTCTACAATTGTTCGGATTTTCTTTTTCAATATATAGTCTATTCAAGTATTTCTCAAGCTTAACGCTTATACATATTAGTAAGTTTGTTATAATATTATTAGCAAGCCATTTGGTTTGTTGGGTAGCGTCAATAATTTTATGTGTATATTTTTTATTTTTTATTTTTATTTTAATTCAAATTTTTTTTTTAATTTTTGTTTTAATTTATATACATACATATTTATTATTAACTACTACCTTTAACTTTATTTTGTGTTGATGACAATTCACTGCAGTAAAAATCCGCAATGAATCCTTAATGAATCACTGATGCAATTCACCTATGACGAGGAGGCATCAGTGAATACTTTCATATAAAGACTGCTGAATTTTTCATATAAACGGCTTGCTTTCCTCAGAAAGAAAAAACAAAAACAAATAAAAATATACTGAGTTATGACCACAGTGATGAATATTCAACAAAGATTCATCACTGATCCTTCAGCAGTGAAACAAATTTACTGCAGGGTTGCTCTCTTCTCATACGTACATACGAATATTTGTAAATCACTGTATATGTAGAAATATAAATTACATACTTAACACAGTATTCTTCTTCTTCCCTTCAATTTAATGACATCTATATGTGATTCTTCAGATTTTATTGTGTATAAACAACTATAACATAATAAAACTTACTAAAAATTATGGCGTATATGTACATATGTATGTAAATATATTATAAAAAAATTAAAGAACTTAATGATAGTTACATAATTATATAAATTAATGTAAGTATTCATATGTATGTATGTAAAATTGCCACTTATAAATATATAAAAAAACGTTAAGGTAGTCGTATACATTATTTCAAATTTTACTTAAATAAATATAAATATAAAAAAGTAATTTCGTGATGCAGCTATTAAAATTAGTAACAATATAAAACTATATATTATATATATATAAACTTACATGTATAAGAAATATAAAAATAAAACTTAATTTAACTTACATACACGTGCATATGCAGCTATGATTATGCTCATTCTCGAAGAGTTAAAAAAAATTAAAACTCCAAATTCGCTAGTGAACAATAGAAAACAGAAAGAAGAATTAAAAATGGACGATAAATAGTAATGTGAAGTAAGCGAAAAAGGCAAACTTTAAGTACTAAATATACAGAAAATCTTTAAAGCAAATGAAGTTGAAATTGCAAACTATTTGTATTTGTAAATACACTCGACGAACACGAAGAAAACTTGAAATCAATACAGAAGAATTCTTTGCTAAATACATAAATATGAATCAAAAATTAAAATTTCGCTTTACTCATTTATACATACGTAGGTACACACTACAAAAGCATTACAGGAGGCTGAAGAATGACTCCAACTCAAAATGAAAGGTCTGTGTAAGCCCGTCTCCACATAACTTGATTCGCCAACGAAACATGTAGCGAAACAACTCGCGAATAAACCGTCTCCACATGGCTGATCGTGATTCAGTTTAACATTTCTCTTTCTTGCTCTTCTTAAATGTTTGTATGTTTGCTTATTTTTGCGTTTTTGTTTTGGTCTGTATGAGATTTCGACAGATTTTCGATACAAAATTAGAGAAGGCATCGATATTATCGGGGTTTGCAAGAGGATTGAGAACGAATCACGCGTTTCATTCTTCATTCGCTTTCAGAAATTTGTATGCAAATTAGCGGGTTTCGGCACTGGTTTCGAGGTCGAACAAAGAGTGTGAGAGTGAATGCAGATAAAAAGAGCGATACGCGTTATGTGGAGCTTGGCCCGTTATCGAAACGAAATTTTAACCACCATTTCCAAGATATTTCATATACATATACTTTGAGGGCCGTTTTCACCCTCTCCGGTTAATTTAACCGTTGGTTAATTTGACGTAAATTGTATGGCGAGCTGTCAAATAAATTGTTTAACCGGGAGAAATCCCCCGGTTAAGCACTTAACCGGAGCTGGTGAAACCGGCCCTGAATGTTGGAAAACCGTGGTTGGTTATAAGTTCGAACTCAGTTTGGAATTCATATTGAACATTTTCGAATATATTGCCATTATACACATATTAACCCCCTCCCCCCCCCCTCGCGTACTCGTTTACTTTGTACATTGATCAAACTTTCTAAATTGAAATTTCATAAACTTAAAACATTCTAAAAACATTAATCCCCACAAAGTGCTAAAATGCTAATTTCTAACTTTTTTTGTGATCAAACCAAAAAAAAATATGTACATCACGCGATTGTCAACAAAGCTAACACCAAAGGAACGAGTCAACTGTCATTGGGTGCAAATTAAAATAAATAAATGACGCTTTTCATAAGAATTTTGTTAGTTTAGCTTTGAAAACCTTATAAGCATGACCCAAACAAATTTCTAATCAATTGCCAGAAAAAGGAATAAAAGAAAAAAAGTAGCACATAAATCGCTCTTTCTTCAAGAGAAAAACTACTAACAAATTTGGCAAAAAGAAACAATGGCAGTTGGTAGGCAATAAAAAAAAAAAAAAGAAGCCAACCAAAAACAAAAAAAGCCCAAAGTCGTTGCAATGGCAAAAATATACTGAGTGGTTTGAAATACATACAACAACCTCAACTCTTTCCACCATCGTCGCTGCTTCCGTAATGCAATGACAATGATACAGAAATAATCAACACTTACTCACCCGAAGACAATTGGCACAAAAATGTGTTATTTTTCTGTTTAGGTAATTGTATACACATATTTACAAAATAGTGATTACCCTGCAGGGAACTCAATAACTAGTGAGCAAAATTTCTAGTTCCGAACTAGCGAAAAGGTGTCAAAAAGGAACTAGATAAATTATAAATAGACCCTCACCAGTTCAGAAGGAGTGAATTGAGTGACCATTATAAGACACACTTTGATTTGTATGCAATTCTATGAAAATTTTTCGTTCATTCAATTGCCGTCTGCTTTGTATATTTCTGCAATTCTCAGATGTTTAGTGAAGCATTTTATATAAAGAGTTTTCTATTTGCATCTTGTATGAAATGAAATGTTCCTCTAATTATGCTTTTTCGATCCCTCAGGCTTATTATTATTTTTTTTTATTTTATTACTTTTTAAATATTATTGTAAATTTTTAAAATATAAAAAAATAAAAAAAATATTAGTTTAAAAAAAAATAAAAAAAATTATCATCCAACTTGACACCGACAGGATTCGAACCCGCGCTCGCCAGATTGATTGTCACACGTGTTAGCCAGACAGCCATCGCACTACTTGCATGAAGTGTGTCAAAGGCTACACTTCACCGGCAGATATAAAACTGTAGAATTTGTAGGTACTTGTAGCTAGTTCAGAACTATCGAAATTGTGCCAATTAACGAACTAGTGGAAACTGTAGAATTTAGTACTAGTTCGGAACTATCGAAAATGTAGTGCAGAGAGTGACAATTGGCACCGCCTAGGACATCGCCGTGTTAAATTCGTCAGTTGATAACATGCAAAAGAGATTTAGCTCGCACTAGTAGTGTCGAAAAATGAACTAGAAGCGACCTAGTTCGGAACTAGAGATTTTCCCTACAGGGTACTTTTGAACCCTGTGGTATGTGTAAACTGTAAAGCATGGTTCTTCACAGCTATCGCGCTTCCGCGCTTTTTATTTTTGTGCCGCGCTTAAGCATAGGCAAGCGCGCCGAAAATCACCGCGACCGCGCATTCTATCCTCTCGCCTACAAACGAAGTTTAATGTCATACCCATTAGGAACAGCAGCGCAAATTTACTATTAATTCATGTAAAATTACCTATAAAATAATAATTTTGAAATTGATTTTGGTCTAAACAATTTTTTCACTATCAGACCCGGAAGACAAAATTAGGTGTTAGTTTATTTTATTATATTGAACACTTTTAAAAGTATTCAAAGAAACCAGAATTTTCAAAGCAACCAATTCCGACTGGGTATGTGGACGCGCCATTTTTGGCTTCCATTATTCTTTTTTATTTTCTGCAGAAGCTTGCGAAAGCGAGTTGACGCCCCCACACTGAGAGAAAATGGTGCCATCTTTTATTTGAAATTTAAGATTTGATACGGAATTCGATAATGATATGTGTATGTACATATGTACATATGTATGTACGTATATACCTATGTAGATTTTATAACACCCTTTTATTAGCTTCACCTGTATGCATATGGGTAATTTTTTTGTGCCTAAAAATACGCAACATATTTACTAATGAGATTAATTCAATCAGATAGCTATAAATTAAACTTTAATTATTAAAGCGTGCGCTAATAATGAAAAATATAAAAACGCACAACACCAGCACGATCTGCAGAAGAAAACGAAAGAATATAAAAAATTAAAGAATGCGCTGCTATGATAAAAATCGAAGGTAAAATTGAGTAATAATTGTTTGAAAATTTTCGATTTCGATCACTATTACCAGTCCCTGAATTATGTGAAATTTATTCGTTTTTTTTAAGACCGAGAAGAAAGCAAAAAAATTAAAAAAAAATATTAAAAATTTAAAAAAAGTTAAAAATAAAAAATTTAAAAATATATAAAATATTTCAAAAAATACACAGAAATATATTTATTCTCTTTATTTACCAAACAATTATCAATTTATAAATTTTCGAAATTTTTCGGGTGTAATTTTAATAATGGAGGAAGTGGGCGGCCGCAATTTTTTTTGCTCTTATTGTCGGCCATGATTTTTATTTCAAAGTACCGGTGCCCGCGCTTCCATAAGGGCTTTGTGGAGATCACTGCTGTAAAGTATTGCTAACCGCCACATCCAGGCGAAAAATGCTTTACTGCAAACCAAAGCTTTGAATTAGCAATTGTTGCAGCATTAGCAACCTCAATTTACACTAGCCAAACGTAAGAGAGGAATCATCACAGCAACAATAAAATGGCTTAGTTAGAGCTAAGGAGATTGGCTGCCTCTGCCATCATCGATGATATGATCAGCAAACAGGGAGCAACGTGCAACAACCAACAAATGGCGTGTTTTAACTAGAGTTTTTCAAACAATGCTTTAGGAAAACATACTAGGTACATAATATCTACATATGTAAGTGTATATGTATGTACATACCCTGTAGGGAAAATCTCTAGTTCCGAACTAGGTCGCTTCTAGTGTATTTTTCGACACTACTAGTGCGAGCTAAATCTCTTTTGCATGTTATCAACTGGCGAATTTAACACGGCGATGTCCTAGGCGGTGTCAATTGTCACCCTCTGCACTACATTTTCGATAGTTCCGAACTAGTACTAAATTCTACAGTTTACACTAGTTCGTTTATTGGCACATTTTCGATAGTTCTGAACTAGCTACAAGTACCTACAAATTTTACAGTTTTACATCTGCCGCTTAAGTGCAGACTTTGACACACTTCATGCAAGTGGCGCGATGGCCGACTGGCTAACGCATGTGCCTTTCAATCTGAGGGGCGCGGGTTCGAATCCTGTCGGTGTCAAGGTGGATGATAATTTTTTTTTTTTTTAATTTTTTTTTGACTAATATTTTTTATTTATTTATTTAATAAAATTTACAGTAATATTTAAAAAGTAATGAAATAAAAAAAATTAAAAATAAGCCTGAGGGATCGGGAAAGCATAATTAGGGGAACATTTCATTTCATACAAGTTAAGATGCAAATAGAAAACTCTTTATATGGAACGCTTCACTAAACATCTGAGAATTGCAGAAATATACAAAGTCGACGGAAATTGAACGAACGAAAAATTTTCATAGAATTTTTGTCACTTCGAAATTGCATACAAATCAAAGCGTGTCTTATAATGGTCACTCAATTCACTCCTCCTGAACTGGTGAGGGTCTAACTACAATTGATCTAGTTCCCTTTTGACACCTTTTCGCTAGTTCGGAACTAGAAATTTTGCTCACTAGTTATTGAGTTCCCTGCAGGGTACATACATTACATGTGCTGCATTAATATGAGCCTATAAAGTAGCAAAATTGAGTTTGTACCAGCAGAAGCAGTTCAATAATGTAGCTGACTCTGAAGAGAGCTCTGTTGGTCGTTTGCAGCAACACATTTTTTTAGAAATCAAAGTAACGCTAACGAAGTCACAACATTATGAGGTGACAATGGCGATTGGAACTTTAACGAAAACAGCAACAACAACAACACAAAAATAACAGTAACAGCAAAAAATCCAAAAAATTAGCTAAAAAAATGCTGGTAACAGCACAAACCGAGACAATCGCAAATAAATAAAATCACATTATCACCTTTCGGTTGCTTGACCAACTTACCACAAACTGCGCCCTATTTCGATATAGGTACATATATGTATGTATGTATTCATGTATGTATAAACCGATATTAGAATCGGTAAAAATATGCTTGCACAGAAACCTTAATATTTGAACAGAAAATGGTTATCAAAGGAAGGGGGACAGCTGGAGCATCACACTATATTTTTTACAGTGCTATTTGCTTCATGCACTGAACGCAGAGTCAAATATATGTTATCACGTTGTATGCTATTAGCTCTACTCTATGCTCTACTCATCATAGCATTTTCCAGCATTGTCGGCAATGAAAGATTCAGCTTTGGATGCTGTTGTAGGCAGCCATTGCTTCCGTTGCTGTTGCATTTGCCGCCAATTAAATTTTGAAAATCGACCATAAAATTTGTGACAGTAATAGTCAATTGTTGTTCTTGTTATTTTTCATTGTTATTAATACAAATGCTGTTACAAATTTGTTATAACATCTGTAAGTTGCTCGAGGTTTTAAGCATTTTAGGTTAACCTCATAAATTGTAGTTATAAGTTTCCAAATTGGGATAATGATTATCATTATATACATATAGCTTTTCGGCATAAGGGGAGAAAACAACGCTAACTGAAAGGATACATTCGTTAAAAATAAGTGTTCTAAGAACTTGTAGGAGCTTCGACGAAAAGATCTTTTTCTTAATAGTCACTTAATAATAATGCAATGGCGCTATTATAACTCTGACGAGTTTTATGGCCGAGCTTCTCTCCCAATTCGAGGTGTGCTCCTTTTTGTTTTTCCTACACAGAGCCAAAAAGTTCACCTATAATCAAAGAGATTGCCATCTAAAAAAGCTATTTGGCCAAGGAGAGCGAGAGGAGACAAAATTGAAGGAATTTTTGTTAGAAAATCTTCTAGATTTTAGCTTGAATTCCTTCTTAAATTTATTGAAAAGGATACCGTCTGAAAACGAGGAGATAACTTCTTATTTATTAATTTTTTATGTCATTTTGTCAAAAAAAAATTAAATTTTTAGAAGAAATCTGCTTGTTTTTATGAGAAAATTTTTATAAAGCAAATCAATAAGGACATCCTCTAATTTTTACTTGAACCTTTTTGAATTTATTAAAAAGGAAAACTTTTTATTTTCAAAAGAGCCCTTATTAATTAAAATTTTGCTATAAACGTCTTAACGTACGTACATGTATGGATATACTCGTACATACTAGAAATATGCATAACAGTTATTGCATCAGCCACTTTTTTTGTATGTGTGCAATAACATGTTCAAGAAATTAAAAGGGAGAACTTTTTATTTTTAAAAGAGCTCTTATGTGTTTCCTCCGTTCGTCAATTTCACTACGGCTTTGCACATTTCTACAATTCTCAAACGATTAGTGAAGCACTTGGTATAAAGAGTTTATTATGTCCATCTGCACTTATATGAAATGAAATGTTGCCCTTTGTCTGAATAAGTCCTAGGAAAATACTAGCTGACTACTTGTGTTTTCCGATGAAAATCAAGATTCTCTTCTTAATAATATTAAACAGAGGTTCTTCTTAATTTTACAGGTTATCTGCTAAATTTATGTGAAAAGGTTTCCATATTTATTCTAGGAGTCATCTTCTTAATTTTATATAAAAGGTTTTCATCTTAGTTTTATAGGTTATCCATTAAATTTGACTGAAAATGATTTCATCTAAAATCCACGGGTTATCTCCTTAATAATATTGAAAAGGTTTTCATATTAGTTTTATAGTATATCTACTTAGTTTTATTAAAATGAGACATCCAGTCATAATAAGACGGGCATCTTATTGGAGAGAAAGCGTAGAGAAATCCGCTAAATTTTGTTCTAATTTATGGGGCATTTTAGGTGGTCTTTTGGCTCTGTGTACTACTAATTAAGGCCCTTGGCAGCTTACAATCTATAGATTGAGAGGGAGTGTATATGTATGTGTGAGTGTCGGGTGATTGACGCAAATATCCACAATTTTTGTTAGTCAAGTTTGAGCGCTTTTTTGTGTGTGTTAGTGCAATCGGCAGCCGTCGTCCTACACGTACTTGTTGTCGGCTAGCTGTCGGCTTGCGTTGATGAAAATCAAAAATTTTTGATATTTGCGTCAATCACCCGACACTCACACATACAAATACACTTCCTCTCAATCCATATTGTAAGTGGCCAAGGGCCTTTAGCCGTGTCAACGAGTTTTTCCGAGTCAAAAAGCAACAAAAACGACGGGCGTCGGTTGGAAACACTAAAAGGGATGCCAAGCCATTCTCCACTCGACCTCTCCGGCGCAGTGCAGACCTCATTTTTCCTCTGCTACCACCGCGTAGCGGGTGTGAATAGTAATACATCCCGGGCCGTAGTATTTTTATTCATCGCATAAAATGGCCTAGGAAAAGAATTCGATAGTTATTATCTGTTTAAACTATGCAATAGGTATTGAAGTCGTAATGTAAAACTTTGTTAAATTCTAAATCACTAATATCTATGGAAATATGCTGAAACTGAGGTCAGGGTACTATAGGCAATCTTAGAAATTAATTATGTACCCAGGATATTGAAGTGTGTGATCACTGATCAGCTAAAGCTAACCGGGTAGGTACTACTTACCTCCCTTTTTATCTAATAGGTAAATCCTCAAGATTCAAGAAATTGCATGATTGATTTACTTGTGTTTCCTATGCATTTCATGTGTATGATAAGTAATTCCAAATTCCTTATTGAATTTTGTATTAAATTGACGTTTATACATGACACGAAAATGTGCAACCGTATTAGCCAACGCAAAACACAAACACAAAACAGATTTACATGTACCTATGTACATAAAATTGCCACTGTGAAGTGTAAATTACCAACCCACTAACGAATCTGGACGCGCTGCTGCCAAAGGCATGCAACTAACAAGCTGTGGTGACAGCCACAAATGGCCAATGGTCAGCATGCAGTTCGGGTAAAAAGACTAACGATATAACAAAAGTTACTTAAAAAAACAAGTAAGGAAGCCTAAGTTCGAGTGGAATCGAACATTAGATACTCAGCTGTATGCTTTCATTGTTTGTTTGCGTTTGATGGAAACACGGTGTAGGTACTTTATATAAAGCAAGTGCTGCATAAAGTGGGCGTAGCCGCGCCCATTTTCAAAATTTTTATCAGTCATCCAACTAAGCATATGAATATTATTCTTTGTGCAAAATTTCATTAATTTTTGACTTCTAGTTACAAAGATGTCACGTTACAAATTCCCAAAGGGTGTTCTAGAAATATCTTTGTTAAAAAGTAGGCGTGGTCATAAACCGATTTCAATAAATTTTTGCGTGTCTATTAACACAAGTTATAAGAGTGTATAAACCAAGTTTCGTTATAATATCTCAATTATTTGTCGAGTTATGGGCTCAGAAATCTCGTATATTCCTGCTTCTTAAAAGAGGCGGTGCCACGCCCATTTTCCAAAATTTTTATGCTTTTCGTTTTATGTCCGCAGTTGGACTCCTGCCATAAAATTTCAATGATATATCTTTATATTTGACAAAGATATCGCTTAAAATGTTTTTATTAGGTCACTTTATAATACCCATATATAAAAGTGGGCGTGGCCGTCAACCGATTTCGCTAAAATTTTCAACATGTATTACCGCAAGTAATAAAAGTGTACACAGCAAGTTTCGTCATTATATATCAATTATTTGTCGAGTTATGGGCTCAGAAATCTCGTATATTCCAGCTTCTAAAAAGAGGCGGTGCCACGCCCATTTTCCAAAATTTTTGTGTTTTTCGTTGTATGTCCGCAGGTGGACTCCTGATATAAAATTTCAATGATATATCTTTATATTTGACAGAGATATCGCTTAAAATGTTTTTATTAGGTCACTTTATAATACCCATATATAAAAGTGGGCGTGGCCGTCAACCGATTTTGACAATTTTTCGTCCAAATATTTGCCTAAGTAAGTATATCACGCGTACCAAATTTCATCGATATATCTTATACAGTTTCTGAGTTATGGCTCATAAAGCTTTCAATGTTTGCTCCTTAATAAGTGGGCGTGGCACCGCCCATTTTCCAAAATTCTATCAAATTTCTTCTTAGGGGCCTGAGCTTAACATGTGGGTAAAATTTCATCACTCTAGCTATATTAGTGGCTGAGATACCAAATTTCCGATTTTTTCTATATGGGAAAAGTGGGCGTGGTCATGGTCCGATTTCGCCCATTTTCAATACCAACCGTCCCAGTGTCGATACCAACTTGCATTTCAAATTTCATCAAAATATCTCAATTTTTGCGCGAGTTAGAGTGTTTACAGACGGACGGACGGACAGACGGACAGACGGACGGACGGACGGACGGACATGGCTCAATCGATTTCTCTTTTCACCCTGATCATTTTGATATATATAAGTCTATATTTATCTCGATTATTTCATTCTGTTACAATCCACCGTTATGTGATTAAAACTATAATACTCTGTGTACTAGTACAGCTGAGTATAATAACAAATACATATCTATATGTTTGTGTGGTGTTTGAAGTAAAAGCAAACATCTGCGTAGACACGGAGTCTGTTTAGCGAAATATTAGGTCTGTTTGGTGAGATTTTGGGTAGAATGCTATTTTATGTCAAACTGAAGATGAAGGCAAAAGTTCAACAAACGCATTTGTGCGAAATGCTATTTAGTGTCAAAAATCACGCTTAGGAACAGTGTTGCCACAGCCTCAAAAATTATGGTATCACAAATTGATGCCTTCATGGTTTCTTTTTCGTGGTCACGCTTTCCTTTACCGATCGTAAAAACCGTTTATAAAAGGGGCGTTGCACCGTCCTCCGATCCTATATCTGAAGTCGGAATAGTCCGGAGGCCGATAGTTTTCGAAATATAAATATATGTTTTTTCAAAATACCTTTATTTTGGTGATAACGGGTTGAAAGGACCACACAATCCTCTTTCTGGGGCAAAATCTACGTACCCATCCACAGTAATCCTGCGTGGAATACCTTCATCGCCTTCATGAGGGAGTACTTAAATTTATAAAAAAAAAAAACACCTAAGCACAATTACATATGAATGATACGTACTCTGAAAAAAAAACGTTGTAAATACAAAGACTTTTGCAGTTAAATGAACAACTTTCCGCAGTTGAAATGTGCCCAACAACGCTCCGTTGTTGTTTCAAAGATGCGAGCTTTTTGATTCAAATACTTTTCGTATTTAAGTTAACAACGGAAACTGTTGAATGAAATACTTTTACATTTAAGTTAACAGTTTTTGCTTTTGAATTAACAGCAAAAAATTTTAGACCAAAAACAAGCACTGTTGATTCAAATACTTTCCGTATTTAAGCTAACAACTTTTGCTTTTTAATTAAACGCAAAAGTTGTTGGTGGAAAAACGGGCACCATTGAAGCAAATACTTACGCATTTAAGTTAACCTCAAGAAAATTGTAAAAATAGTATTTTTTTTTTAATATAATATATATTATTTTATTTTATTTTTTTTATACATATAATATATGTATGTTTACTTATCGAGCCCTAACCGCCATAAAGTGTATCCAACAAAATTATCGATTTTAGCGTTTTTAATCAACTCCCACAATTTCATAGACTTAAGGCCGGTTTCACCACCTCCAGTTAAGCTCTTAACCAGAGATTTTTGCCCGGTGAACCAATTTATTTGACAGCTCGCCATACAATTTACGTCAAACTAACCAGCGATTAAATTAACCGCAGATTGTGAAACCGGCCATAAATAAATTTCAAGGCTGATTACCAACTGTATGAAAAGAAAATAAAAAAAAAACCTGTAAAATTTAATTTTTGTTGGATACAATTTTTGGCGGGATTAGGGCTCGATAGGTAGTAATATTAATACTAAGGCCCGCCGTCACCAAACGAACTTTAGTCATTCATCCATTCACCATTTCCAAACGCATCAGTACATCTGCAGACAACTCTCACGACATAAAAAAAGCTGAGTTTATCAATAGATATTAGTTTTTGTTTAATTAATTTTTTTTATTTATGTATGTATGTATGTATGTATATTACTTTCTTTATTTTCTTTTAAAATTGAAACGAATTGAACGAATTTGAAAAATTTTGTTTATTTTTTTTGATTTTTTCTTTCAAATCCTTCTTTCTTTTTACTTAAAAAATGTTTAACAGCAAGCAAGTTTTTGAATCAACAACGCACGTCTTTGAATTAACTGCGGAAATTTGTTGAATCAAAAACTTTGCCGTTAAAACAAATACTTTTGCTGTTGAATCAAATACGGAGATTCAACAGCGAAAAGTTGTTGATTTAACTACGGGTATTTTTTTCAGAGTAGATAATTTTAATTTTGGCTTAGAACAAATTTTATTTTTATCAAACTTTTGGTTGGACCACTCCGCATAGAAGGCATTTTGACTTAAAGGAGGACAGCGCGACAAATATTTAAGAACTGATTCAATGACTCCAAATCAATTCCAGAATCAGCTCTGGCAACTAGATCACCCAGCTCGTTTGACCCATTGCATTTTATAGAACTTTTATATTACTCGGTACAGTACCAAAGTATTCATATTTATTTGCAGGTGAAATTTAAGTATTATCTTTATATTTTTATGTTATTAAAAAAAAACGATATCGTTAAAACCACGAAAGTAGCTTACTTTATTAATTTTAATTTTTTTCTCAAAAATTTTTCTGTGTTGGAACCTCAAAAGCAGCATATTTTATTAATTATAATTTTTTTTTCAAACATTTTTCGGTGATACCAAAAAAACCATAAATGTATCAATTTGTGATACCAAATTATTTTGAGGCTGTGGCAACACTGTTTACAATTTCTTCCTCTTCTTCAGATATTTTGACACATTTTAGGAAAGTACCCACACAAATTGTGTGTGCGGATTCCTACAAATAGCAAGTCTTCTTTCTCGCTCACATCCTCTGATCCTCTCGCTCTTTTGTGGTAAAATTCCTGCAACTCATACGCTTTCCTACACTCAACAAACGCTATTATTGAAAAAGAAAAAAAAAAGATTGGCATCCATCGATCGTTTTCGCGGCTTTTGGCGTATTCGCTGATGTGCCATATTTAACACCTCAACAAAACTAACAATGTTTGCCACAAGAATAACAACAAAAACAACAACAACATAATTGGCTACCGTACAACAAAAACACATTTGGGTAATTTTTGGTGACTGAAAGTGCAGCGCATGTGCATTGCCAATTGGAATTCTATGTCTTTTTAATACCCAGCTGTGTTTAATTGGGCAAAAAGGTATAGCCAAAGTCAAGTTTTGATTTCAGACAAAGAAAAGGCGAAAAGGAACGGGGACAGAATTGAATTTTATCTAATATCCATGCTTAGTTACCATTTTATGAGCAGTTCTTAGATATCATCGTAATGGCATTGACAGACGACAGCGATAATTTGGAATATCTAGCTGATTCGGAGTTAACTTGAGAATTAACTGGAGGTAATCCGAAATATCTCTTGAGTTAATCCTCAAAATTTTAGCGGAGTAGGGCATTTTGTTATGACATCTCAAGCGAAAAATCTCTATTGTGAATGAAAGTGTAGAAAAAGAAGAATCCAAAGCAGATCTAGGAAGGTAGGCGCATAGGCGAATTCAGAAATTTCCAATAAGGTTGTTCTCTGTGTCTAATATTTTTGCCGAGATATCATGATATCTTGAGAAATTTGCCACACAGAGAGAGCGCACCTTTAAGAAAATAAAATTCTAACTGACTTCATTGTGAACTAGCATGTTAGTCATATTCTTTCCACTCTTTATACAACTGTTGTCGCTTTGCTTTGCTTGCTTCAATTTCGAATTTATTAATTTTTTTATCTGAATAAAATAAAATACTTAAAAAAAAGAACTAGAAACATAAATTCAAACTCACTTCTCATAGAAGACTATTGTGAATGTAATAACATGGTTGCATTTCCCGTGATATTTTTCTCATGATATCAAATATCACGCGTTGAGGTATGAGAAATTTGCCGAACCTCCAAATTTGACAAGACGTGTATTTTGTTGTTGTGCTCGGCAAATTTATCACACTTATGTCATCTCGGCAAATTTGCCAGGCCAAAATCACAGAGAGAGAACAACCTTAATATATTTTGTTATTGTAATTGGTAGAGTGTAATGTCAAAATGATATTTTGCCTTGGTTGGAATCTTAATTCGCTTGAGAATCGCCATTCCTATTAACCATGATGTGCATTCGCTTTGGAAATAAAAAAAGTAGTGTTTGAATTCGTCGCTGTGCCTACCTCCAGTTGTTTTGTCAGGGTAAAATTTGAGTCGAATTAAGTGTTGCGGTAATCGGGATTATCGCTGCCGTGTGTCAAGCCTATAACATACGAAAACTATTTGTTCCTTGTAACAGAAACAGAAACAAAACTCCTTTGTAACAAAAGTCGTAACAAAACTCCGAAACGTTTCCAGCAGAAACAAAACCTGTAACGAAACTACTTAAATTAATTTTGTTCCTTGTAACAAAATCCGTAACGAAACTAAATTAATTTTGTTTCTCAGTATCAGAAACAAAATTAATTTTGTTCCTTGCAACAAAAACAAAACCAGAAACAAAATTAATTTTGTTCCTTGCAACAAAAACAAAACCAGAAACAAAATTAATTTTGTTTCTCAGTAGAAAAACTATATTTGCAGAACATTAGGATGGACTTGTTATTTTTAGGTATATAATATACATACATATATATGTATGTCTGTGGCAACCAACTAAAGTATGGAATAAGACACTTATATTTTTTAAATATTATCGTAAGGGACATTTATTCAAATACGCTCATAAAACATTGAGAGCGAAATTATCGTAATGTACAAAATTATGATTTTTTCGCAAACTGCAAATTTTTTCAAGAAAAAAGATATCAGGTTCAATATATTAATTAACCATCTAAACGCGTGTTCAATTTCATTTAAATATACCAGTAAAAAACAGTGAAAAAAACACAAAAAAAAATGCTCTCCTGTAAAATTTGCTTTTGTCCCTTACGATAAAATCGCACAAAGGGGTCGATATGAAGAAAAATATAACTGGGTGACTATTAGGGTTGTCTTTTTTAATTTTTTTAAATGATATATAAAAACGCTTCATATGCATAGAACAACGGATTGTAAAAAGTATACATTAATTGTTATCAAGAAATATTTAAGTTTCTAATAACAGCTCATTCAGACTACTTTGTAGTGCAATTTCCTCATCATCATGATTTTTATAAGACGTCGAAGCAGTACAGGATGCTTTGGCGCGTGTAATATCGTTTCGTATGGATAATGGGATATCTGACTTGCGTTTTTTTTTTGTATATTTGCTTAATTAATCAAGCATTATTACATTTCTGTCAATCTAGCATTTCTCGCAGCCAATTATAGCCCGAAACAAGTTTCTAATAGGTATTAATTAATAAAGCAAATTATAAGGGTTTTTTTTTTAATTTCGCCTTAGTAAATTTTCACATATTTTCCTAACTCCAGTTGATTTAAAAAAAAAGGAAACGTGTATAAGGAGTAATCATGAACATTGATGTGTAATCAGTTTCGAAATAGGACTTTTATTCCCTTTCCCTTATTCCTTTTTTCACTGGTTTTCTATCGATTAAAATGCGACTAGCGTTTTTATAATTTTTTGTTGCCATTGTCACTGCTACATTTTGTTATTTTTGTTTGTTTTGGTGTTTGGTTTTTAATTTTTGATTTTTGATTTCTGATTTTGATTTGTTTTGTTTTGTTTTGCTCAGAAACATGCAAGATCATTCGGATCCACGTTTGACCCATATCTCGGGGCTCCGTGTAGAAGTCCTGCTCAAAACCTTTCATTTGATACCAACATTGCTCAGAAATATTCAAGGATCATCCGGGTCCTCGTTTTGACCCATATCTCGCGACCCGACATAGGAATCATAAAGAATAGGGCTCCCTGTAGAAGCCCTGCCCAAAACTTTTCATACATATATGGTATACATATATATATTATATACCTAAAAATAATAAGTCCATCCTAATGTACGGCAAATAGTATTATAATAATTTTTATAGTTTTGCCACTGAGAAACAAAATTAATTTCGTTTCTGGTTTTGTTTTTGTTGCAAGGAAGAAAATTAATTTTGTTTCTGATACTGAGAAACGAAATTAATTTTGTTTCTGAGAAACAAAATTAATTTAGTTTCGTTACGGATTTTGTTACAAGGAACAAAATTAATTTAGTTTCGTTACAGGTTTTGTTACTTATTGAAACGTTACAATGTTTTGGTTTCGAATTTAGTTTCTATCCTTTAATGTTTCTTGGAACAGAAACGCCAGAAACGAGAGTTTCGTTACCAGTTTTGTTACAAGTCCCTGGTTTGGTGTGAAAAATGTGTTTTTATTTTTTTTTTGTGTTTGCTGTGAAAAAATGGAAAATATTCTGATTCGATTTTTTGTATGCGCCTTTTAGTTTTATCTGCACGTACGCGCAATATTTTGTTAATAATGGCGGTGCTCCCGCTGTTGCTACCGCTGTTTTTCCTCTAGAGCTGATTTGGCTAAAATGGATAATTGTTTGTTGTAGTTGAGTTGTTTGCACGTTTGTTTGTTTATTAGTTGCATTCCTTCAACACTATTGGTTGTGCTGGTTGTTGTTATTAGCTCAAGCGTAAATTGCTTAAATCTTGTTTGGCAGCACTTTTTTGGTAGATAATTGAATTGGCTTGTTAGCGCCAAATTTTATGGTGACAGAGTAAAAAATTAGATGCCGAGAAGTGATAAATTTATTTATTTTTTTTTTCAGATGCGTGGTTGGATTTTTTTGCGAAATTGTTTGCATTGCTTTTCTACAAACCAATTTAGTTACTGTTGGGGTTTTGAAACGGTAATTTTCAGGTTGTTGAATGAGTGGAACAATTGCAGCTGTCCGCCTTAACTATTTCAAAGAAGCGTAGCTTACTTGGATACAAATTTTCTGAATCAAGATGACAATAAGATGACCAACCCATTTTAGAAAGAGCACTAGGGCCAGCAGTGGAGTCACATGTATTTTTCATAATTTCTCTTGAAAAGCAAACTTAAATGGGGTCTCTTTCTTAAGCTTTGGGTCAAGGTAAATTGCTTAGACTAAGACAAGCGAGTGATTTTCAATCAGAAGCTTTCGCCATACAGGAGGCCTGCAAGGTTCTACTTGCAACGGAAAGTGCCGGTGTTGGAAAAAGAATAGGAATTTGGTCGGATAGTCAGGCGGCTCTGAAGACTCTGGGATCTGCAACGGGGTTAGCCTAGTAAGTCGTCATAGTGTCTCTCTGATCTGGGTGGGGTGCAGGGGAATCGCGACGTCAAGCGAAATAAAATGGCTGATGAGCTACTCAGTCAAGGCTCGGCACTTGATATCGCGGAGGCGCGAAGGGTTCTTGCGTCCGTGGGATTTATCAATGGCCGAATCACTCGGAACTGGTTTGGGGAGGAAAGAAAAAAACAGATAGAAGCGATTGTGGACCTGCAGAGCCTGCAGAAATCTGTGGCCTTCGTACAAAGAGATACCTTCCTCAGCTACGTTAAGGATGGACAGAAGGGACATTTGCCGCTTAACTGTGGTATTTACGGGACATTCGGCTATTGGTACCCACGTAGCCCGATTGGGATTGGATCATAGCACTCTGTGTCGCAGCAGTAATCTTCAGGGGTGGAGGACATGGGGGAACACCTGATATGCGAATGTCCTTCCCAATGAGAAGAGAGAATTAAATTCCTTGGAAAGCCCTTCTTCGATAGCCTCTATGAAATCAAGCCTGAGAGGCTTCTTAGATACCTAAACTCAACAGAATGGATATAGGGTGTCGCAAGAGGCGACTAAAATCCACTGGCCTAGAAGATTGATAATGGCCAAAAAAAATCGTTCGCACGACAGTCGGACTAGTGTCAATAGGGACTAGTACCCGAGCGTACGGGATATATCCGGCAAAGGACTGTTACTTCCCTACACTCCCAAAAACCTTCGGAGAGTGATACATATAGAGTGTGGTTATGGTTGATTTGATCTTGCCGATTTGTCGAAGAAAATACTGTGACATTTAGAAGCAAATATAAACAAGTAAGGAAGCCTAAGTTCGAGTGGAATAGAACATTAGATACTCAGCTGTATGTTTTCATTGTTTGTTTGCGTTTGATGGAAACACGGCGTATTTTATATAAAGTGAGTGCCGCATAAAGTGGGCGTAGCCACGCCCATTTTCAACATTTTTATCAGTCATCCAACTAAGCACATGAATATTATTCTTTGTGCAAAATTTCATTAATTTTTGACTTCTAGTTACAAAGAGGTCACGTTACAAATTCCCAAAGGGTGTTCCAGAAATATCTTTGTAAAAAGTAGACGTGGTCATAAACCGATTTCAATAAATTTTTGCGTGTCTATTAACACAAGTTATAAAAGTGTATAAACCAAGTTTCGTTATAATATCTCAATTATTTGTCGAGTTATAGGCTAAGAAATCTCGTATATTCCTTTGTCTAAAAAGAGGCGGTGCCACGCCCATTTTCCAAGATTTTTGTGTTTTTCGTTTTATGTCCGCGGTTGGACTTCTGCTATAAAATTTCAATGACATATCTTTATATTTGACAGAGATATCGCTTAAAATGTTTTTATTAGGCCACTTTATAATACACATATATAAAAGTGGGCGTGGCCGTCAACCGATTTTAACTATTTTCCGTCCAAACATTTGCCTAAGTAAGTAAATCACGCGTACCAAATTTCATCGATATATCTTCAATAGTTTCTGAGTTATGACATATAAAACTTTCTATGTTTGACCCTTAATACGTGGGCGTGGCACCGCCCATTTTCCAAAATTTCATCAAATTTCTTCTTAGGGGCCTGAGCTCAACACTTGGGTAAAATTTCATCGCTCCAGCTATATTAGTGACTGAGATACCAAATTTCCGATTTTTTCTATATAGGAAAAGTGGGCGTGGTCATGGTCCGATTTCGCCCATTTTCAATACCAACCGTCCCAGTCTAGATACCAACTTGCATTTCAAATTTCATCAAAATATCTCAATTTTTGAGCGAGTTAGAGTGTTTACAGACGGACGGACGGACGGACGGACGGACGGACGGACGGACGGACATGGCTCAATCCATTTCTCTTTTCACCCTGATAATTTTGATATATATAAGTCTATATCTATCTCGATTATTTCATTCTGTTACAATCCACCGTTATGTGATTAAAACTATAATACTCTGTGTACTAGTACAGCTGAGTATAAAAAGATGCATGCCATAACTTGAAGCCAATAGCTTATAGAGTACGTATATCCATAAATAAATAACTTTAATGTCTTTTACGGCGCCTCTTCTAATATTATTTGCAGATCTTTCATTTTTCACAAATTAATTATGAACATAACTGAACTTTGTGCTTTACCATTGCTTTGAAGGCGCGAACGCACGAAAAGCCGGGTCAAAATAGGCAAATTAGCAGTTTACAAAATTAACGTACAACAAAAATGTGAAACACACTCGAGCGCGTGTAGATCGTTATGGGTCATTAGGAGATCTGCATAGACGCCATAGTGACGACAACTAAATACAAGCTAAGCGAGCAAAGTGCAAGAAATTCGATCAATGAAGAACGCTGGTGATCGTAAACGATTGCTTCTCCTACTCGTACTCGTACATACTCCAACTGATGCAGATCAGATGGAGATCATTTGAGATCAATAGTTATTGCGCTGTAGATTTAGGAATATTAAATTTTATATTACAAACGTAATGGAAATATTTGCATAAATAGAGAGGCAAGTGAACAAATACATAACTAACTAACTAATAAATTCGTATTTGTATGTATACGAAGTAGTAAAGCAAGCAAATAATGATTTTAGTGCCGTGAAGAATGGGCGGTGTGCGCGAAGACAGCTCAGTCAGCCCAAACAAACACGAGCCAAAAGCCAGATCAGCGACAAAAAAAAATTAAAACGAAAAAAAAAACCAATCATGCAGCAGCAAAAACAACATTATATAAGAGCAAAGCCTTACCAGAGGCGAGTCGAAATCGAAGTCAAAGCTAAACTAAGCATTAGTAAGCAACGCCGCACCATTTGAGAATGCGCGAGTAGATATTGTTGGCGAGTAGCAAAATGCGAAAATTTAGTGGAAAATTTGCATTTGCATTTTGCATTTTATTATACACAAGTAATGTGGCTGGTGATCTTTACAAAAAATTCCGCATGCCACATGCCACATGCCGCATACCGAATAACCGCATGTCGCGTTCACAATTTACCGTTTGCTGTTTGCCGCATATAATTGTGTAGAAAATTGATTTGTTCGCTAGCGCCATTGTTCAACCGAACGCCTGTCTGCTGGCCCTAAGTAATTCTAACTGAGGCAACACTTTGGCCGGCTACAGGCCAATGGGCCATGGTTGGATGTTAGGCGATGTTCGATGTTTTTAGTACAAAACTGTTTAAGGTTGCCAATGAGATTAAGTTGATTATAGAGGATTATGTATGCATGCAGTTGCAATTTTAAATAATAATGATGTATATATGCAGGGGCGGATTTACTTCTAGAAGCGCCCTGGGCAAACAAATCAAGACGCGCCCCAATATTTCCAAAAAAAACCGTACTTGCCTTCGTGTGGTGACATTTCATTACTGATATATTTTATGGATTGAAAAAATTTGATTCGATTCTTATATAGGCACCACATTTTTTGCAGTTTCTAACCTTCAAAATGATCTGATCTTAAACCCTCATTATTAGGTAGGGTACCTCCCAGGTAGCGAAATCTAGCTTTCTGGCCCAGAATCTACCTGGGCTAACCTAGCTGTCGATCAATTGACTTATGCATTTTGTTTATCCTTTTTGTTTATGATCAACAACGGAGTCATTTTCTTTTCGAGGAGTTTGAAAAAAAAAAAACAATCAAGTTTAGGGATTTTCGACAGTAAATCTTTTTCTTTCTGCACTTTCTCGGCTGCACGCAGCTCATTGTAAAGAGGCGCGAACTATTCAAATTAACCAGAAACAGAAAATATTCAGATCTTAGTTTCCTCTGAAAAAGTAAGCTCGCGCATTTCTCCGAAAAAATACTTCAATGCCTACTTGATTTTTAAATTTGAAATTTCAATTAATAAATTTGAATCTTTCACGCCATTTACTGCACACAAGCTGCTAAAACTTAGTGTTTACATATCGCTCATTTGCTGCAGGACCGGCATAAATCAAAAAACGTGATTTTTGAGTTAATGCTGCAGAATAGTTAGTTATATCATACTTCATTTGAGTAAAAAATTCTTTATGATTTGTTGAAAACTAAGCGCTTCAGATACAAACCAAATGTTGCATTTACTTGCGCACCATATGGCGGTTGAATCTCAAAATTTCCCTTCCTGAAAAGTTGTGTATTTTGAAAAGTGCAAATGCAGCAAATGAGCGACATGTAAGTCCCACTGGGGCGAAGGTTAATAACTGTACCAATGTTCTGAAATGTACTTTGATTAATTTTTTCTCTGTAAAAAGTTAAAAATATCTTTCATTGTTGTTGTAATATTGAAAAAAAAATTTTTTTTTGGTAAAAAAAAAATTTTTTTTCTTTGTCTTAGTTTTGGCGCCCCTATTGAAACGGCGCCCTGGGCAGCTGCCCATGTTGCCCCTATGTAAATCCGCTCCTGTATATATGTACGATGTATGTGGGCTTAGAGGAGCCATACTAGACCCCCTAGTTTCTTTAGTAGGCTTCTAAATGCTTGAGTCGCCTTTTTCCTAGTGCTGGGCTTTGCTGTGCGGCTAATGTGTTATTGATAAGGGCTCTTCTTCATCCTCACAAACCCTACAGTAATCGTAATAGGAAGCATTCATTCCTTCTGCATGCTTCCCAAGGATTATATGGCCTTCTATTAGCCTTGTCGTTAGTGCAATTTTCGACCCTCCGAGTGCGAGTAGACTCTTCTTTCGAGTGCAAGTAGACTCTTCATCCGTTTGGCGTTGAAGTTCGGCCACGAGAAACCAGTATGGTTGCAGGTACTCAGACCACGCCACCTGTTACTTATTACCTTTTTTGAGGTATAGCCCCTTTAAGTCTGAGCTTGCTGGTAGCAAGCGGCATACCTAAAACCTTCCACGACATTGAAACTGGAGCGAATGTGCCCTCTCTAGCATGTGCGTCTGCCATCTCGTTCCCGGTTATGTTACAGTCTCCTGGCCCCCATGCAAGGTGTATGGCAAACTGCTCAGCCATCTCATTTAGAGATCTGCGGTAATTTTCCACCGTTCTGGATTTACATATGACAGTCCCAAGCACTTTCAGCGCAGCTTACCTTCGCCTGTGGGACACTGCAGTGATTAGGTAAGCGAAAAGATATTTTTAGCACCTCGTCGGCTGAATACACTCCCCCTCTCATCATAGCATTAAGCTTAGATCTGTCGGTGTAGGGGTGGATAGCATTGTTCGAGACCGGAGAACCCCTGGCACAACAGTCTCTATCTGGAATCAATATTTCATAAGTCCTTGAATAAGTTTTTCGGTAAGCTATACTCCGATTGTTCGCTTGGAATGGTCCTGAGTATGGAAATATAACCCTGATCCATTTCCTTCCATTCGAGCAGCTCCTTTAGACGTATTGCCGAACACGTCGGTAGTACCTATGTATATTAAAACTGGCATCCACTGCCTCTGAGGTTACAGACTACAGCGCACCACTTGCACCGATACGTACACTTCTTCGTAACTTTTCGAGTAGTTCAGTATTCGCTCCCGTACCCAGGCCTATCCACGAGAACACCACTTCATATAACACCACTTCATATAATGATATCCGTATTCGATTTTTTTGCCTTTTTCTCCTATTTTTCATTTTGCAATTAATAAAGTTTTAAATGCCGTTACAAAAACAACAATAAGAAAGAATAACAAATAGTCGGTCATAAAAATGTAAACAATTTTTCAATTTTCATCTGACAAATTCAATGAATTGCTATTGCTGCTATCGGACGCAGTTTGCGCTACCTCATCGCAACCGAAACTCATAACAAATGTCATTTTCCTCTCTCTGCCAGCGTCACTAACAAGTTAAACTGTAAATTTACGAGTAATGCCCCATTCGCAACACCCTTGAGCTCAACTCAACCCAACTCAACTCCGCCAAGCTCAGCTTGATGCGTCGCATCGGTTGCAATGAACTTTAGCGAGCCATTGAGCCGTCACGTCGATCGCTGGAGTCATCGACTCAGAATGAGCACTTTGGGCGTGTAATTTGCAGTAAATTAGAAAAATATCAACACTAGAGGTCGCTGTTTGTGTTTTTTTTTTATTTTTTATTTTAATGCGGAAGTACGCATGCAATGGACATTTTTTGACCGTGAAAAAAGCTATAATCATCAGAGCAAGCTTTGGTTGAATCATAGCAATTAACCAAGTGACATTTGTCAAATATGTTAATGAGAAAAATAACAGATTTTTAATGAGAAATTCTAAATATGTACAAAAGTTGCAATTTTATGTTGAAAAAAATTTATGCAGTAAATTTTTATGTTTTAAACTCTACATTTGCAACATCATGCGTAGCGTTATTGTTATTGGCCCATACATATGTACATATGTCCACAGTACCCGGATTCTACATTCTGAACTTCAATTGTAATTTTCTGAAATTCAATTGCAACTTTCTGATTTGGAAATTCTGAACTTAAACTGGAAAAGGTGTAGAAATCGCCATCGCTAAATGAGATCGCCAAAAATAACAAAATTTATATCATACTCGCCTAAAAATATGCAATATCTGGCAAAATATCTGACATAAAAAACTGACTGATCAATACTGCCATCATCTTGCAGCTTGAGACTATAAAAAATTAATAAAAGAAGTACATACTTTTAGGCGCGTCTGATATAAATTTAGAGATTTTTGGCGATCTCATTTAGCTACATATATCGATTTTTAAAATCCGGGTACAGAAGTGAGTTTCTGTACCAAATTTCCAAAAATTGTCGATCAAATTGACGTCATATTAATGCGTTCCACACTTTATCACCATCTAAAAAGCAGGTGAGAATCTATCGATTGACGTCATTATTACGTCACTCAGTCGAAAAGATTGATAGAGTTCAGTTACAGAAACTCAGTACTGCCAAAAATTGCGTGCATTTCTGTACCCGGTTTCTAGAAATCGCCATCGCTAAATGAGATCGCCAAAAATTGCTAAATTTATATCAGACGCGCCTCAATATATGCCATTGTGTGTATCACCAACGCCGTCGGCGGCACCGAAATGCCGAAAGCCACGGCGGCGAACTCATCGAAAATGGCATCAGCAACCCCGACGGTTCGAAGTTCAGTGTAGCCAAATATGTGAACTGTGTTCGAATCAGTGTTGCCAAGTACTGATGCGAAATTCAAGACAGGTAGGCGCAGCGGCGAATTCAGAAACTACTTTTTTTATTTACAAAGGTACAGTGTAATGTCAAAATCAAAGCAAATTCACACTATGGCCAACAGGAATGGGCGAGTCCCAAGCGAATACAGATTTTAGCCAAGGCGAAACATTATTTTGACATTAAACTATACCAATTACAATACTAAAGTTCTGAATTCACGTATGCGCCTACCTTTCTAAATCTGGCTGGCGGAATTGAGCGGGATTTTCTGACGTTTCTTATCTTTTTGATACATCGTTAGTTTATTTTACTAAAAACTATTTATTTAAATAATAAAATAATGGATTCTATTGCGATAGCAGCTATATTAGTGGAGGAAGAAGAGCAAAGGAATCTGATAAACGAGAGAAAGTTTTTAAGGGATCATAGCAATCCTTTTAGTTTAAGTAAACAAGCATAAATTTAATTAGAGGCTGAAAATAAAAATATTAGTCTTAATTTTGCGTGAAAGAAACCTTTACCTTGTCCTTTTTTCTGTTTTTCATAGAATTATTTTGAACTACATAAAAACAAATTGTATACAAAAACAGGGGAAAATTTCAATAACAATGTATCCGGCACCGGAATTTTTCGTTTATTTTTTTTGGCGATAGATCACTAAAATGCAAACGAAATCTTGCGGAAACTTATAGTTCATTAATAACACAGTATTTTGGCGTAGAGCACCCTTATGCACTGCGCCGCGTTTTGAAAAGTAACCCTCAGCCGACAGAACTCCCTTTTTGGAGTTAGATCTGGAGAGATTTACAGTAATTTTGCGTAGTCGGGAGTGTTATAACTAGTAAAATTATCATTCACAGAACTTTTCCTGAAGGATTCATTGAAACATTCTTAGTGGTTTGAAAATAAATATGGCGGACGCATTATACTGAAGCCGACCTTCCACCACCTGCAATATTTATATGAATGCGTCTTTATTGAGACGAAAGTTTTTACTGAAATGGCAAATTGTTGGTAATACACATTCATAATTCGTTAGTTGCTTTTTTATAGTAGTCAAACAATAGTTATCAACTTCAGAAAATGCATTATTATTCTTTGGTGAAAATATATTTTAATTTCCAAAGCCTACTCTGAAAAAAATACCCGCAGTTAAATCAACAACTTTCCGTTGTTGAATCTCCGTATTTGATTCAACAGCAAAAGTATTTGTTTTAACGGCAAAGTTTTTGATTCAACAAATTTCCGTAGTTAATTCAAAGACGTGCGTTGTTGATTCAAAGACTTGCTTGCTGTTAAACATTTTTAAGTAAAAAGAAAAAAGGATTTGAAAGAAAATATAAAAAAATAAACAAATTTTTTCAAATTCGTTCAATTCGTTTCAATTTTAAAATAAAATAAAGAAAGTAATATACATACATACATAAATAAAAAAATTAATTAAACAAAAACTAATATCTATTGATAAAATTAGCTTGTTTTGATGTCGTGAGAGTTGTCTGCAGATGTGTTGATGGGTTTGGAAACGGTGAATGGATGAATGACTAAAGTTCGTTTGGTGACGACGGGCCTTACTATTAATATTACTACATATCGAGCCCTAACCGCCAAAAAGTGTATCCAACAAAAATTAAATTTTACAGAGGTTTTTTTTTTATTTTCTTTTCATACAGTTGGTAATCAGCCATGATATTTATTTATGGCCGGTTTCAAAATCTGCGGTTAATTTAATCGCTGGTTAGTTTGACGTAAATTGTATGGCGAGCTGTTAAATATATTGGTTCACCGGGCAAAAATCTCTGGTTAAGTGCTTAACCGGAGGTGGTGAAACCGGCCGTAAGTCTATGAAATTGTGGGAGTGATTAAAAACGCTAAAATCGATCATTTGGTTGGATACACTTTATGGCGGTTAGGGCTCGATAAGTAAACATACATACATATATTATATGTATAAAAAAATAAAATAAAATAATATCTATTATACTAAAAAAAAAATATTATTTTTGCAATTTTCTTGAGGTTAACTTAAATGCGTAAGTATTTGCTTCAATGGTGCCCGTTTTTCGACCAAAAACTTTTGCGGTTAATTCAAAAGCAAAAGTTGTTAGCTTAAATACGAAAAGTATTTGAATCAACAGTGCTTGCTTTTGGTCTAAAATTTTTTGCTGTTAATTCAAAAGCAAAAACTGTTAACTTAAATGTAAAAGTATTTCATTCAACAGTTTCCGTTGTTAACTTAAATACGAAAAGTATTTGAATCAAAAACGCTCGCATCTTTGAAACAACAACGGAGCGTTGTTGGGCACATTTCAACTGCGGAAAGTTGTTCATTTAACTGCAAAAGTCTTTGTATTTACAACGTTTTTTTTTCAGAGTGATATCTAGAGATCCGGCCTAGGAATCACGTAAAAGCCTTGTTCAAAACCTTTCATTTCATACCAATATTGATCCGAAACATTCCGGGTTAATCCGCGGTCACATTTTGACCCATATTTGGGGACCCGGCCCAGGCATCACAAATAACATAATTCTACGTCGAAGTCCTCATCAATATATTTCATTTGGTAGCAATATCACTCAGAAATATTCGAGGGTCATCCGGTCCTCCTGTTGACCCTTATCTGGAGACCCGGCCTAGGCATCACTATTAAAATAGCTCTATATTGGAGTCCAGATCAAGACCTTTCATTCGATACCAATATCGCTCAGACACATCCCGACGTCATCCTTTTGACCCATATCAGGAGACCCGGCATGGAAATCACAAAGAAAATAGGTCTGTGTTAAAGCCCTGCTCAATAACATTCCGGAGTCATCTGGGTCCACATTCTTACCCAGACTGGGGAGGATGTCTAGGCATCACAATGAAAATAACTCTATGTTAAAGTCCTGCTCAACACCTTTCATTTGATACTAATATCGCACGTGTAGGTGCAGGCGTTCTTGAGTTATAGTATAGTATGCATGTGTAAAGAGGTTTTTTATTGCCACCGAGACAAACAACAAACTGTGCAAAAACAAACATATGCGCTGCCTGGCACGACTGCGACGCCTCCACTGAACACGGCAAATGACCAAACGAATCTGTCTATGCTTGCGCTTTTTTGAGTTTTTCGAATTTTAAAACCGCGAAAAGGTATTAAAGTCTCAGAAATGCGCAAAAAAAAGTACATGGTTGTCGAGAATTTACCATTTGTGACATTTTAAAAAAGAATTATTAAAATCGGTCCAGTACTTTTTGAGTTATCGCGTTACATACATTTTCCATATAATCAATTTTATATAATTAGTATAGATATAGATTTAAGATCCAAAAGCTTAAGCATAGATGAAAAGCTGCTACAGAGACCCTCTGGAACAGAGATCAGCAGCGGTGCACCGCATTTTCTAAAGCACCGCAAAAATACTTATTTTTTAAGTGGCTCAAAAAATAAGTACCCAGAAAAAAAATTCACCGCCACCGCATTGATTGAAAATCTAAATGATATTGCGGTATGTAGTGTTCTTAACACCACATACCGCAAACACCGCATAACGCAAACACCGTATACCGCAAACACCGCATATCGGAAACACCGCATATCGCAAACACCGCAATCACCGCAAACACCGCATTTGTTTATTTGTATGCTATTCAGTGTTGCCTGAAATTTTTCATACACTGCAAAGGTATAGGCAATTGAAAATTCATTTGTACATAAATACATAGATATGTTAATGGGCCCGTCAGAATGAATACTTTTCCGGAAATCCAGCAACGTTTAACTGACACATAGTTCAATTTCATATATTTGTTACGGCAAAGTTGAAGTACTGAATGTGTCGATCGTCATTCAATTACATATAATTCCACTCTGCTGTCAGTTAAACGGATTGCTGGATTGACGGAAAAGTATTCATTCTGACGCCCCTATTACTGATTATAAGATATACAGCAAATTTATTCTCAATTATTTTTTTTATTTTTGTGTGCTTTGTTTTTTGTGGCAGTTTTTTGAATAATAAAATATTTTTCAATAATGAAATAATCAAAAACTCATTTTTGAAATCCGATACGACTAATAGGGCCATCAGAATGAATACTTTTCCGTCAAACCAGCAATCCGTTTAATTGACAACATAGTTGAATTAAATGTATTTAAATGACGATCGACACATTCAGTACTTCAGCTTTGCCGTAAAAAAGACATCTAATTCAACTATGTTTCTCAGTTAAACGAATTGCTAGATTGGCGGAAAAGTATTCATTCCGACGGGCACATAATAAAATGTATAAAAATAAACATGTGTATTGTTTTTGCTCCAATAAAATGACAAAAACTTCGGTTTCAATCAATGTATCGTAGCCAATTTTATCGATTGTGAAAATTGAATGAATGCCTCGTTGGAAAATAAAGAATTATGTCACAGACAAACAAAAATGTGTAAACAAAATTTATAGTTGTATGTGTATTACTAAGAAACCATAAATGTGATTCAAGGATTTTAGGAAAAAACTCTATTTCATGTAAATAGGACATATTTTTATTTTGAAATTCATTAGTCAAATTATTTGGAATGTAAACAAACTCTAAATTTTAAGTGGCCCTTTCAATGAAAAAATTAAAAAAAACCAATCCTGAGAGTTTTCCTATATAGGTATTCCTTGGTTAAAATCAAATTGTAATTACCCAGCAAACACAGTCTCTAACGTTAGAAATTTTGTCGAGATTACCTTAGATAACTAGTGTAATTCTCTATATATTCTCAAATCGATAACTAGGGTTGAAAACTACACTAGAATTCGATTAGCGAGTGATTAGAGAAGGAGCCAAATCTCACGCCTTTTATCAATTCTCAATATATTTCTGTGATATATTGAATATACATACATATATTGAAATAAGATACTAAAAAATGGTAAAGTTAATATTACCGTAGTACAATGTTTTCCATTAAAAAGTACAAGAAGTACCTTTAATTTAAATAATAAGACTGAATTTTGTTTAAATTTCAGTTCTTATAAATGTGGTAAACATATACATGTCAATATATATAATCATATGCAATTTAGGCACATATTGCGTTAATAAAATCTAAACAAAGAAAAAATCATGTAAAAGGAGACAAAGCTTTGTTTTTCATTTCAATTGGAAGTATTTGCAAATTCTGATTAGAATCTCATTAGAGAACTACATTAGAATTCGATTCGAGAATTATAATTTTCTCGATTTGAGAATTAGGTACCCTTTTGTTTGAGAACGCTATGATTCTCGATAGATTTTCGAGTCGTCCTCTAACGTTAGAGGTTTGAGAATGAGGCTAGTTCTCGAGTCATTCTCAAATCGATAACTAACCTCAGTGTTTGTTGGGTAGTAGTATTTTTCATCAGAAATCCATAAGACGGTAAAAATTACAAACAAAAAATCGCACTGGCGACATTGTAAATATCTCTATTTGGGAAATGCGGTGTTTGCGGTATGCGGTGTTTGCGATATGCGGTGTTTGCGGTGTTGTGATATCCATACTACCGCATACCGGAATTGATCAAGAAAATGCGATACGGTGTTTATTATGATCGCATATTTTGCGGTTGCGGTCATACTCCCACCGCATTTTTTATGAGTATACTCTAAATCACAAAAAATGTATCGCATGCTGATCTCTGCTCTGGAACAACAATGACAAGTGTGACTTTTTGTGAATATAGATACATACATACATACATACATATGTTGTGCTTTCGTGGGGACATGATATGCAAATTGACAGAGATGTTTGAGGAATAATGTACAGAAAGGCCTAAAAGCTTTGGATTTGATTTCAAAGATATTCAGTTATTTACTACTGCCCGCTTAAAAGATGCAGATTTAATAAACAAAAATTCACTGCCACCGATCTAATTTCCCAAACTGCCAAAGCTACAATAAACAATCCAAGCTTAATTTGCAAGCTTTCATGTAAAAATTAGAAAAATATCAATAAACTCCCAATAAAAATGTGATATGCCATGAGAGATACATTCAACGTCCAGCGGGCGCGACGAGCAGCATCAACAACAACAACAACATTTCAAACACAACAACCGAACGTAAATGAATTGAAAATCAAAACAGCCATCGGAAGGCAACGTCTGTCTCAGCAGCAACAAGCAAATGGCTAACGCAGCTCAAATTACTACAAATCAACAACTATTGAGGAGCGAATACGCAAATTGTTCAATATTATAATGACGACAATTGGCAGTACATACCATCAGCAAAACAGCAAATGTCCGTCGCTCAAAGTGAAGCAGATGGCGGCTGCTGGTGGCTGATTGCAAAATTCGTGGTCGATATAGCCTGCAGCGAGTGGCTTGTGGTTGTTCAGAAGACGTTGTTGGTTGGTTGTTCAGCGAACGGTAGTCACTAGACGGTGAGCAGTGCGCTGATGGGTGATAGTTGATAGTTGATGCTAGATGGTGAAGTAAGACGTGTGGACGCAGCTATATATGTATGTAACTATTCAACTGACGGCGTACTGGCCGAACGACTGTCTGACTGACTGACTGAACAACATAAGCGCAGTTCAATGATGGCCAATTTGCGCTAAAAGCTAGGCAGGCGATTGCATAGACTCATTCTCCTTTGCTGCAATATTATTATGTAGTTATGTACGTGCCCGCCTTTCATGACGATTAAATAGTTAAAATGGTCACTTGAATGGCTGCCGCCGCCGCCGCCGTCGATTTTTCTATTTAACAAGCCTATAATTAGTTGTGCTTCTCACTTATTTAAAAATAAATAGACTAACTGATCAGCGCTGCAGTGGAGACCGCCGACCGAGGAGAAGGGAGCTAAAATGAAGCCGATTCTACAATAACATAGCTTGCAAGCAGCGCTGAGATACCATGATGTGGGTCATAGTACTTAGAATATCAGAAAAATTCTCTATACTTTTGCAATTCCGAGATTGTAGTCGTGTTTGATGCAGTTGAGATAAACTTCCTGTTGATTGATGTCTCTTCGGAAATGGATTGAATTGCTGATTCATAACCAAGGAAAGAAATGATTTAGTTCGCGAATCGAATAACAAACAATCTTTTCCACATTATCAAATCGAAGGTGAGACTTAAAAAAGAAATTAGTTTAACAATCGTTTTCGAATTATTAGCCTTGGTTATTCGGAACGCTTAAAAATTATAACAACCTTATGGCCGAAGCACAACTGGGTATAAAAAACCAGAGCTTTGTATATCAAATATGTATATGCACACACGTACATACATACATATCTTTGTACCCAATAAACACAAAAGCGAGGATGATATCGTGGCGAATTCGAGAAGAATTCGCGGAGGTGAATGTAATTTTTCGGACTCGTATCGAGTTCGAGATGGACTCGAGAAAAATCTATTATCGCAATAGCATTTATTAATTTTGTTGGATCTTGTTTTACACGAAGAAATTCCCTGTTGGGCTTTAATTTACCATTTAAAACTCTACTCAAGAGATTGAAATGCTCAGATGATATCGTGGCGAATTCGAGGTGGATTCGCAGAAGAAGATTTTCTAGAATGTATTCGCCAATGGGCATAAATCTCGAATCGCCAACGATCCTGGGAATTCGGATTCGCCGATCTATCGTCGCGAACTATCGCCGCGATAATATAATCAGAGAAGCGAATTCGTCTCGAATTCGAGGCGAATCCGTTGTGTTTATTGGGTATGTATAAGTGGAGCTGCCGCTCACCATAAAATAATATAATGAAATGCAAATAAATGACAAACAAACGATCAAACGAACAAATCGAACTTTAACTTTTTACGAGTAAATATGTATGTATGTACATTGAGTCAATTGAATTGAAGCGAATGAACGATTGAACGAATCGTCGAAAGCTGACAAAGTGACAATGCGTTGTCGAGTACCTACTTTAATTGAAAGGATGTGACAACGGCAACAGAAGGTGGATGGGGCGCAGCTCGAAAGGATTTGGGATTGACTTTGTGCATGGGGAGTGAGGGAGTAGCATTGGTTGCAACTTGGCACACAACAAATTGCTGTCAACGCTCTTTGTTGAAACGGTGGTGAATTGCATTGCAAAAACATTTTCATTGTGCACATTGTTGCTGTATTGGTTGGTTGTATAGTTAAACACAAAATGGTGAAAAGGAATGGTCAGCTGAAGTTGATTCATTTTGATGTGGCACGTACTAACGCTGGCTGAGGGGCATTGTTTGATTTCAATTATACATATCCATACATACATATGTATGTATATGCTTATTTATGTATGTATTTGCAATTGAAATGAGGAAGCGGGATACCTAATTGCTTTAGTACTTGTATACGCTTTTTGTTCGATTCAATTTTAATTTCAATTTCAAATAAAATGTCCCTTACTCGATGGGCTGCCACAATAAAATAATAGCCAAGTATTCATAGAACGAGTATGTATGTATGGTTGTTGTAAGAAATTAGCGTTATTGCTAAATTAATGGAAGGCGCAGAAAAGGTTTTTTTTCATGAATGCTAAACACAATTAAGCGTTTTCATAAAGCTTCGAAATTAAGTTATAATAATTACGTTCTCTGAGGGTACTGCCAACAATTGTCTGCATGTTTTTTTGGCATAAAACGGCTACTCTGCAAGTGGAGAAGCTTACTCCATTTATTTTTATCAGGATTCGGATTTGCCTCATTTTGGCTCCTCACTCATGAGGTTGCAGCTGAATGAGTATCCTCTGAGTGTGCAAACAACAGAGGCCACCCAAAGGCGCGAGCGCTCTGCATGAGTGGCAGCAGAGTGTGCAGCCAAGAGGAGGCAAGCCAGCAGCGCATGAGTGAGTGAGGACATGAGCGATGGCGATGAGGCGTACAAACGTCTGTAGTGTGTAGTATGAAGAAATTTAAAAGTTAAAAATTCAAAAAGCAAAAAAAAATTATTTTTGGTAAATGACACTTCGTTATCATGGCGTTCATTTAGGCTTATTAAATTTTTTATAAATTTACCCCAAATTTGGAATTAAAAAAAAATTTTAAATTGAAAAAAAAAAAAAAAATTGGTTGTTGGGAGAAATTAGCACATAAATCTAGCATTAATTTTTGCGTATTAAATTTTCGATCCGTTGAGGGAACGACCAGCTTCAAGTATTCCAATGTATGCATTATTGACTGATTTTCTGCGCAGCGTCATCACCCACTCATTCACTCACACGCATTACACCAAGAGAAGGAGAAACTGACGGCGGCTCATCTCACAGGCAGAGTGAGCGGCACATACCTATATACCTCGCTCATTCAAATTGTGTGATACCAACACACCACTCTCTCATTCTGCCTTCTAGATGGGTGAGAAAAGCAAACCTCACTCATCCGCATGCTGTGAAGATGAGTTTGCTCACTCACTCACGCATACTCTAGACCATACATGGCCACCCAATGGCTCCAGTGACTCCGTTTGTCTCCCACCCAGCAAACACAGTCTCTAACGTTAGAAATTTTGTCGAGATTACCTTAGATAACTAGTGTAATTCTCTATATATTCTCAAATCGATAACTAGGGTTGAAAACTACACTAGAATTCGATTAGCGAGTGATTAGAGAAGGAGCCAAATCTCACGCCTTTTATCAATTCTCAATATATTTCTGTGATATATTGAATATACATACATATATTGAAATTAGATACTAAAAAATGGTAAAGTTGATATTACCGTAGTACAATGTTTTCCATTAAAAAGTACAAGAAGTACTTTTAATTTAAATAATAAGACTGAATTTTGTTTAAATTTCAGTTCTTATAAATGTGGTAAACATATACATGTCAATATATATAATCATATGCAATTTAGGTACATATTGCGTTAATAAAATCTAAACAATGAAAAAATCATGTAAAAGGAGACAAAGCTTTGTTTTTCATTCCAATTGGAAGTATTTGCAAATTCTGATTAGAATCACATTAGAGAACTACATTAGAATTCGATTCGAGAATTATAATTTTCTCGATTTGAGAATTAGGTACCCTTTTGTTTGAGAACGCTATGATTCTCGATAGATTTTCGAGTCGTCCTCTAACGTTAGAGGTTTGAGAATGAGGCTAGTTCTCGAGTCATTCTCAAATCGATAACTAACCTCAGTGTTTGTTGGGCAACAACATCGCTGTGGCTCCGAGTGGCTCCCAACAACAAGCAAATCAATTTCGACAGAATAACGCACATTTCTTTTTTTTTCACAGAAATCGTCGTCGCGGCGAGCACTCAAACCTAACGGTCCAGCTCGACCGACATTCATTGTGTAGTTACGCCTTCATACATACATACATATGTACATTTATATCTGCTACCTCGTTCATGTTGTTTAAGGCCCTCGGCAACTTACAATCTTGCATGACAAGCAGTGCATATGTGTGAGTGTCGGGTGATTGACGCAAATATCAAAAATTTTTGATTTTCGTCGCCGCGAGCAGATAGCGAGCCGACAACAAGTACGTGTAGCACGACGGCTGCCGATTGCACTCACTCCATCAAAAAAACACAAACACATATGCACTGCTTGTCATGCAAGATTATAAGTTGCCGAGGGCCTTTAGCAAAATATTTGAATGCCTAGCTGCAGCATATCTATACATACATATGTATGTATGTAGGTCAGGGGCAGCGTTGCCACAGCCGAAATAAAAAATTTACCAAAATTTAAAAAAAAAATTACCAAAAAATTACCATTTTGTTTATAAATAATAAAGATCACATCTCTGACTATAAGTTTTCATTTTAGTACACAAATATCGCATATTATATATCAAACTATTTAACTAACTTATAATGATAATACACTGGTGCGTTTATAACTCTTGCGAGCTTTATGGCCGAGCTTCTCTGCCAATTCGAGGTGTGCTCCTTAACTTTTGTTTTTCCTACAAATTGGGTGGACCTACAGTTTGATGCCGGCTCCGAACGGCGAATACATTTTTTGTGAGAAGCTTTTTCATGGCAGAAATACACTCGGAGGGTATGCCGCCCACCGCCGAGAGGTGACCGCTGCTCTTAAAAAACCCAATAATTGGATTTTTACTAATTAGAAAAATTGTTTTGGTGTTTTGCTCGGACCGTGATTTGAACCCGAGACCTCTGGTATAGCAGGCGAGCACTCTACCCACTGCACCACAGCGGCCACTGTGACCGCTGCTCTTAAAAACCCCAATAATTTGGTTTTTACCAGGGACGTAACGGTTTAAAGAGAAATTGGATAAAAGTCATATTATCATGAGAAAAATTTTTTTTGTCCTTTTTTTGGACCCACTAATTGAGTTTTAATTAATTATAAAATTTTTTTTTTCGTGTTTGTCCGGGCTGGGGTTAGAACCCGAGACCTCTGGTATAGTAGGCGATCACTCTACCCACTACACAACAGCGGCCACTAACTAACTTACTTCAAAAGTTACACATTTTCTTCTGGAAAGCTACGGTTACAAAAGCACACAATCCCACAACATACTGGTAAGAAACGTCGACAAATTCACTGTGCTGGATGGTAGGTTTTAAAAAGAAAAAATAAAGGAAAAATTAATCCAAGTATGTCATTAGCTTACCAACCGAAAAATCTGAGGTTCGAATCTCGGCGGGCGTCCAGTAAAAAAGTAGTCTTAGGAAGAGATGTGGTGATCTCCGAAATATGTTTAGGCATAACACCTCCCAAAGAAAAAAATTAAATGTTTAACACCAAAATTTTTCTTATATGGTTGTAAAAAAGGCCAAAATTGAAGTACCTATTTAATTAATAAAATTATATTTTTTTTTGAATTTTTCGGGAATTTTATTGGATATTCTCCTATTCTGACCAGAGAACAATCTGAATTGGTGTTAATCATCCAAATCGGTGCAGGCGTTTCTGAGTTATACGCGTTTGTACTAACGTCACTTTCTTTTATATATATAAGTAGATACACAAACATATTTTTTTGTCGTACCAAAACGAAGGTCTTAAAGTCGTCGTGTCGGAATAAAATATATATATATATATCATATGAAAGGAACCCTTCCATTGATATGCAGAAACTTTTTTCATGCCGATGCGATGATGGAGATGCCAGTGAAGTGGGGGTGATTCTTCCGTCGAAAACTGAGATTTTCGTGTTGTATATGTCTTGAATTATTTGTGTTAGAGCATTGAAATATAGGGTATAATTATATACTAAATGTGTAAAAAATGTCGATATCGGACAAAGAGGATTGATACCTCTCATATAATGGTGTATTAGCCCAAGGTATGGAAAAATTACCAAACCGGAAAAAATTTTACCAAATTACCAAAATCGGTTTTAGAGAAAAAAAATTACCAATTTTGGTTAAAAATAACCAAAGTGGCAACGCTGGTCAGGGGTCTTCGTTTCATAGCACTGAGGTGCAACGCTCAACTCACACAGATTGTTATACTCTCTCGTTTTGTCGTAGTAAGAGCGCAAAAGTTAGGTGACCATCTACGACCGTGCGACGATTCAGTTGCTTGCGGTAGCCATGGGTAATGGCGCAATTTTTTTGGCGCTGATACAATAACTCCAGCGCCAGTTGTGGCGCCAACTCACGGTACTGGCGCAATAACACCTTTAGCGCAATTGTCATGGAATAATCGATAAATAACATTTTTCGCTTGTTACTGTTCACCATCCCCGTTTTATTTCTTTTGGCGCAATTCTGCTTACATATACGAGGGCACAATTAATTAAAATTTTCATAATCATTTGGAAACATATTCCGTATATTTGTGAAAATATGCTGGAAATTAGAGTCACATAGATCACTATCAAGCATACATAATTGTGACGGTGTCATACGTATACATATACTATGGTGCTGTTATTGGCGTTGTGGTTGCGCCATTTTACACTAGCGCTATATTGGTGCTGGTGTTAGCGCACGAAATTGAGTCGGTTTTATATTACAAAATTGAGTTGGCGCAATATTGAGTTGGCGCTATAATGAGTTGGCGCATTTCCCAAATCGGGGTTAGCGCAATAACGCCAGGGTTGGTGTTAGCGCAATTGCGCCGCGCAGCGCAGTGTTACCCATGCCTAGCTTGCGGGCAAGCAAAAAGATAACAACGTACGCGCATATTTCGTTTTCATACGCTTTTATACGACGTCGCGCAAGCATTGGGCATCATAAAGTATTTTTCGTTTGCATTGTGCGACGTGGTATAGCAGCGCATAACTGTGTAACCTAAATCAAACGCACGCCGTCAATTTACTGTCAAAAATTTCTCATGCCCATACAACTTGTATGGGAGTAACCGAAATTGAACGGCGTGCGTAAAAAGCAAATTCGACGTCCAATTTTTGTTTTGCGTGACAGTTGAAATTAAGCAATGTGGGTGATTGTTTGCAAAAAAATTGACACTTGCTTTTGATATCGTGTCTGTTAGGTACATATTCCACAAAATAACAAGATTTTCTCTGATTTTCTGTATTTTTCTATTTCTTTATCTGAACACGCACGCAAGTCAATTTCGGTTCAACGAATATGAAAAATTTGCGTGCGTGCGTTAAATTGACGACTTGCGTTTGATTTAGGTTACACAGTAAAAGCGAAAAATATATGCGTGCACGTTGTTGTCTTTTTGCTTGCTCGCAAGCTACTGAACGATGCGACGGTAGTAGCTGGGCACTCAACTAGTCGTTTTTCACTAATACTGCTGCAGTTACTAACACTGCTGCAGTTAGAGTTTTGGGGATCTCTGATGTAGGTACATTGTACATTTGTTCTTTTCAAAATGACATCTAAGAACAGAAAGTGCTCATGGGAGTATGATTTTTTTATGTATGTTGTTGCAATAAACCGTTATTTGGCAAAATAATATTTTTATAACTCCGAGAAGAAGGTTGTTGCAATTTTTATTGATGTTGTTGTCGTGTGGCTCCCTTATGCTTAATTTGTGGCCACCTATGCTCTAGACTCTAGAGTCTAGAGTTTCTTTCTACCCTGATTTTCATAGAAGTAAACTAAAGAAGAAGTCGAAAATGACATTCGTTATCGAATACGAATATCGAAATGAGAACTTACTGGGCACCAAACGTACATTGTACACTGGAAAAAGATTAAAAAAAAATGAGAATCGCAGTTTACAAAAGAAGCAGTCACGCAATTTAAAACGTCAAAAAAGTACGTCGGAGAAATAAGGATCTGTTTTTTGTTGAAGATTAAGCTAGTTCTCGAATCGTAAAATATGAAATTCAACAACCATTATCGAAGGTGACACTTGACAAAGAGTTTCCTTTTCCAATCGTTTTCATAAATAATCGTTTTCATAATAAATCTTCATATGCACATACGGGTATATATTTCAAAGAAATAATAATAAATAAAATTGTAGGCAAATGTTTCATATGTACAAATGCGTGTAATTATATAGGTGTCTCCTTGTTTGTTAAATTAAATACTGTCCTTTGATTCGCCCCATCAACTAAATAAACAGTCAAACAAGTTAATGGTTTGGGGAATATCAAAAGTAACCAACGATAGCCTGCCAATAAAGGTTACTACGTACATATTTAGATATGTAAATAAATGTACGCTTGCATGTATGTAAATGCTAAAAGTTAATAGAAATTGAGTTCATAAACGAAATTGAAATTGAAATTGATTGAAATTTGAATGCTTCCATTTGCTTTGCATTTGTTTCCGACCACCATTTTCATTCTTTGTCATTTTACGTGCAGGGGTGTATACAATTGAAGCATTTTCAGTTTGTTTTCGAAAACGATATCAATCAAATGCCATTTCATCAAATTCGTAGTGTGAGTAATTAATAGCCAATTAGCGGTACGGGTATAATTTACCTATAAATTTGTAATAAATTGATTTATTGGCTAATAAACACTATATGACCTCAAGCTACATATTGTTTTAGTAATAAAAAAAAAACGTGTTAGTAATTCCTGTTAATTATTCTACGATAAGTGAAATTGTTTCAAGTTTGGAAAATTTGAACCAAATTTAATATTCAAGCTAAACTAGAACCGGTTGATATCCTTACTACACTCAGAGAAAAGTTGCGGGCTAAAATCAAGCTATGTCGTACTTGATTTAAGAATTACCAAAATTAAGGAAAAATATATAAAATGTAAGTTTCATCAATCTTGAAACAGGAATGGTGTTCTTGAAGCAAGATAAAAATCTGGAAAAATCTTGTTTTAAGAATGAAATTCTTAATTTAAGAACACTAGGGTCAAGTGTTCTCAGAAATATATACATACATACATACATACATATGTAATTGCTCGTTGCTTTTTTGTTCAAACAAAAATATTTTTTTTTTTAACAAAAAACAAAAAAAAGAAATGTGTACATAAAATACATGCATACATACAAAGCAAGATGGAAAATAAAAAAATCGTGGCAGTGGCGGCGACTCCAACGCCACTATCACCGAAGAGGATTTGCAGTTTTGTGTGCATGGCTTCAATGGTCCTGGCAACTTGAATCCTCCACCAGACAATACCTTCGAAATCTCAATGATTTATGTATACATATGTATGTACATATATCATATATTATTGCGCCTGTTGCCATTATTGTCATCTTCATGGATCTCCTTAATCGTTCACAATCGGCACAATTACTATGGGCATGGAGCTACATATGTATGTATATATAATCGGTCACTTTCCGTCAAATGACGAAACCCAATAATTGCGCATTCCCATTACGGGTTTCATTGGCATGAAACAGACATTTATTGGAGCCGATTTCACACAGGCGGTGTAATGACCATTGGGCATCAGTCAAATTGGTTTTGTGATGATCTGTTTTGGTGTGGTCTGCTGAGGTCTGGCTAGTTTTGTGATCGTCTATGCATATGCAACGACATTGAGTGCGCGCATGAAGTTGTACATATGTGCTTCGAGCTGCTGTATAGGCTTTGGGTTGCGTTGGCTAAACAATTGTTTATAGAAAAAGGTAAGTGGAGAGTGTTTGCATTGTTGTCTTGTCAGCTTAAGCAAATATTGTATATACTGAGCATTTGTCCTTTTCATTATTTACAGGGATACAAACTGAAGAAATAGGATAAACTGGAAGCTGCTGCAAAAGGGAACATCCATTGACATATGTATGGCTTTGTTCAGAAACTCAGTTTGAAGCGCAACCCGTTTTTGTAGTACAAATTTTGTATGAAGCATCGCTCATCACAATCATCAAAAAAATAATTACTGCCGCTGTTGCGTTTCATGCTGCGTTTCTGAACATACTCTAAGTATGGAGCATGCTAAACATAAATAATTAAAAAGGTATTCGATTTACTTCTGGAGTAAATCCTCCTCGTTCTTTAGTAATAAAATCAGGAATTATATTTTCAAGTTGTTTGTTTGATTTGTTTTTAGTTTGAAATCTTCCAGAATTTTTGTATTTATAGTTATAACATTACCTTAAGACCTGTTTTGCATAGATAAATATTTCTAGTTTTATAATATACGATGTGTTGCGTAGCCATGGGTAATGGCGCAATTTTTTTGGCGCTGATACAATAACGCCAGCGCCAACCGTGGCGCCAACTCACGGTACTGGCGCAATAACACCTTTAGCGCAATTGTCATCGAATAATCGATAAATAACATTTTTTCGCTTGTTACTGTTTACCATCCCCGTTTTATTTCTTTTGGCGCAATTCTGCTTACATATACGAGGGCACAATTAATTTGAATTTTCATAATCATTTGGAAAAATATTCCGTATATATGTGAAAATATGCTGGAAATTAGAGTCACTTAGATCACTATCAAGCACACATAATTGTGACGTTGTCATACGTATACATATACTACGGTGCTGTTATTGGCGTTGTGGTTGCGCCATTTTACACTAGCTCTATATTGGTGCTGGTGTTAGCGCACGAAATTGAGTCAGTGTTATATTGCAATAGCGCATCATTGAGTTGGCGCTACATTGAGTTGGCGCTACATTGAGTTGGCGCTATATTGAGTTGGCGCATTTCCCAAATCGGAGTTAGCGCAATAACACCAGGGTTGGTGTCAGCGCAATTGCGCCGCGCAGCGCAGTGTTACCCATGCCTAGTGTTGCGGAATATATGTATATGTATGAAAAAATTAAATTTTATATTATATATATTACTATATGTGTATGTATATACATATGTGCATGTCTGAAAATAAAACGAAATAAAATAACATGCATTGAAATAAACACATTTATTTTTTCATTTTGTTAGGTGGGTTAAATGATTTCGAATTGTGAATTTCGAAAAAGTGGAAAATCAAGAATAAATATTCTTAAAACAAAGTTGAACGTTCTTGTTATAAGATTTTACTTTTTCAAATCAAGCATGGGCAATATTGAAAATAAGTTTTTATAAGCTTATTCGAAAACGGAAAATTCTTATTATAAGCTTTTTATTCTCAAAAATATCATCCTAAAAATAAGAATATGTTCTTGCTTTTAGCATTTTCGAGCTTAACAGACTTTCATAACGTTTTCGGCTTGATTCAAGCCCGCTATACTGAAATTTAGCTTGCTTTTTCTCTGAGTGTAGAGGCCCATTTTTACGTGCATCGTAGCAGATAAATGCAACCCAATGAAATATTCAAGTGCGCTGTTTATGACTATTATACATACATTTTCGTCGGCAATTATTCGTTCAGCGGAAGAAATATTGTTTCTCACGTCTAAGTTAATTCAGTTTTCTATGTACTCCAATAAAAGTGCGACTTTATCTCTTATATGGACTTTTGTCTTCACTGCAGTTTAAGAGCTTGTTACGGTAACGTTTTCCACTGCTATTTGCTAATATACATACATATGTATAATAAGTGGAGACCATTTAAAATTGCCATTAATACAAAAATACGCCAGTATGAATATCTGTAGCCAAATAAACCAAATTTTATTTAATATTGAACATTATGGTTACAGAAATTTATTTTTATATCACATCATCAAATTAAAATCTAGATCAAGTAAATCAAGTAAATGATAATGTTGTTGTCTGAAAAAAAAATCTGCGGGAGAATTTTTATTGCGCGATCATGAAATTGTGATTAAAAAATAAATGAAAAAAAAAAAAAAATTAAAAAAAAAAATCAAAATTAATATAACAGACCAGGGCCGTGCGCAGGAATTAGCCTTGGGGGGGGTTTTAATTTTGGTTTGCATTCGCATACATTTTTCGCTAAGATAAACATATTTGCTGAAACAAATATCCAGACCCATACATAGGGTTGCCAGACGTACTGATTTGATCAGTACGATACTGATTTTTCGTACCCCGTACTGATGGTTTTAAAAACCTTAGGAAATACTGATTTTTTGGATTTTGTACTGATTTGTACTGATTTTTAGCCGACAATAAAAAAATCATTTTATCACCCTGCGATATTACTCGACGACCAACGTGTAATTGTTGTTGTGCACTCCGACGAGTGAGGGAAATTTCGGACATCGATCAAATTTGCTGGGTGAAACAAGCACCCGAGGCTTCGGGGTAATATTGTGTTATGTTGTGTATGTGCGCTCTAATCATCGATTTAAGCGTAACCACCTCTCATCGATGACGAAAATGTGTCCGAATTTCATCTGTGGGTTTGCTCGTAAGCATAACCACGGCATAACCATGAAATGATTAAGAAGGAGGAAGCAACGCGAACGTTAAATGTCATAGAAACATGATCGACAGTTAACGACACGGAAACAAGAAATAAATGCCAGTAATAAAGACGATTTTCTCCGCATATATTGCTTTTTTTTGGAAGGCAATGTACTGATTTTTTCGGGAAGGGTATCTGGCAACCCTACCCATACATCATAAATTTAAATGTTCTCTAACTTTTCTGAAACTCATTATGATTCATCAAAATCTAGTTAACCAGGTCCTAAATAGTACTATTTACAGTACTTGTTAATTGAAACTGCTCACTGTTTTCACAAAATGAACATTTTTTGTTATCAGTACAATTTTTTTTAAAATGCCAAACGAACATATGCTACACAACTTTGTAATTTCGGAAAGCTCCAAGTGCAATTCAAAGTGCCGAACTTATGTATTGGCCAACCTTATTTTTTGCAACTTTCACCAATTTCTTCTTCCGTAAAATTATTGCAACTAATTTTGTCAAAAATTATGAGTCAATATTCAATGCAAAATTTATAAACTCTATTTTGAAAATTTTTGCAAAATCATTGCAACTTACACGGAAAGAATTTTTTACTAGAATCAATGCCGAGACAAGAAAAATTAGACTTGATTTTGAACTTAGAAAATAATTTCTTAATAAGAAAATCCAAGAAAATTGGATTTTAAATAAATAAGTAAACATTTTCATGCTTCAAGTGAAATCGGATTTTAAATAAATAAGAAAAAGTTTTCTCACTTCAAGCAAAAATGGACTTTAAATAAATAAGAAATAATTTACTTACGGTAAGTGTTTTTTTCTTGTTTTTAGGAATAAATAATTAAGAAATAATTTTTTTGTTGCAAGTAAAACTTTTCTTATACGAGCTTAAGTAAATAAGAAAATATTAAATATATAATCAAGTAAAAATTTTCTAAAAATATTAAAAACGTAAAAAATAAGGAAAATGAAAACTAATCATAAGGGATTAGAAAACCATAATTAGTCAACTAGTACTTATTTTCCTAGGACTTGTTCACTGAAATGATAACATTTCAATTAATATAAATGAAGATGCAAATAGTGAACTCCTTATACCAAATGCTTCACTAACAATCTGAGAATTGCAGAAATATTCAGAAATATGCAAAGCGGATGGCAAATGAAAAAAAAAAATACGTGCTACTTTGGAAATGCAAATTCAGCAAGAAATATTTTACTTCGCTCAATAAAACGTTTTCTTATTTATTTAAAATTTTTTTTTGCTGTAGTTTGATGATATGCTCAAAGAACTTTGGCGTTCAAATTGAGCAAGAAATATTTTACTTCGCTGTTGTTTTCTTATTTATTTTCAATTTTTTTTTTGCTGTAGTTTGTTGTTCCAATTCATCGAAACACAATTTTCTTAAATTCTTCTTGATATTAGCAAGAAGATTTTCTTCATTTAAGTAAATTTAAGAAAAGATGTTCTTATTTATTTAAACATTTTTTTTTCAACACTTTTTTTCTATAGATTTTGTTAGTGTTCTTGAATAAGAAAATAATTGTCTCATTTTTGGAAAACTCAATTTCTTATTTCCAGTAATAATTAAGTAAATTTTTCTTATTTCCCTAAAATTTTTCTAAATTGAGTTCAAGAAAGTATTATTGTAATATTGTGTTATGTTGTGTATGTGCGCTCTAATCATCGATTTAAGCGTAACCACCTCTCATCGATGACGAAAATGTGTCCGAATTTCATCTGTGGGTTTGCTCGTAAGCATAACCACGGCATAACCATGAAATGATTAAGAAGGAGGAAGCAACGCGAACGTTAAATGTCATAGAAACATGATCGACAGTTAACGACACGGAAACAAGAAATAAATGCCAGTAATAAAGACGATTTTCTCCGCATATATTGCTTTTTTTTGGAAGGCAATGTACTGATTTTTTCGGGAAGGGTATCTGGCAACCCTACCCATACATCATAAATTTAAATGTTCTCTAACTTTTCTGAAACTCATTATGATTCATCAAAATCTAGTTAACCAGGTCCTAAATAGTACTATTTACAGTACTTGTTAATTGAAACTGCTCACTGTTTTCACAAAATGAACATTTTTTGTTATCAGTACAATTTTTTTTAAAATGCCAAACGAACATATGCTACACAACTTTGTAATTTCGGAAAGCTCCAAGTGCAATTCAAAGTGCCGAACTTATGTATTGGCCAACCTTATTTTTTGCAACTTTCACCAATTTCTTCTTCCGTAAAATTATTGCAACTAATTTTGTCAAAAATTATGAGTCAATATTCAATGCAAAATTTATAAACTCTATTTTGAAAATTTTTGCAAAATCATTGCAACTTACACGGAAAGAATTTTTTACTAGAATCAATGCCGAGACAAGAAAAATTAGACTTGATTTTGAACTTAGAAAATAATTTCTTAATAAGAAAATCCAAGAAAATTGGATTTTAAATAAATAAGTAAACATTTTCATGCTTCAAGTGAAATCGGATTTTAAATAAATAAGAAAAAGTTTTCTCACTTCAAGCAAAAATGGACTTTAAATAAATAAGAAATAATTTACTTACGGTAAGTGTTTTTTTCTTGTTTTTAGGAATAAATAATTAAGAAATAATTTTTTTGTTGCAAGTAAAACTTTTCTTATACGAGCTTAAGTAAATAAGAAAATATTAAATATATAATCAAGTAAAAATTTTCTAAAAATATTAAAAACGTAAAAAATAAGGAAAATGAAAACTAATCATAAGGGATTAGAAAACCATAATTAGTCAACTAGTACTTATTTTCCTAGGACTTGTTCACTGAAATGATAACATTTCAATTAATATAAATGAAGATGCAAATAGTGAACTCCTTATACCAAATGCTTCACTAACAATCTGAGAATTGCAGAAATATTCAGAAATATGCAAAGCGGATGGCAAATGAAAAAAAAAAATACGTGCTACTTTGGAAATGCAAATTCAGCAAGAAATATTTTACTTCGCTCAATAAAACGTTTTCTTATTTATTTAAAATTTTTTTTTGCTGTAGTTTGATGATATGCTCAAAGAACTTTGGCGTTCAAATTGAGCAAGAAATATTTTACTTCGCTGTTGTTTTCTTATTTATTTTCAATTTTTTTTTTGCTGTAGTTTGTTGTTCCAATTCATCGAAACACAATTTTCTTAAATTCTTCTTGATATTAGCAAGAAGATTTTCTTCATTTAAGTAAATTTAAGAAAAGATGTTCTTATTTATTTAAACATTTTTTTTTCAACACTTTTTTTCTATAGATTTTGTTAGTGTTCTTGAATAAGAAAATAATTGTCTCATTTTTGGAAAACTCAATTTCTTATTTCCAGTAATAATTAAGTAAATTTTTCTTATTTCCCTAAAATTTTTCTAAATTGAGTTCAAGAAAGTATTTTTTTGATTCAAGTATACAAATTTCTTTCCGTGTAGATTTGATCATGGGGGGGGTTTTAACCCCCAAAACCCACCCCCCCCGTGCGCACGGCCCTGTAACAGACATAACAAATGTATTTAAGAAAGAAGTGAAAAATTGCACAAATTGTAACTGAATAGTAAAAAAAAAATAACATATATACAATTTTATATATAAGAAATAATACAGTGCATGCCTACATAGTACATACATCAAAACAAAAATAGACCTACTAGTAGGTACAATGAACATGCGCAAACAGACAAAAGACTTTAAGACACAAACCTGATTAACAAAAACGCAAATGTGCGCACGATGCTTAATGGGCTTTGTGTTAAACTGGTGCAACAACAGCGATACTACATAGAGCGCGACGCGGACAACTTTTTATTAATGGATACAAATGCAATATAATTTGAGCGGCATTGTAGCCATTTTTCAGCCAACGCCAACCGCCGCGCCGCTAATGGTCGATCGTTGGGTGCTGGTGCCGCGGCTGGGCCGACCATTAAATGTCGCAGTCCTGCACAAAAACAAACAAATACTACATAGTGCTGAAATAAATGCCGCCATGGCCAATAAAGCTGAGCAAGCAAGCAAATACTACAGTTGGTTGAATTGAATTGTGGTATAATAAAAGCAAAATATAGTAATTTCAATTGAAATTGCGTGGCTGCATAAGAAAAGCTGAAAACAAGAGGTACCTACTTTTTTTATAGACAATCTAGGCTAATAAAAGCATTGCGGATTGAATGAAGGAGGGGGATTAATTGTGAGCTAAAAATATACTGTATATTAGAATTAAAAGAATAAGAATAAAATAAATTAGATGAGCTAATGTGGCAATATTCGAAACAGTCTTTTACGAACTTTTAAATTTAATTAAAATCAAAGTAAGTAAAATAAAGAACACTGTATGACAGTTTCAGTGCCATCTTAGCTTGAAAATTTAGTACAAGGATATGACTAGTAAAATTTTCTAGATCATTTTAACCATCTAGCGAACTCCTAAATGCTTTCTTTAGGGACTTACCAAGAAAAGAGTGAAAGAACGCTTTTGCAAAGCACAAAGTGAAAATCCCTTTAATATAAACTAATCATTCAATTATATTTTTAAGTAAAGACAAAAATTTGTTAAGAAACCCTTGCAGCAAATTATGTCAAAATATTTGTATATGCATATAAAAGTGATTGTCGTTTTCTGCCGACCCTGAAAAAAAACGCTCCAACTTGCTTTATTGTTGCTCTCAACGTTACTACTTAAGCTAGCTAGTGTTTTTTTCGTGCTTGCCTGCAAAAGAATATGGCTAAAATAAAAAGCTTGTTTACCGAACACGTTTTTGTCCACAATTCGCCGCTAGCTTAACCCTTCTTCATAAGCCATCACCACGCCATTCCATCTCTCCCTCTCAGTGGCCCAATGGGCAATGGCACTGCAGCAGATTTCGACGAAAGATGATACACAATTTATGTGGCAATAACGAAAGTGAGGCGCATTTACTTACTCGCGCATAAACATGTGCCACAGATAAACTGGATAAACAGTGCGCATGAACACCCGCCGCAGTAGCGATGGTAATCCTTGACTGCATTACTTAGTACATTGCAGCGGCAAGCGAGAAATACAAAAGAACAAAAGCAAAAACAACACGCAACCACAAACCATTGCTGCAACTGCTAATGTAAATAATGTGCGTCGTTGTTGTGGCAACAATTGCAACTTGCAAGAGCAATTTTTTGTTTGCTGCGGCAACACACGTTACATATGTGGTCAAAAAACAGCGTGGCGCTGCATCTTCGAGGGTTAAGTTTTGTGTTTTTTTTAGTAGGGTTAAGTAAGTGAAAAGGTATTTCATTACTTGGTAACATTCAGATATGCTAAACTGCAGTGCCAATTTGGTTGCGCCGCTTTTTTTTGCCAAATTTCTTTGATTTCTGCTTTTTGTTGCAATTTTTTTTTGTCTCTGTTTTTCATTTCATTTTATATCGTTTTGCTATTTATTTATTTTGTTGTTGTTGTTGTTGAGTTTGTATTTTGTTTTCATGTACTCGTTTGTTTCTTCTTACTCCATAATAAAGTCGACGTGTCTCGCTAATGTGCAAAAAAAAAGAGAAGAGAACAAGTAAGAGCGTAGCAGTCTTCGGCCGTACCGAAGACTTAATACCTTTCATGGGGAAATGAAAAGTTACGTATGTATGTGCATAGCCTGATTTAGTTTAATTTCAAATTTGTGGGTTATTTATGGAAAGGTTTATTCGAAAAAATGGTGTTTTAGCTATTTAAACTGAGAAGTTATACCCCAAAATGCAAATATCTGAACAATCGATTGTTTGCTATATGTTACAGTGGTCCGATTCGGCTGATTCCGACAAATGATCAATTGCGCATAACAACAAACCTGTGTTCCGAATTTCATTCAAATATCTCAAAAACTGAGGGAATAACTAGTTTACGCTCACGCAGACGGACCGACGACAGACGGACATGGCTTAATCGACTCAGCTCAGCTTTCTTCTGGTATTTTCGACAAAAATTTTTGTGGCACAAGGTTATAATTAATACCAGTTTACTCTTATGAAAGGTATAAAAAGCACAATAAAAAATGCCGGCTAAATTGAGTGCGTATACAGAGCCAAAAGACCACCTAAAATGCCCTGTAAATCAGAACAAAGTTTAGCGGATTTCTCTACGCTTTCTCTCCAATAAGATGCCCGTCTTATTATGACTGGATATCTCATTTTAATAAAACTAAGTAGATATACTGTAAAACTAATATGAAAACCTTTTCAATATTATTAAGAAAATAACCCGTGGATTTTAGATGAAATCATTTTCAGTAAAATTTAATGGATAGGTTATCCATTAAAACTAAGATGAAAACCTCTTATATAAAATTAAGAAGATGACTCCTAGAATAAATATGGAAACCTTTTCACATAAATTTAGCAGATAACCTGTAAAATTAAGAAGAACCCCTGTTTAATATTATTAAGAAGAGAATCTTGATTTTCATCGGAAAACATAAGTAGTCAACTAGTATTTTCCTAGGACTTATTCAGACAAAGGGCAACATTTCATTTCATATAAGTGCAGATGGACATAATAAACTCTTTATACCAAGTGCTTCATTAATCGTTTGAGAATTGTAGAAATGTGTAAAGCCGTAGTGAAATTGACGAACGGAGGAAACACATAAGAGCTCTTTTAAAAATAAAAAGTTCTCCCTTTTAATTTCTTGAACATGTTATTGCACACATACAAAAAAAGTGGCTGATGCAATAACTGTTATGCATATTTCTAGTATGTACGAGTATATCCATACATGTACGTACGTTAAGACGTTTATAGCAAAATTTTAATTAATAAGGGCTCTTTTAAAAATAAAAAGTTTTCCTTTTTAATAAATTCAAAAAGGTTCTAGTAAAAATTGGAGGATGTCCTTATTGATTTGCTTTATAAAAATTTTCTCATAAAAACAAGCAGATTTCTTCTAACAATTTAATTTTTTTGACAAAATAACATAAAAAAATTAATAAATAAGAAGTTATCTCCTCGTTTTCAGACGGTATCCTTTTCAATAAATTTAAGAAGAAATTCAAGCTAAAATCTAGAAGATTTTCTAGCAAAAATTTCTTCAATTTTGTCTCCTATCGCTCTCCTTGGCCAAATAGCTTTTTTAGATGGCAGTCTCTTTGATTATAGGTGAACTTTTTGGCTCTGTGCAGCGACTATTGCATATGTCGACCCCTTTGTGCTACTTTATCGTAAGGGACAAAAGCAAATTTTACAGATGGACATTTTTTTTGTTTTTTTTTTACTATTTTTTATTGGTATATTTAAATAAAATTGAACACGCGATTACATAGTTAATTAATATACTGAACGTGATATTTTTTTCTGGAATAAATTTGCAGTTTGCGAAAAAATCACAATTTTGTCCCTTACGATAAATTCGCTCTCAATATTTGAATAAATGTCCCTTACGATAATATTTAAAAAATGTTGTATATAACAAATAAAAGTGTCTTATTGCATACTTTTGCATTTTTAACGATGGGGTCATGGTAATATATTGAGTAAGTGAGTTTCCACATTCGATTTCCTACTAGCTATATTCAACATATTTTTTATATGGGCGATACTTTAAGTTCGAGCTCAAGAAAAAGGTACAGATTGTCTCTTACGATAAAAAAGAAAGCCAATTTTTGGCACAACTATAAGGATTTCAATAATTTTTCTTGGCTGGCTTCAGGTGAATTAAAACAAGATGTTTTCCAAATTTTTATTTTCCCAATATATTTCGATCACCCACGGTGATCATTCTCAAGGGCTACAAAAACACAAGAATAACAAAAACAAATTCAATTTTTTAAAAAACACTAAATTGGGAGAAAAACATAGGATTTCAGCTACAATATTGATGATGCGCTGAGGAATGTAGAACAAATTTGCATCAAAAAGTAAATTTCGAAAAAATTACCCTTACGATAAAATCGCGCGATATGTAAAAAATTGGTACGAAGCAAAAAGTCGAAAACAGAAAATATTTCGAAGAAGAAGATACATATTTCCAGAGTAAGTATGTACAAATGTTTATATGTATATATATATATATACATTAGGGTGGTCAACTTATGAACTTCTGCCTCTAGCCCTTAAATACTATTAAACGATTTTACTGTTAAATGCTAATATGTATATTATAGAAGCCTATAATGAAATTTGAGAATTTGGGGGATCTTGTGTTCCACCTAGAACATAGCTGCGTTTTTTAATAAAATTAATCTTCTTGTGTAATGATATTAAAAAAAATGAAAGCGTGACTAACGTTTACTTTTGAAAATTGATGTGTAAACAGTTCCGAAATTGGATATTTATTCCCTTTCTGGTTTTCTTGGGATTAAAATGCTACTTTTTTATTGCTTTTTTGTTTTAATTTTTTATTTTTGCTTTTGTTTTTTTTTTGGTTTTGTTGTTTTTGTTGTGGTTTTTTTTTTGTTTTTTTTTGCGCACTAACGCTAATAGGATGGTTACACTTTTTCTGAAATTACTCGTAGCGAAAGAAAGTTGTTTACACATCCACAATTCTTAAACAACTTTTTACTAAAATTTAACCTTAGAATCTGATATTAACACTCAGAGAAAAATGGTATTATGAAATCAAAAATAAATTTTCTAGATATTTTTCTCATGCACGTCTTAAACCAGAGCATTTTTATTTAAAAAATGAATAATTGTGAAACATATCAAAAAATTTTTAAATTAAAAATGCATTTTAGATTTAATAGGAATATTAAACATTAAAATAAATGGAACAAAAACGCAAGATTTAGATTCAAATCTCAAAGTATTTAAAATAAAAATAAAAATTATTAAAACTTAAAAGGTTTTTACTTGATTTTACAATGAACATTTTTTAAAATAATTTACGTTTGTTCTGATTTTAAGCATGTTTACATTGATTTCATAATGTTTTCTTCGCTGAGTGTATGTATGTACATGAAAATATACACTCGCCTAAAGTTTTAGGAACTTAACCCTCGTTAACGACCGCCATTCTTTTCATTGTATATCTAACTAACCAATTGCATACCTACATTTCTACCTAATATTATTCTATTTAATACTTTTTGGTTGCTTGTCGTTCCACAATACATCTTATTCTATTTATTTACGAAGCACTTACAAAAGTACCTAAGTATACCGTAAGTATGTTTACACATACCTGATAAAAAAACTTATGACCATTTTTTAGCTATAAATAGTCACCAAAACTGCTTTTAGCGGCATAAGCTCTCTGATTTCGAAACGTAGCAGAACAAAACGGCATAATAATTGATAAATCTAATATTACCGAAAAAAGTCTTTCGAAAAAAAAAAATCGAAAATGAGCATCACAAATAGATTAAATTACATTGAACCCACCACTGATGTAAGTTTTTATCAACACACAAGGAACTTTGCAGAGATGCCAGCTTTCTTTGATTTTTCCACACCTTTACAAGCCGATGCTGCAACAAGAAAAGGTCAACTGGTTCACTTGCGAACAACGCACCAACATCAACTCGAAGGGAATCCGCGAAAACGTTTGGATTTCTCGGATGGCGAGGAGTACATGGAATCTTGCAGTGAAGGTACTAGTTCCGAAGACAGCTGTTCTCCATTAAACACAAGTTATATTATGTCCAAAATGGATCGTGGACTTGTGCGAAAATTTGACAGTTGCCGTAATTATGATACAACTGATGATGTTGCAATTGTAAAGCGTCGAAGATTTTTTTAGGATAAGCAAGTTTAAATATATTTTAGGTGTCTACAAGACAACACTCTGAGAGAGAGTAGATTTTATTTTAAGGAAAATGTAAATATTTTAGTTTTTAATATAAGTATAATTAAAATAAAGAGATATTTAAAAAGAAAAAAAATCAAATACTTTTTGGTTGCTTGTTTTTCCGACAGGGTAGGAATATGATGTATTGTGGAACGATGTTCCGTCATCCCTTGTCAAGTTTGGTTTGGAGACACTGAAGATGGCGTATATTAGCCGAAACCGATTTGTCTTCAAAACAAAATTGACAAGGGATGACGGAAAATCGTTCCACAATACATCAGAAAATGGTCGTTATAGAAAACCCTTTTATAGTAATGAGAAATAATGATGTATATTGGAACGATTGTCCGGCATCACTTGCCAATTTTGCTGAATAATGGATTCATTTTCTAAAAAAAACAGTCAATGTCATTCCTATTGTTGTACCCCATAACATTTTAATCTTTTTTTTTATGGTTGCTTTTCCGACAGGGTAGGATTGCGATGTATTGTGGAACGAATTTCCGTCATCTCTTGTCAAGTTTGGTCGAGATCGAAACAAGATACTGAAGATAGCCGAAACCGGTTTATAACCAAATCAAACTTGACAAGAGATGACAGAAATTCGTTCCACAATACATCGCAACTCAAATTCATTCAAAAGGAATCCAAATTTTGGTCTTTACAGATAAGGCGTGTATCGCACATGGATCAAAGTTCGCCGCATTACCCTATGAAAACTCATAGTCCCAAAGACACTCGGTCCTAACTTTATATTTCATATCTTCGACTATATGTAGTCAAAATCGGATGTTAAAACTTTTCTCCAAGATTTAAAAACCACCCCAATAAATGTACTTATCGATGCCTGAGTAAAAGATCTCCCTATTTCAGAACTTGCTTCAATAACGTGGTATTTCAGAAAATAATTCAAAAATGTCCTATTTCAGAGAAATATATATTGAATTTTCTCTGAAATAGGGCGATTTTGAAGCTAAATCTGAAATAGCATGTTATTGAAACAATTTTTGAAATAGAGCGTTTTTGAACCGAAATCTGAAATAGCACGTTATTGAAACGATTTTTGAAATGGGGCGATCTTTTACTCAGGCATCGATACACATAGGCCTGTGATACATATATTTTCTCTCATTAGACTGTCTCGCTAAAAAAAAGCGTCAAAATCTATCTTCAGTTATGTATCTCTGTCTACATACGCACGAAATTGTTCGAATGGAGTAGTAGATAATGCTAATTAACATGTTTACTAACATTATCTGGAAACGCTTTGCTCAAGGTAATTTCGAAATGGGCAGCACTAAAAAAAATATAAAATTACCAAAAAGGAACTCAAATGAATTTTAAAATTATCTACCTAACATAGATCACGTGCAAATTTCCATGCTACCACTTTAATCTACGCTTTTGAAGTTAAATGCCCATACCTGCGCTAGGTGCTGAATATACCACATAATGACTTAATTAACCGCTGTTTGTGAATAATACGCCTACCAAATATTTTACGTAAAAAGGTGTAAAGCCACATACATATATACCTACATACATATACATGACATACATTCATATATGTGTATGTGAATACCTGTAATATGCACATGTATGCGCCTAACGAGCTACAGGTAATGCAGATTTTAATGTACGTGCGAAAACTCCTGTGCAAGCTACCTAAAACGTGTATAAAAGTAGCAGCTCTGCACAGTTTGGAAACATTCACAAAAAATACGAAGATCGAAAAAGACGCTTAGCAAATTTGTTCAGCATCAAAGCTACATATTTCAAAATAGTTTAAAAAGTTCCATTATTCGAACATGCAGACCAACAATAACTACGCTTTGGCAAACATGCTAAATGTGATTGCGGACGGCGGCAACAGGAATTACCAACGTAATACCATGCGAATCATGCCGGTTGAACAGTTGAGCAGTTACAATTACAACGACTACAAACCGCGATTCATATTGAAGCAGAGGCAATCATTTGAGGAGCAGCCGGTGGATTTGAGGATATTCCGCGAGGAGGATATGTCAAGCTGCAGCACGCCGAATTCATCAACAACAACGCCACCCAACGAAACCATAATAATAAATGGCGGCGTACATTTGGCAGAGTTGGTTAGTACACCTACTTCAACGCAGCGACGAGCCAGAAGACGACGCTTGAATTTCGATGAACCGCCAACAGAGGAGGAGGAGGGGAGTAATAATGAGTAATAGAAGATAGAAAGGTGCATGCATATATATGTATCTTGATGTGATATTAGTATAAGTTATGATAAAATATTGTGACAAAGTAATCTTAATTACTAATTTTAGCTTTTTAAATAAATTAAAAAAAAAAAAAACAAAGAAATTACCTAGTCTTCTTTTCATTTCAAATGTGTTGGTAGGTCGATTGTTTGAAAATTTCAGGTATCAACGCAAGTAGGTAGAAATGTGGTGCCAACAAATTAACCCACATAATTATAGGTACATACATTTGTTAGTGAATAACGCACCAAAAAATCTTCCTCTTAAGGTCTACCGGAGGTCATCAGATTTTCCAGTGGGATTGTGTTAGTGAGCTGCGCGCGTATGTGTGCGTGTTGAACTCATTTACTTGTACCTGTCAAAATGCCCACTTCTGCCTTATACCAACAAATATAGGTAATATTCGTATGTGTGTATGCAGGTATATGTCTAACAGGTACAGGTAATATGTAAATAGAAATTTCACCGCGAAAATTCCACTGAAAGTTTCCCAAAAAAGCGTATAAAAGCAGCAGATCGGCGTAGTTTTGAAACATTCACAAAAATTCATAAAATCGAAAAGATCTACCGGAACTTATTCCGCAACGAAGTGTGAAACGTTTACAAAACAAAAAAAAATGGTTAGCACGCCGAAATCACCCACAATAACGCCACCAAATTCAACCGTAATTATAAATGTTGCAGCTAATGCGGCGGATTACGTTAAAACACCAACTTCATCGCATCGGCGCGCGAGAGGCAGACGCTTGAATTTTGATGCAGCACCGCCAGAGGAGAATGATGATGAGTAATACTTTTAGATATGCATATCAGTAATTATTATTAAGCGCTAATTTTTATTTTGTAAATAAATCAATATCAATCAAATATATTTGCATAAAACAACAAACAAAGAAATTACTCTTTATTTCATAGTAAGGTTTGATTCTTCACCAAATTTCAAGTTATGAGTCGCAATATGAAAGTCTTTTCTGAGTCCATCTTTGAGTTGTTTCATTTAAGAATTTTTTTTGAATTTTCTTAGCAACCAACAGGGATGACGGAGGATGACCTGCCCAACGCAGCCGCTGAACTATGTCGATGGCTGCATAAAGCTCGTACAGCTCATCACCAAACCTCCCTTGATACTCGTCCTTGCTAACGCGCAAAGATCCACAAAATCTTCCGAAGAACTTTTCTCTCAAATACTTCCTAATCTGATTTTGACATTGTCCATGCTTCTGCGCCGTAGGTACATGAGGACTGGAACGATGAGCGCCCTGCAGAGCGTAATTTTTGTTCGTCGAGAAGGGACTGTACTTTTCAGTTGCCTACTTAGTTCAAAGTAGCAAAGTAGTCTGCGTCGTGTGTAGCCTATCGACTTCAAGCTTTCCTAGCGGTTCTGTTGGCGCAGTATTTGCTGCACAGAGGCGGGTGCGTACCTTGACTACTACAAGACAATGGTCCCAGCCGATCACGGATTGCGCGCACATCTAGGGAGCTGGAGCTTTGTCTGTCGGCGCTTATGGCGTGATCGATTTGATTTTGCGTTTTTCGTTCAGGGTTCAGCTATGTGGCTTGATGTATTTTTTGTGCTGGAATCTGGTACGGGCCTCGGCGAAGTCGATCAGCCACTTCCCATTGGGAGTAGCTACGTCGTGGAGACTGAATTTTTCGACTGTGCTGCCAAATATGTATACCTTCCTTGTCCACCCTAGCATTAAAGTCGCCAAGCACGATCTTTATGTCGTGACGGGGTAGCGGTCATAGTTATGTTCTAATCGCGCATAGAAAGGGTCTTTGGTCGCATCGCCCTTCTCTTCCATCGGGGCGTGGGCGCAGATAAGCGATATGTTGAGGAACCTCACTTTGATGCGAAGGTGGCTCTTCTTCTTCTTGATTGGCGCTTAACCGTCTAGAGGATTCTGGCCGAGTCCAACAGAGCGCGCCAATTGCTTCTGTTTCGTGCAGCATGGCGCCACTTGGGAACACCTAGGGAGGCAGCATCGCTGTCCACGTGATTTTCCCAACGCAGTGGAGTTCTCCCTTTTCTTTTGCATTCAGCCGGTTTCGATAGACCCTTCGGCCGGAGACCCTTCGTCCATTCTCACGACGTGACCTGCCCAACGCAGCCGCTGGATCTTTATTCGCTGAGGAGGTGGCTAGACGCTCGTTAACAGAGTCTCTTTCTCACCACAAAACCAACACTAAATTTGCGCTCCTGCACATGGTTGGTTGGTGAGTTAGAGTGGCGAGTCCCACAGACTCCAATTAGCGCCGTTTTGATACCACGACTCGTGACTAAAGAACCAAAAACCAGAAGAATAGCGTAAATATGGATATCACCTCGGAGATCAGGGTGGGTCCTACGCCCTATATCCATCCTGTTGTATTCAGATATCTAAGAAGCCCCTCAGGCCTGACGTCCTTGAGTTCAGATAGGTCGTCGAAAAGGGGGTTTCCAAGGAGTTTCAATCTGCCTAGGCAGTGTGAAGGACATTCGCATGGCAGGTGCTCCACCGTCTACTCCGTTCCTGGAAGATTACAGCTGCGACACTGAGTATTGTGATTCAATCCCAATCGGGCCGCGTGGGGGAATGTCCCTCCTGTCCATTTTTAACATGGCTGAGGATCGTATCTCATTGTAAGAAGGCCATAGACTTCTGCAGACCCTGCAGGTCCGCTACCGCTTCCATCTGATTTTTCCCTCCGCAAGCCAGTGCCGAGTGATTGCACATGGCTACTGTAGTATATGTCACAAGGCCCTCATTTTCGTTTCCATTGCATCTCCTCTATGGCGGTGATGTCAGCTTTTACTCTTCCGAGGACATCAACCGCCCTCCCTATTAAGGGTTAAGACGTTCCAGGTGCATACCCTCAAATCGTAGCCATTTAAGTGTTTGTCATGGTCGTCATCAAACAAGGGTGATCTCACCCGAGGATTTTTGTTATTTTTCATTGCGTAGGTTTTTTACGTTGTGGGCCCCAAGCTCGACGCACAAACCGCACTCCGGGAGCTGTAGATGGTCACACGTTTATACAACGCGCCGATTACCGCATCTTCTGGAGAACAAATGCTGCAGTCATTCCTCTCAACAAGCGCTTAAACCGAACATATCGGAGTGGCCTTGCCGAGTTGTCGCCTTCCCACTATAGTTCACCACCAAACGGATGTTCGGTAGCTATCCAGAGGACACTGTGAGGACGTCGCGACGTGAGATGCTTCATCCGCTTGCAAAAGACTCGCTCTGGCCATCACCAGATGACAGTCACAAACTTTCCCCACTTACGTGTACTTCTACACATGGAACCACCCTCCAGTAGTAAACTATCCTAGGACTTAATTAATACTTATGTATATTTGTATTTAAACAAATAGGCATACATAAACCACAGTGAAAAAAAAACGTTCGCCTAAAGTCGGCTAGTGGAAGTGATCTCAAATGTCGACAGTGCACTTAATTAACAAATATACAGGCACTTAACATAACCTCAAATGACAGCGACAGCAACAATAACAAGGCGCACAAATAGGGACAAGAAAGCATAAACATACCAATGTATGTATGAATGTGTGCGAAAAGGTAGGTTGCCACGCAGCGCATAGTTTGGTTGGCTGTTGTTACTGTTGTTGTTGAAAGGATAAAACCAACAAAGCGAGAAACAAAAATTAACTGTAGCGCAATACGCAAGGAGAGTACATAATAGTAACAGTATGTAGAAGAACAGTAGTAAAACCGCAGGAATAAGAATAATACTTAATAACAAATAATGAAAATAAAAAATAGGAGAAGCGCTGCTAAAATAAGGAATAGAGAACAAAAATACCAACAAAGATATTAGTACATACTCAAGTTGGATTGTTAACATATCTAGTAGCAAGTGGGTATACATATATAAATAAAAAAAACGGCGCACAGAGTGCAAACAAAGAGAGAGAGAGAGAGAGAGAGCGCTGGGAAAATTTACAACAAACACAACAAACAACTGTACATCAAACACAAAATAAAAACAAATAAACATACACCAATAGCAGAAATACAGTTTGAGACACTAACGGTGCTGCTCTAGCATGTGAGTACGAACAGTGCCAATCTATTCTACACACACACACGTTCTTACTCTTTCTCGCACACTTAACATGTACATATACTCTACTCATTTTCACCATGTGCCAGCCACCCTATAGGGTGCTTATGTACTTCGATAAAAGGTATATAAAATGACTCTTTCAATAAGCGTGCGCGTGTATGTGCAAGCTCTCAGTGCCGCGCCACACAACGCTCACTTCCCTGCACACATGAGCGCGCGGCCAAAAACCTGCCAAACTAGTGAGCAACAGTCCGACGCGGACGCGCAATTGATACCAACACCAAATACCCAATCCAATTGCATTCTCTACAAATCCGCGAGAAATAAATAATTAGAGCAGGAAGAGAATTCATACATACATATGTATATATCATATAGCAATTATTTTTTTTTTTAAGACTGTATATGTGAGAGCGCGCTCGCTTGCTATCTATTACCGTTTACTGGGTGTGCGCGCGAGTGAACCGTTGCAAAGTATATACTTCACTAAAATCTCTATAGCACTTGGTAAAAGCAAAGCTAAGGGGGCTGAGAGAGGGCGTGCACAGACGCATTTATTGATATGAGATCGCATGCAGCGCTTCAATGCGCGACGCTGACGGTCTCAGTTAAACGACGTGGTCGGCCAGAGTAGCAGTGCGAAGAAACTTATTGAACGGGCGCGCGCGTATTTCGTTTACTTTGAAGATTTTATAGCTTCGAATATTTAAGTGCTTGTTGTAGCATAGATACATATAGAGTTAGTGAATAATCATAAAGAGAATAAGAAGAAGAAAAAGGTACAAACTTTGGGATAGAAGAAGAAGCAGTAGCGGAAGATGTGGATTGATTTGTGCATTGCCGACGCATTTTTATAAGCGCGTTTCCTTTCTGAGCGAATAATTGTTGGGATTTTATTTTCGTTTTAATTATGCGTGCAATAAAATTAACAATGTTTGACGCGCTGCCTCGGACATTCAGCAAAAACCTTAGCACGCCGTATGGTGGGAGTGTTAATTGAGTGTATGTGTGCGTTAAAAGCAAAAGGATTTTAATAACAAGACCGCATTTGCGTGTTTGCCGACGGCTTTTTTAATTAAAAAAAAAAAATTAATTGTTTTTTTCTTAGCACAAAAATGATCAAAAACTAAACTTTGACGCTCTATGTGCGCGTTGAAATTGTTGCCTATAACCAACAGCGCCACCACAGGCTGCCCTTGCAGCAATATTCTCTACGTGCAGCTCCATGTCAACAGTCGCGACAACGCGCGTCATCACAACGCTAGCACAACAACCGCTGTCGCCACAAACGCCACCATCACCGCCTTCAGCGCCGCTATCAGCTGCTCCGCTTACTGTAAATTCTCCTGCGTTAGACGCACTGACCACAAACGCACACAATCACGCGCCCATTCTGGTCGAACAGTTGTACGCGCTCAAGCGACGTCACGACGATATGCATCCGGATTGCGTGTTGCTGCAGGCACATGGCGTAACCAGTCCGCGCTTGAGTGCCAGCCATGCTTCCGCGGCAGCAGTAGAAGGTGAAAAGCAGAGGAGGCGCCAAAGTGAAACGTCAACTATGGATTTGGAGGTGGAGAAGGAGAGCATGGATTTTGGTAGTGGTGCCGTGGAAAAGTTGGAGCGTTGTGATTCTGTGGACTCAGCGGATGATGAAATGGATGTAGTGGGAGATGACGATGGGGAGCCGTCAACGGTTGGTTTAGCCCTTGAATCGACGAACAAAGTTACTGCAGCGCTTGACGGAAACGGCTCAACAGACAATGGCGACACGGAAGCGTGTAGCATAGAAGCAGAGCAAGACGATGAGGACGATGCTGTTAGCTTATGTAGTGAGGACAGCGAACTGTCAGTGGGCCAAGAGGCAGCCGCCGCCGCTGTCGCCGCACATCACATGAACACCTCAAACTTTTGTGATTTCAGCCAACAGCAGCAGCGACGCTTATTACTAAATAACGTGGGCAATATGATGGCGCTCTGCGCGCCGTCGGCTTTTAGCAGCGTACACGCTGCGGCATACGCTGATGTTAGTGGCGGCAGTGATGCGCGTTCAAGCGCTTCAACCGACGATAATAACACACAAGCGGTGGAGGATGAGGAAAGTTTAGGCAGTAGCACGGGCTTAATGGCGCAACCAACGCCCTTACCGCCACCACCAGCGTCAGCGCTTGCACCGTCGACGGCGCTACATTCATACAGCGCCATGGCCAATGCGTTACGCATGCCTGTGCCGGTGTTGCCGCTGCCGTTGTCACGCGCGGTGGTGACCACACCACAAACTGCTGCGGCTGCTTCCCTGCAAACAGAGCTAATGCGCAAATCACATTTGTATGCCGAAGAGTTGATGAAACAACAAATGCAATTAATGGCTGCAGCGCGCGTTAGCAGCGCCTTCCAATTACGCGGCGCCACCAACGCGCTGGATGCGGTCGCAGCGGAGCGGCGCGCCTTTGCACGATTTCATGGCGCATCACAAGAACAACAGCAACAACAACAACAACCACAAAAACAGCTGCCAAATTTGGCACAATTAACGGCTATCACAAAAATGTCACAATTGAGCGCGGCCGCCGCAGCTGCTGCTGTTGCTGTGGCAGCGGTGGCGAACAACAACAATAACAACAGCACCACCAATTCGCCAACGCAACACAAAACAAACAGCGCTGAAATGTTAAACAAATTAGGTGCTGCCGCTCACATCTCGCCCGCTGCCTCCAGTTTGAGTCAATTGCAGGCGCAAATGCAAGCGCATTTTTCGCCCTATGCGCACAGCAATCAAACCAAAAATCATCATAATAACAACGATAACAATAATCCAAGTCACAACAACAACAACTTGAATGAATCGGCGCTTAAATTTAGTATTGATAATATTTTAAAAGCTGATTTTGGCAGGCGGCTGGCGGAAAGTGCGGCCAACATGGCAGCCTATAGTAATGGAGCGCGCACAAACAGCGCCATGCAGCGCGCACGCAAAACGGCTCCATCAACATTAAGCGCCACAATCGGTGCTGCGACTTCTACAACCGCCATCGATCTGACTCACCTCACCGCAGCGTCCACTTCCTACGCCGTAACTGCACCTGCGACAGCGACAACACTCAACTTTTCCCATACACTTGCCAATATTTGTACGAATAGCAGCGATTCGAATAGCACTGCGGTTAGTAGTAGCTACGGCGGTGGCGGTGGCGGCGGCGGTGGCGCTTCTGAACATACCAAATCACCTGGCGGCGCGCCTGGTGGTGGGAATGGTGATTTTGGATCATTTTGTGCTAACAAAACGTCGGATGAAATGACGAACGGCAGCAGTGGCAGCAGCGCTGCAGTCAAGTCTAGCGGCACGGGCGCGAGCGGCAGCGGTCCAATTGTATGGCCAGCATGGGTTTATTGTACGCGCTACAGCGATCGACCGAGTTCAGGTAGGTGGCTGTTTAGTTTTGTAGGTGCAACGCTTAAGCATCGCCCTCGAAAGGAGAAAAGCATTTATTTATAAATGAAATGTATGAAATTTGTTGCATTAGAACATTTTGAACCTCTTGTGACCAACCAAATGCGGTTTCTCAAAACAGGAGTTAGAACAACCACTTCATGAGAGAGCTAATGGAAAAAAACATTCGATTGGAATTATTTAAGCACCCTGAAACGCAGTTTTAGGTCGGATCTATTATTTAAATTGATTAATTGTAGTGAGAGAAGAACTTAAAAAAAAATAATAATTTCATCTACTTTGTGCGTGTCATAATAAAACTAACACAGCAGTGACTACATACATACATACATACATATGTATGTATTTGAGGCTTTCTCGTCCGCCATTATGTGTGTAGAGTTGTTTCGAGTACTTCAATTGAATTATTACTCATGCCCATCTTTAATTTTGTTCACATACTACAAACCAACACTCTAAGCGCAACTAATCCAAAACTTCACGCACATCAAATAATCATAACAGAATATACCAAACAGCACCCAAAAAAAAAAAGAGAAAATAAACCCCAACAAAACCAAATGTACTAAGTGGTTAAGCAATAAATAAGAATATAAAATTCGTTATGAAAATTACGCCCAATAATGCAACAAAAACAAAAATGTTACAATGTGCAAACAACCCTTGATAAGCGCATAAATATGCGGTTTTAGGTTACACCCTACAAAATATTTAATACACACATTTCGGTTGCTCATTTACTTCAATAATGTTATAACTCAGAAAATAACATTTTGAGGAAATGTGCGCATTATATCCCTGCCAGCAATTGTTACCCATTTCTCAGCAAAATTATCACACATCTACACATTTTTCAATGAAATTTTTTCTGTTAAGTGCTCATTCGCTCCGCTCTCAAACCTAATTCTCTGTTATGCGCTCATCTGCTCGCATATTTGGCATAGTAACACGAAAAATTCCGCCTAAAACTATGCAATAAATAACCAATATATGTATGTATACATGTTATTAAAAGAGAGAGCGAGCGAGTGATTTAACATATATGTCGGTAAAATCGGCACTGCTGCATTCATAATTACCAGAAGCTTTACCGTCGGTGTAAGTGCGTGTTTCCCGCATAAAACCGGGGTTTTTACCCACCGAAGGCTGGCAGGGACATTTTAGGATTTTATTTGTGTGAGGATTCCTTTCTGTTGCTGTGAAATTTAAGCGAATAGGAGGATCAGAAAAATTGCGTAATTTTTAATTTTGGAGCTGGAAACCTTAGCGGCTCTCTTAAAAAAAAAAAACTAGCTCTTTTGAGTTATGTCACTATTGATGCAAATGGCCACATATATATTTTTATGTGTGTTTATGTATGTTTATGATAAATAGATTAATAAACAGCTGCTCATTCGAGCCCACATGCATGTTATCGGCCATGTTAGTAGATAAGTAATACGCATAAGTTAAGTATTACAACTCATGTGTATGTGTTGAGGGTTGACACTGCGGTAACTTTGGTAGTACTACCGCTTTAATAATGAAGTAGGTATACCATTTTAGAGATATGTATGCTGTAGAGCTGATGATAACCGGGTAGTTCGGGTAAGGCCGGGTACCTGGCCACAACCCGTCCCATTTACCACCCGGGAAATTTTTCGCCTGTGGCCCGGCTACCTGAGCAATTTACTACCCGTATAGGACTTCATTACTCGGGTAAAATCATCAGCCCTGGTATTTACATTATGCCGTCTCACCATATATGGAAAAAAAGTCATCCGTACACCCCCAAAGGACTATCTTTTTGAAAACATTTCCAGAAAATTTTTTTATTTTTTTTTTGGACGCCGCCAGATGTCGCTAAATTCATTTTTCCATATCTTGGGCATTTATAGTCCTATCTCTAAGTTTAATACACCAACGTCTTTGGCCTGAGAGCAAAGTGTCGGCTATATAATCGTGTTAACCCTGTTAGCGCCGTTAGGGTCACTACGACCCAGTACTTACTTTATACCACCTTAATGTAACTTTTTTGCCTGCATGTTAAACATCCTCAAAAATCATTAATCGTTTGCATAAGAAGTATTTCGATCGGTTCAGTAGAACCCAAAATAAAACACATTTAACATTCTGAGGAATATAAGTTTTTCGCTTCCTGTGGTCTTTTAGGTTCATTTTACAAAGATTTTTTCTGATTAGACCCCTAGGTACTGAAATTTTATGGCTACATTTTAAACCTCTAGCACACTCAATAAAAGTTTATTTTGGCCCCTTTTTAAGAGATTCAGGAAAAATTTATATTTATGAGGTTGCTTTGCATAAATCTACTCTCCCCAAACATCATTTAAGCTCATTATGCTAAGTTACACGCCATAACACTTATCAAGTGCTAGTTAAATAACTTTCATGACAAAGTAGCATACATAATTATGTACACTGTACAGTCATGCCAAATATTTGTTTTTAATGTTTTCTCCATTTCCCACAATTTTCACTTAAGCCTACAGCCTCTTGTTAAGTAGTCATACCTACAAGCATTTATGGTTACTTAAGTATAAATTTATTTTATAACACCACAGGGAATTCTCATTTTGGTTAACTCATACCTACTAAGCTAACATTTCTCACACTTCATGAGTTTTGTTGTTGTTGTTGTTGTTGTTGTTGTTGTTGTTGTTGTTGTTGTTGTTGTTGTTGTTGTTGTTGTTGTTAGACCGCAATGAGCTGTGGAGCAGAAATATGTGCATAGATGAGCGTATGGATGTCTGTGCCTCAGCTCCAATTAATTTTGTGTTGAAATTAGTTACAGTCGAGTCTGGATATAGTGAACTAATTTTTGCACGGCCTGTTCATAGTATCCAGGCTGTTCACTATATTAAGGTTGACATTTTTTTTTAAATAACAGTTTATTTGATAAAAATTCATGTCTGTAAATGTAAGATTAACGTATCATTGGAATTAATTAATACTTTGGAAAATACAAATGTTTATTTAAAGAATTCGCGAATAGATGTTTGCTTCTTGCGTTCGGAAAGTGATTTTTGGACCGCTTTCTCACGCAGGCTTGTCAATGCTAATATGCCAGCAAATCAGTAGTGTTGCGGTCATGCAATTACGAGAATTCTTTTTATTCCCGAAATTGTGGATTTGGTACACCATACGTATTTGCCAAGGATTAAACACTAGTGCCTCTTTCGATTTCCCCAACAATTTCAGGTTTTTGCTTTAACGAAAGGAATTTCCTCGCAGGCATAATAAAACTTAATTTATTAACACGCAAAAACTTTTAGAAACAGATAAAAGAACACACATTCACTCAGAAGCGGTCTGCATCCGACAGGAAGTAAATAAACACTGACATCAAATGGAATCAGATTTTCCAGGAATAAACATAAAATGAGCATTTTCGAGAATACCCGATTTTACATACATATTTCTGGTTAATTTTTGTTTTTTGTTTGTCACTTCATGCTAACTTTTGCGTTTAAAATTTTGTTCACTATTTAGAGACTTTCGATAGTTCACTATTTAGAGTACTCCATGTAAATATTTCGGTGTTCACTATATCGAGGTATTCACTGTAGCGGGGGTTCACTATATCCAGACTCGACTGTAATTGTTTTTGTTTAGTGATTTTTTGGCAGCAGTTATGGTGTATATGAAATATTTGGGGTTGCTTTGCATGTAGGTACATGTTTGTATTGGTGATTATACCTAGACTTACTTAGTTCATTCTACGCCAAACGGAAGCTTCGTATTTTCCCTTCCCGTTCTCATTACTTATAAGCGTTTTTAATTAGATATTAAAATTGGATATAAAAACTAATTTTCAAACGTTCTCTTTAGAGCTAAAAAGGCTCAACGAACGCATCCACATAAGTTATGAGTAAACCATTTCTAAATAATTTCTTTTCCTTCAAAATTTTCCCGGTTTTATACTGGCATGAATTTCCATCTTCATTCATTCATTTATTGCTGACTCTTTGAACCATAATATGGCAAAATTGTAAGAGATATTGTGTTGTAGAGCGAAGAGCGCTCTACGCTATATTAACTAAAAGGTGTGCAATATTTCTTACTTACTCCTATGAGTTAAAATGCCGATATCTGCTTTAGGCACATCCCACGCTGAAAACTTTCCAAGTTTACTGTGAAGATGCAAGCTAAAAAATAAAATGCCTCAAACTTTTAATTTGGATAACCACTTAAGCGACTTAATGGCAATTTCAACACATTTAGGCAAACAGCGCCGAAGGGAAAAAGAAAAACAACAATAAAGTGGAAATCTAAACATTTAAGTACATACTAACTACTTTTCCAATGTAGTGGCGCACCGCTTAGCGCCGCCGATTTCCAATACAGCTAAGGAAGACGACCGATTACAAAAATGAAACGAACCAAGAAAATCATGCATGAATTATCTATTTTTTCTACTTTTTTGTTCGAAAATAGATACATATGTACATGCAGGGGAAATGTGGAAGATTCTTTGGGGGCAGTCAGTAATTTTGAAGATATATGCATGTACACATGTGACTTAGTGTTTACATATGTAGATGTACACTCAGGGAAAAATAATTATAAAAACATATGAAAAGGTACTTAAAATGAGCAAACACGTTTTTAAAAGTGATGTAAATACCAACATTTTTATTTTAAAAATATTAATTGTAAAATTTTTAAATCAAGAAAAAACATTTTAAATTTGAAAATTTTTATTTTTATTTTAAGCACTATGAGAAAAAACGCTGCAGTGTTCTCTATTTCATTTTCTTTTCCGGATTCGAAACGGTATTCTCTTCATCTTCTCTCAATCCGAGTCCCAACTACAAAAATATAGCCTCCGTTTGTTCTCCTCTTCTCTTCTACTTCGCCTTAACTGTTTGCTAACTTTATTTCTTATTCTCCTTATTCTCCTTTTTCTTCTTTATTTTATATTCTCCTCCGGATTCGAACCATAACATCAACCTGAAATTCAATCCAACGCCATCATATAATGGAACATTAAACATTATATTGAAGCAAACTATTTATAATTCCCTTCTCATAAAAAAGAATCCATGAATTATATGAATCATTGTAAAAACAAAATTAAAGAAAATCGATTCTCATTATTGTTTTTGTTGGATTTCTCACAAAAAAATATTTTCTCACAAAAAAAATTTTGAACAAAGAGCGAGTTTTTGAATCAACATTCATTTTCATTTTTAATTTAAGTATGTTTTTTTTTAAATCCAAAATGCATTTTTACTTCAAAAATTTCAATCTTAATTCATTTCATTTTTAATTTAAAAATTTTCATTGTTAAAATAAAAATGGTTTGGTTTAAAATGTGCATTATGAAAACAAAAATTTTATTTTTGATTTTAAAATGCTGTTTTTCCCTGAGTGTAGATATTCATATAAACCCCAGCGGAAGTTAGAAAATTGCGCGAAATTGAAGAAAATTTAAAAATGTTTGTTTACTTTTCCTACGTTTTTCCAAACGATTGAGTGAAATTGCTTAATGGGCAACACGTTGAAAAGGGAAAATTGAAAATTGCATTGAAAATGCCGCAAAGTGCCAGCGAAGAGTGTGAGGTAGGAAGGGTGGCGTATTAGTTAGCTGGCGAGGCAAGAAGCTCCTCAAGAAGGTGCCCTTGTTTGAGGACGAACAAAGAAAGCAACATTTAAATTGCTTGAAATCAGTCAACGATTTTCTTTATTTCTAATTTAAATTGTTTGCTGAGCGCGCAATTTTCTAGTAGCCGTACATTTGCACGGTTTGTTTACACAGTCAAGTGTGGCAGTGACAGTTGAGGTACATTTAAATTGATTCAAAGTGGAGAGGTAAATACTTAGGTACTTGTGTGCATATATATGTATGTACATATGTTTGTATGTAAATATGCATATGTACATAAGTACGGCGATAGAAAAGTCGTTAAAGCAGTTAGGGCAATAAAAGTTAGGTATGACTGGGTAAGCAAATGTGGAAGCAAGTATGTATTCATATGAAGGTATGTATGTTTGTTAAGGCTCGTAAGCTGCACTAAGTCACATACTAACGCTGCATGCATTTAAAATATATACACACGTAGGTACATATGTATGTGTGCTTATAACATGCATATTCGCCTTGCAAATGCATCTGCATATAAAAAGAAAATCAATAAAATTTTCATTTTATTTTCAACAGTTGGACTTTCTCAGCGCTCTGTCGAGAATTTTAAGCAGCGTAGTATAACTTTCTTTTTCGTTTTTCTCACTAATTTTTCATGCTTTTTCGGTGCAATTAACTGCAATCAAAAATGCAAAAATTTGACATACCGAAAAAGAACTGAAATGCAGATGCCCGATAGCGCATAAAAATGCGCCAACTGCCAATTAAAAAATGGCAATAAAGTAAAATGACAGTCGTCACAGTTCATTTTTTATGTTTTTATTGATTAAGTACGAGTAGGTATGTATTGTATATACATATGTATTCATGTACCCTACAAAAAAGTTTTGCTTATTGTTGACAAATCAGGTCTGCTCCTAATTTTCTAATAATTAACTAGGCCTTATTTCGCATGGCGGATAAGCCTTTGGAATAAGGTGTGCTCTCAGAGAGAGAGAGAGAGAGAGAGTACTTCTTATGGCCTGATGACATCAACATCAAAATCAGTCGTATTTTAAGCCTTACGTAATACAAATTTGCTACCCTTATAATTTTCAGGCCTTATTTCGTAAGCCTTTAAATCTGTAATTTTAATTCGTTTCGTTTTTTTTTTGTGGGTACATATGGAAATATATATGTATGTGAATAATTTAAGTTTAACGGTGCTTGCACCAGTGTTGTATACACATATGTACATATGAACATAATAATAATAATATAATACAATGGCGCTATTATAACTCTGACGAGTTTTATGGCCGAGCTTCTCTCCCAATTCGAGGTGTGCTCCTTTTTGTTTTTCCTACTAATTGGGTGGACCTACAGTTTTATGCCGGCTCCGAACGGCGAATGCATTTTTTGTGAGAAGCTTTTTCATGGCAGAAATACTCTCGGAGGGTATGCCGCCCACTGCCGAGAGGTGACCGCTGCTCTTAAAAAATCCAATAATTGGATTTTTACTAATTAGAAAAATTTGTTTGGCCCGGACCGTGGTTTGAACCCGAGACCTCTGGCATAGCAGGCGAGCACTCTACCCACTGCACCACAGCGACATACCCTCCAAAAAAATCTACACCTTATTTCAGGTGTATTCAAGAGCAAATAATGCCTGAAAGTTCTAAGTGAACAAAAGTTAAAAGTTAAAGCTTAAAATAAAGCTGATTTTCCTGTGTTGATGTCATCAGCTTGTAAGGACTACTCTCTCTCTCTCTGAGAAAACCTTATTTCCAAAGCTTATCCACAATGAAAATAAGGCTTAGATAATTCCTGATAATAAGGCCTTATGTGGTGTCTATATACCATATAATAAGGCTTATTTGCCATGAGAAATAGGACATAGATAATTCCTAGTGCTTCTGTGGTATTTAAGTGCCTTATAATAAGGAATAATGAAAAGGTTTATTTTGTTTAACTGCATAATTCACAATTTTTGCGCAACTTATTTTTATTTAAGTTGAAAACAAACTGAATATGAATATTTCTATTCCACAATATGTCCTTCGAAAATACGCAACTTCTACGCTCGCCACGCAATGTACTTTCCTTGCGCATGTTTGCTCATAAAACTCAATTCACTCTCTCTCTCTCTCTCTCTCTCTCTCTCTCTCTCTCTATTTGAGATATATATATCAACACACGAAAGAAAATTAAGTTTTAAAATTTTTGGAGCAGAGAGCAAGCAGCGCTGCCAGCGTATTCTAGTTTAACAGCTAAGGATTCAGCTATAAACCTAACCTTTTTGCTGGGTTTGTATGTAAGATACCTTAAATAGGTAATTGCCTTTGAAAAGTGAACATGAGAATTCACGTTTTTTGCAATACAAATCAAGAAAAATATTAATGTTTGCAGTTTTACATGATAGATTAAATAGGTACAAAGTTTCCTCGATAACAACTAAATTGCACAATTAAAGCAACTTTCAATTTTCGTGCTTGGTTGACTTTTGCTGGGAAACACCCATTTGTATATATGTATGTATATACTACTATGTAGTCATAAATAATGAAAACATTCTTTTTTTCACAATTTACAAATAAAAATGTCACTCCGTTAGCCAATTATAGCATTTCACCTTGCAACATTGTCACATTGCCAAATTGCAACATTGCAACACATGTGATTACATGTCATACATATGTATGTATGTATGAATATATGTACATGTATAGGTACATTGGCGAAAAGTATAATTAAAAATTCAAGTATTTAATTTTCATTTAACCGACAAATATGGCGCATAAAATAGCAAAAAGCTAAAAAATAGCAGCCATGAAACGACTGCAACAGCAATAGCAACAACAAACACATCTGCAACTAAAACATTGAACATTTCATTAAAATGTCATTTTCAACGACAGCAGCGACCAGATAATTTAACCGCAATACGCAGTTGTTAATGTCATATACTATGTACATACATATGTATGTATGAATACCCTGCACAAAACGGAACTAGTCCATACATGCATGTACAAACCAGCCGCTAGTGGCAATCAACTAGCCCAAAACCTGCCACATTTCATATAAAAATATTGGTCCAATTAACATTGCAATGTCCTAGCACTGGACCACTTGGTCCATCGCTCCATCGCATCAAACTAGTTTAAAAACTAACTTGCCGCAGCTACTTTGCAAACTACCTACAAGAGGTTACTTTTTAAACTAGCTACGGCGGGTTAGTTTTTAAACTACTCTAAGGAGTTAGTCCATAAACCAGATACGGAAAACTGCTTTTAAAACTACCCCGAAGGATTACTTTATGGAGCACCTACGCCAAACTACTTTCGAAAGTACTTACGGGAGAATAAAGCCGGAATTACAAGAAACACATTTTTGCTCGTGCACACATCAGAAAAACATACAATTTACATAAATATATGCTAAATATTTCTGTAATTTCTTCTAGTGAATTGCACTGTAGGTAAATTTTTAACTTTTGAAATATCACAGAGAAACGCCGAAACAGGTAAACTTAATTTTTGGCTGTAGAATACGATGGCGTTTTCAGAAAGTCAAAGTTAGCTCTTGTTTTCGAGAAATTTAGGAAAGAAATTTCAGAGCCCCGAAGGTAATTTTTTTCCCGTCTATAAACTTTACTTAGGTTTTGAACCCTTTCCCCGCGTAAAGATTTTGACAGTTGTTCTTACTTAATTGGGGCATTCTAAATTCAATGCCATAATTAGTTTTCCCAAACTGGCTCCGGTTTATGAGATAACGGTATTAAAAATTACCATCAATTTGGACTTTTTTGTTCATAACTAAGTCAGTTTATGAGTTAAATTGCCCAAACTTCACACATGACCATATTTTAGCATTACCTTAACTTTTTCTGAAAATAATTGAAATCGGGTGACTATAACATCTAGCTGCCATACAACCGATTGTTCAGATGTGGACATTTTAGGGTATAGCTTCGCTATTTAAACAGCTAAGAACATGCAACTTTGGAGAATTTCTACCTGTATTGACATTAATTTTATTTCCTGAAAATTGGCGAGATCGGGTCACTATAACATATAGCTCCCATACAACTGATTGTTCAGATATATGGTTTTGCACTTTTATTTCCTTATAACTCCGAAAATAGTCATTCTGCGTGAAAAAGCAACATAAACACTTTATTCAAAATGAATAGGTGAAAAATTTTCTCATATACGATTTCCACGTATCAGCATTAGTTATTGCACTTTTGTGCAACTAAAGTTGAAATTTCACCATAGGCATTTTTTCAAGCCAAATCAGGGCCGTGCGCAGGAATTAGCCTTGGGGGGGTTTTTAATTTTGGTTTGCATTCGCATACATTTTTCGCTAAGATAAACATATTTGCTGAAACAGATATCTAGACCCATACACCATAAATTTAAATGTTCTCTAACTTTTCTGAAACTCATTATGATTCATCAAAACCTAGTTAACCAGGTCCTGAATAGTACACGGAAAGAAGTTTTTACTAGAATCAATGCCGAGACAAGAAAAATTAGACTTGATTTTGAACTTAGAAAATAATTTCTTAATATCAAGAAAATCCAAGAAAATTGGATTTTAAATAAATAAGTAAAAATTTTCTTGCTTCAAGTAAAATTGGATTTTAAATAAATAAGAAATAATTTACTTAGGGTGTTTTTTTCTTGTTTTTTGAAATAAATTAAGAAATTATTTTTTTGTTGCAAGTAAAACTTTTATTATACGAGCTTAAGTAAGTAATGCGAGAGACACACATCGTAGTATAGTAATAATATTTCGATCTATACCACATATGTGTCACCCTCATATTGTAGTTTAATTGAAAATTTTCATAGCATAGCCAAATCATAATATTGATATTCTAATATTCATACCACATGTGTGTCTGAGGCATAAGAAAATATTATATATTAAATTAAGCAAATATTTTCTAAAAATATTAAAAACGTAAAAAATAAGGAAAATGAAAACTAATCATGAGGGATTAGAAAACCATAATTAGTCAACTAGTATTTTCCTAGGACTTGTTTATTTAATATAAATGAAGATGCAATTAGTGAACTTATACCAAATGCTTCACTAACAATCTGAGAATTGCAAAAATATTCAGAAATATGCAAAGCGGATGGCAAATGAAAAAAAAATACATGTAACTTTGGAAATGCAAATTCAGCAAGAAAAATTTTACTTCGCTCAAGAAAACGTTTTCTTATTCATTTTACATTTTTTTTTCGCTGTATTTTGTTGTTCCAATTCGTCGAAACACAATTTTCTTAAATTCTTCTTGATATTAGCAAAAAGATTTTCTTGATTTAAGTCAATTAAAGAAAAGATGTTCTTATTTATTTAAACATTTTTTTTCAACATTTTTTTTCTATAGATTTTGTTAGTGTTCTTGAATAAGAAAATAATTGCCTCATTTTTGGAAAACTCAATTTCTTATTTCCAGTAATAATTAAGTAAATTTTTCTTATTTCCCTAAAAATTTTCTAAATTGAGTTCAAGAAAGCATTTTTCTTGATTCAAGTATACAAATTTCTTTCCGTGTACTTTTTACAGTACTTGTTAATTGAAACTGCTCACTGTTTTCACAAAATGAACATTTTTTGTTATCAGTACAATTTTTTTAAAAATGCCAAACGAACATATGTTACACAACTTTGTAATTTCGGAAAGCTCCAAGTGCAATTCAAAGTGCCGAACTTATGTATTGGCCAACCTTATTTTTTGCAACTTTTACCAATTCTTATTCCGTAAAATTATTGTAACTAATATTGTCAAAAATTATGAGTCAAAATTCAATGCAAAATTTATAAACTGTATTTTGAAAATGTTTGCAAAATCATTGCAACTTAGATTTGGTCATGGGGGGGGGGGGTTAACCCCCAAAACCCCCCGTGCGCACGGCCCTGAGCCCAATAACTCATATATCGTATTAAATGAATTAGATGATCTTTATATCGTCTTACAGAGAATTAAAAGAACTATTACACAGTTTTCAAATGAAGAATATATATGCATGTTTGAGGATTTTATACGCATTTGAATAATTTTTTTTGTTAATTTTTCATAAAATTTTTCTCCAAATAATGCCTAAAAGTATGCTTCAATTGTTTTCAAACAATAGTTTTGTAGGAAAATTTTATTATAAATGCATATATGCAGCGGCTACGATCGTTCAAACTGATCTTCAAACACGAATCTACATACTTATACGTGAACTGGTCCAATGATTGGATACATGTGACAAGTTTGTAGCTAGTTGACTGTGGCACAAATGTACCAAGTGGTCCAACAATTTTTGCAGGGATATGTATGAATACATATGTATGTTTGTAAGATTAATAATGACCACCGCAATAACAACAGCAATCATAACAAGTCGAAAAACAAGAAGGGCAAGAACAAAATTGTATGAAATAATAATAAATGATAAATAAAGAACACGAAATTAGCAAAATAATAACTAAATAAATAATAAATAAACGTTAGTATTGGTTAACAATTTGCAAACGATTAGGAAACGAAACGCTTTTTCGAGAGTTGAGAATCTTCGATAATGGACGCGCTTGTAGCATAAACATCAACCAATAACATAAATATCAACCAATCTTATTCTTTTATGCAGACGCTGCACCAGCGGATTCTACCGGTAACTAGCTCAACACAAACGAACTATGCTGGTGAATGGCATAAACTCCAATCCGTCCGAATCCATCTAAAGTGGAGTGCTTATATAAAACTATAACACAGTGCAACAAGATTCTACGTAATTGATGAAACCAAAAATAAATGAAACTTTATCCCTCTCGTATCAAAATCTCATACTGGATTATTGCCCTATAGGTCTGGTCTCATTTTTATTTGTACTTAAAAGTTATCAAAGCTTGAAAAATGAATGAATTGCTTACGGAATGTATTTAAATTAATGTTTTTCGGGTCAAGGAATACATATGTACATTTTTAATGTTTATTTTTACATAAAATAACGCTTTGGTACAATTACATGTACATTTTAAGCAGCGGAAAAACAATGTTGATGGCAACATGTTGCGCGGTCTTTTTACTGCTCAATTTTGGAGCCGCATTTTTTAGTGAATTTTTGGCTTTGATTGAGCAAACACATAACAAAAAAAGTATTAATAATAAATATGGTTGATTTTGCTGCTGTTGTTGTTATTGGTATTGCTGCCACCTCAAAGGCAAAGGCTTAAGCACAGGCAAATAAAAATGAAACCAGACCTATGGGTCAAAAATGCATTACGGGGCTTTGTCAATAGAGAGGTAAGCTTTTCTTTTCTTTTCTTTTGGTTTCATCAACTACGGAGAAATGAACCCTCATTTTGTATCACAGTGTAATTAAAGTTTCGCCAATTGAGCGGTCTTTTGCTTACAAGAAAAATCGACTAATACGTATGTTGGTAGGTAATCGAATCGGGCACAATGTCTTTTCACAGGAAAATTTAATCTTCCTTATATGAAGTAGATCTTTCGTTATGAATTCGACTTCCAGTTCATTTTCAAAGGGAATTTTTATTTAAAATTATACTTACATTAACATCAACCTAATAACAATAACGTATGCCCACTGCAGAGAAACTGTAGGTGATAATCAATGTGTAAAAGGCTTGACAGACGGCAGCGATAATCCCGATTCGCCTCTGCGCCTACCTTCCTAGATCTGCTTTGGATTCTTCTTTTTCGTCACTTTCATTCACAATAGAGATTTTTCGCTAGAAATGTCATTACAAAGTGCCCTAATCAGCTAAAATTTTGAGGATTAACTCAAGAGATATTCCGGATTACCACCAGTTAATTCTCAAGTTAACTCCGCATTAGCTAGATATTCCTGTTTATCGCTGACGTCTGTCAATTCTATTATATAAAGGACCTGAGTTGCGCTAAACGGCTCCAGGCTATTTAAACTTCAATGATCGGCTAATTTTACAAGGCTGAAATCGTAATTCGGATTCGGATATTTTTTTTATATATTAAAAAAAAATGTTATTTATCAGGCAGGATTGGCAATTTATATATATGGACATCAATATATGTAGTTTCCTACGTGTACATATAAATTTCCTGAAAATATTCCCAAGCAAAATAAGCACAATATCTTTTCCGATAAAAATAACAAAATTAAGCATTTATTGCTTATCCAATTATGTACATCCATATGTACATATATATATACATATGCAGGTAATAGAAGACTCGACTCCAATTAACCCGATTTTAATGAATTCATTAATCGTGTTATGAAAGTCAAATCGATGGCAATTTGCAACAATTAATCAAAACAATAAATGAATGAATAAAATGATTTATAGCTAATTTGATGTTTATATAAAACACATACATACATATTTATGTTCAAACAACAATGTACCTACTTGCATTTATGTATGCACTGCTAGTTGCAAATAACAACAATGCGCATTATTGTTGCTGTTGTTGCATGCAACAATCATTAAACAATGTGCACAATTTTGCCGACAACTTGGCGGAAATATTTGTGCATTCAAAACGATGTGAAAATTGGTCGATTTAGCAAGCAGCAACAGCAAACAAGAAACAACAACAGAAATAGCAACAACAACAAGCAAGAGAAAAAGAAACAACAACAGCAACCAACATTAGTCGCCAAAGCGCACATCAAAACTGCCAATAACAATACATAATAACAATCATACGCCAACCAGTTCAGCAGCAGCAGCAACAGCAACAACAACAATAAATTTATAACAACAACATTCACAACAGCCACAACAACAATACATTTATAACAACAAGATTCACAACAGCCACAGCAACAATAACAACAACATGCACAACAGCAACAATAGCAACAACAGCAATAACAAAAACAATAACAGTAGCGAATTGAACGCAATTAAATATTTTCCATTCCTCAAGAAATCAATGATTAAGTGGACGCAGCCGACGCCTGTGAACGTGAAGCAGGTGGTACCAACCTCTTTAGCAACAACAACAAAAACGAGGGCTACAGCCTAAGAAACCCGAAGGTGAAGAATAGGCAGTAAAATAATAAAAAAACAAGAACAAAAAGCGTTGCTGTGGCGCTTATCAAAGCCGCTTCAGTTTGTTATTATTACACACACACATGCATACCTGCATACACACCTACATATTTACTGTGAAACGAATAACTTGTAGTTGTTGTTCTCCATGTTGTTGCTGTTGCATGCCAAATGCGAAAAGTGGAAATCTTTTGAATAATTAATTGGAAAATGATATACGTTCACGCCGACGTGCGACTTTTTAATTATGATTTAATGGAGCCGCCACCGTTATGAATATGTCTTGCTGGTGGTACATACGAGTATTTGCTTGTTGCTACAACAACTCCCTCAACAGACAGCTCTTCACCCCACAGCTAGCTCCAAGGAATGTAGTGTGCTTCGATCGATGTTTGGAGTGATGCGGAGTGAGTGTTTATATTTTGCTGTCACTGCTAAGCAATTATAATAAACATGCTTGTATTTACAGTGGGCCGTAGTCATAGTCGATTTAAAACAGTGTTTTACCACACTTAGAATGATGCTAGCATAAACGTCATTTTATCTCTGTCATAGTCGACTTAAAATCGGTTTTATCACTAAAACAGCGTTCTAACTTTAAAATGAGGTGAATGTCATTTTAAAATCTTAAAATATTGTTCTAAGCTGGGAATTCGTCATGTAAACTATAAAAATAGAAAGAGCGTACGTGAATACAACAAAAAATAAATAAATAAAACGTATAAAGAAGACATTTTAATAAATATGCAGGTGGCACTCAATGCTTTCCGCAGACAAGCTTTTTCTCCTGCGCTCCAGTTCGGTGCACAAGACCTTGTTGTTCCCTAAAATCACAAGTTCATTTTGATTTATAGTGTGTAGTTTTATCTCAAAATTTAACTCACTTTTAGTTGTTTTTTAGCGTATTTTAAATATACGATTAAGTTAAAATATGCAAACATCAAAAGTGGAATAGATAGATGCGCTTACTTTTTTCTTTTCAATTTAAAAGTTGACACAGGGTAAACTTTTCAATTTAAAGGTTGACACAGGGTGAACTTTTAAAACACTCGAAATTTCTTAAAATTACAGAGCGATTCTTATTATTTTATATGGGTAACCCTGTTCCGTTTCATTTTAGCAAAAACGTTGTTCTAACTGGTCTATGACACACCACTCTTTTAAACGTCATTCTAAATTTAATACCGATTTTAATTAAAACCGATTTTAGTGAACGACTATGACTACGGCCCAGTATGTTCTTGATAAAAGGCGCAACTGGTGCTCTGTTAAGGACAAAATATACTAGAAGTAAACTTCGTAAATGTTAAAAAATTTAAAGCAATTGAACCAATAAACATTATGATATATATGCATACGTTAAAAAATTATCCTCGACATTCAATTGAACTGGCATCAAATCATAGGTGACATACTTTAAGTTTAGCCGAGGAACATAGAAGCTGCACTCAGAAAAAATTCTCTCGATCAAACACTCAAAAAAAAAATTTCTCTCGATCAAAGACATAATTTTCCTTATTTTGAACACGCGTCCCAATACAAAATTTTCTTTGTTTTGTGTAAATTTTCTCAAAAATGTGGAAAAAACATAAAAAAACATTCAAACAAATTCGTTGCCATGGGGATTTGTATGGGAATTTAATTTCTCAAAATTAAAGAAATCAAGTCTTCAAAACAAGGAAAGTTGGGAATGGAATGGCGCTTAAAGAATTTTTCATTATTTTAATGTATGAATTTTTTCAAAACAAGTATATGAAACCATGGTAACGCATGTAACAACAATATTTTATAAACCTTTTAACATGTTTTAAGGAAAATTTACTCAAAACAAAGAAAGTAGTGTTCAAAATAGGTAAATAATTTCTTTGACCCCTCCATATATTTTTTTTCTCTCAGTGAAGACATAATTTTCCTTATTGTGAATACGCGTCCCAATAAAAAATTTTCTTTGTTTTGAGTAAATTTTCTCAAAAATGTGGAAAAAACATAAAAAAACATTCAGATAAATTCGTTATAATGGGGATTTGTATGGGAATTTGTATGGGAATTAAATTTCTAAAAATTAAAGAAATCAAGTCTTCAAAACATGAGTAAGTTGGGAATGGAATGGCGCTTAAAGAATTTTTCATTATTTTCATATATGAATTTTTTTAAAACAAGTATATGAAACCATGGCAACGCATGTAAACAACAATATTTTATAATACTTTTAACATGTTTTAGAGAAAATTTACTCAAAACAAAGAAAGTAGTATTCAAAATAGGGAAACAATTTCTTTGACCCCTCCATATATTTTTTTTCTCTCAGTGTGTAGAATGTGTTAGTAGGTATAAAATTCCTTTCAAAATGCCAACAATTTTTGTATTCTTTTTTTTTTATTAATTGTTGTTTGTATCGAGGTTATACTGTAAGCGTACAGGCACATTCTCACCACAAAAGATCCCTGTAGCAGATATAAGGGACATTGCCGAAAAACGACAGTCTAGAACTAGAGAGTTCACAACTAGCTCAGAACTGGTTCTAAAGGGATGCAAAGCGGAATAGTTTATTATTGTGATTTCATGAAAAAATTATGTTTACAGCTATTGCTTTAATGTTGAGCTACAACAAATGTAGAACTTTACAATGCACTTTGCTGTATTTTGTTGGGTAGTACCAAATAGAACTTGGTTAAAAGTACGTACATATAACCAAAGTAATATTACTTGTGGCCGCTGTGGTGTAGTGGCTAGAATGCTTGCCTGCCATACCAGAGGTTTCGGATTCTAATCCCAGTGCGGACAAACACCAAAAAATTTTTTCTAATTAATTAAAATCCAATTATTGGGTTTTTAGAATTAACGGTGACCTTTCGGTAGTGGGCGGCATAACCTCCGACATGAAAAAGCTTCTCAAAAAAAATGCATTCGCCGTTCGGAGTCGGCATAAAACTGTAGGTCCACTCAATTAGTAGGAAACAAAAACAAAAAGTTAAGGAGCACAACTCGAATTCGCAGAAAAGCTCGGCGATAAAACTTGTCAGAGTTACAAACGTGCCAGTGTATTATATTATTGATATTACTTGGCATTTCTAGCTGAATACACTGAAAAAACAACTTACTCAGATTATGGAAAAGTGGGAATGATTCGGCGCTAAAGACATATTTCCATATTTTGATGTACGATTTTCTTCAAATCAAGGAATAAAAACCACGTTTTAAAGAAAATTGTACATCAAAATATGGAAATATGTCTTTAGCGCCGAATCATTCCCATTTTTCCATAATCTGAGTAATTTTTTTTTTGAGTGTAGGGATAATTAAACCTTTTTATGGTTAGGATTCAAAAACTTGGTATTTTATAATATAATACCGCAATTATTTTCAGTATGTTAACAGTACTGCCAGCTAGGGATAATTTTTTAAAGCGCGGCTAAAACCGACCATTTTTGAAGTAGTCCTAAAGTGAGTCTGAACTAGCTACGAACTATTGATTTTTGAACTATCCCAAGACTGTCCATATAAGGAGTAGTTTAGAATGCGTTATAAAGTTCTGCAGAGTGGAATAATTGCCACTTCGTAGAACATCGCCATGTTAAAAAAGACAGTTGAAAACATTTCGTTGGCATAGAACGACAACTAATCCTATCTCCTTTTGAACTAGTTCTGCACTAGCCCGGAACTTGCTGCACGATTTGCTGCAGGGATACCATGCAATTGCTGCAAGCAGCGGCGACAATTAGTTCATAACGGTATGCCACGGCCAGCAATAGGCAAACGACAGAAGACAATTTTCCGATATTTATTTGCTGATATACATTCCCAACCTATTGCAGTTCTTGTTGTTTGGATTTATACCGTCGTTATTGTTGCAGAGGTTTCTGCTTTATGCATTGATGTGTATTAGCTGGCTGGCTGGCTCTCTGTGTCTCTTTTTACCCCCCGCCCCCTCTCATTTGCGTTTTTCACCCATTTATTATTGTGCTGCTGCGATTTGCTGGCTCTGTCGATGGTCGATTGTTATTTGTGGATTGCCCGTCGGTCTTGTCTTTCGTCGTTTGTCGGGCGGCAACTAATGACTCAAAATATTTGCCTAACAAGTTTTCCTTTTTTGCTATTCGCATACATTTTTTGTTGAGTCTTCCTCCACTTGGTTAATCTGCTTAGGGGTCTTCTGTGGCTCCACGCAGATTTGCCACATTTGACGCATTCCCTTGGAATTTGGCGGTGGAGTCATGTTAATTCATGTTTTTTTCTTCTTTTAATTATCTGTGTTGGCTTCAAATTCGCATTCTTTGCGTTCCGTGTTATTAAGAATTCTTCTGTTCGTCTTCTTTTTTTTTTTTTGCTTCTAAGCAATAAATAATCAAGTTATTAAATTGTAAAATAAATATTCTGCAATGTTTTTGTTAAGTTTATTGTCTATGAAATTGGTTTTCTGACATCGAGCGCAGCATTTTATGAGCACATACTTATGTACATAAATTCTTTAACTAGAAAATAGGGAATACTTTCGAAAAGAAGAAGGCAAAAGTTCATATTCCGTCGCCGAATGCCAATTGAAATTGTTATAGCCGCAAAAATAAGGAGGCAATTCCACGTTGATTGTCATTTAAGGGTAATTTCAGCAGTGTAAAGCCCATCAATGCCCTTCCAGCTTAATTAGGCTTAGGTTTGAAAGTTATAAGATTCACTTACTAGAAGCACAGCAGTGCAGTGAGTCAGATAGAATTTAAGTTTAAATTATTAATTTAATTTTGTTTCAATAGTATTTTTCATTTTTCTTTCGACAACTCGATTAAATCATTAAAAGTCGTGATTACTGCTGGCAGTCGTCTAAAACAATTTAGCATGTCAAAACTCACTAAACACAGGTGTGGAGAATTTAATAAGCCAGAGAAACGAAGCAAAAATGGCTTATTTATGAGGCACACATACTTTTATACATATATGCATACTTAGTATATACCCAGCAAAAAGCGTATACTTATAGCTGAATCCTAAGCTATTAAACAGGAATACGATGGAAGCGCTTCTTGTTGTTATGTACTCATTCGCTCTGCTCCAAACGTTTTAGTACTTAGTTAGAGAGAAGGGGAATTGAGTGTTTTGAGAAAACATGGACAAAGTGAGCCCAATGAGTGGCAGAATAAATATTTTGTTATTAAATAAGCCGCAACGCTTAAGTTGCGCAGAAACTGCGAATTTTGCAGCTAAACAAAAACACATTTTCACTATTCCTTATATAATAAGAATATAAAACACTGGCGCTATTATAACTCTGACGGGTTTTATGGCAGAGTTTCTCTCCCAAATCGAGGTGTGCTCCTTAACTTTTTGTTTTTCCTACTAATTGGGTGGACCTACAGCTTTATGCCGGCTCCGAACGGCCAATACATTTTTTGTGAGAAGCTTTTTCATGGCAGAAATACACTCGGAGGCTATGCCGTCCACTGCCGAGAGGTTCTTAAAAAACCCAATAATTGGATTTTAATTAATTAGAAGAAAATAATTTTTTGTTGTTTGTCCGGACTGTGGTTAGAACCCGAGACCTCTGGTATAGCAGGCGAGCAATCTACGCACTGCACCACAGCAACACCTTATATAATGCATTTAAGTACTGCAAAAGGCCTTATTATCAGGAAATATCTAAGCCATATTCCCATGGTGGATAAGCACTGGAAGTAAGGTTTCATCTTAGAGAGAGAGAGAGAGAGAGAGAGAGAGAGTAGTCCCTACAGCCCAGCGTTGCCGTTGGGGCCACTAAAGTGGTAATTTGAACCTTTTTAAGAGCCATGCGACCGGAACACAACTTTTTGAAAATATGCAATATTGTTGTGAATTTGTTGCAAATATATTAACGCTGCCACATAGCAGTACATCAACAGAAAGATTATTTTCAAAACTTTCACTATTTTAGACCAATGTTACAAACCGCTTGCAAAATTGATACGTGCAGTTCAATGATCTCAGCGCTCAATTTAACTAACGGAAATGATTTAGATTCATGGATACCGGAAGAAAACTCGGTTGTCAAATATCTGAGAACTAAATGTTAATCCATTAAATTATAACTTATTTATATTATACATACACTTGAATTAAATATATGTTTGTTTGCTCTAGTTTTACTTGGTTTTAGTTAAATACTGTTCCTTAACCTGTGAATTGCTTTAAGCATTAAATAAACCAAAAAAAAATATAAAAATGTGTTTCTAGCTAAAAAAAAAATTGAGGAACACTTTTTTTTTCCTTTTTTTGGCCACTTTTTGCAATTTTTTAGCGGCAACACTGCTACAGCCTGATGACATCAACACAGGAAAGTCAGCATTATTTTAAGTCTTTGCCCATACAACTTTTGTTTGCTTGCAGTTATTTCGTCAGCCCTTATATCTTCTGGAATAAATTTGAAAAAAGGTGTAAATTTTTTGCTGGGTATGTATGTACATACATACATAAATAGTGTATATGGCGAAACTACCGGCAACGACAACAACAACAACAACAAAAGAAATTGAAATATTCAGCCCTGCTTTCTCACCTAGCCCCAGCCTTAATGTTGCACAAAATTCAAATCAGTGAAAAATCAGAAAATTCCATGAAATACCCAGCGTATATTCAGGGTATATGGTATGTATGTATGTATGTATGTATGTATGCACATAAATCGGTCAAAACGGAGTGAAAAAATACATAATTGAAAATGGAGTTGCAGGCAGCTAGGCTCAATATTCGTCACGTGCCTCGAATGTGCGAAACAGGGCATACATATGTAAATTAAATAAACTTTGTTATAGTAGTTTTTGTTGCTGCTACTGTTGTTGTCTAAAACACTGCGCTGATGTAATCATCGACTGCCAGGAACTAGAAAACACCTTAAATGGCGTATAACAAAATCAACGCCAAGTTAGTGAAGTTGCAAAAAAAAAAAAAAAGAGGCAAGCTAAATGCATGCAATGCAGGAAAAGCTTCAAATTTTTTAATAACATACAAACATACGTACATATGTATATATACAGTGGCGGAGATATAAATATTGTCAATTAGTTATGGGAACTCCTTTGGTTCTTAACGAAAACCAAAACTTTCGCTGCTCATATTTATATGACCAACACTGTATATAATACTAAAGTGTATAGCATGTATTATGCGCTAGTGGAAATTGTAGTGAAAACAATTACAAAACAACAGCAACAACAACAACAGCAACAACAACTTTATGACCCAAATGTATCATGCATATTTGAAGCTGTCACGTCATATGATAATCATTTTGACCGCACGACACACGTGCAACACCACTGCTACTGTTGTTGTTGTAGTTGTTGTTGCTGTTGCTTGTGGGCATATTTAGCAACGAAAAATGGCCCTTAGGGTGTAATAAAGCAAAATGTTGGCTAGATTTTTTTTATCGTTTTTCTTTGCAGAAAATGCTTCAGAATGGAGGGCGTTTGCTTTTGGCGTTATGTTATGTGCCTTTCGTTGCATGTGTGTTTGTGTGTGTGTTTTTGCGTCGCGCGGAAATAGTTGGCGCGCAGCAGTAAATTGAGCCATTGAAATGGAATAGTTGCCCAACTTTTAAAATTGTTGCCACAAACACCCCTTTCAGCAGCATGTTGTTAGTTTTGTTGTTGTTATTGTTGTCGACGTGGCAGTAGTAATTTTGTTTGTAACTTATAATTTGTAAAATATGCATGCATTTTTTCATTAAATCATTTTCACTTACTCGTATACATACAAACTTTCGTAAATAAATACATACATACAACAACCAAATGGATAGTATGAAAGCTGATACCGAGAGAACTAGCTTACTTCTTGAGCCAATAACACTACCCGACAAAATTTCAAAGCATTTCACATCCTCAACATTTTGTACATGAACCCTATGTAGTATTTTCTGCTGATTCCAAATATGAAATCATTGGAATCAGCAGAAAATTCTACATAGGAATCATGTATCAAATGTCGAGGATATTTTTTTTGTCGGGTAGTGTAATATGAAGTCATAAGCGTAAACTCCATACACTTTACAAACTTTAATTCTTTATAAATTATAAAATTTGTATTAATTGCAAAAAAAAAAACATTTTAGTAAAGCACCTTATTTTTGAGATATTCCAAAATGGTGTTCCGCATTCAAGAGGGTCACTGAAAAAGTTCGCGGAATCAAGTACTCTCCTTATTTCCAGCGTTTTTCGATTGTCATATTCGTAAAATTTTACGTTTTTACCTATAATTCAGTTCACTGTTCGAACCTTCAAAACCTTTGACGAGCGTAGTACTTGTGCGAAAAATGAAAATTTTGAATCTTGACTTCCGTGTGAAGATTTTTTTATGATTTTCGATACGGTCAAACGCCGCAGCAATGTGTGAAAAAACTTAATTCGTTATTTGTGGATGAAGCATCATTCAAAGCTATGGTTTGCAAAATTCAAGCGTGTAAGACCAACGTTTGATGACCATCTTCGCAAAGATTGTCCATGCAGCTCTGTTTTCGAGAAAAAATATTGATGCTATGCGTGAAATGATTTTGTCAGATCCGCTTGTGGCTTATAATATGATAGAGACATCCTTAGGCATTGCGGCGAAACAAGTATACACGATTTAATTCACTTGCCTTGGAGGTAACTCGCTCAAAGTGGCAAAATTGCTTTGAAGATTGTTTTCATCGGATGCAAAAGTATATAGATCTTAAAGGAGAATATTTTTAAAAGCAATAAAGCGTAATTCTTGTTTTTCTTTACATTTTCTGCGAACCTTAGCTATGTCCCATGACCAGCCTTGGGCAAAACCTTAGCACCTGCTAAATGAGAGTAAGCGCCCGTGTACGTATACACACCGATTGCCACTACTACAGACAAATAAAGAGCGTAAAACTAGCGCTTACGATGGGGCTTGGCGATCGTCGCTTAGGAAAAATAATCAGTTTGCCTTCGACTGGCGTGAAAGCAAGTAGTGATGGGCGAGTCCGAGATGTTTAGACAATCGAGAGAATCACCATCGTTGCAAAATCACAATCGAGTCAAAAGTTGACTCGCTCCACGACTACACAATCGAGATGTTTTTGCGATTGTTCCGAGTCAGCGAGTCGGAGGTTGTTTCGATGACATCTCGACTACACAACCGAGATGTTTTTGCGATTGTTCCGAGTCGGCGAGTCGGAGGTTGTTTCGATGACACCTCGACTACACAAGCGAGATGTTTTTGCGATTGTCTCGAGTCGGCGGGCCGGCTGTTGTTTTGATGATTTGTTTTAGTTGATAAAATAAACTGAATGAGTGTTGTTGATGAAGAAAGTAGGATTGTTAATGGAAGTGAGGCAAATACATATGTAAATAAATGCACCAAATTGAAAAATATGCTATATATAGACGCTGCATTTTTGCAATCACAATTAAAGAGTGTCGTGCTTAATAAATACAATTAATTATTTAAACATTAATAAATTTTCTGAAGTGAGACGCTTACGAAACAAATTAATTTTACGAGCAGTAACAACGGCAATAGATTTGTACCACTGTATACTTTTTTAAGCAATTTGGTATTCAAACGGCAACAACAAATGTTATGTATTTTTTGCAGCGAGTCCGAAATGTAGGGTTGCTTTGAAAATGAGAGGAATCATTAGCGAGTCCGAGATGTTTTAGCGATTGTTTCGGCTGACGGCCATTTACGACTTGACTCGAACACGAATGAAAACCATCGAGAGCATTAGAGATGTTTCAACAATCGAGAGAATCGAATAAAACATCTCGGACTCGCCCATCACTAAAAGCAAGTGCTTGTCGCTTGTTTCATAATTTCGCGAAGCGTGCGCGCATGACCCTGCTCGCTCAACATCTGCATGCAGACTGATTATTTTTAGTAATTTTTCACTTTATCCTACAGTAGGCGCCAGTGTTGCCACTGAAAAAAAATTTTTCCGACCAAATTACCGCCCAATTCCGCCAAAAAACGCCCAAAAATCAGAAGTCAACTTAATATGGAATTACATATTTATTTTTAAATACATATGTACATACTAAGTAATCTTGGCTCCCACTCATTCAATTCAGAACTAACACTAGACTGTCGCCGATCTGTAAAAGAGATGGCCAAACAGACCTGTCTGCACCTCGTGTAGGTCCCGAGACGTAGGGATATCAATGGCAATTGTAGGGCGGATGAACTTGCGAGGCAGGGCACTACCGAACAGGTTCTTCCTGACAAAGAACGCATAGGTATGCCGTTAGCCACAAACAAGCTAATTCTTAAACAGCATATCTATAAACTAGCAAGTGATAGATGTCAACAGAAGCCAGTACAACATCGAACATCAAGGCAAACCTGGCAGAAATGGGTTCACAAGCGATCCCATCAAATAATTACTCTAAAGAGAGATGACATCCCGAACCTTGTGGGGGTACTCACAGGACACTGCCTCATCGGGAAACACGCAGAAAGGCTAGGTACACCTTACCGCAGATGCTGCATAAGCTGGAAAAATGATGAGGTGAGGAGACAATCGAACACCTCATCTGCCACTGCTCGGCTCTTAACAGCGGCAGACGAGGCTTTCTTGGGACTTCCTTCCTGGATAGCCTATGCAAAGTCGCGGACGTCGACATAAAGGACCTGGGCCCTCACTCTGTAGTTTAATTCGAAAGAAAATTCGTTCGATTTCAAGTTCTATTCCATATATTCTATGCAATAAGAATGTGCTTTCGAATCGCATTTCGCTTTTAAATAGAACTACATAGTGAGTGCCCTGGTGAACTGCATTAAGTTCTCAAATTGGTTCAAAAAGGGGGAGTAATCCGTTTTCTTCTTATGGTATCACAACGGGCCTCTGCACTGGCCTAAGTGCGACTCTATGGCAGCCGCTACAACCTAACCTATTCGTGGAATAGCCCGTATGTTCGCTGGCGCTTTTCAAGTGAAACATAATTTGTGTTAAATTTCAGCATTTTATTTGCAAAATAAATGTCAGATTGTCTGATTTTGACGTTCCATTAAACTTGGCATGCGAGACGAGTCCCAAGCGAATTTAGATATAACAATAAAAGAACTTTACACGGGAAAGATAAAATGTTTAGCGTCAGAGAAATTGTCTCCACTAAAAATATTCATATTACAAATCGGACCAAAATTGATTTTAGCCGCCCATCAGCCCAAAGTAAATTTATCGGACCAGATTTGGTCCGAAAGGCCAAATTTCGGCATCACTGGTAGGCGCACCAACACACACTCATTTTTTAGTAATGGCTTGAGTGTAGTGGTGCCCAAGACTGCCCATGACTATCACACGGCGATGTACGTATAGTATACTGGCATGAATAACATCGCATCACCTCACCTATATGGATCCTTTCGATTTAGAAAATCTCTTACTCAACGCTATAAGGCCGCTGTGGTGCAGTGGGTAGAGTGCTCGCCTGCTATGCCAGAGATGTCGGGTTCAAACCCCAGTCCGAGCAAACACCAAAAAAATTTTTCTAATTAGTAAAAATCCAATTATTGAGTTTTTTAAGAGCAGCGGTCACCTCTCAGCAGTGGGCGGCATACCATTTCTGCCATGAAAAAGCTTCTCACAAAAAATGCATTCGCCGTTCGGAGCCGGCATAAAACTGTAGGTCCACCCAATTAGTAGGAAAAACAAAAAGGAGCACAACTCGAATTGGGAGAGAAGCTCGGCCATAAAACTCGTCAGAGTTATAATAGCGCCATTGTACCTATTATTATTATTATTATTATTATTATTATAATTTTACGAAATTACAGAAAATTCTATAGAACTCATGCAGATCATTTAATATTTGATTTATTCTTACCCATAAATTGAAATTTTGCTTATGGAAATTGAGAGCTTAACTGCTTGCGAAAGCAAAACAGTTGCAATAATAACTAGATGATTGTCCAACTGTCCGCTTAGCTGCCATTACATTCAAGTACAAAACCAATAATACGTTTTATGACCATTACAGATGTGTTAACTCATACAAAATGGTAAACTTAGCAGACACACACAATCACATACAACAAATTATAACTAATCAACTAGCTATTTATGTGGTTTAACTGAAAAAAAAAACAAAATGGTTTGCATTGTATGTGCAACAAAACAATATTAGCAGAAATGGCAAATTAGTTGCAGTAACAGAAAAACTAGAAATTTCCCTTAAAAACCACAATACAGTTTTTATTATAACAGTAAACGGCAACTCCTCTGGGTACCATTGCAGCCAAAGGCGGGTACATGCATACATACATTGTTGCAGTTGACACACTAGTTTATATAAAAGAAAAAATAAATAAGAGCAAAAAAAACTAACGAAATATGTTTGTTTGTTTGCTTGCAACATGTCACTTCGGCGCTACCTTGCAACATGCAATGTATGTATGTGATGCCACGCCACTTGCTTCATGCTCGCCGCGCGCTATTGCAATGGTCATCTGCCACCAGTGTTGCCAGAATATTTTGGAGCTTATAGCTAGATTAAAGAAAAAAATAGCTAAAAATAGCTAAACAATTTTTTTCAAAGCTAAAATTAATAGCCAAAAATATTTTTCTTCAAAAATAGCTAAATAACTATTTACATACTTAAAACGATACTAATTTTCTAGCTCCAATAAATTTTGGATGAGTGAATTTTTTAAAAATTCCACTACCATTAATTCACATTTTCCACTAAATCAAAATACTGGTAGTGAAAATTTATTGGATCAACATTTTTTTCCACTAAATAAAAAAAATATCAGAATTGACATAAAAGTAAAATAGACACTCTACCAGAGCGGATCATGCAGACATAAACATATATACAGACGTTCCCCTAGCATGAATAACGTGAAAGTTTTATTACAATTTTAAAATATGTTTCATATTGTGTAGTATTTTTTTCGTAAACTTAATTTCAACTACCACTAAATTCTATTTATAAAAAAATATTTAATTACCATTTATTTTATTGGTAGTAGTGGAAATGCTTTTTAATGATTTTGTGGACAAAATTTCCACTACCACTCTTCGATTTAGTGAAGAAAAATATGTATATATCTAGTTTTTGATTGCGGGGTATGTACCAATAAGCGTTAAAATAAATAAGTGGGCATGCCGGACTACCAGTTTTTGTTTTGTAATCTTAACCCGACGTGTCTATACGGGCAAGATGTGAAGCAATTCATTTGGCAATTTGAAGCGATCAGAGAACACATGGCTTCATTGTAGCAATTGATGGAAAAGGGTATATTGCAAGGCAACAAGATTCCATTTCGGCTGTTTGACGGCTATTTTGCATTATATTGTAACTTTCAGTGGTATCGCATAAATCCAACAACTTTTTTTAATGAATCGTGTGAAATTTTTAAAATGAAATTGACACATATTGCAATGCCCGGTACAGAAATATTGCCTTGTAAATTGACTCCATATTGCTTTGAAAATTGCTTCACATCTTACCCGTATATACTTCGAGTAAGTACATTCTATAAAGTTTTGATAAACAAAAAATCATAATATATTGTGCTGTGGTGCAGTGGGTAGAGTGCTCGCCTGCTATGCCAGAGGTCTCGGGTTCAAACCACGGTCCGAGCAAAACACCAAAACAATTTTTCTAATTAGTAAAAATCCAATTATTGGGTTTTTTAAGAGCAGCGGTCACCTCTCGGCAGTGGGCGGCATACCCTCCGAGTAGACATATACGCCGACAGTGATTCCGGCGGCGGCGGCGCCATTCCAAAAAAATTTCGGCGGCGGCGGCGACGCCGGCGTGCTTTTTCGCGCCGGCGCGCCTGCCCCAAATCTACAAATCACAATCCTTATTCAAATCTTAATTTTATTTAGTTACCTTAATAGCGCTGGCTGAATGGAATAAATAAACTAATTTCCACCTTAAATTGTTGAAACTTTTTTATTAACATCAAAAAACAATTGTTACATAAACTAAAATATAAAATAAAGAAAATAAATATTAAAGAGTATACACAAATCCATATGTAAGGGTAAATTTAAATTCATTTGCTTATTTTGTATGATAATAAACAGGCATACATATATTTACATACATATTTATATATATGTATATAAGGCACTTTAAAATAAATATATGTATATACAGTGTTGGAAAAAATAATAGGGACAAAATTTTGCAATTCTCCATTTATTTCATTTTAAGACCAAATAATAATTACCATATATTGATGCTTACACGGAGAGGACATGCTTCAATGACTCTGGGGTGGTTTTTGTATAATAATTTAATTTTTATGAATAAAAATAATGAAATGTATAATTTAAGTTGGAAATAATAATAGCAGGGGCGAACGCAGGGGGGGGTTTTGGGGTGTTAAACCGCCCCCCCCCCCAAAATTTGACAACACCACAAAAAAAATAATTTTATAAAAGATGGTACATGCACAAATATTTGTGTAAATACATGTTGTAAAATCTATGAATATGTATTCGTGAATGTACATTGCCAATGTTTGTCAACAACTATTGATTATGTTTATAAACAAGCAGTGTGGAGACATTTCCCTAAAAGTATGCTGTGGATATTAGCTGAGGTTTGTTATACTCAGCTGTACCAGTACACAGAGTATTATAGTTTTAATCACATAACGGTGGATTGTAACAGAATGAAATAATCGAGATAGATATGGGCAAATCCTGGGCGTTTCGGACCGAATACTTGCACGGTTTTTTTGAACTTTTGAGGCAGAAATATCGCGAAATATTGTATCGTTTTATGATAAAAGGAAAGATTTAGGCCACAGCTAATGATTAAAGTATGTTAGCGAGAGAAATTTAGTTTAATGCCTCTGTTTTAGCCACTTAAACTGCGTTGCGGACGCTACAAAAAATGGACGGGTTTTTGCAAACATTGAAAGGTTTATAAGCCATAACTCAGAAACCGTAGCAGATATATCGATGAAATTTGGGACGTGTAATTTACTTACTTAGGAAAATGTTTGGGCGAAAAATTGACAAAATCGGTTGACGACCACGCCCAAATTTATATATGGGAACTATTAAGAGGCCTAATAAAAACATTTTAAGCGATATCTTTGTCAAATATAAAGATATGTCATTGAAATTTTGTGTCATGAGTCCAACTATAGACATAAAACAAAAAATAGAAAAATGTTGGAAAATGGGCGTGGCCCCGCCCGCTTTTCAAACAAAGGAATCTACGAGATTTCGGAACCCATAACTCTACAAATAATTGAGATGTTATGACGAAAATCAGTTTGTACACTTTATGACCACGCCTACTTTTTAACAAAGATATTTCTGGAAAACCCTTTGGAAATTTGTAACGTGACATCTTTGTAATTAGAAGTCATAAAGGGTTGCAAATTTGCACTAACAATAATATTTATATGCTTAGTTGGATGATTGATAAAAAATTTTTAAATGGGCGTGGCTGCGCCCACTTTATGCGGTACTCGATTCATATAAAATATACAATAATCGAACAAAGGCAAACAAACAATGAAAGCATACAGCTGAGTATCTAATGTTCCATTCTACTCGAACTTAGGCTTCCTTACTTGTGAGTTTTAGTTTAAATACAGAGAAAATGCAATGAATTGAGATTTAAAAGGTGACTTTGTTTAATGTGTGCATACGTATGCAGGTCCACTCCCCACAGATAAATTTAAGTAAAAATTGTCTGGACGAGTTTTAAGTATTATTTTTTTAATTTTCCGTTGGATATTGAAAACCCCCCCCAAAATATTTTTCTGGGTGCGCCACTGAATAATAGGGACAAACTTTAAATTCGATTGTTTTTTCAAATAAACTACAATATTACTGCTGCAGCTAGATTTAAACTAATGTTTAGTTGAAGCTCCTTTATTTTTTATAACTTCCTTACTTCTTCGTGGCATAAGGTTGACCAAATCAGCGCAATTTGCAACTGGTATTAAGTACCAAGCTTCTTTAATTTTTTTTCCATAACTCTTGCTTATTTTTCCATTTTTGATCCCCCATCATCTTCTTTAATAATAGGGCTGAGGTTCGACGACTGTGAGGGCTACTCAAAACAGCAACTTTCTTACGTTCAAACCATGAGTTTTCGATTCTGGAGGCATGTTTGGGATCATTTTCATGCATAAATCGCCATCTACTGATATCACGGAGGGTCTAAATTATTCAATTTTGAGTAGAATTATTAGCAACAGATCTCGAGAAGTAGGACTAAATGGAAGAGATCCCAGAAAAGTTCCGTATCTGAGAAAAAATTATGTTCCTGAGGTCAAAACACGTCGATTGGTTCCTTTTTTTTAATTTTGAAGAACTTTAGAAGTTAGCAAAACTAGGAAAATATATACACATCTCGCTCCATACGGGTATGGCGCGCCAGCGCACGCCGCCGCGCCGATACGCCGATTTCACGGATTATGGCGGCGGCGGCCGATTATGAAGGTAATCGGCGCGGCGGCGGCGGCGTCAATCGGCGGGGTATATGTCTACCTCCGAGTGTATTTCTGCCATGAAAAAGCTTCCCACAAAAAACGCATTCGCCGTTCGGAGCCGGCATAAAACTGTAGGTCCACCCAATTAGTAGGAAAAACCAGGGACTTGTAACAAAACTCGTAACGAAACGAAACTATCGTTTCTGGCGTTTCTGTTCCAAGAAACATTAAAGGATAGAAACTAAATTCGAAACCAAAAGATTGTAACGTTTCAATAAGTAACAAAACCTGTAACGAAACTAAATTCATTTTGTTCCTTGTAACAGAAACAGAAACAGAAACAAAACTCCTTTGTAACAAAAGTCGTAACAAAACTTCGAAACGTTTCCAGCAGAAACAAAACCTGTAACGAAACTAAATTAATTTTGTTCCTTGTAACAAAATCCGTAAAGAAAACTAAATTAATTTTGTTTCTCAGAAACAAAATTAATTTCGTTTCTCAGTATCAGAAACAAAATTAATTTTGTTCCTTGCAACAAAAACAAAACCAGAAACGAAATTAATTTTGTTTCTCAGTGGCAAAACTATAAAAATTATTATAATACTATTTGCCGTACATTAGGATGGACTTATTATTTTTAGGTATATAATATATATATGTATACCATATATATGTATGAAAAGTTTTGGGCAGGGCTTCTACAGGGAGCCCTATTCTTTATGATTCCTAGGTCGGGTCGCGAGATATGGGTCAAAACGAGGACCCGGATGATCTTGTGTGTTTCTGAGTAATATTGGTATCTAATGAAAGGTTTTGAGCTGGCCTTCTACAATATTGGTATCAAATGAAAGATGTTGAGCGGGGCTTTCGTATAGAGCTCTATTCTAGACTGGGTCTCCACATATGGGTCAAAATGACGACCCGGATGATCCTTGAATATTTCTGAGCAATGTTGGTATCAAATGAAAGGTTTTGAGCAGGAATTCTACACGGAGCCCCGAGATATGGGTCAAACGTGGATCCGAATGATCTTGCATGTTTCTGATCAAAACAAAACAAAACAAATCAAAATCAGAAATCAAAAATCAAAAATTCAAAATCAAAAACCAAACACCAAAACAAACAAAAACAACAAAATGTAGCAGTGACAATGGCAACAAAAAATTATAAAAACGATAGTCGCATTTTAATCGATAGAAAACCAGTGAAAAAGGGAATAAGGGAAAGGGAATAAAAGTCCTATTTCGAAACTGATTACACATCAATGTTCATGAGTACTCCTTACTTACGTTTCCTTTTTTTTAACTCAAATGGAGTTAGGAAAATATGCAGGGCCGTGCGCAGGAATTAGCCTTGGGGGGGGGGAGGGGGTGGTTTTAATTTTGGTTTGCATTCGCATACATTTTTCGCTAAGATAAACATATTTGCTGAAACAGATATCCAGACCCATACACCATAAATTTAAATGTTCTCTAACTTTTCTGAAACTCATTATGATTCATCAAAACCTAGTTAACCAGGTCCTGAATAGTACACGGAAAGAATTTTTTACTAGAATCAATGCCGAGACAAGAAAAATTGGACTTGATTTTGAACTTAGAAAATAATTTCTTAATATCAAGAAAATCCAAGAAAATTGGATTTTAAATAAATAAGTAAAAATTTTCTTGCTTCAAGTGAAATTGGATTTTAAATAAATAAGAAAACATTTTCTTGCTTCAAGTAAAATTGGATTTTAAATAAATAAGAAATAATTTACTTAGGGTAAGTGTTTTTTTCTTGTTTTTTGAAATAAATTAAGAAATTATTTTTTTGTGGCAAGTAAAACTTTTATTATACGAGCTTAAGTAAGTAATGCGAGAGACACACATCGTAGTATAGTAATATTTCGATCTATACCACATATGTGTCACCCTCATATTGTAGTTTAATTGAAAATTTTCATAGCATAGCCAAATCATAATATTGATATTCTAATATTCATACCACATGTGTGTCTGAGCTATAAGAAAATATTAAATATTAAATTAAGCAAATATTTTTTAAAAATATTAAAAACGTAAAAAATAAGGAAAATGAAAACTAATCATGAGGGATTAGAAAACCATAATTAGTCAACTAGTATTTTCCTAGGACTTGTTTATTGAAATGACAACATTTTATTTAATATAAATGAAGATGCAAATAGTGAACTCCTTATACCAAATGCTTCACTAACAATCTGAGAATTGCAAAAATATTCAGAAATATGCAAATCGGATGGCAAATGATGAATTTCATATCAAAGGCTGAAAAAAACGAACATTTTGAACCCGACCCCCTCAGAATTTGATGAAATTTTGCACAGAGGTACATCTTACCTACCCAAACACAACCTCATTTTCAGAAATTGCATTTTCGAAAAATTGTGGGCGTGGCAAGGTATCGAAATATTCAAAAATATTCGAAAATATTCGAAAAATGACGATAATAGGTACTTTTAAAGTGTGATTACTAGGGAACGGCTTTACCGATTTCAAAGATCTTCACACCATTAGAAAGGTATTGAAATTAGCTTTCAAAAAAATACACTGTAAAAATTTTTTTTGTTTTAGTACACTGAAAAAAAATGTTTTCCAAAATAAAATTTGAAACTGAAAAAACACTTCAAAGATCAAGCGATTTTGAAAAATACAAATTTTGTTTAGAAAGGTCTATTTAATATATATAACATATCTGAAAACTAAAATGGCCTTTTTCTTTATTTTTTTTTTTAAATTTATTTAAGTAAATGCATCTCTTGGCTTTCTTATATTTTGATATCACGCGTAAACTAATCAACCGATTTCAAAAATTTTTATACCATTAGAAAGGTATTAAAATCACCTTTCGAAAACACACACTGTAAAAATTCTATATTACATATTACACTGAAAAAAAATTTTCAAAATTTTTTTTTTTCAAACTGGGAGAACACTTCAAAGACCAAGCGATTTTGAAAAATAAGAATGTTTTTTAGAAAGGTCTATTTAATATATATAACATATCTGAAAACTAAAATGGCCTTTTTCTTTATTTCTTTTTTAAATTTATTTAAGTAAATGCATCTCTTGGCTTTATTGTATTTTGATATCACGCGTAAACTAATCAACCGATTTCAAAAATTGTTATACTGTTAGAAAGGTATTAAAATCACCTTTTGAAAACATACACTGTAAAAATTCTGTATTACATATTACACTGAAAAAAAAAAAAATTCAGTTCAGTTTGAAAAAAAAATGTTGAAAATTTTTTTTTAGGTGTAATATGTAATATAGAATTTTTACAGTGTATATTTTCAAAAGGTGATTTTAATACCTTTCTAACGGTATACAAATTTTTGAAATCGGTTGATTAGTTTACGCGTGATATCAAAATATAAGAAAGCCAAGAGATGCATTTACTTAAATAAATTTAAAAAAAAAATAAAGAAAAAGGCCATTTTAGTTTTCAGATATGTTATATATATTAAATAGACCTTTCTAAAAAAAATGTGTATTTTTCAAAATCGCTTGATCTTTGAAGTGTTTTTTCAGTTTCAAATTTTATTTTGGAAAACATTTTTTTTTCAGTGTACTAAAAGAAAAAAAATTTTTACAGTGTATTTTTTTGAAAGCTAATTTCAATACCTTTCTAATGGTGTGAAGATCTTTGAAATCGGTAAAGCCGTTCCCTAGTAATCACACTTTAAAAGTACCTATTATCGTCATTTTTCGAATATTTTCGAATATTTTTGAATATTTCGATACCTTGCCACGCCCACAATTTTTCGAAAATGCAATTTCTGAAAATGAGGTTGTGTTTGGGTAGGTAAGATGTACCTCTGTGCAAAATTTCATCAAATTCTGAGGGGGTCGGGTTCAACGCGTATTGGGTTTGATATGAAATTCATCAAATGAAAAAAAATACATGTAACTTTGGAAATGCAAATTCAGCAAGAAAAATTTTACTTCGCTCAAGAAAACGTTTTCTTATTCATTTTACATTTTTTTTTCGCTGTATTTTGTTGTTCCAATTCGTCGAAACACAATTTTCTTAAATTCTTCTTGATATTAGCAAAAAGATTTTCTTCATTTAAGTAAATTTAAGAAAAGATGTTCTTATTTATTTAAACATTTTTTTTCAACATTTTTTTTTTCTATAGATTTTGTTAGTGTTCTTGAATAAGAAAATAATTGCCTCATTTTTGGAAAACTCAATTTCTTATTTCCAGTAATAATTAAGTCAATTTTTCTTATTTCCCTAAAAATTTTCTAAATTGAGTTCAAGAAAGCATTTTTCTTGATTCAATTATACAAATTTCTTTCCGTGTACTGTTTACAGTACTTGTTAATTGAAACTGCTCACTGTTTTCACAAAATGAACATTTTTTGTTATCAGTACAATTTTTATAAAAACGCCAAACGAACATATGCTACACAACTTTGTAATTTCGGAAAGCTCCAAGTGCAATTCAAAGTGCCGAACTTATGTATTGGCCAACCTTAATTTTTGCAACTTTTACCAATTCTTCTTCCGTAAAATTATTGTAACTAATATTGTCAAAAATTATGAGTCAAAATTCAATGCAAAATTTATAAACTGTATTTTGAAAATTTCTGCAAAATCATTGCAACTTAGATTTGGTCATTGGGGGGGTTTTAACCCCCAAAACCCCCCGTGCGCACGGCCCTGAAAATATGTCAAAATTTACTAAGGCGAAATTAAAAAAAAACCCTTATAATTTGCTTTATTAATTAATACCTATTAGAAACTTGTTTCGGACTATAATTGGCTGCGAGAAATGATAGATTGACAGAAATGTAATAAAGCTTGATTAATTAAGCAAATACCCATTTTTTAACTTCACTTAATATATTTTTGGATTTGAACAGAGGTCGAGTTAAGTTCTTTTAGTTGGTTCCGTGGTAGAGGTAGATTAGAAGGTAGAGGTAAGTGTGGAAGTAGATGTAGACATGCAAAAGCTGTGAACTTTCAAATTATATAAACATGCCAAAGAATTTTCACTCGCATAGGGCGAGCTTCGTTTGTTATTTATTATAGCCAATTTTTGTTACCAATAGTGTAATAAATTTAATATGACACTGAGTAAAAGTCAACCTTGAGCGTATTTGAATAAATGTCCCTTACGATAATATTTAAAAAATATAAGTGTCTTATTCCATACTTTAGTTGGTTGCCACAGACATACATATATATGTATGGATATTATATACCTAAAAATAACAAGTCCATCCTAATGTTCTGCAAATATAGTTTTTCTACTGAGAAACAAAATTAATTTTGTTTTTGTTGCAAGGAACGAAATTAATTTTGTTTCTGATACTGAGAAACAAAATTAATTTAGTTTCGTTACGGATTTTGTTACAAGGAACAAAATTAATTTAGTTTCGTTACAAGTTTTGTTTCTGCTGGAAACGTTTCGGAGTTTTGTTACGACTTTTGTTACAAAGGAGTTTTGTTTCTGTTTCTGTTTCTGTTTCTGTTACAAGGAACAAAATTAATTTAGTTTCGTTACAGGTTTTGTTTCTGCTGGAAACGTTTCGGAGTTTTGTTACGACTTTTGTTACAAAGGAGTTTTGTTTCTGTTTCTGTTTCGTTACTTAGCTGTGTAACAGAAAGCGAAACCGAAACGCGTTACAAGTCCCTGGGATAAACAAAGAGGAGCACACCTCAAATTGGGAGAGAAGCTCGGCCATAAAACTCGTCAGAGTTATAATAGCGCCATTGTATTATATTATTATATTAAATGTGAGGAAATTACAGAAGAAATATTATTGCTAAAATAGCTAAACCGACTAAAAAATAGGCTAAAGAAAATAGCTAATAGTAAACGCGAATTTCTATAGCTATACTTCGAAAGTAATAGCTAAATCTAGCTACAAAATAGCTAAAGTGGCAACACTGTCTGCCACTCATGGTTGCTTCAAATATGTGGCGCACACTACGACAATAGTAGTGCCAGCAATAATTGAAGTAGTTTAAGATTAGATCGCAGATGCACTTTACATCACCAGCTGTGAGTTTTATGCACAAAAGGTGCGCTAGGCACTGCCACGCTGGAGAAAAAATATCAAGAAGCATGTTGTTTCAGTTTTGTTGGAGCATTAACTCTCGATTGGCGCTAAATTTTTGCTTAGTTGTCTAAAATCGTTGCTTACTAATTTCGGATGCACATTGGGGTATAGAGAAAAAAAAAGTTGATATGAATGTACTTAAAAAAAGCAATTGCTCATAGAAGGTTTATGCGGCATTTTACTTCTGCAAGAAACTGTTGCTGAAGTTGTTGCTGTTATTGCTTTATTGTTGTTGTTGTTGTAGTTGCGGTTGCTTCAACAGTTTTTCTTCGCTGCATTTCGGCCACTTGACTTGTGTGCGCCCGTTCAAGCGCTGCGCCCAGCCAGCAAGCCGTGTCGCATTGCTGATTTTGTCTGATTTTGGTTTGTTGTTCGCGCATGACAGTTTTATTGCTGACCATGTTGGCGCAGGAAAGCACATACGTACATAAACACACAGTCATGCATACATACATATATACACACATACATACAAGTAGCTTTCAACAAAAAATAGATATCATAGCGTAATTGCAGAGGAAGACAAAGATGATGACGATGATGATGATGGGAATGGGGTTTGGCGCTATACCGATAATATGTTGTTATGTATGCACATGCATATCGTTGCCAATGACACTGTTTGCCGCACCGCCATCCGATAATGGCGACAAAGATGTACGATGTGCGCTGCAATCAGCAAATCGCAAGGTGCAACAAATATGTCATTTACTTACTAAGCGGTTGGCTACTTTTCCAGCTCATTTGGCTAATTTAGTTGCAAAAAATAAACATACGTATACATATACATATGTACGAGTAAATACAGACATTCATAGAAATGTAATTGAACATACGGACTCTAGCATCAAAATATATGTATACTATTAACTCGCTTGACTGCATGACTACCGCGCAGTGCCACACTACAGCCGCAGCATAACACAGCACGGCAAGAAAAAAGTTGCAATTGCAGCACGAGTGCCACAAATGTGGCTATCGGCGGTCATAAAAATCGTTTATGGCATATCTCTAAGCACGTTAAGCACAACAATTACATACATACAAGCATGTGCATTTATGTTAATTTATGCACTTATTTATTTATCTGCATAAACTTGTCAATATGCAACGCTTTGTTGAACAGCGAAATTGTGCAATAAAAATGGTTAAGCATTGACATTTGTATTTATATACATATATTACTTAGGTCTTTCTGATAAATAAAGTCAAAATTTAATTATTGTCACTTAATAAATATTATTAGGCTGAAAGATAGATATATCGACCCCTTTGTGCGACTTTATCGTAACGGACAAAAGCAAATTTTACAGGAGAGCATTTTTTTCGTTTTTTTTCTACTTTTTATTGGAATTTTGAAACGAAATTGAACACGTGATTAGGTAATTAATTAATATACTGAAACTGATAATTTTTTTCTTGAAAAATATGCAGTTTGCGAAAAAATCATAATTTTGTCCCTTACGATAATTTTCGCTCTCAATTTTTTATGAGTATTTTTGAATAAATGTCCCTTACTATAATATTTAAAAAAGAGTTTGTATGAAAAATACAAATGTTTTATTCGATACTTTTGTGTTTTTAATGATGGGATAATGGTAATATAGTAAGTATTGTACTCGTCTTCCATTCTAAAGTTTCCAAGTTCGATTTCCGGCAGACCAGGGACCGATCTATTGGGAAAATTGGTTTTTATAATATGTAAGTTTGTTGGAAATGTGGTAAATAGGTAGATTATTTCCTGTATTGTGACGGAGCAATGGAACGAGTGTGGGGAGTAAGAGAAAGGGGAGAGGTAAATGAGCAGGGAGAAGGAGAGGTAAATGGAAATATAAAAATTTTACACTATTCCGATAAATCAATGGTTGGACAGAGCAACATCTGTCGGCGTTTCTTGTCTAAAATATAAAACTGCACATCGAACGTGAATTTGAACCAGCGACTCCCAATCAGTAAATGTCAGAAAACCCTCCAAAAACGAATTACATTGCAGATGCCGTTTAAAGGCGACACAAGAACAGATAATACTATTGCTATTTTTGTATAAATAAGTAAGTATTTTTAATCGCTAGTTTTCATTATTTTCCATCCAAATGGGGCATTCTCTTATTTCCATAAATTACTAGTATCTGGGTGGACGTGATTCCTTTCCTTAGAAAGTAGTCTATTTCACCATATAGAAATATACAAATATCTAATCAAGTAACTAAATGAGCCAAAAATGGATGTATAAAATTTCACTCAACTCAGTCAAACCGTTTTCGCGATAGTTTACAAAGGAATTAATAAAATTAGGTTATGTAGAAATTCCACTGAGCAATATTTTAATGGAAATACGTCGTAAAATACCATACAGTTTTATGCCGGCTCCGAATGGCGAATGCATTTTTTGTGAGAAGCTTTTTCATTTCAGAAATACACTCGGAGGGTATGCCGCCCACTGCCGAGAGGTGACCGCTGCTCTTAAAAAATCCAATAATTGGATTTTTATTAATTAGAAAAATTTCTTTGGGGTTTTGCTCGGACTGGGGTTTGAACCCGAGACCTCTGGCATAGCAGACGAGCACTCTACCCACTGCACCACAGCGACCATAGGCATACTATCAGTAAAATGAATTTCCTCCAAATCCGTTTAGCCGTTCCCGAGATAGTAGTGGATATAGAAATATATAAATAAATTAATATACATACAAATATACATACAAGAGGTTACCAAGATAATCCAAACATAGTCATTGTACTATGGCTACATTACGCTACAATCCCCTTCATATTCTATTTTAAATTTCAAAATAAATAATACATAAAATTACTTGCTAGCTATATTCATAATATTTTAATATGGGCGATACGATAAATTCGAGCTCAAGAAAAAAGTGTGGATTGTCCCTTACGATAAAAAATAAAGCCAATTTTTGGCACAACTATAAGGATTTCAGCTATAATATTTTACCAGGTGATGCGCTGACGGATGTAGATTAAAATTGCATCAAAAAGTGAAATTCCAGAAAATGACCCTTACGATAAAATCGCGCAAAGGGGTCGATATGTACATATGTATGTGTGGTCTCAAATAGTGAACTATTATTCTTCTTATGAGGAGCCAGCTGGTCGGTCGAAGTACTATGTACATTGGGGATGGAATGGAATGGAGTTTTGGTAGGTCGGGCAAAACTTTGTCTTTCTCAAGCACGAAGGCATATTTGACCATTGTACTTAAGGCCTTTCGAAAGGATCAGGATATAGGGAAAAGGTGGCGTAGTGGGATGAGAGTTTCTCTGCAAACTTCCCATATTCTTTAATAAATATGCGAAGTTTGTCGAGTGGTAGAGAATGTGCATGCCCCTTCTCAATGCAACCTCAGTCTAGTGAAGTCTGGACAGGTGCAGAGGAAATGCTCTGCGCGCTGTCGTCATTCTCCTCCTGACAAGATAGGCATAATGAGGTCTCTATGATGAGTATGATAGCCATATGCTTTCGCCACGGATTGCGTCCTGTAGTCACCCCAACAAAGGCGCGAAGCTCCCGCCTCATCTGCTTGAGAAGAAAGTTTGCTACCACCCTGTTAGGCTTTTCCAGAAAGCACTTTGTAATACTATAGGAATATGTAGAGCTCCAGCGTCTTCGGTGAGTTTTCCTCATGCATTCCCTGATATACTTCACAGTTCTCGTTATACTGGATCCTATTATTGGCTGCAGTCCAGTTGGTTCTTCTGCTGATCCGAAATTTGCCAATTCATAGGCTAGTTCATTGCCTTAAACACCGCAGTGGCCGGGTACACACATACGTTGAAGTTTATTCCATGTGGCCGCTGTGGTGCAGTGGGTAGAGGGCTTGCCTGCTATGCCAAAGGTCTCGGCTTCAAACCCCAGTCCGAGCAAACACCAAAAAAAATTTTCTAATTAGTAAAAATCCAATTATTGAGCAGCGGTCACCTCTCCGCAGGGGGCGGCATACCCTCCGAGTGTATTTCTGCCATTAAAAAAGCTTCTCGCAGATAATGCATTCGCCGTTCGGAGCCGGCATAAAACTGTAGGTCCACCCAATTAGTAGAAAAAACAAAAAAAGGAGCACACCTCGAATTGGGAGAGAAGCTCGGCCATAAAACTCGTCAGAGTTAAAATAGCGCCATTGTATTATATTATTATTATTATTATTATTATTCCATTTCACTACGGAGCCAAGCCTCAACTTACATTCGTGAACAATTTTTGCAGAGGTTCGCACAGTTTCTAGTGCCTTCAGTGCAGCCTGGCTGTCACTGCAGATACAAATTTGGTGTCCACGCCAGTTATAAATTCTGCTGCTTTTAGTATGGCATAAATTTCTGATTGAAAACCCTTCCAGCGTCCAGGTGCCAGCCGGATCCAGTACGTATTCTGTATTCTGTTTTTGATGCGTCTGTGTAGATGATCTTCTTCGATCCTCCCAGTAGAGTTTCTGGATTTTTCCATTGATCTCTTGTTGGAAAACCGACATTGTATCACCTAACATTGTCATTTGCGGCCAGAAACAAAGGGTATTGCTCTGACAGCCTGCTAAGCAACTCCCCCCGTCGACACATCGTTTTCATAGCCTCCTCTTGGATTACAAAATACAGAGGGAGCAGTTTCAACAGAGTATTGAGAACAGCTGCTTAACCATGGTTCTACGCCACCACACTACAGCGGCGTAGATATGTACGTGATAATCGGTCTGACCAAAGCTGTGTAAATGCACATCACCATTGCTGGTCTCGGAACCCAGGTCTTTTGTGAAGGTTTTTCTATGCTGTCCGAGAACTTTCAGTGCCTTGTTTACCTTCAACTCGACATTAGCTTTCCAAGTCAGTTTCTTATCTAGCAAAGCTCTAACATAAATTCTATACGACATTCTCGTTTACAATTTTATTTCGAATTCAAGGAAAAGTTAGAGTTACATACATACATATATACATACATACATACATATATTCGCGCCAGTGGTTTACTATTTCAGTGATCAAAACGACCATCTATGTTACTTCTTGCCTGACTTTGAAAGATCTTGTAGTCTTAATTATGTATTCACTTTTCTGAAATATTTACAAAACCTTCACAACAAAAAAAGTTAAAAAAAAAACAAGTAAGGAAGCCTAAGTTCGAGTGGAATCGAACATTAGATACTCAGCTGTATGTTTTCATTGTTTGTTTGCGTTTGATGGAAACACGGATTATTTTATATAAAGCGAGTGCCGCATAAAGTGGGCGTAGCCACGCCCATTTTCAACATTTTTATCAGTCATCCAACTAAGCATATGAATATTATTCTATGTGCAAAATTTCATTCCTTTATGATTTCTAGTTACAAAGATGTCACGTTACAAATTCCCAAAGGGTGTTCCAGAAATATCTTTGCTAAAAAGTAGGCGTGGTCATAAACCGATTTCAATAAATTTTTGCGTGGCTATTAACACAAGTTATAAAAGTATATAAACCAAGTTTCGTCATAATATCTCAATTATTTGTTGAGTTAAAAGCTCAGAAATCTCGTATATTCCTGCTTCTAAAAAGAGGCGGTGCCACGCCCATTTTCCAAAATTTTTACGGTTTTTGTTTTATGTTCTTAGTAGGACTCCTGTCATAAAATTTTAATGATATATCTTTATATTTGACAGAGATATCGCTTAAAATGTTTTTATTAGGCCACTTTATAATACACATATATAAAAGTGGGCGTGGCCGTCAACCGATTTTGGAAATTTTACGTCCAAACATTTGTCTAATTAAGTATATCACGCCTACCAAATTTCATCGATATATCTTCAACGGTTTCTGAGTTATGACTCATAAAACTTTCAATGTTTGCCCCTTAATAAGTGGGCGTGGCACCGCACATTTTCCAAAATTTCACCATATTTCTTCATAAGGGCCTGAGCTCAATACGTGTGTGAAATTTTATCACTCTAGCTCTATTAGTGACTGAGATACAAAATTTCCGATTTTTACTATATAGGGGAGGTGGGCGTGGTCATGGTCCGATTTCGCCTATTTTCAATACCATCCGTTCCTGTCTTGATACCAACTTACATTTCAAATTTCATCAAAATATCTCAATTTTTGCGCGAGTTATCGTGCTCACAGGCGGACAGACGGACAGACGGACGGACATGGCTCAATCGATTTCTCTTTTCACCCTGATCATTTTGATATATATAAGTCTATATCTATCTCGATTATTTCATTCGGTTACAATCCACCGTTAGGAAATCAAAACTATAATACTCTGTGTACTAGTACAGCTGAGTATAAAAATAATGTTTAATCGATCAAATGTCAATGTTCGTAAATCAACCATTATGTTTTTTGGAATTATCTGCTTACAAGACAAGCATAGAAAGGCATAAAACAAAAGTATAGACATAAATGGGCACATAATAAAAATCGTTAACCCTAATAAAGCCATTAAGGCGTTATAGCGACAGCGTAAACTAGAACTGCATATGTACATACATATGTAAATACGTATGAATGTATGTATGTATGTCCATCACAAACATGAGTATCACATGTCAAAACGTATTTTATTGTGTCTGTTTCATTTTTGGTATTCTCGTAATTTAACACTGCGTATAGCACATATATACGTACATAAGACCTCTTGGCCCCTTTAATCGTTCGCTGTTCACTGGCTAACATATTATGTACATATATATATATATATATATATATGTAAATATGTATATATATACAAATGTTAATGTAAATCATCGATGACTTTGGCCCTCAAATCTCTACGCATGTACAAACATATGTTAAGTGCGTCGTGTGTTTGTAGTTTTGTGGACCACCCAAAAAGTCTGTCTGTTTTGAGGATTTTAAGCGATAACAGCGCTTAAGTCGAAGGTGATATAGCAATAGCTAGCAAGAACAACAACAATCACAAGCTCATCAAAGCAAAAAACAACAACAGCAAAAACAACAAAAATGGCAAAAACGTTTACTTTCAGCGGCTCAATGAAAAGCTATTGATCATTGTGAATTTAGAAGAAAGATCAAAAACACGTTTTTCTGATTTTTTCTAATAATTGCTTTTTTATTATCTTTTGTTCACGTAAAAAGCCATTCACCGCAGCTGTCGCATCCAATAATTTCCTTTTTGGTATAACTTTGAATCGCCAGCGATTGCCTTTGCTGAGTTTAGATTTAGATATTTTTTATAACTTTATTTACTTAATTTACCAGTCAAACATATTTACAACTGTCAAAATATTCAATTTCGGTCGCTTCAACTTGTTAATGTTGTTGTTTTTGTTTTATTTTATTAAGATTATGTATGTATTCATTTGAATTAATTTATCCAAATGACTTAATTTATCACGTATGAAAAAGTAACAGCGCAGGTTAAGAAATTAAAAAAAAAATTAAGATCGATGAACTGGCAGAGTTCGCCAGCGACGGGTTAATGAGGGGAGAATGCGTATTTTTGTATAAGCAACGTGTTTATGTATATTGATCGACACTGATTAATGTCGCATATGAAGGTCGCAGTTTTGAAATTCGAATTATTAAAATTGTTAGTACGTTTTCGAACGCCATTGGGCCGGTCTGAAATTTAGCCATAAAAGATTTATTATATTGAGTACATACATATGTGATTACACTGCTCTACAGCCAAAAAATACTCTGAACGCGACCATCCTATCTATATGTAAAATCGGTCGCTGATTCCGAAAATCGGGTTCATTTTTAATTCTATGGGAAGGTTTTTGAGATATCGGTAATTTACCGTTATTTGGCCAATGGCTCCACTTAATCCTGAATGTCTCTTTAACGCAGTGAGCTATCTTCCTTGAGGTAACACCAAACGAAAGAAAATTAAATTTCCTTTTCATGGCTCCTATAACATTTTTCTCTAGCTCTTATAGTTTCTGAAATATTGACGATTAAATTGAATTTTTTCGATTTTTTACGATTTTTTGAAGAAAAAATTGACTTTGTCAGGCAATATCTTTAAAACCAATGTTTTCACCTTCGGTTTTACTCTTTTGTGTGAAGCTCCGTTCCATTGCCAAAAAAATAAGCTATCAACGAAGAAAATCCATGGTAAAATGGAAAAGTTATAGGCGATCAAGTAAATACAGCCAATTCGCGCAATGCCTCTGGACGTGTATATTCTATGCATGTTGTACCAACACCTACACATCTGCAGTAGCAGCACGTTGGCAGCGCAGTAGATACAAGCCCATTTACGGGTATAACATGCATAGAATATACCCGTGCAGAGGCATTGCGCGACGTGCCTGTATTTACTTGATCGCCTATAACTTTTCCATTTTACCATGGATTTTCTTCGTTGATAGCTTATCTTTTTCCCAATAGAATGGAGCTTCACGTAAAGGAGTAAAACCGAAGGTGAAGACATTGGTTTTAAAGATATTGCCTGACAAAGTCAGTTTTTTCTTCAAAAAATCGTAAAAAATTCAAATTTAATCGTCAATATTTCAGAAACTATAAGAGTTAGAGAAAACTGTTATAGGAGCCATGAAAAGGAAATTTAATTTTCTTTCGTTTGGTGTTACCTCAAGGAAGATAGCTCACTGCGTTAGAGACATTCTGGATTAAGTGGAGCCATTGGCCAAATAACGGTAAATTGCCGATATCTCAAAAACCTTCCCATAGAATAAAAAATGAACCCGATTTTCGGAATCAGCGACCGATTTTACATATATATAGGGTAGTCACGTCCAAAGTACAGACAACAAATTTCATTTTGTGATCCAGTGTTATCAGCTGGTTTGGCCATTACTTATAAATGCGCCTATTTAAATTTCATTGAGATAAATATACCAGCTGATCGTTCTAACCTAAATAAAAATCTGATGTGAAAATTTACAAAATAATAAATTGCAAGAAAGTCAGCGGTAATTGCATTTGACAGCTTTTATTAGATTACTCAGACAATCATAAAAAGTTTGCAATTAATTTAGCACAAAAATAATATTAATATAATAATTAATTCAGAGAAGCACGTACACCCACCTACATATATATACATACATACATACATACTTGCATCTAAATGATGATTTATTATAGCTATACAATGTATTTAAATATCTGCTTGTATGGTTAGTGTCAAAAGAATTCAATCGCCACCCAGTCGTAAAAATCAGCGACGATTTGACAGAGGCATACATGCATACATATTTACATATTTATGTACATATAAATTTTATACATATTTACATGTTCCCAAATTGTACCCAATTAACAAAACATTCGAAAATCAGCTCCTATACCCAATATGAAGATCGGACTGGAAACCAATATTATAGCATTGACAGACGGCAGTGGAGTTAACTTGAGAATTAACTGGAAGTAATCCGGACTATCTCTGGAGTTAGTCCTCAAAATTTTAGCGGATTAGGGCATTTTCTAATGACATCTCTGGCGAAAAATCTCTATGGTGAATGAAAGTGAAGAAAAAGAAGAATACAAAGTAGATCTCGGAAGGTAAGCGCATAGGCGAGTTCAGAAATTTCAGTATTTTCTTTTTGTAATTGATAGAGTGTAATGTCAAAATGATATTTCGACTTGGTTGAAATCTCAATTCGCTTCGGACTCTCCCATTTCTACTCTGAAAAAAAAAAAACGCTGTAAATCTAAAGACTTTCGCTGTTAAATAAACTACTTTCCGCAGTTGAAATGTGCCCAACAACGCTCCGTTGTTGTTTCAAAGGTGCGAGCGTTGTTGATTTAAGTCAATAACGGAGATTGTTGGAAAAAATTTTCACCTAAAAATAAATTTTTGTTTGCATTTTACTCTTCATCTTCTCTCCGCCCGGCTCCCAACTGCAAATATGTAGCCCCCGCTTGTTCTCCTATTCTTCTCTCCTTCTTATCATTCACTGGTTGCTATCTTTATTTCTTATTCTGCTTTTTCTTCTTTATTTTATATTCTCCTCCGGATTCGAACCATGACATCAACCTGAAATTCTATCCAATCATCACATAGTGGAACATTCAACATTATATTGAATTGTAGTAACCAATTTATACTTCCATTTCCTAAAAAGGAATCCATGAATTATTTGAATCATTGTAAAAACAAAATTTAAAAAAATTGTTCTCATTAGTTTTGTTTACAACGGAAACTGTTGGATCAAATACTTTTGCCTTTAAATCAACAACGGGGAGAAAATTGTTGCTAAAAATAAAATTTTTTTTTGGAATTTTCTCTTCATCTTCTCTCCATCATCATTTTTTTGTTGGTTTTCTCACCAAAAAATATTTTCTCACAAACAATTTTTTAAAAGCAAGCAAGTCTTTGAAACAACAACGCCCGTTTTTGAATAAATTGTTGGATCAAAAACTTTGCTGTAAAAACAAATATTTTGCTGTTGAATCAAAGACGGATATTCAACAGCCGAAAGTTGTTGGTTTAGCTACGGGTATTTTTTTCAGAGTATTGACCATAATGTGAATTCGCTTTAATTTTGACATTACACTTTACCTTTGGAAATAAAAAAAGAAGTTTTGGAATTCACCGCTGCGCCTACCTTCCTTCAGATGTTTTGTTAATACGCAATATTTTCCGTCTGTCAGGGTGGAATTTGAATCGAATTAATTGTTGCGGTAATCGGGATTATCGCTGCCGTCTGCCAAGCCTATTAGTTTTCCAGCGTTCATCTCAACGCATAATTGATATACCTACACTTTAAATGAGCTTAAGAAATTAGGGCCATATTATTATTGTAACAAGAAGAAAAACTTACATACTTCAAGTAACTGTCGCTCTCATTGGAACATCTTTCTGAGAATGGGCTGTATTTCGAACTCCAAATGAAAATTTCGAATCGAAGGTAAAACTTGAGAAAATAAATTAATTTTCGCACTCATAACCAAGCTTAATGTTTATTGGGTAGAGTAGGCACACTGTTTTAAACATCTGATAATAATAAGCTGTGTATTGTGTAGAATATATGGGAGTGATAAATTGAATAAAATTGAATATAAATTTGCATAAAGATGTTAAAGTGTTTATGAATGTATGCAAATATACAATGCAATACATTTTTATATGTATACATATTTTATAAATTTTATTGCAAAAGTTTGAAATGCTAATTTTAAAATGCTCAAACGCCAATTTAAACAAAGAAAAGAGCAATCGCTTTGTTCAAAAAATTCATAAATGTAATTAAATAGGCCCAGTTTTCTTCGAAAAACGGAGAAGCTGCCACTTTCAAGAAGAGAAAGAAAAAATGCTTAAATATGTAGCGTGTAAAATAAAAGGCAAATAAAACTCTACCAGAAAAACCAAAACGCAAAAATGTCATAAAAATAAAGGTTGAAGATAACACAAAAAAGGTATCTATGTAGATTCTAAAGCATCATAATTCAATTATGTAACAGACAGTTGTTAATTTCACGCTTTGTGCGATATAAAAATCAAAAGCATTGAAACAAAACTGAATGAACCCACATCAATTTTATTGAACATACAAATCTAAATTCATCACACTGCCATTAAAAAGTGAACATGCTTATTTGAAATTTAATGCGCGTAAATCAAACGAAAACAAGTAAGGAAGCCTAAGTTCGAGTGGAATCGAACATTAGATACTCAGCTGTATGTTTTCATTGTTTGTTTGCGTTTGATGGATTTTATATAAAGCGAGTGCTGCATAAAGTGGGCGTAGCCACGCCCATTTTCAAAATTTTTATCAGTCATCCAACTAAGCATATGAATATTATTGTTTGTGCAAAATTTCATTCCTTTATGACTTCCAGTTACAAAGATGTCACGTTACAAATTTCCAAAGCGTGTTCCAGAAATATCTTTGCTAAAAAGTAGGCGTGGTCATAAACCGATTTCAATAAATTTTTGCGTGTCTATTAACACAAGTTATAAAAGTGTATAAACCAAGTTTCGTCATAATATCTGAATTATTTGTCGAGTTATGGGCTCCGAAATCTCGTAGATTCCTTTGTCTAAAAGGAGGCGGTGCCACGCCCATTTTCCCAAAATTTTTCTTTTTTTTGTTTCCGGTCTGTTGTAGAAATCATACCACGAAATTTCAATGAATTATCTTTACATTTGACAAAGATATCGCTTAAAATGTTTTTATTAGGTCACTTTATAATACACATATATAAAAGTGGGCGTGGCCGTCAACCGATTTTAACTATTTTCAGTTCAAATGTTTGCCTAAGCAAGTATATTACGCGTACCAAATTTCATCGATATATCTTCAATGGTTTCTGAGTTATGACATATAAAACTTGCAATGTTTGACCCTTAATAAGTGGGCGTGGCACCGCCCATTTTCCAAAATTTCACCAAATTTCTTCATAGGGGCCTGAGCTCAACACGTGGGTAAAATTTCATCGCTCTAGCTATATTAGTGGCTGAGATACCAAATTTCCGATTTTTTCTATATAGGAAAAGTGGGCGTGGTCATGGTCCGATTTCGCCCATTTTCAATACCAACCGTCCCAGTCTCGATACCAACTTGCATTTCAAATTTCATCAAAATATCTAAATTTTTGCGCGAGTTAGAGTGTTTACAGACGGACAGACGGACGGACAGACGGACTGACGGACGGACGGACATGGCTCAATTGATTTCTCTTTTCACCCTGATCATTTTGATATATATAAGTCTATATATATCTCGATTATTTCATTCTGTTACAATCCACCGTTATGTGATTAAAACTATAATACTCTGTGTACTAGTACAGCTGAGTATAATAAATTGGTGCGAGAAAAAAAAAAACTACGTCAAATTGAACTTAATCCCAAAGAGAAGACTTTTCTTTAACCAATGCACGCAACAGCTAATGAAAATTCGTTAAATTAATGCTTACGTTATTGTTTGTGTGATTATTTCTCCATACAACACACAATTTGTCGAACAATTTTTGCTTGCTCCACAACCTTATCCATGGCAACCGAAAAATCTCCATCCGAAGATCATCCGCAATTACATTGAAAGGAAACAAAAAATCTTACACTTCCATTATCAGCGCAGCGTTCAATGCTGATCACTGGCAATCATACAATTTTGTTCAGAATAATTTTTAACTCAAGGCTGAAGATGTCAAATGTGGTTGACCACACACGTACATATTTAAATGCACGCTCAGGGATAGAGAAACAGGGCGACAGTGATAGGCGAAGATGCTAATGTGGATGAAGCACTGCTTTTTAGATTGCAAGTTGTCAGTTGTTGGGGCAGCAAAGCCATCAATGTCACAGTTAACCTGTAATACTAACTCGTGCTCCAAAAGAAATGACAACAAAATAATAAAAATACATAATAACAAAATAACAAGAATAATAACAACAACAGTAACAATAACGTTCAAAAGACAATTCCAGAAATGTAATAGGTAATACAGGCAAATCGAAACAAGCAGAAACGAATTTGACAGCATCATCAGTCGGTGTGCTTGCGGCACATTGTGAGAGTCAGACAGCAAGTGATCTCTTGGCAGATCATCCTCAAGTTATAGTTGCAATCAAATAGAGAAATTAGGGAAATATTTATGTATGCATGTAAGGATGGTGTTGTTCGGGGCTATGCGAAAAGATATGAGTAGTCTACTATCAAAAGTTCCTCTGTGCATTTTTCATTTAAGCCACAAAGTAGAAAAAAAAACAAAAATAGAATTTTGAATGTGTACATATAAAAGCTATAGAGACTTTTGGAAGTGTATACAGAGCCAAAAGCCCAACTAAAATGCCCTGTAAATTAGAATAAAGTTTAGCGGATTTCTCTACGCTTTCTCTCCAATAAGATGCCCGTCTTATTATGACTGGATGTCTCATTTTAATAAAACTAAGTAGATAATCAGTAAAACTAATATGAAAAACTTTTCAATATAATTAAGAAGATGACCCGTGGATTTAAGATGAAAACCTCTTATATAAAATTAAAAAGATGATTCCTAGAATAAATGAGAAAAGCTTTTCACATAAATTTAGCAGATAACCTGTAAAATTAAGACGAAACCCTGTTTTATATTATTAAGAAGAGAATCTTGATTTTCATTAGAAACTCCTCTTAATTGTAATAAGCCGATGTTCTTTTCAATTTGAAATGATTGCCACCTGAATTTAAATACATTACTTAATGAAAATAAATGGCACACTTTTTTTAAACTGTTTTTTATTTAATCATACAAGTTTAACTTATAATTATAATACTATCAAGTACTTACATATCGTCGTACCATACGAAAACTAGCACTATTAAAATTTCTTTCATAGAATTTCTTTGTAAAAAATTTTGAAAGTGCTAGTTTTCGTATGGTACGACGATATATATTAATTATAAGAATATACTTAACACATTTGCCTATAACTTTTATAATACATATTATACTTTGACACAAATTGATGGTGGGGGCGGAATAATTCACATACAGAACGAAATACCACTATCCTTATAGTAAGACCTCCAAACCGTTTTGCTCCCTGAGGTCAAATTTTTTTTATAGCCATTTTAATTTTGCGAAATTTTGTCTGAGGGATTTTTAAATAAATAAAAAAGAGTTAACTATAAATTTTTTTATAAGACGGTGATCGGCGCTGTTTCCATTTCGGGTCAGCGCATTTGTTTTCTCTGCCTTTGCACGCATACATACTTATGTATGTATGTTAAGACGTTAATGGAAAATTTTGGATTAGGTACATAATAAGAGCAGCTCTTTTAAAAATAAGAAGTTCTTCCTTTTAATTTCTTGAACATGTTATTGCACGCATAAAAGTGGCTGATGCATAATTCTAGTATACTCGTATATACATCTACATACATATGTACATTTGTACGTATGTTAAGACGTTTATAGCAAAATTTGAATTAATAAGGGCTCTTTTAAAAATAAAAAGTTTTCCTTTTTAATAAATTCAAAAAGGTTCTAGTAAAAATTAGAGGATGTCCTTCTTGATTTGCTTTATAAAAATTTTCTCATAAAACCAAGCAGATTTCTTCTAACAATTTAATTTTTTTGACAAAATGACATACAAAATTAATAAACAAGAAGTTATCTCCTCGTTTTCAGACGATATCCTTTTCAATAAATTTAAGAAGAAATTCAAGCTAAAATCTAGAAGATTTTCCAGCAAAAATTTCTTCAATTTTGTCCCCTCTCACTCTCCTCGGCCATATAACATTTTTAGATGGCAGTCTCTTTGATTATAGGTCAACTTTTTGGCCCTGTGTACTTAATGCATTTTTTTTTCAGAATACGGAAGGATTTTGTAATAAATTCTTAATGGACATTATACACCTTTAAATACTGCTACATAATCCATCAAAAACTCAATATCGAGAAAGAGTGTACTACTCATATGTACTTTAGGCCGCATTAGGACCAAAAAAAGTCCATCTTACGCCCTCCATATGATTTCTTTTTCGAAAACATTTCTGTACAAATTTATGTTTGTATTTATATGGCCGTTTTAATTCTAATAATTATTTTATGTGAATTTAAATGAGCTATTTGCCATTTTTTTAATGAAGAAAAATTGAAAAAATTTTTTTGGTAGAAGTTATGGATCCATTTCGGAGACCACCACATCCCCTCATCAGACTTCTTCAAGCGGCCTCAACCGAGAATCGAACTTACGTCGTTCGATTGGTAGTCCATTGTCTATACCATTGAGCTACCAATGCCGTCAGCTTTGTTTCGCTTAAATTTCAATTTTCCTTCCATTACAATCCACATACCAACAACAGTAGCTTAATGACACTCTGCCTTTGCTACCTAGTATGTTGGTGCGATTGTGTGTTTGGTTTGTACAAAGTTCTAAAGCTATTAACAAGCAAAGCTTTTGTACAGGCAATGCTTGTTATTGTTTTCAGACTTTTGTTTTTCGGCAGGCTCTCCGATATACATATTTATGTTTGTATTTATATGGCCGTTTTAATTCTAATAATTATTTTATGTGAATTTAAATGAGCTATTGGCCATTTTTTTAATGAAGAAAACTTTGTACAAACCAAAGACACAATCGCACCAACATACTAGGTAGCAAAGGCAGAGTGTCATTAAGCTACTGTAGTCTGTACAAATTTTTTATTTTTTTCTTTTTGACGCCGCTAGATGTCGCTGAAATTAATTTTTTCTTATCTTCGGTATTTATGGTCCAATCCCTAAGATTGATAAAACAATCTCTTTGGCTTGAGAGCTGGATTCCTACTTTCTAAATGTATTAACCCTATGTGCGCCATTGAGGTCACTTCCACCCAGTATTTAGTTTATACCACTTTAATGTAACTTTTTTTTTTACCGGCATGTTAAACAACGTCAAAAAACATTAATATTTTGCAAATGAAATATTTCGATCGATTAAGTAGAACCGCAAATAAAACGCTTTTAACTTTCCGAGGAATATAAGTTTCACGCTTCCTGTGGTCTTTTAGGTTCATTTTACAAAGAGTTTTTCTGGGGAGACCCCTACCGAAATTTTATGGCGAATAATTTTCTGAAACATTTTAACCCTCTAGCGACCTTAAAAATGCTATTTCCTGACAATAATCTCTATATTTCCTTATTGTATAAAAAGGGGTCAAAATAACCCTTTCTTAGGGGTGCTAGATGGTTAAAATGTTCTAGAAAATTATTCGGCATAAAATTTCAGTTGGAGTCTCTTCAGAAAAAATCTTTGTAAAATAAATCTAAAAGACCACAACAACTTGCCTTGACTGATTATGTTTTTTGCCTCTTTTCCTGCTAATACTTTGTTTTTTCTCATCAAACTGCTCCAAGTACTTCATTGTAACACACTGTATCAGTCTGATATACATACCCTCCAGAGAACTTAATAACTAGTGAGCAAAATTTCTAGTTCCGAACTAGCGAAAAGGTGTCAAAAGGGAACTAGATCAATTGTAGTTAGACCCTCACCAGTTCAGAAGGAGTGACCATTATAAGACACAATTTGATTTGTATGCAATTTCGAAGTGACAAAAATTCTATGAAAATTTTTCGTTCGTTCAATTGCCGTCGGCTTTGTATATTTCTGCAATTCTCAGATGTTTAGTGAAGCATTTTATATAAAGAGTTTTCTATTTCTATCTTGTATGAAATGAAATATTCCCCTAATTATGCTTTTCCGATCCCTCAGGCTTATTTGTAATTTTTTTTTATTTTATTACTTTTTAAATATTATTGTAAATTTTTCTTAAATAAATAAATAAAAAAATATTAGTTAAAAAAAAATTAAAAAAAAATATCATCCACCGACAGGATTCGAACCCGCGCCCCTCAGATTGAAAGGCACATGCGTTAGCCAGTCGGCCATCGCGCCACTTGCATGAAGTATGTCAAAGGCTGCACTTAAGCGACAGATGTAAAACTGTAGAATTTGTAGGTACTTGTAGCTAGTTCAGAACTATCGAAATGGTGCCAATAAACGAACTAGTGTAAACTGTAGAACTTAGTACTAGATCGGAACTATCGAAAATGTAGTGCAGAGAGTGACAATTGACACCGCCTAGGAAATCGCCATGTTAAATTCGCCAGTTGATAACATGCAAAAGAGATTTAGCTCGCACTAGTAGTGTCGAAAAATGCACTAGAAGCGACCTAGTTCGGAACTAGAGATTTTCCCTACAGGGTACATATATGTATGTATGTATGTATGTATGTAGGTACAAATGGATGCAATTTCCCATCACATTTCAAGTGTTGTGTAAATAAATGCTTAATAAAGAATTCGTGAAACAACAAACAGCTGAAAACGAATTATGGAAATTTGTTACTTCCGAGAAATAATAAAAAAAAAAACAAGTGAAGCAAGAAAACTTGCACACAATAATTTACAAATCATGGAGCATAAAAAACAAGCTTGCAGTGATGTACTAAAGACAGTTTAGTTTGCTCCTAGTCTTAAAAATTAAAAATCAAATATAACACAACTACTGGCGCATTAATGAAAGCCTGTGCTGAGCCTCTATTGGCTGAAGACAACAATTAAAGATTGCAATTCTGTCAATTCCCAAAGCAAACATCTACGCTCTAAAACTCATTTGTAGTAATAATATCATCATCAATAGAGAATAAAGTGCGATAAATATGTTGAAGACAGGCAGGCAGGCGGCAGGCGTCAGACACACAGGCAGACTTGCCGCCAATGCCGCTGCGGTCACGTGTAGAGCTACTCGTAAGATGGGAATGGGAATGGGTGGTCTGCATCAGCCAACAAACACGCAGGAGATAGATACTCGTATGTTACGCCATCGACATGCGTGCACTGCAAACACAGTTAGAGAGTTACATAGCATTTACTTTGTTGATCTTTGGCCGCCGCTGCCGCCGCAGCCTTTCAGCAATGAATTGCATTGCATTACAAAAATGCTTTGCGCGAAAGCAATTATTCGCTTGCGAGCGTAATTAGCCTGGACTGACAGCAACGCGACGAAAGGTGAACCAACCTTTTACTGGTGGGCTGGCAAAAAAAATTTGGTGGAGTAGAAAACAATTAAAATTCTAAAAGAAATTGAAGTTAAGTAAAAAAAATAAATTAAACTACGAGTATAAAATGCCAAACCGATAAAAACACATAATTATTGCAATAATGAGTTAATATTTCTGTGCAAGCTAAAGTGAGGCAAGAAAAAAAGCCATTTGACATACGCTGCCCATCAAAGTGAACAATAAAATTACCAACAAAAACAGCGAAATGAAAACAATGGCATCAAAAACAGCAACAATGCATAAGAATAACAACAACAAACAAGCAACAACACCAATAATGTGCAGCAATGCCAATATTGCAATTGCCACTAAAGCACTACAGGCCAGGTTGAGGCGTGCAGTCAGAACAACCAGAACAACAGTAACAACAACAACAAAAATTGCACTCTTATAGCCCCGTCACAATCAACTGCTGGATGTAGTTGCATTTTGCTGCATGTAGGTGCATCGCCACAATCATCTTGCGTTTCTTTGCGATCAGGGCATCGGAGCGAAAGTTTTTTTTTTGTTAGATCCGCTCACAAAAGATTTTTTTGCTGGCTCCGCTCTGAGCTCCCAATTTTTCTTTTTTGCGGTGATCAGGGATACTGTTTGTGGGCATTTCTTACCAAACTGGTATAGGAAGTAAGTTTATGCTAAATGTATAAAAGCTGTTGGTAGAAAAAATGTGGGTGTGATACATATAAAGTGAAATTTTCATGCTGTAATGGAAATTCAAAAATATGGTTGGTCGTATTTCGACTGGTGCGCGATAATTTCTAAAATAAATGCGATAATAAAAACTATTCGCTGTCATCTTACGAGATGTATCAATAAATACATGTCGAGTCCATATGAAATTTTTCCTCCTCTTACAATGTGCTAAATCGGTTAAAAGAAAGAAACTTATTAAAACTAAATAAATAACATAAACAAAAATTAATAGGGATGCGTGTCTACTAGACTTACAGCCAGTTTCATGAAAGAATTTAAGTTTAATTTATTTTTTTTTACTTGAATTTTATATGAAATCTGACAGGGAAAGAATTAAATTTTCACTTAAATTTTTTCGTGAAACTGGCTGTTGGAATAAATTTTTATTTAAATAATTATTCGAATAAAAATTTATTTTTAAAATTTTTATTTTGATAAATTAGTTACGAATAAATTATTCGGAACTTTATTTGCTATTTCAAATAATGGGTTATGTTAATGAAAGCCAAGCATTTGCTTTTGCTTCACATTTCAGACCTTTTACTCACATTTTGAAATTTGGTCCATACAAATTAATGTCAAATTTCCGAAATCTTAAGTAAAAGCATTTGCTATATTTTTGTTAATACGACCCAATAAATAAAAATTCTGGGTAGAAAAAAACAGCATTTGAGGAACATATAGATACACACATATGTACGAGTACATGGTTTCGATTTTATCACAAAAATGTATGTATATAAAAAATATTTATTATTCGAATAATTCTTTTTGCATTAAACGAAATTATTTATTATTCAAATAAAGATAAAAACAAATTATTCATCTACTTATTATTCGTTATTCGAAAAAATTTTGCTCAACTCTGATACATATCTACAGATATGTACATATGTAAGTGATTTTAGCTCCAGCTCCGCTCTTTCCAATGATTTTAGCTCCTTTGCTCTTAGCTGCGCTCCGCTCCATTGCCCTGAACAAATGTCAAATGCTTCTTCTTATGCCTTACATGCAGCAAAAGTTGAAAGTTGGGAACTTTTTTATGGTAGATTGCGCTAGTGCTGCTGGATGTGTCGATCCCCATGCAAATACATATGTACATTCTATTCAGCTGTCAATGCATGCTGCTCCGTCAAAATTTCATTGTGACGGGGCTATTACTGTTGCTGCTGCTTTGGCTGCGGCTTTGGCTGCGGCTGCGGCTGTGGATGCGGCGCTGTTGGCTTCTGCTATGTGCTTTTTCGGACCACCCAAGTTGACAGGCAGCCAGGCAGGCAAGCCTTGCATTGCTTGTGCGGCTCGGTGCGCTCCCCATTGCTGGAGTTTCGTATTATCGCGTGTGTGCAACAAGCCTTTGTTGAGAGCGTGGTTTGATAAGTCCGTGACATTTTAATAAGAAATGTTTTTGTTTTTTCGGCAAAAATACCCAAAGTATAAAAATGCATTTTTTTCCAACATAATCTCCTTCTAGCTCAATACACGTTGTACAGTGTTTTTCAAATTTTTTTATTCCTTCTAAAAAATTGGATTTTTCATGGCTCTCAAAATAGGAATTTCTTTGTGTGATGATCCGAATCACTTTACCACCCAGCCATTTCTTCAGGTTTGGAAACAGAAAATCATTGGAGGGCGATAAATCTGGAAAATATGGTGGGTGACTACAGACGGTCGTGCATTGTCTTGGTTAAACAGATTTTTTTAAGGTATTGAAGCTGGCACATAGCCGAAACTGGTTTATAACCAAACCAAGCTTAACAAGGGATGACAGAAATTCATTCCATAATACCTCGCAATCCTACCCTGTCCGAAAAGCAAACAACAAAAAAGAAAATAAAATAATTTTTTTCTTGCTAAATGCGATCTTTTTTGCTTCAAATCAAGATCGAATCTGTCCAAAGGCTCTGCAGAGTAATATTCGCCGGTAATTGTTTTACCATTTTCAAGATAATCGATGTAAATGACAACTCGTGCATTCCAAAATACTGTGGCCATAACCTTATTGGCCGACATACCAACTTTGGCCTTCTTTGATGCACGTTCACACGGATAAGCTCACTGTCTTGATTGTTACTTGGTCTCTGGTGTGGTGTGATCGATCCAAGTTTCATCTACGGTAACAAATCGCCCCAAAAATTCTTTTGGATTGCGTCAAACACTCCTTTGAAGTTGTCACCCGATTACCTTTTATTATCTAGTGTAAGCAATCGCGGCAGCCGTCGTGCGTATAGCTTTTTCATATCTAAATATTCATGCAAGATATGATGTATTCGCCCAGTTGAGATGGCTCAAAATATCACGGACTTATCAAACAACCCCCGTATTTTGTACTATAGAAAGATGTATACATTGAGGATAAGAGAGTACAATTGGCAAAGAGAATGCGCATGACAAAGAGCAAGCGAATAAGCTTCTGTCGGTGTTGCCAAGAGTCAAGAGCAGTTAAGAACTTATGACTTCAAGAAGTATAAAGACAAGATTTAAATTGAAAATTTCTTTTAACGAAGTGGCAACTCTAATTGCAAAAGCAATGCTTTCAACCTTTTATTAACAACTCAAAGAGCCTTGTGCAGATAAAAATAAATTCATTATACTACAAGAGAAAAACATACTTAATTCCAACAAATCACGCAAATTAGCAGCAGCGAGGACTGATGATCGTACAACGGTTGGATAAGATTACACGCTGTATAAAGATACTCTCGATTACACTTGTCAGTGATCTGATTTTTAAAGGCAGTTGCTACTGCAATACGAATCCCACGCACTGCAATATCAAATATATGATTTTATATTTTACTCTCGAAATAATTTTTCTTTTTCGTCATTATTGTCTATGGATTTATATGCGGAATAATAATGACAATATTTCACCTTTTTTTATTGCAATCCAGTTTGCGGCAGCAGCTTTTCCAAAGCAATTACAACGAGTCGTGGTGCTATGAGTAATACCTATGCATTCCTCCTTTCGTACTGCCTTTCCCATCTAAATTCCTGTTAGTCCAACAGCAACAAGTCGCCGCGCCGCCACACATTCACGCTAATTGAAATTGTACGAATTGAATAATTTGATATCTTTGTAAGCTTTTATAAGCCGATTTGATTGCACTCGCACGCAAGAGATACATATGTATTTCGTTGCTGTTGTTGCTGTTGTTGTTTTTGTTGAAGCTTTGCGAAAGTGATTAACCTTCAATTAGCATTTTTTGATTTGTGTGCTGTAAAAACGGGAGAAAAAGGTAGTTATTTAGATAAAGCACGGCAGTTGAAAGTGTTGACGTGACTGTTGCATTAGCTTTCGTAAATATTTTGCTACATATATGTGTGAGATTGTATGAAATTATAAAAGGATTTACCTATAGCAGCATGAGAAAAATTTCACATTTTTGGCGAGGGATTTAAGTGAGATAATTGAAGTTATATTTCATGAAAATTACTGATAGCAACGTTGGAAGGATTTCCAGTACCTATCGGGTAGTTTCATACAAAAAGCTGCAAAGTGTATAAGCAGTCGCATGTTCCTTAGCGACTGGTCACAGATATATACATAAATATCGGATTAGTATCTCCATATCTCCAATATCTGCAAGATTTCTATTGTTGAGGAAATTTCTTATGCATTCTCAAGTTTGTAAATTGTCTTAGCATTTATATTAATCAAATTCTTATTTATCTATTTGTGCTAATTTGACCTCTTTCGACTTAAGCGATTTGCCTTTTTGATCGTTGTCATTTTAAAAAGTCAACAACAAAAGGTTAAATCGCTTTGTAGTCAACTAACGATAACAAGTGGATACAGCGCGATTGACTGGTTTACTGAGTGCGACTTTAAAGCGAATGCAATGAAAATATTTTATTTATCTTTTTTTTACTTTGCAACAATTTATCTTCTTAATGTTCAATTTTATTTATTTAGACAGTGTCTTTGGCAATTGAATATGTCCAAATTGAGTAGACATACTTACTTACATAAATCGGTAAAAATCGACATGTCAGTAATTAACTAATCATTTAGTAAATATGGCTGCTTATTTTCAATTTTTTTTTGGTTGAAATTCGAGATTTACAAAAATATGTATGTCAATAAAAATTCCAAAACTCATTTTGGCGAATGATTTATGAACTAGAGATCGTGCTTTGCATTACGCGCTAACTAAATATGGGAGTATTCTGGGAGAGAATGAACGTAAGGTGATTGTGGGTATTTCTTCTTCAAGACGCTAAACCTTTCTACTTATATATAGACTATAATTTAGTCTATAATATCTCGATCTTCTATATAGCTGCGATCAACCGTCAAACGAACAATATTAAATACATATATACATACATACATATGTATGTATATTAACTTACCTATTTTAACACACTTCATAGACATACTCATAAATCAATAATTTCACAATCACGACAATCTCGCAATTCACTGCATAAATAATTTTTAATTGATTTTAATTAAATTTATGCAATTTATTGTATCTATGTAGTAAATACGAGATCATATATCTAATAAACCCATTTGCGCCACAACTAAATGACTGATCAATGCAATGACCACCAGCGCCACGAAAAACTCATCAGGTGTGAACAAGCCGACAAAGACAAAAAACAAATTGCAAAAAAACAAAAAAAAATTATCTAAGCAAAAAAAAAAATAAAAAAAAAAATCGCTAACGTATAATTCTCAACCAGATTTGGGCATGAAAAGTGCAAATGCCGCAAAATGCAACTTATGGCAACGACGTGACGACAAGCATTGCGTCTTGCCGCTCAACCAATCGAGCTAGTCGAGCGGTCGTGGCCGCACAAGTAATTCAAGTAAGGTGACAATTACCAAGTGACATAAACCAGTAGCAACGACTTTGACATTTTGATTATACGAGTACGCGTATGTAATTGTTTTTTTGGCGTGTATAGGAGTGTATCGATGAATGTATTACTAGTAAAAAATATAAATAAAGAAATAAAAATATGAAAAATTAAACATTATAAACTTCCAAGGGGGGCCAGAGAGGCGAAAAGTGGTATTGCAATGCAGCTAAGCGTTTCGGAAAAATAATTACAAAGCGCTAAAAGTTGACATTTGACAATGGCGGCGACGATGATGGGCCGTTTTGACGTTTGAATGGCGGTAAAAACAAAGACATTGAAAAATGAATGGAAATATAGCTAAATATTAATTGTTTTTTTTTTTAATACTATATACACAGTAAAAAACGATAGTTTATTTCTAATATCATTTGGTACTTAGTTTAATCATTCATGGAATTAAATTTTAATTTTAATGCTAAAAAGTCTTATTTTGAAACTATGAGAAGTTTTACAATTTTATTTATTCCAAAATAGTTTCAAAATAAAGCCTTAAAAAGTATTAAAATTCTCTCTAAGGAAGTTTAATAATTAATGGTTTAAAACAGGGCTGCTCACCTCATAGGCACTCAAAGCAGATACATATTTTCACTTCAAATATGAAAATAAAATTTTCTTTGCACTCCCATAAGCACTCAGATATAATAAAATTTTATATGAATGTGCCTATGATTCATATTGAATGTGCAGATCAAAGGCACTTTGTATAGGAGCTCGAGCACTGCCGTAAGAAATCGAAATTTAGAATAACAAATTTGTAATGAAAAAAAAATTCAAAAAAAAGAAAAGCACTGTAAAAAATTTGTATTCAAAAATTTTTCATATAAAAAATAAAACAAAATTTTATATATTTGATACTACCTTTTGAAAGTAAATTCTAAAATAATATTTTATTGGAATTCATAAAAAAATTAAATGAGCAAACAAATTTTTCAGTGCATATACAAAATTTGTAGATGTATTGAGTTTTGTACTTCCCTGCAGGAAGTGCATCTAACTTAAAACTGACTTTAAACTGTTTACAAAGACACTAGTTGTAACTTTTAATTGTATATTTTCTTTGAAAAAGGCTAACTACTTTTGTTTGGGAATGGCGATAAAAAAGTCAGTCCTGTATACTTCTGCATTACTTGGAGGGAAACTATAAACTAACTTTTTTTGGGTGAAAAATTATGAATCCCAAAATATAACATCATTCATTTTTAGAAAATTATAAAAAAAAATTAAGGGAAATGGTTGCAGATGTAGCTGTTACATACATACATGTTTACACTCATGGAATTCGCAAAAATTTCGATATTCTTCCATTGCTTCGCTTCCCAAATCCAAAAAGAGGAATTTTCACAGAAATATTTTATCAGTTGAAATATTTTTGAATAAAAATATTTTCATCAGGAATTTGAAAGCTTTTGTCAATGCACACTTTCCGTTTTTTTGGATATTCCTGCATGACAAAGCAACTAACTAAAAATGGGTTTCTTGCTGTTGGATACAAATTGATTATTTCTTTCAATTGTCTTAAAGTAGCCAGTTAAAAGTCAACTACTTTTAGGAATTGATTTTTTTCTTCCTGCAGGGTTTCAATACGAGAGCGTTGAGCAGCCCTGGTTTAAAAACAAATCCTCAAAAGTATAAAAAACTTTCTCTTTCTCAATTTTATTACTAGACTGCGGATCTTTATGCAATTGCATATTTTTAAGGGATAGAGATAGGGATAAGGTTCCAAAGAGAAAAATGAAAGTTATTAACAAAATATTCTAAATTTTCATATTTATTTCTGCATATTTTGCATATTGCATATAATTTGCATATTGCATATAACTTGCATATTTGCATATAACTTGCATATTTGCATAATAATTGAGGTTTAGCAGTTTTAATCCGCAAGTTAGAGTCTCGCGGAGTTCCCCTAATGGCTTCAATGGCCCTAATAACAGAAGCTTTTGAAGGACTTGACGCTACGTCAGGATCATGTGGGCAAAGAGTTTTGGTCAAAATTGAAGCTATTTCAAAAAAGAACCTGCTTTTGAAGTCATATTAGGAGTAGCCAAAATACTTTCAGGTGACAACAAAATATTAGAAACTGGAATACAGATTCCCAGTCAATTTTGCAGCGAATTTAAGTATGCTCCGGTTACATCTTGTGATGTTGAGCGTTCATTTTCAACATATAAACGGATCTTAACCGATAAGCGTTACAATGTTTCCATTGAAAATGTGGAGAAAACACTTGTAGTATATTGTGGTCTTAACTACAACTAAAATTACCTTTTTACATTAAAAATTATTATAATAAAAATTAGTTCCCATTTGCAGTTTGTTTTTGGGTGTTAATGGGTTTTATATTTGCATAGCACAAAAGATTCAGCATAGAACATATGATTTTTGCATTCAACTATACTTTACTTATTGTGTATATCACTTAAAATTCCATATCTGATGTAAAAAAAGGTGTACTTTTAATTTGCATATAACTTGCATATAACCTGCATATAAGTTGCATATATTTTGCATATCCAAAACAGAGCAAGAAAATTCGCTTTGGAATGTGGATATATAGTTTTGAATCAATAAAACTCTTAATAAATCATTTTAAATTTTTTGCATAAAGATCCGCAGTCTATTTATTACGATCAAAGCATTTTTGGTTTGAAATCAAAACCAAAAATATATTAAAAAACAAGTAAGGAAGCCTAAGTTCGAGTGGAATCGAACATTAGATACTCAGCTGTATGCTTTCATTGTTTGTTTGCGTTTGATGGAAACACGGCGTATTTTATATAAAGCGAGTGCTACATAAAGTGGGCGTTTTGACTTCTAGTTACAAGGATGTCACGTTACAAATTCCCAAAGGGTGTTCCAGAAATATCTTTGTTAAAAAGTAGGCGTGGTCATAAACCGATTTCAATACATTTTTGCGTGTCTATTAACAGAAGTTATAAAAGTGTATAAACCAAGTTTCATCATAATATTTCAATTATTTGTCGATTTATAGGCTATGAAATCTCGTATATTCCTTTGTCTAAAAAGAGGCGGTGCCACGCCCATTTTCAAAAATTTTTCTATTTTTTGAAAGAGTTTTTAGTGCTTAGCACGAAATTTTTATTTTAATTCAATTTTTAATTGTTGGGGTAAGTGGAAAAAAATTCAACAACTATTTACAGCGAAGGTTGAGTGTATAGCTATTTCACGAAAAACCATTTTCGATCATCAGCACTCTTTTCGGAAGTGGATGCACCGGGGATTGAACCCGAGTCCATTCCAACTTCAGCCGCAATGACCCAACGGATAAACACACTCGGCCATTGAGACTCTGTGCAAGCTGTTGGATTTTCCCCACTTTTGCCTTTTTCATTTTCAACATTAACGTTAGTGTGTATATGCTTTTGCATATATTCTCCACAAACGTGCTGAATTTTTTGTTGTAGGCAGTTCGCAATGAACATTGTTGTTGGTATTTTATTTTATGTATATACCAAACAACGTTAACAATTTTACTTGAAAGAGTTTTTAGTGCTTAGCACGAAATTTTTATTTTAATTCAATTTTTAATTGTTGGGGTAAGTGGAAAAAAAATTTTCAATTTTTTGTTTCCGGTCTATTGTGGAACTCATGCCAAAAAATTTCAATGAATTATCTTTATATTTGCCAAAGATATCGGTTAAAATGTTTTTATTAGGCCACTTTATAATACACATATATAAAAGTGGGCGTGGTCGTCAACCGATTTTGGCAATTTTTAGTCCAAACATTTCCCTAAGCAAGTATATCACGCATACCAAATTTCATTGATATATCTTCAACGGTTTCTGAGTTAAGACTCATAAAACTTTCAATGTTTGCCCCTTAATAAGTGGGCGTGGCACCGCCCATTTTCCAAAATTTTTGTGTTTTTTGTTTTATGTCCATAGTTGGACTCATGCCACAAAATTTCAGTGATAGATCTTTATATTTGACAGAGATATCGCTTAAAATGTTTTTATTAGGTCACTTTATAATACTCATATATAAAAGTGGGCGTGGCCGTCAACCGATTTTAACTATTTTCCGTACAAATGTTTGTCTAAGTAAGTAAATCACGCATACCAAATTTCATCGATATATCTTCAATGGATTCTGAGTTATGACATATAAAACTTTCCATGTTTGACCCTTAATAAGTGGGCGTGGCACCGCCCATTTTCCAAAGTTTCATCAAATTTCTTCATAGGGGCCTGAGCTCAACACGTGGGTAAAATTTCATCGCTCCAGCTATATTAGTGACTGAGATACCAAATTTCCGATTTTTTCTATATAGGAAAAGTGGGCGTGTTCATGGTCCGATTTCGCCCATTTTCAATACCAACCGTCCCAGTCTCGATACCAACTTTCATTTCAAATTTCATCAAAATATCTCAATTTTTGCGCGAGTTATCGTGCGTACAGACAGACAGACGGACAGACGGACGGACATGGCTGAATCGATTTCTGTTTTCACCCTGATCATTTTGATATATATAGGTTTATATCTATCTCGATTATTTCATTCTGTTACAATCCACCGTTATGTGATTAAAACTATAATACTCTGTGTACTAGTACAGCTGAGTATAAAAAAAATATCAGAAAAAGTCAAAATAAATACATACAAAACCATACGCAATAAAATCCAACAGCTCTTGCGACGTAATCAGTTAGTTTATTTGCTTGAGATGGGCGCAGAGAAGGCGCGTGAAATGGCTGCGGCAACGATGGTGGAAGTTAGGCAAAAAATTGGTTTGGGTGCACATATGCATATGCCATTGATGCAGCAGGCGTGTAGGGCGGAGGAGCAGGACCAAGAGGCTATGAAAGCTTTGGCGTCAGTGATAGCTAAAAAGTGGTGGGTGATATTGAAGTGCCAGTGGTGCCCAAGCAGATGCTGCGCGTCGAAAAGAAACAGCAAATACAAGTGGAAATTCAAACAAATGTAGATATGGAACTACTATTGAAATTGGATGTTAAGCCTGTGGTGGCAGCAAAAACGGCGGCCAATAATAAGCCCGAAACAACAAAAACGATACATGAAACGGCATTCAGTTCAGAGACGCCAGCTAAGACGGATGCTTAGACGACGACACCGACGATGACACCAACAACGCCTGGGCCCGACAAAGAGACAAAAATAGATGATAAACAACAAAAAGAGTTTAAGATTTAGATAAAGGCTTTTTGTATAAGCCAAATTATTTGTTGACTAAGAAGCTGCTTTACTCCCATTTTATTTGTATGTATGTATGAGTGCGTGTATGGCTAGTGTTTATTAAAATTTTTAGTATTAAAAAGATATATGAGCTATTATAAATCCAAAATACCATTTCAGCTATTTTTATTACCAAAAATATTATAAAAATAATAAAAATTTGGTTTTGATTTTATTCCAGAAAAGTATAGAATTTATTCCAATTTTTGTATTTCAACTATTTGTAATACCAGGGGCCAAATCGTGGCAGTAGTGAACGAGCGAGCATTCGAAACGAATAAAATTTAGAAACGTATCGACTGGCTGAATTGTCCCATTCGAAACAGTTCGTATCGAAATTTTATTATCCAAACTTATATTCCACAAATAAAAAACAAAACAAATGTACATACATATGTCAAATTGAAGGAAAATTATTTTAAAAAAAGTAAATTTTGGTACACATTTTTACTTTTAACGAAGAGTTTTATTAATAAACTTGCTTCTTTTGCATATGAGTTCTTTTGCACATGAGTTCTTCGGAGTCAGAAGATGAACACAATTGTGCAATCGTACGGAGATATATGTACATATGTACATATTCGTGATAGAAGCAATCATATGGGATTAGTTTCGATTATTGCCGCCGGGGCATTGCTGCTTTGGGGCAATATATGTATTTCCGAATCGTTTAACAGAAATCATTCCATCAACAGCAACATCCATCCCAGAAACCTGCATGATTTGCCCATTTGTCGCCGTTAAAGCTCTTTCCTCATTAGGGCCCCGCAAGTTCTCTTCTTCGAATCCTTGTTAAATGGCAACTTCTTGACATTGGGTTTTTGGTCAGCAAGGACCTAAAAGGTGTGAAAAAATTGCATAATAAAATTTATACATAGGTACCTTAAGCCATGCTTTAGCATCTTTTATAGGGGGACATTCACCATTAAGCTTCGCCATTCGGTATCATATTTGTGGCCCAGTTTATGTGTTCAATCATGTATTTGGCCATTATGCCTTTTGGAGGCATATTAATTTTATTCCTATAATTATTCATATCAGGATTGAGCAAAGTGCACTAAATTTTGATTGCATTCAGCCTTGCACTACCCAATCAATAATGAGTGGTAGTGAGAAATTGATTTGCACTTCCACTCATCATTTAATAGCAGTGGAAACCTATGGTGCTCCGGCGAAGAAAGTATTTCTATCGAAACTCGCTCAACGCAAAAGAAAGGGGAGAGCTCCACTGCGTTGGGAAAATCAGATGGACAGGGATGCTGACTCCTATGTATTCCATAATGCCGCCATGCTGCACGAGACAGAAACAATTGGCGCACTTTGTTGGATTTGGCCAGAATCGAAGAAGAAGAATAAGAGGAAACATATGGTGGTAGTTAAGGTATTAAGCTTAGAAAAGTGAACGGAAACCAACACGGCCTATGTCCTATGTTATAACTACATGTATAAGTATTTCTTTACCTTCTTCGTATTTAAAAGAAATTTATTAACAACTTTAACACCTATTGATATACACAAGACATATTATAATGCCGTGTTGTTCACTTTTCTAAGCCTAATTCCATGTGTACAATATCCCATAAACTTCCTTGCCGTTAATAAATAGATTGCCCACTAAATACCTTAATTACGACCATAGGTTTCCGCTGCTATTAAACGATTAGTGGTAGTGCAAATCATATTTGCATTCCCACTCATTTATTTATTCGTTTGATAATTTCTATTCGAATGAAATTTCGGTCTGTTCGAATGATGAAATACTCGTGAACGAATGAGAGAATATCAAATTTCGATAGTGTCCACTCGTTAACGAATGTGGTGATACCAAATTTAAAAATTTCGAAATTTTTTTCTCGTTCACGACTACGACGATTTGGCCCCAGAAATATTCTAAAAATAAACAAAATTTGGTTTTGATTTCATTCCAAGAAAGTATTAATTTGACACCAAGGAAAATTTCTGTCTCTCAATATTCTCTTCTTTTTTTTAAACCAGAATGGTTTTAATTTAATGCTTTTTGGCATTGTTATATATAAATACCAAAATGGAATTAAAATTAAACTAAAATTTTTACTGTGTATCTAGGTACTAGTACCCAGCAAGCAAAATTAGCTTAAATAAAGTTTTTTAAGCTTATAATTATAAACATTAAGCTTACAAAATGTTGATTTTTTGTTTACAAAAGACTTCAAAGTAAGCGTGTTATAAATGAAATTTGACCTTGGTTGTAAATGTTCGAATATAAATTTATAAAAAATATTTATGAGAAAGTTTTTTATAAGCATAAAAATATAAACTAATTGTAAATGTTTGAATGAAACCTTTTATAAGCTTTCGAATGTAAGCTTATTGTAAATGTTCTAAAAAAGGCTTTTAATAAGCTTTTGAATGTAAGCTTACTGTAAACGTTCCAAATAAAGCTTTTTTGAGCTTACCAGTCTAAACCTTTTCCAAATTAAAACAAAGCACGTCATAAACAGTTTTTAACACGCTTTTATTAGTTTCACCTGTATGTATGTATGTATGTATGTATGTATGTATGTAACTTCATCCCATCCTAAAAGTTGTAAACATTTAACTAAATTTTCTAAATTATTATATCTTTCAAACATTCACTTTTTTGTGTTCTCTTTATTATTTCTATTCTCCTCCGGATTCGAAACATGACATCAACAGCCCAACGGCATCATATAGTAGGACATTCAACATTATATTTTATGCTTCATTGCGGCTTTTATGTTACCTTTCTTCAAAATAGCCTCAATGAATTTCAATTCACTCCCGTATACAGGCCAATAAGTAACAAGCTTGCAGGGTACGGAAAAACTCACTCACGAACGCTCAAAAATACATTCTACTCAAATCACAAACAAATGTTCAAAGAAAAACGTATAACCACTCAAATATAGGGATGGCAACTATAACCGGAAAAACGATTATAATCGGTTAATTTCTTTCGGTTAACGGTTAAAATGTATCGGTTTTTTCCTTTTGATTATTTTTTCGATTAACCTTTTTCCTCTAAAGTCGAAAATAATCGAAAGGAAATAATCGAGAATTACCGCCTTTTCATTCGAGTCCGAATTCAGTTACCTACGGTTTTGTGAGTATATCCAAAAAATCGCAATATACGTTCCCTCCCGCCAGCGTTGCCGTATTGACGATTTTATGCAATGATTTGACGATTTTTCTCAATCAATGACGATTTTTTCGTTTATTGTATATTTTTTTAAGGAAAGTGGCATTATTAAAAATTTAAACCATCTCAGTACAATAATTAAATGGCTATCTTCATGAAATAAATCCTTATATTTTGTAAATTATTTTTCAAGGCAAAATGTTAGTATTAATGAATGATTGATGATGTTATTTAAGTAAGCGCAATGTGCAGATAAATGTGCACAGCTTTTTTTAAATATGATTTCATTTATATACGGATTTGTATTAATTCGCACCTCCTTAAAATTGTTTTTGGGAAAATTTTCCATTAAGGAACAACGCCCCGAAATAAATGACTTTTTCAGCGGGTAGAGGGGTTCTCACAGGACTTGGAACTGAAATCAAAAATTTCCGGAGGCTTGTAGTTTACAAGATATTTGTTGTTAAGGTTTTAAAATTTACCAAACAAAACACGAAAACTACGATTTATTCCCGAGATAAAAGCACGTATTAAAACGAGAAAATGCATATATGTATGTGTGTAGAACAATATTTTGCGTTGGCGGCCTTCAGCCGCGCTTTAAAAAAAATAATCCTCAGCCGAAATAATTCTCTGGGGTAATATCTATGGACCCATCTAACCTTAACGACAATTATCTCGTAAACTGTAAACTTCCTGCAAGTTTATTATTATAATAAAAACGAACACACATACATAGTATGTATAAAAATTAGCTTGTTTGTCTTCTTGGGGTACTACGTATTAATTTATCAGTAATTGTAATCAAAAAACGGTTATAATCGGTTAATTCCCTACGATTATTCGCGATTAATAATCGAACCCTTTCGATTAACCTAAAAAACGGTTAATCGATTATTAAATTTTTTTTGCCATCCCTACTCAAATAGCGAGCGAACTAACGCACAACAGCCAGCGATCGCTCATAGCGATGGCGATAAACTCAATGCATAAATTCACTCAAAAAAAAATGAAGCTTGTAGCTTTCTGTTTTGGGTTTGTTGTATTTGCAATGAAATCAGCCGCATGTACAATGTACATACATACATACGTATGCAGAGCAAGAACTGGTTTTGTGTTTTGTGTAACAACATTCTGTTTTGTCATTGTTGTGTTTGCAATAAAAACAATCGCATGTACATACATATGTATGCAAAGCAAGAACTGGTTTTGTTTGTAATTCATTTAATAGTAAGTTCTGAATTAACGAAAAGGAACCCTAATTACATTTTTATACAATGTTTTGTAAACGTGAGGTGAAAAAAATTTCTCTAAAAAAAAAATAAAAAAAAAAAATTAAAAAAAAAAAAAAAATGCGCCACTCGGGACTCGAACCTGAGCTCCTTGGTCCGTAGGCAGCATACCTCACCATTACGCTACAAACGTATTCGGAGCTTTATTGTCTAAATTCGAATTTATTCAATCAGGTTTCTTTTTTTTTGTTCTTTTCAAATGCTTCACCTCAACTTCTCTTCACTTTCTGATTGTGAAATATAACAAAACGTTTGGAAAATTTTGTATTTCCAAACTAGTTTGGAAAACCTTGAATAAAAGGGTTTGGAAAATATTGCATAATAATCTAGTTTACTTCACTGCATATTGGGACTTTTGGTAGAAGTTATAAATACATACATATGTATGTAGATCTATTTCGGAGAACACCACATCCCATCAGACTTCTTTTTACTTTTATTCTTGCGTCCGCATAAAACGTCGTTTAATGAAAAATTTCACTAAAAATTCAAAAATAAATAATAGCTTAAAAAACTAAAAAACACGCTTTAATCTTAAAAATCGTACTAAAAATTGAGAAATAATTTAATTAGAAACAAAATGATGAACGAAAATATAAGTATTTAAGGAAAAGCGTGGGGCTGCTCAATAATATTTGAACATGAAAATATTCGATTCGTACAACTAGTACAAAAATATACCTAGTTGGGAAATTAAAGAGTACGATATATGAAATCTCAAAAAAGTCAAAATAAAATTATTAGTAAAAAAACACCGATTTTAAATATTTTTTGACATACTGAGCACCCCACGCTTTTCCTTAAATACTTATATTTTCGTTCATCATTTTGTTTCTAATTAAATTATTTCTCAATTTTTAGTACGATTTTAAAGATTAAAGCGTGTTTTTTAGTTTTTTAAGCTATTATTTATTTTTCACTTTAAACGATTTTGCAATTTCAATTTTGGTTTGATAATCGTACTCTTAGTAGTATATGTACTAGAATAAATTGAACCAAACCACTCAATACGACTTATGACATATTTGAGTCCAATATAAATAAATAATAGCTTAAAAAACCAAAAAACACGCTTTAATCTTAAAAATCGTACTAAAAATTGAGAAATAATTTAATTAGAAACAAAATGATGAACGAAAATATAAGTATTTAAGGAAAAGCGTGAGGTGCTCAGTATGTCAAAAAATATTTAAAATCGGTGTTTTTTTACTAATAATTTTATTTTGACTTTTTTGAGATTTCATATATCGTACTCTTTAATTTCGCAACTAGGTATATTTTTGTACTAGTTGTACGAATCGAATATTTTCATGTTCAAATATTATTGAGCACCCCCACGCTTTTCTTTAAATACTTATATTTTCGTTCATCATTTTGTTTCTAATTAAATTATTTCTCAATTTTTAGTACGATTTTTAAGATTAAAGCGTGTTTTTTAGTTTTTTAAGCTATTATTTTTTAATAATTTATTTTGACGATATTTTGAACTCGTGGTAGCACATATGTACATTTGTACATACATAAACAAATTACATACGTAAGTACATACATACATATGAAAAATAGTACAACAATAAAATCATAAATGTATTAGCTAAATTAAACATGAAACACAAAACACGTGTATCAGATTTTAACTTCATACGATTGTTGGCAAATTGGAAAAATGCTTTTGAAGCAGCTACATAATCTGTTTCATTCCCACCGTTCTCATGTACAAACATTTCTCAAAAGAATTTAAGAAAAATTTGAATTACGTGTGTATGTACATATGTATATACGTATGTGAGTATATGCAACCAAAGTATATAAGTTCCTCCGTTTTGTTACCTAAATATAATAATAAATTACATACTTAACAACTGTATGTCACGGCGTATGAGTAACATTTTATCTGAAAATGGTATTTTTATTGTATTTTTTTGTATTACATATTTATTTTATAGAATCTATTATTTAAACTTAGGTAAAAATACCACAAAATTTTGCTCATACGCCATAGCATGCAGTGTATGTACATATATAGTTTATTATTGAGTGATTTTATATATGTACTTACGGCATATAGGTAATCCAATAGTTAGACTGCGAACGCAAATTTTAGTTTCGGTCCCTCTCCATGAAAATTTTTGAGCGATTGCATCCGTCATTATTTTTCCCCACGCTCGCTTTACAAACGATTTTGCCGCAGAAGAGGATGCAGCTTTGAAATCCATTTTCTGAAACATATTAAAATATTCAAACCAAAGTTACAAACCTAATTTTCTTAAACGCATGCTGTTACATATTAGGGTGGATCAATTTTTATGGGCTGATTATAAGCCACAGTGTTTTTAGCAAATTCGGATTTTGCATCAAATTCTAATAGTCATCTAGACATTCCTCTAAAATCTATTTCGAGCATGTTTCAGACAACTTTTTTTCATAGAATTTAATGCAGAATCCGAATTTGCTAGCATTACTATGGCTTAGAAAATTGATACAGCCTAGTATATATATCTTTTACTTATAAAACTTACCAGCTGACGAAACTTTTCCTCGTCCTGCTAAATTTCTTTTTCATATGAAAGTAAATTTTCTAGTCTGCTAAATGGTTCCTTGTGCAAAACGATTGGATAACCTCCTGGCATGACTTTCCTAAGCTCACCTACTTCTCTCCTTAGCGCTGTTACTTCTTTTAGTATCCGTAAAAGGACGGCTTTGTTTTTTTCCTCAACTTTTGATACGGCACAGTCAATGAGAGATTGGGATGCTATAAAACAAAAAGAGATTGATAGAAGGTACAAATTCATTAGCAATTAAACTGAATACTCACCTAATGAGTTTTCGCGCGGTATATTGGACTCTCCGCTATTAACTATTGAGCATCCACACGTATTTTATTTAATTTTTATTAATAGGAAAATTTTTCTTACGTCAACTATTCAACACATACAATAGGTTTATTTAAAAAAGCTTAAAATAAGCTTAATATTGTAAAAGCTTATTTAACTTTTCTTTTAGTAAACTTACTTCAAGCTATTTTTCAAACACTTGCATTTCACTTTTAAAATTAGCGGTTTTATAAACATGCGCTCTCAATGTTTACAAAAGATTTATTTGAAAACATATAAAGTAAGCTTAAGAATGTAAATGCTTACAAAACACTTGTAGTAGCAAGCTTACTTTAAGTTATTTTCAAAAACGCTTACAGGAATGCTTGCTGGGCTTAAGTACATACATATATGGGTGTGAATAGTTCATGATGGCTGTCAAAAAAAAAAGAGGAGCCATATTTTTTTAGATATATGTAACTATGAATGTATGTGTAAATAAGCGTTAAAATTAATTACATGCGGCGTAGATTGACATGTGGAAATTAAATAATTAAAAGCCAAAATGTTTTTCAGTTTTGCAAATCAAACATCTGCGGTTTTCTTTTGAAATGTGGTGACGTGGGAAATATTATTTGGAAAACTTAATAAAAAATTTGTTACGAAAATAAAAAAAAACGATCGCACAGTGATCGGAATGAAAATTCTAGGTGGAAAAAATTATTTCTTACGTTCAAATGGTCACAAATGTCCTCTTTTGAAGACGCGTAAATACCAGGTAGAGTCATAGAATGAGTTACGAATTGGACAGTATTGTCACTGGACATTCTATAATAGTTGGGCGGCAGAAATAGGCCGGTTTTCTAAGTTCGAATTTGAGACTTTCGTCCACCTAGAATTCTCATTCCGACCATGTGGATCGGTTGGAAATAA